>CM075173.1:52457750-53657750 GCA_037576465.1 Parascaris univalens | reverse complement strand
TGTTCACTGCAACACATAATCTTGCATAATAATACATAGTTGTCTGCAATCATTTCGGACAGTGTGTATTGCATTTTACAGGCATTTATTTGCGATACTAATTAAACAAGAAAAACTTAGAATTTGAAAAATTTAGCACTTGAAGCATTGCAACCAATATGTAATGATGGAAGCCTTAGAGAGATAAGGCTATTTTAACCGCTCAAGTACACTTTAAGCATAATTAGTTATTGCTGGCAAATGCAATAGGAAATGACAAAAAAAATTTCGCACATGGAACTCATATCAGCAGCATTAAGCGCGCTATCGTTGCAATCTTTTTGTTATTCATTCACTCAGCTCAAATGTATTATATTTGAAGCAATAAAATCTATAGCACAAGTTCATCGAAATATTGCTACTGAGATTTTTAGTAAAGGCAACCAGTCCATTCAGGGTAAGCAATTTTGATATTATCAAATGTGGGAATATAACTATATTTATTACGTTGTTTAAATGTGCGCTGTAATTTCAATTATTTATGAAAAATGCGTGAATAAGCAGTTAATTAGTCTAATTAACCACTGATGAAAGATAATATATGGAGTTTTACGTCGAGGTAGAATTCCGCCTGCAACATGACTCTTTATTATTAAGATCACTAAGCAATAGAATCAGTGAGAATTTTACCCGCCGAAAAGGTCACGTAGACGACGATAAGCAGTTTATAGGATGAGCGAGGTCACACATTTTAATGAAAGTTCATGTATTTTTTGCAAACTCCCTTATTTGAGCGTCAATACTCAATACTATCGAACTGGGAGAAACGAAGACTTGTTCGCTACTAAAAGTACAAACTGCAGCCACCATCACTGTTGGATTCTGCACTGTCGACATTTGACTTCTCGTCGAGTGCGCTCTCAGCTCGTCAGCTTTCTGTGACAATTCGAGTTTTCCTCAGCAACTGCAAGGTCAGTGCATCCTTACTGAGACTCATGCATCCTCCAGTTTTAAATTCGTTGCCTCAACTGGTTCATTGCACATTATTAGGTTAAGTAGTTAAGAAGAGAATGTTATCGGCTAGACTGTAAAAGAAGTTTTTGCCAGTCACGACAAGCAGTACATTCAACAGTGTAATTCCTACCATGCCATAAGTCGTGTAACTGCAAAGAATATTTATTTGGTACTTCCGTCAACTGATGTGAATTTAAAAAAAAACGGTATGCGCTTTACAGTGGATATATAGATGCTTACGAATGAGCTACTAAAGTTAACTACTGAAGAACGCTCGACGAAGCACCTTTGCACGACAAAAAACTCCATTCAAAAAGTCTATCTCATCAAGCGTCGCATATTCTATTCAGGCTATAAGATCGTAATTAGAGCGAAGCAATCTCTATAGCGAACAACTTTTTCATATTAACTCATCATATGGCATATCCTAAAGTGTTTCACTGTGAAATTGTGCATGAAAGATACGTACAAGTTGTACGATGGGCACTTGATTTATTGTTTCAGTTTCCTTCCATATCAACTTTTTCATCTTATGTGATTGTTAATCCGCTATTATTTCCACTTCCAACTTCAAAGCGAACTCCTTTACTTTTCTTATTATATTCTCTCCTATTCTTGATTTCAAAGGTACATTTAGTACCTTTTAGATTTTCAAAGGTACCTTTAGCGCCTTCAGTATCAATGCTATTCAGTACCTTTTAGAGTAGTGAGGGGTTTCTTTGCTTCGACAAAGCAAGCCTTAACAGCACCTGAGGTAAATGTAGGCAACTGTTCTTCGCGTTTGTGCTGGAATAAAGCAGGAAGTTTTCTAATCCTCTCAGGAAAAACCGTCTAAACGCTTCTAGAGTTTAATTCTAAAGTTCTCTTCTCTCAGTTGATTCTTAGGAGAACACAAGAACTTTCTACCCTTACATATTTACTATCAACATAATCATATCTAATCAGAAAGCATCTTCAAACTAACCTAATCACATCGAGCAAAATGTTGGTCATCATCGAAAATTGAGGAATTTTCAGCATCTCGGCTATTATTTCTTGGAAAACGTGCTTCTCCCGTTTCTTAAATTATAAAGTAAGAAATTAGACTGATTTCAACATTACTCTCTGGGTCTTTTAACTTGAAACTGAGATGCAAAAAGCGGGAAATGAAATGAATGAAATTCGTGCGCAGCATTCAACTGGCTATCGAATGTTTGAAGCAATTTGAGCATTCAGCAATTTGTTTGGAGATGAAGAATCCATTAGACAAAATCCACTTGAGGTTCACAGTAAATTTATTGTGGCAGTAAGGATTTTATTTGTTTTTTTTTGCATGTCCCAATTTTTTGCACTGACAGTTTGATCGTTACTGTAATGATTTGCAGTGCATATGTTGGCTTTTTTAGCATTTCAGCCCTTTACTTCCACATTTATTTATCCAGAAGAATGCTTTCGATTTGCTTCAGATTATTCTCAATGCTCGTCTTACAATCTCTTGTTGCGATTACAGTTGCGAGTTTCGTCTCAGCAATGCCACAATTTGGTAAACACATCAATTCATCTTCATATAGAAATTGCCTTCATATAGAAACTGCATTGCGAGTGCTTACTTTTATTGACTATCAACAGCGGACTATCATTTTTGCGCCTTTCATAGTTTAAAGATCGTGACAGCCGCAATTAATGCTCTGAGATTAAAATAATATAACGATGAAAAACCACATAAGATTTTTTTTTCCTTTGAAGTTCTTCGACTTTCATACGAAGCCACAAGGTTTCGATTTTGACTTTATTTAAATATTTAGCGACTGAATTTTATCACTAATTTTATCGCAACAATTTATCTCATGCATTGATGAGATAAATTGTTGCGATGGAGGGGGTTATTTGCCTACGAAAAGTTTGTGCGAGGCGGTGGCATATGATAAAATGAAGAAATGCATAGCATTCCAATGCTTCGACCAAAAGAGTAAGTAGCGACTTCAGCTAGCAGTGGTACCTTAATCGTAGATAATAATTCTTGGTGTTAAACTGGTGGATCTCTGCAATGACACGAACTTGTTTTGCATGAGTTCAACAAAGATCATCGGCATCATGCTTCAAAGCACTTTTCCATGAAGGTGGGTGCTTCTTCGTTCTCCTGTGTTCATGCTATTCTCTGGGCGTCATTGCCTCACATATCGATGAAAACTGCTTTAATTTTGAATGCATACCTCCAGAAGTTCTGACGACCGTCCACAACCTTAGTTTACACCTTGAGCTGAAACCTAATCAATTGCTTTGCGTCGTATTTCAGACTCGTATAAACTTCTTGTCAAACGTGTGAGAAAATCATCCATAACCAGCACGGAAATTGTAGAGTATAGTTGACGTTTACTAATTCTGATGGCGGTTATCAAAAAAACTTCTGAATTCAGCTGGAAATGCAATGCTTCCTTATGGAGGTGAAATGGAATTGCACAGCAAATGGCACTAATGAAAGCAACCGCTGAATGAGAGAAAGTTTGTTTGTGTGAGTCAAATGAACTTATGCGAGAAACTGAATCGAGCAAAAGTTTGTTAATGAGCGAACTATACAAATTATATAAGATATGTTATTCTTCGAGTACAGTACAACAACAGATGCATTGTGTTTTGTTTTTATGGTGTTGAAAAATAATCACCTAATCCTATTTTGGATCGACTGTGAAAGCTTGACTGCAGCAGAACAGTGGAATGACAATATGGTCAATATGTAATACGGAAACTGTTCGCAACCTTTTACTACGAGCAATCAATTACTACGCCCAATAAATGGTTCCTATCCGCTCGTGAACTAAAACCGTGGCTCCCAATCAACAGCACTTCGGAGCTGACCTCAAGTGAAAACGTTCGTTTTGCAAGCCTGATCGAAATAAAAAAAGGAAGGAATTCGACGTGAGCAAAATGCTGTTGCTGCTTTATCTAATGCAATCAATATTGTCGCTTTTCTTAAAGGGTTTCTGTTTTCAGGCGGACTTGGGCCTCAGATTCCAAACCAGCAGCCATTTATAGGTGGGTTCAATCGAACAAGTTCGTTATGAGAGTTTGAATGTAGCACGGATAGACTAATCAACAGACTAGTCAGTAGACCAGTATGCAGAATCATGTCCTAATCCGCTGCCGTTAAGAAAGACTCCTGTTTTGCAGGTGGAGCTGGTGTACCTGGTAGACCTGGTGGATTCGGTGGACTTGGACCTCAGATATCAAACGGACAGCCGTCCATCGGTGAGTTAAACCAAAAAAATTAGTTGCTTGAATCAGCGCAGAAAAAGAATGGAATATAGGAAATAGGTCCTAATACACTGTTGCTAAGGATGGGTCTCTGCTTGCAAGTCGACCACGACCTCAAATTTCAAATCTACAGCTGTTATTAGGCAAGTCCAAACAAAGAGACTCATTATGAAAGTTTGAAAGCAGCGCCAATAGTCTAGTCAGTAGAAACTAGACTAGTTTGCAAAAACGTCCCAATCCGCAGCGGTTAAGAAAGACTCCTGTTTTGCAGGTGGAGCTGGTGGACCTGGTAGACCTGGTGGATTCGGTGGACTTGGACCTCAGATATCAAACGGACAGCCGTCCATCGGTAAGTTAAACCAAAAAAATTAGTTGCTTGAACCAGCGCAGAAAAAGAATGAAATATAGGAAATAGGTCCTAATACATTGTTGCTAAGGATGGGTCTCTGCTTGCAAGTCGACCACGACCTCAAATTTCAAATCGACAGCTGTTATTAGGCAAGTCCAAACAAAGAGACTCATTATGAAAGTTTGAAAGCAGCGCCAATAGTCTAGTCAGTAGAAACTAGACTAGTTTGCAAAAACGTCCCAATCCGCTGCGGTTAAGAAAGACTCCTGTTTTGCAGGTGGAGCTGGTGGACCTGGTAGACCTGGTGGATTCGGTGGACTTGGACCTCAGATATCAAACGGACAGCCGTCCATCGGTAAGTTAAACCAAAAAAATTAGTTGCTTGAATCAGCGCAGAAAAAGAATGGAATATATAAAAACTGCCTCTCAATCCGTTGTTGTTAAGAGTGGATTTCTGTTTGGAGATGGACCAGAACCCCAGATTTCAAACCGACAGCTGTTAATAGGTAAATCCAAAAAAAACTCATCACGAAAGCTTGAGTGTAGTGTAAATGGCCTAGTTAGTAGAAACTGGACTAATTTGCAGAACCATGTCCTAATCCGCTGCGGTTTAGAAAGACTCCTGTTTTGCAGGTGGACCTGGCGGACCTGGTAGACCTGGTGGATTCGGTGGTTTCGGACCTCAGATATCAAACGGACAACCGTCCATCGGTAAGTTAAACCAAAGAGATTAGTTGCTTGAATCACCGCAGAAAAAAAATCTAATATATAAAAACTGCCTCCTAATCCGTTGTTGTCAAGAATGGATTTTTGTTTGCAGGTGGACCGGAACCTCAGATTTCAAATCGACAGCTGTTAATAGGCAAGTTCAAAAAAAAAAGTCATTACGAAAGTTTGAGTATAGCGTGGATAGACTAGTCAGTGGAAACTTGACCAGTTTGCAGAACCATGTCCTAATCCACTGCGGTTTAGAAAGACTCCTGTTTTGCAGGTGGATCTGGTGGACCTAGTGGACCTGGTAGTCCTGGTGGATTTGGTGGATTTGGACCTCAGATACCTAACAGACAGCCTTCCATTGGTAAGTTAAACAGAAGAGATTCGTTGCTTGAAGTAGTGCAGAAAAAGAATGGAATATAGGAAATATGTCCTAATCCATTGTTGCTAAGGATGGGTCTCTGCTTGCAGGTCGACCGCGACCTCAAATTTCAAATCGACAGCTGTTATTAGGCAAGTTCAAACAAAGAGACTCATTATGAAAGTTTGAACGCAGTGCCAATAGTCTAGTCAGTAGAAACTAGACTGTTCTACAGAAACTGTGTCCTGACTGTTCTACAGAAACTGTGTCCTAATCCGTTGCGCTCAAGACTTCTGTTTTGCAGGTGGACCTGGTGGATTTAGACCTCAGATACCTAACGGACAGCCTTCCATTGGTAAGTTAAACAGAAGAGATTCGTTGCTTGAAGTAGCGCAGAAAAAGAATGGAATATATTAAATATGTCCTGACCCATTGTTGCCAAAGATGGGTTTCTGCTTGCAGGTCGGCCCGACCTCAGATTCGAAATCGTCAGCCATTCTTCGGTCGTGCAAAAAAAAGAAACTTGTAGCGTAAAATGAATACTGTTTTACAGACGAAGAGCTTTTTTTGCGATAGCTTAGAGCTCTAGGGGAACCTCATACTGTCTTACGCCGGGAAGGTACGCCTCAGTAATTTGTTAGGCTAGTTGTGTGGATGAACAATAATTGTGCCATCTATAATAAAACTCGCTCCAGAATATTATATCATTTCGATTTGAGTGTTGAAGTGCAACAAGAGTTCATTCTTGCCCACATCCTGCTTATTTTTGTGATCGACAGATTGATGAGGCCAACAAGGATTTCTGCATTAACTTCAACAACTGCGACTTAAAGTTCATAGATATTGAGCGTGCAGATGACATTGTAATCGTAAGTGACAGTGCACAAAAATTTCAACTGTCAGTGTCACTCCAAAGTTGAATCATCTGTGAGTTAGATGAAAGGACCTTAAGGAGGATTTTGGTTGGGCAAACATTGCCGATACCGCTGACAGCCATCACAGCTATTATATTATCTGAAGCTGTGTCGAAAACTGCGAAAATTTGTCACTTTAAATGATCATTGTCGTTGCCAAATCAGATGCAGAAATGAAAAATGACTGCACTAGGTTTACTGCATCGTAATACCTGATCTCTCGGGATCTCAAAAGAGATAAGCTCAGAGCATCGAAGAATGTTGATTACAACCACACATGAATTCGCTGAATTACCAGATGCCAATGAGCAAATCATGGGCATATATTCGGAAATAGCTCAGAAAAGACGCCTCCACCTGCTGACAGGATAAGTTGAAATGAATAAAGGAGCGGTTGATCAAACTAAGTGACTGGCAGCTACAGACGCCGGGAGATTTGAATAGTACGGATGAGAAGGTAACCATGAAGCTAAACTTTGCTCTGACAGCACCACAAGGTGAGCGCCGCATAAATCTGCCACTTCGACAACACTGCACGTAGTTATGCTGAACTCCAACGATCCTGTCCTTCAGAATGACGTATAAGATTATAAAGAGGAAAGTCGCAACAAATGCTGAAGAAAGGAAGCAATGGAAAATCTTTGAAAACAGTTATGACTTCGATAACGTGTTCCATAATTTCTCAATCACATGATCACGAACCAGAGACAAGAGTCAGATACGTCTAGCTGTCGTTCCTGAAAAGTGCTCTATCGTGCACGTGGTCCCCAAATCAGCAATACTTCGGAGGTGTGTTGGTCTCAGAAGATATTAGTAGTAGCAGTAGTATTGGCAGTCGCCCTAATAATGATAGTAGCAGTACTACTAGCGGTAGCAATAGTGGTAGCATAATGTTTCTTCATACCAAAATAAAGGGGATCACTCTCGAGGGACGGCGACGCGCACTGAATATATACAAATAAAGTATAAGGAAAAACGACGCTTACGTCAAAGATGTTCATAAATTGCATGGGAGAATCGCTCCACCTCGGCAGTGATTCTCATAGTACCATGAACAGCGAAACATCTCGTAATTATGCGTCAATGAGGTGCTCGAGCAACAGAATTGAAAACGTTCAGAAGTGTCGAGGACGTGCCGTTCTCCTCGGATCAGCCGTAACCTGATAAAAGACTACGTCGAAAACGAACGCGAATGACGATTCGCATTCTGCTCTGTATATCCACCGAGCCCTGTTGTGGAGCGCAGTGTCACATTTTGCGGACTCCACTTGCGAACTTCTGCACATCCCAAACTTCGTTGCAAACATCCAACTTTGCTCAGACTTAACTCGGCGTTCCCTCAGCCCGTCTGCTCATAACATCGAGTGAACCCTGTTCCCCTTTCCAGCATAATTATATCTAGCTGCGAATCTCGAAGCGAGAATCAATATCACGCAGCTGACGTTCCCTTTCAAACTCGTACGGACTTGACCAACTTTTTTTCTGTTGGTCACTTGGGCACAAAATTGTTCTAACGATGACGGATTTCAGGTCATCTCAACTAACTTTCAGACAAAGTCGTCAACTTTGCACACTTACTGTTGCTTCTATTAGAAGCAGCAAGTTTCCAGCCGCCATAAAAAGTGGCACAAATATTTCCCACTCTAACTCTTAGTGATGTGTGCGCTATAATTAAATGGCAATACAGTTTCACAGCTTGTACGTGTTTACGTGTGTATGTATGTGTGTTTATGTGTGTTTGTATGTATGTTTGAGTACTCTATGTTAAGCTCTCCATCTAAGGAAAGATCCAAATTTCGGGTGAAATGCAGCCGCGGATCCAAGCATACAACGTTTTTGACTTGGGCTTCATGATAGCATTATCGCACAGTTCGGGTGAATTTCAATTCATTTTTTGTATGAATAGTCACTGCAGGTGTAGAACTTCGATATTTGAACAGCACTGGATGAAAGCGATTTTCCAACTTGGATAACTAAAAAAATTTGGGTTTTCTTTTTCGGAGAAGTCCACAGGTGCCGAATTTAAAATTTCTTAGTGAAAGGAAATAATGATTGATGTGATTGTTGAAAACCGGATATAGTATAAAAACGACAAAATGAAGTAATATAACTGAATAAACCGCCGGTTTTAAGTAGAGGAAAAGTTACTAGTAGTATAGAAATGATTGTATAAAAATACAAGGAACAAAATGAGTGTCAAGAAGCGGAGGTTCTTTTGTTTAAATGTGTTCTACGTTTCGGAGATCTTTACAGGTGGAGAAAGTGAGAAAAATCCCACGATAAGTTCTCCTACTCAAATAAAACTCCCACTTGCGTAGTCATAAAATGAGCATTCAAAAGCAATAATATGATTGAAATATGAGTGGCGCAAAGAATATATAAGAAACGATTAACTCATACTGCTATATTGAAAATTATTTTTTCTCTCTCTCAGAAACAAACCTACCCTTTTATCACTTCTTTCAATTTAAAACTATTTTATTTAGGCTTCGGTGGAATGCCGTAAACGATAACGACGACGGACAAATTTTAGCAACTAATGTCGAAGATTTCTTCAACAATTATACAGAAAACTAACATTTTTTTTTAAGGCATCGAATTATACGAAAAGATTTGTCGGTTGTCCGGTGGTAAACCCTAACGAACAGTTGCAAAAAGCAAAATTTGGAATAGATAAACGAAAGAGAAATATGAAATTTGGAATTTGTAGCTATTTGTAAGGCTTACTTTCTCCAACATTTAAGAATCTTGTTACTAGAAATTATGAAGGAAAGAAAGAAGAGTTGCTTTTACTTTGCAAAATGACTCGTTTATCAAGCTAAGTGAATATTTATTCCGACTAATCTCATCGTAGAAAGATTGAAATTTCTCATCGTTTATTGAAATTTCTCATAACTATAGCGCTTTCTTATGGAATAATATCATTTCTTGTTGAGAAAACAAAACGAATGCGAAAAACCATTCTGAATAGTATCGTTTACAAAAAAATATTTCTGTAATGCAAGTACTTTAGATAAAAAACATTTCTTCTTTTGTTTCATATATTTTTACTAACATGGCAATGAAAATTCCATCGAATCATGATCAGTCTTGCAGGCAGAGACAAACTTTAGGCACCATTCTGCAGATTGAAAAGATCCACGTGCAGATCTTTTCCACACGTAAATTATGCGCACAACGAATGAATTTCACATCAGAATATAGTTGGATTTTGCGGCTGAAATGCTTGTCATCGAGATATATCATGGACTGATATCCTGCAATGCACCTATGCTATAAAGAGATGTAAATCAACAGATGTACGATCAGCTGGCCAATTATGAGCATACTTGTTTTTTCACAGTTCTCTGCACTAAAGAAAGTAAGATGGAGTATTTTAATAAGTTTTAAGCTGGAAAAATAACAACATCTCCTACGCATCTCTAATTTCAATGAAAGCGCATTTTTATCACATGTGTGCTAGTGAAAGCATCGTGCCAGAAAAGATATGATATCTTTCATGTGCAAGACTTAGGTGTGAAATAATAGACGTGAGAAAATACAACATCTTTCACTATATCCGTTCAAATAAGAAAGGATTACTTCGAGAGGATCAAATATAGTTATAATTAACCACTGTTTTCAATATTTTCAATGTTTCCATGTTACTTATTCGCGAATTGAGATTAATTAAGCTTGAGATCAAGCTTGAGACCAACTTAATCAGCATAAGTGACACCTCAATGTCAATGGTCTCAATGAACTCTTTCATACCGCAACGTCCCTCGACAGGAATGTAATAGATTACAGCACAGAGAAGCACACATTTGCATGCACCTGCAATCTGGTGACATTTGGAGATTGCTTCTCTGCGTTTAGTGTGAACTGCGCAAGATAAGTTACGAACCTATCTGGTCACCTTATTCAAGATGCCAACTATGAAGGATGTATACCAACTACTCACCAAACTCGAGCGGCGATCAACTGATGTTGATGTACCTGCAAAGTGTGTGTCGGCACAGTGGTGAAAACGTCATAGAGGTGATATTCGATATACGGCGAGTCGAAAAACTTCGAGTTCTGCGATTTAGAAAAAAAGTACTATGATCGACTACCAGAGGTCGGGGGCTGATCGGTCGAACGGCAGGTACTGCAGTCTGGAGTGTGATGTTAGGCGTCAGATTCAGCCAGAATCTTCAATGTACTGCGGACTGCACGAACTAAAAATCCGACCGAGGCACTTGGACGCATTGAGACATGTCAAAAGATGGTGGGTTTGTGGGAATAGGCATAACAAAGTGAGATCGAAACTATCGTCCCTTAACCTTCTGCGGCCTAGAATAAGATCAGTTTTTGTATTTGATTGTAATTTTTCACACCCCTCTTTAATGAATCATACGATATACTAAATAACCAAGCACAATCGCAACGGAACACGGCCGAAGGGTTGAGCTACACAGTGAGCACGCTGAGCAGAGGCAACAAACATTGGGCTGGGCCCAAAGAGCTATAGAGTTCGTTGCAGATTTAGAAAATGTATTCTATGCAAAATTTTCACCTTCAGCGTGCGTTGAACTTGAAAGCATCGTCAAATGGCAAATTTGAATGCACGAAATTGCCTACTTCCGACCTGCCGGTGTAATTTTCTGGAAACAAGGCCAGACCCAGTTTGAGCATTTATGTTTAAACCGGAGACGAGGGTTTGCAAATGAAATATATAGATTGTTGGATAGCGAAAGTTTCTTCAAAGACCGCCGAATGTACAAGAGCTCAACTCTGTTTTTAAACATTTATCTTGTAAAGGATATCAGAAATCTGATAGCAGCCTAGAATTAGAGACAGTATTGGGGCAGGATGCTTATTCGTCGACCATTAAAATGGAAGATTTACAGAAATTGCCTATCTAACCCAAAATTGTCGCAGAAGTGCGTTTTGACCACGCGAAAAACGCAAAGCATAAATTACTAGTTTCATCCAGAAAATGAAGACAATGAATTTCTCATTTATAAGTTCCTCTCCCTTCTCCCTCTCTTCCCCTTTCTTCTCTTGGAATACATTTATGTGTTGTGAATAAATCCCTTTCGAATAAAAGTCCATCTTATTGAGCAGAAGCAAATTTAATTTCCGTATTGCTTATATTGATAGTGCTCAGTGTGGAAAATAGCTGTCAGATTTGAAACGTAAGAACACTTCAGCAGTCAGATACCTGAACATCATAAAACTTGAGAAGAGTATAATCCCCTCCTCTCTTTAATCCCTTTAATATATATCTCTTTTATGTTTTAACGAAAAAACCAAAGGAAGAACCAAAAACCCTAAAAGTTTATTCAGCGAAAAGGCACTGCAACTTGGGCAAACTCTTACGAGAAAATTTTTCTCCACGAATGAAAAACATTTTCGTCAATCGATTCTTCGTAAAAAGTCCAATCCAACTATAATAATCAATTCTCTTATAAGCTAACATTTATAAATGTTCGGGAGGAGGACAATCCAATATCTAGATTTAGCTATCCAATCGTTCTAAATTTTATCGAAAGTTCATAATTTTTCGCTCGTTTTTGTAATTCGCCTCAAAAATTCTCGAATATAGACAACACGACGGGCACTCCCCGCCATTCATTTAGACTTGTCGCCTCGTCACATGCACCTCACAAATACTGCATTCTGTAGCTTCGTCGAAAAGATGCATGCAACAACCTATTAACATATTTCATTGGGAATTTTCGTTTTTTTCGCGCTTGTCATACGAGTTTAAACATAGTTTAATATGGGTAGCCACTTCCCCATGCGTAAAGCTTCAAAAATTGGTGCAACTGAATGAGGAATACTGGAAAAGTGAGGGAGGGGGGAAATAGAAAGGAAGCAGGGCGTGTCGTACATTTGAAAGAGGCGATGAGTGAGCGACTCGGACGCTGCAAGTGTATCGCGGACCCACATGCCACATGACTCATACTAGGACTCGAGGTAATCAACGCTGAAATTTTAGTGAAATCATCAGGTTGTGGATTTCTTAATGAGAACAAGCAGTCTTAGGAAGTACCGACCAATTCTTGCACTAACGAAAGATGGTTTCTGCATCCACTAATGCAGCTCCACGAGATCTTCTGCTGATCCCCGCGCTCAACATGCTCGTCATCGCCGCTCGCTGAACTTCTCACTTTGCACCCTCCCCAGCTGGCATCTCCTCACCAACTCTGCTCCTTCCGTTTGTCCCTTCTTCCATCAGCTCATCAGTTCGTTGCTCCAACCGCTCATCACGCAGGCTTTCGGCGTCCCAAATCTCCAACTTCGGAACTGGCGCTTTGCTGACTACGGCTTTATAGATTTCCTTTGCCTCATGGTTTGGCTTTGGGATTCTTGTTGTCTTTCGTCTGTGAGACCGCATTTCCACTACAACTCGACCGTGTCATTTTCAGGTTATTACTAGTCAGTAGCTTCACCTGATGTCTTCTCCATCTAACAAATTTCTGGCAACATCTTATCGGTGTTTTTCATGTTTGCTTTGTGAAAGCTTTGCTAAATTTTGACAGGTGATATGATATTAGACTATAAAAATTTGCAGTTCGACATAACTGCAGAAGGTAAAGGCATCCTTTTCAGTGGCCATTTTGCACACCGCTTCCTAGTCTGCACCCACCCTCGCCTCTCATTTCTACGATCGATTTATAGAATTTACGTTGAATAAGGAAATTAGAATAGGTGAATGGAAATTCGAATCTTCCGACAGAAATTCGTTGTGTTTGAAAAATGTTGAATGTTCAATGAGCAACATCATGCCTTGGTTGAATCAGCCATGAGACGACGCATGCCGCAGCAAGCAGTGTTATTTTTATGCTCCACGCCTCTAATGCATATTGCTGGCACCTTCCTTCGTCACACGTTTTGCTTGGCCTTAGTGTTTGCTGCTTGACAGTTTCCTTCTCATTGACAGCATCGTTTTCAGTGGCCATTTTGGCCCATATTATTCATGCTCAGTTTCTTTGAGAGGTGTTTTCTAGCTGTAGATGCTGTGAATATTTTACTATTTCAATAGTTTATGATCTTTCAGTAGTCAATTCCAGTAGGTCAATAAAATGCTACGCTCTTTGTTATTTAATCTTGAAATGTGCTAAAATTGGAATGATAGCTTTATGAGCATATCAGCTACAATGTTCCACCTTCAAAGCTAATCACATAGTTTCCTACAAATATGTTTTCATTGGAAGTGGTTTTGGTCTTAAAGCACTCGTTGAATGTCGCTGAAAACTTCTTCAAATTTCAAAAGTCGTTATTTCTCGTCGACGGCGCACATTTTTCACATACCTTTGACCTTTAATTTTTTTCTTTAGCCTTAAACGTGCACTCGTAACAAGCTAAAGCGTCCTTCCTACTCGATCGATGTTGGTACAGATGGAGAAAAAAAGCGTTGCGCATTTCCAGCATTGTGCTCCCCGCTTGCTTCATAGTTGGTAGCGTTATCCAGACCATTTCAGTCGAAGTGGAACAAGTTATTTCTTCATCGAACTTTTGATATATTTAGTGATAGAACTAACCATGGCAAGGAAAAAATTGCTAAGAAAAGGAACAAAGCGGAAGGATTTCAAACATAAAACATTGCCAGTTGTGGATCATTTACCACGAATATTCAGCAGCCCTTATTACTCGAAAGTAGATTTTGTTAGCCTTTTCTTTATCACTTTCCCCTCACCTCCTCTATCATAGACTGGATAAATAGCATCGCAACTAGCAAATAACTTTGTCGAAATTTCAAAAAATCACATTTCGTAATGTTATCATTGCCGTTTGTTTGCCTAATCGATGTAAACCTAATCGTTGTGAAAAGTATGCTACAATGAGTCAACGTCATTGATAGGTAACTGTGATTGTTTGCGACTTAAATGTTCACATTTTTCGAACATTTCATTCAGTCGAATATGAAAAGCTCATCAACAGTATAGTGTTAGCTGGAAAAATGAAAGAAATAGCTCTTAAGTTATTTCGCTAAAATAGGAACAAAATAAGAACGTTATTGTTAGAAGTTAAAGAAGGAAAATATTCGTACGCTATTTGTCTATTTTCTTTGTCATTCGGAAATTTCAACTAAGTGTGGAGTTTTATATATATTTTATTCGAATAGTTGAAAATATTGATTTTAAAAACAACGCTAAGATTATTATATTCTTCATTTTCATTAGTTGAATTGAATGAATTCAGTCAAATTTACGCCTTAAATTTGCATCGAATATAAATGATTTATTTCTTCATATTTCTTATTTTGATAGACTAAACTTTCATAATTTTTCGATGTTATATTATTCCTATTTTAGATTTCATTTTCTTGAAGTGTGATATTCTTTTACATTCAAAATTTTAAATTCAGTATAACTATAATCGGCGCAACATCTGTTCAGAAGTTCCTCTCTTGTTTTCCAGGAAAAAGCTATAGTTGCAACGTAATTTCTCTATAATGCATCCGATGTCTTAGTCATCTTTCTATCGTTAGCGTTAAGTCGTACATTGCTGTTATTTGAATCACGTAATTCAGTAGCGTATGAAAATGAGGTCTGCTTTCGAAATTCGCTAAAAATTATGCGCGCACTTAATGCTGTTGTCTCTTCTGCTTGATGTCACTTCTGTCGAATGACGCATTAATGTAAAACAAAGTCTTAACAGAGCATTTGTCGAAATTATCTGTTTTTTTTTTTTCAAGGAAGCGATGTTACTGCAGTCTTCTGAAATATTCATGCAGCCGGGCGATTTTGGGTTAGAGTGGATGAATTTGCATTGTTTTAGTTCTCTTGGCGTGCTTTCCCAAATTTCCATTTCATGGACACACCGATGATGTTTTGATTGAATTTGCGATTCATAGACCTCATTTTGAACAGTTTTTATAAGTTAATATTGTTGTTATTTCGAATTTGTAGAAAAAAGTGCCTTCTATTTCATTCGCCGCAAACTGAAATGAACAAGAATAATTTTTGATTCTTAAACCTTACAGATCTCTGTGACTTTTATCATGAATACCGACTGAATTGCAATGAATAACAGACGCAGTGTAAATAAGGCTGCATTCGGTCTCCTTTTTTGCTTCGTGTCGACCGCTGTTAAACGATGGTCGGAAACGACTGTGTGGCAGAGATGAAGACGTTGACCCTTTCTCCTGATCTCCCTCCTTTTCCTGATTTCACTTGAAATTCCAACCTCTCTCCTCTACGTTCGTGAGTGATTCATATATTGGAAAGTTGCCATAGGTCATATTTTGCGTAGTCGAATTAGAGTTTGCTTAATGAACTGGCTATGAATTGTTTTACCGAATAAATTACAAATTACAAGTTCCGATAACAGGGTAGCGCTAAAAGTGGTCAGGCTAAAAAATTGGCAAATTGAATGATTTTGGTGTTAATTTGGCAATCCTCAGTTTAATGTTAATTAGCAGCTACTTGGCAGAAAATTTCTTGAAATTTTAAATCCTTTCCAGTGGTTGGATAATGGGTACACTTCCTGGAAGCTCTAAAATTTTATAAGATCAGCCAGTAAAGCTAGAATTGGAAACGAGAATAGAAAGGAGATTGTCTATGCACATCAAAAGATGAGGGCTGATCCTTTTTTGCGGACGATCCCTTCGAGGCGTCTTCGAATGGTTTGTGTATAGCGGTTTACTGTAGTGCAAGTTTGAACGCTAATGGCTTGACTGTTGGCATGTTAATGCTCATAGCTTGGAAAATTTCATATATGATTTCGATTACAATGTTGTGCATAATGCAGTGGGAAAATTGGTTGAAATGAAGTTTGGCATTGTCTTCGACCTTTTCCAGACGTCGGAAATCCAAAGCTAGCTACATTTCGCGGTGTTCTGTCGCAGCAGTTCATTTTAGCCGGTCGCTATCCTGCGCTTATAACTCATGCTTGCGCACTTTCGTGGGTGGCCGCCATGCACAAGTGCTGTTCAGCTTTTGCACGATTACATTCGTCGTGAGTAGGAACATTTCTATGAAACTTGCTTCTCTTCGTCTACAGCTAAGCATTCATTTTATTATGAGCGTTTAAGAAATCCACCTTTTCGCTAAACAAAATTCTTTAGGCGCATTCGAAATGATGTAAGCGTTGTTTTAGGGACGGCCGAACAATCTGGATTCTTCCGAATCGCAGCTTCCGCTGTTTTAGCTTTATAGGAATCATATTCCCTGCAAAAGGTCATTTTAGCTCGACTTCAGTGACATCGATAAGAATACTCTGAATTAACTAACTTCATAATAAACTTCCGTTGCTCATCAAAAGCGTGAAATACTTTCTGCAGGAGATGCCTTGAATGCATGAAATTAGTTTTCGACATGAATATCTCCAATAATATTCGTATAAGCTGAAAATTGAATGCAGACCAACCCTAGTTTTACAAGTTATTTCTTTTTAGTTAATTTCTATGCCTTATAAGGGTATAAGACTCATTGTCGTTGCCACATTCTCCAATAAAAATTCTTTTTCAAGCATATGAGCACTTGGATTTCTAGAGCTATACTCACAGCATAAGTTGCCTGTTACAACAGTATGAGATTTTGTGAACTTGATCTGTTTTGGGTTGGTACCAAATACATGAAGTTGACTGCACCAAGAATAATATATTTGGCACCTTTTGTGCTAATCAAAGCAAATTTTAGAATGGCATTAAGCATGTAGTATCGACGATAATAGAGCATTGTATCACACAACTTGTTGCCGCATCGAAATAACGCCAACAATGCGCTGATAGTTTTTGATAAGAGTGCGCTAAGTTAATATTCGTAGGCGAAAGCATCCGCTTATTCAACGTTGCATGTGCATTTTATGCATAAACATTAAATGTCATTAAGTGCATATATTGTGACTGTAAACGTTCCTATTTCTCATTTTATTTCTATAGGCGATACGCATTTGAATTTATCGGTTACGTTGTTCGAATGATTCGTATGAAAAGGTTACCTATTTTTCGGATGTAATTTTGTAGCTGAGAGTTTTTTAGAAATCGTCATGAAGAGATACGTTTTTAAAGCTTTAAAGCTTTTGATACTGCCATTAAAGGACTTCTCTAGCAACAGCCGAGTTGCATAGTGATGTGACTGTTTTGCTTTTAAGGGAGAATTATTTTGTGGCAGTAATCCGTGACGCCTTCCCAAAGCGTTTCGTATTATGTCGTGCACTGTTTTGCTTGTGACCAGTTCATTACCTGATGCATTCGTTCACATGCTTGAAATGTTCAAGTTATTGTTGAGTAATGGTCTGCTCATCTTGGCTCGTCTAATCGGCCAGGTTTCCCTGAGAGCCTGTATCCGATATCGAATTGCGGTCGAGTAAATTTGCGGAATAGCATAGGTGTAAGGGGTGAGCACTATTACACTTTATAATAAGGTGGCGAACACGAAGGAATACTAAAATAGCTTCAATCGTTGGGATGACCACTCACTGGAACTCTTCATTCCCGGCGATCATCACGCGCACAAGTGGACCCAGTTCGTTTTAAGGCCACTCTGGAAGGTGGGATGAAAACATGAGCAGCACATCAACCGGTTCTATATCCGCCTGAATCTGACTCAAGCTAACCTCGCGGCACATGCCGGAGAGTAGCTTGATCTGTCTGTTTTGCTCTTAATCTTCTTTGACTTGCCCTGTAACGCGTACTATCCCTGTTTGATCTACTGTCGACTGGTCTAGCTGCAAAAGATATCGGCGAAAGTGCTCTACTTATAAATGCTTTACTCATAACCAGCTTCGTTCAACCAAGGAACAGTTGTTGGAGTTTGAATATATCATTATAAATTTTTATTTGCCTTAATTAACCATATTTTTTGACTAACGTTCATTGTTGTTACGAAATTTATTTGAAAAACAGTACGAAAACACCTTAGGATGGATGGCCATTAGGGCAAGCGTTCGCATTAATGGCAACTGCGCTAGTGCAGCTAAAAATGAAGCACAGTGGGCATATAACTGGTCATTGACAGCTGGTCATTCTGCTTTCAACTTGACTAAGTTTTCCAGCAGACAGCATCGTACTTTTATTTTCCATTTATATGACTATTATGGAATTATGTTTTGAAAGTATCATTACTTATTTCAGTTTAGCGCAACTGTAGTTGTTCGAAATTTCACCGTCCCTCGTCGAATGAAACTCTTACAATACATGAGTGTTAATCTCGCAGTTAAGTTCTGCAGGTTAATAATTGGCTTTTTGCTTCTGCTGTATCCAGGCATAAAGGACTTTCCGCATGTAGATCACGTATAGGAAACTCAGAATATAACGCCTACGTAATTTTATTTCATTTCTATGCTTCGTGCGATCAGAATCACACATAAGACATCGAAACATTAATGCGTTTTGCATTGTTAATTGTGATGTATTAAAAGCCGACTGCTCCATTGACCGATTTTCGGTCGAAGTCAGTATCTTTTTTCGGTGCTGTCAAATGGATAGTGAATAAGTGCTTCCTTACATCCATAGAATATCTAAAAATGCGGTCAATAGCTAGTAGGTACATCTCCGTTTGCATTTTACTTTCAAACAACTTGTGAATCACAGCTGAAGGCTTAGCTGATGGGCTCATGGTGCGCCTAAGGATGACGTATGTGCGCATATAATATTTCCGCTCGATGATTATATGGACAATTGTAGAGCACCCTAGCAGTCGACGCCACGCCCGTCGACCTAGTACTTCCTCGTGCGCGTTCCATGACGCACTTGTGATACCTCTTATCAGATGAGAACCTAGTACGCTTTCTATCGCGTATAACGGCAGTTACTGTTCGTTTTCTTGTATTCGTACCCACACATGCATATTGGCCGTTCTCGTTTACTTGCGTCATTTTCGGCGCAACATTCGCGACTATTTGCTCTCGTTCTAGAAACCGTTGACTGTTGTACTTGCAGCACTAGAAAGTTAGCGAAGAAGAATATCCTGTTTAACTATTTCGTAGAATCACAGTATTACATAACGACTATTTTCACAGCATTTTCTCATCATTATTAGACAGTCTGGTGCGAAACGCGTATATTTGTCAGGTATTGCAGCTTAATTGATAGCTGGATGTGCGACTTCGGATTGGTTGACTAGTTTGCAATGTCAGGCTTATTTACCTTTCTTCCAGAACTGTTCGATCGCTGAACTCCAGCAGAAAAACGGAACCGAGCCACCGAACGTTTCATTTTTTAGCCTTTAATCACAGAATTTAATGTGGCACCATCACGATTCTGTAAATTAAAGGTCTCCGTGTCAACTGCTTGCTCCTACGGTAACCAGTTATTGCAGAACAAGCGATTCCTGGGTGTGCGTTGCAGAGTTCGTGGGAAGGCACGTATACACCTTGAAATGATAGCAACTTCGCTCAGACAATGCTTCATTTTACGGAGGAAGTGCGTTACACGTAGAAGTCAGCTACTCATAACCTGTAGTTAAAGTTTGAAACCAGAACATTTGGCCGTTTTATAGTACCCCGTTTATCTAAATCGGCTGTTAAACGCACTAAGAATAATATTTGCCACTTTGAAGCGTCTGTTTAAAGTAGTGCTGAAAAAACGCTCAGCAGCATCATTTACGATGCATTTAATGCGATATGATGAATTGCAGAGATGAGAAGAATTCAGGATTCGAAACTGAGTAAATGGCGTGTTCTGTGTTCGAAAAACTCGCCTCACAACTAGATAAATCTCATCTTTGCTTTGAATGAGGTATCACCTATTCTAAACGCGTTTGATTAGAGACACTGGATTCGTTCTGTACGAGCACCTAAACTGTAGAAGGTATTTTAAGTGTTGTGTTTCTCTTTATTATAACTTACAGTAATTCTGATGATGGCCTACTTCGTGTAAGTATTTATTTGCATTTAAATTCATTTGTCTATGAATGAAACCAAAGTCCACGCAAGCAAAACCTCAAGATATTTATGTGGAGTAATTTCACGTGTTAAAAACATCTTCGACGATTGTATTGCTCGTGCCTAGACAGTGTATAGTGACAGATGAATGCAACTGCAAACATAAATATTGCTGAAGTGCACTTAACGATAACGTTGTTTGTCATTCGGCTGAATTCATCCGCTTATTGCCTTCACTCGAGAGTGTCGACCATCTTCGTTTATGATTACGCTTTACTATACACCGCACTGTGAACGATCGCTGATGAAGATTATGCCCTTGCGAAGCTCATTTGCAGTATACTGAATCCCTCTTATAATTGCTGAAGATGAAATCCCCTTGTAAGATACAGTTGAATTCAGCAGCACTAGGTTGAAATTATGGGGCAATTATTCCTCGTCACGACGCATCATGCTTGTGTCTTGTAGCAAGTTCATTTCTTGTTTTAGGACTCGTTAAAAATATAGCCTTGTGAGAAGAAAACTATTCTCTGCCAAGGTGATCATAGCATATAGGGATGGAAAAATGAGGGATAAGAAGAGAGTAATAAAAGCGAGAAATAAATTACTTCATAATATCACACTAACAGAACTTCGATTTACCGTATCAGTATCTTAGTTACGTTTCCTTTCAAAATTCTCGAAGCACAATTGCCACTAAATATAGCAGCTTATCTGATAGCAATACTAGGTATAGAAAGCAGCCTTTGGTATCATCGATTCGTTTATTTTGGATTAGCTTGGCCCTTTTTCTCTTACGGCCATTGTGCTTCACAGAGAACAATTGATCTATATTGTGTCTTTCAGTTATTAATAAACCTTTGTTATGTGGACCAAAGAATGGCCGGCATTATAAGAACAATTCGCTTGTTTTCAAAGGCGTTAGGAAAGCATCTTGTTTCGTTTTTAATACATTTTCTTGTTTGGCGAAATAAAGTAAACTGATTTCGGATCTCAAACATTTTTCAAGTTTTTAGCCAGTGCCTATAAGGTTGTTGAAAATTTCTATTATCGTAACTTTTTTTGCTGCACTCGTTGTGAACTTTTTTCGCTTCCATATGTATAAAGAGGTGGAATCTCATTCACATTTTATTGAAGAAATCATCTTTCATATGCGCAATTGCCACATTGATCTATCTGATCATCTACGCATTGTATAAGATGAATTTGTTTTCTAGCAGTGTTTTGATTTATAATAAGTCTCTCCACAGAGAGAGCGTATGGGGATAGTCCCAGTACCTCCTTTAAGAAATCAATCGTCATTAGTATCCTCGAATACTGCGACATAGATCCGATTTTTTCTTCCAAATTTCCGTGGCGGTTGAAATTCGACAATAACTCAAAATGTTCAAACTCCTAATCAAAAGAAATGCTCCTAGAACAGAAAGATTCCTGACCTCACCGCTTGGAGGCGAAAATATTTACTCTCTGTATTTGGTTAGTCGTGCCATAAATTGGGAACGTCAATGGTTTCGCCCACCTTTTGACGGTAAAGTTAAGAGCAAATCAATAAATTGAAACTTTGCGCAATTCTTTGCGATTGCATTCAAGATTTAATTGATCACGATGGTGCATATATAAAGTTAAGGTCATTGCAATGGGACAGAAACAATCGTATGGCGTAAATGAAGAGTCTGCAAGTGCGGCAGTCGAAAAAGAAGGATGTGTTGCCACCAGTGTAGACACCACGTGTACGCCCTCAAAGGTGACCAAGTTGTCGTCGAAAGTGGCCATCACCAATAGCGACACACAACCGGCGTCTGCCCCAGTTCACGTAAGCGTCTTTTCCACGGATGTTGAAACTGCGAATGAATCCATTTGCTGGATTCTTTGTCGGGCGAATAATAGGGGGCAATCTCAGTCGCAGTAGTAACCATCAGAATAGTCTGTTTCACTCTGTCGAGCTGATCCAATAATTTAGCGGGATGAGCTGTAGTTCCACTGTATATCTTTTACCAACAGCATTGCTCGTTTTTGAAATGCCACAATCGAGAGACGTCGTGGTCGGGAAAAGAGGGTAACTGATACAGTCGTATAATACTTCATTTTATTTTTTTTTCGGCCAGATTCGATGAGTCATTTAATGAAATGAGCGACATGCCTTTGTACATTTAGTCAAGAGTGTGCCTCTAAAAAATACATGATGATGAACCGGAACTCACTGCTAAAAACAACATACGCATACCTTTCATTTGTGCGTTCTGCTTTCAGAAATGTGTGCGAATTTTCTGAAGTAATTTCGCCCACCACTGGGTCTTTTTTCAAAAGCTTCAAGCTGAGTATTTCTATGCAAAAGTGTGCCAACCTTATTTCGTAAGTTCGTTACAATCGAGTGTGCGAGTATGAGAGAGATGTTGACATAAGCTTGAAGCCAACAAAAGACGCATAGAATTCCTAATATGAATTCGGTGTGCACAGAAAATCGCTTTATGAGAGTAAACGCTCACCTTTGACGTATTATTGGTGGGACGGTCACAAGCGGTGCTGAGCGCAAAAGATTTACTGCAAACGCCTTTTAAGTTTTATCACCCTTGAACAATAAAATAACAGGGACGATGACCGTTTAGATGCGTATGCTATTTTATTTCTCAGTCAGTAGCATAAAGAACAGCAATTCAAGTAGGATAGAAAGGATCCATAAAGAACAACAATTCAAGTAGGATAGAAAGGATCGCAAAGTTTTTTATTTAGTTGCTTGAATAAGTTTAGTGGACGAGATTGCAGAACTCAAATTTTATGATGACAATGTTTCGATGTCTTTGACTTGCGTTCAGTCATTCAAATAGAGAGGAACGATCCAGTCGAAAAAGCTCACTTCTGTATGCTTTAACATTTTTGATCATTTTGCAGATGCGCAATTTTTTGAAGGATACCACTGTGAATGTTTGTATTGAAGCGAATATAAAAGACAATGAAAAAAAAAGCTATAAAAGATTTAGATCTATCCCATATACAGTGGTGATGGTATTGTTTTTTCTTTTTACCGACATCTTCTTTTCTTTTCGCTATAAAATTAGATCCGACAAGCAACCATCATATTAGCATGATGAAGGCATTAAAAGTTTAAGTAAGTTGGGGTAAATTTTTACCCGGAAACCAATTTGAAGCATTTCTATGCGTTTAATATGACGTTATATACATTCCTTTATTCATTGTTTTCGCAAATTTCACAACGCCAACGGAATTTTTATTTCTCAATTATATTTCGATGGTTGATTTTTTCGTCTAATTTCCGTCATCATTTCAATGGTTAAACATTTTTACGACTAAAAATTATCCAATTGTGCAGCGCACCATCACCTTGTATCATCGACTGTAGATAACGAAACTGGTATTTGCAGTGCCTTTTATGTTTGTGCTAACTGAATAGCTGTGAAGTTTTTTGATACAACCTTATCTATTTGTTTTGCTATCCTTGGAGAACATCGTCGGCATTTCTTTGCTTAAAAATATGGAATTAATAAATGAAAGAGATTAGTTAGGATTTAGTATACTTTGGCCTCTTTTGAAATGACAACGTTGGCATTTCAGTAAACCCAAAAAAGTCATTTTCCGCTTGTTTTCTATATCACTAGCTGTTTCATTAGGTGACAGTTTTTGAATATGTAGCGGTTTCTGAAAAATCAAATTTGCCACCAATTACATAGTTTCTTTTGCATATGAATTTCCGCTACATGGAAGCCGAATTCTCCCGAGCGCTAATAAAAAGAAAAAAACCACCGAACTACTGATGATCTTAATTAATCAAGGCTCTGTCACAAATAACACGATTCTCTATTGATCTGTGTCGCAACAAGATTTCCTTCTTTAGTCAGTGAATATATCGACAGACCCCTCAAATCACTACTTTTTTTGAATGAAAAGCGGAGTTTCAAGGTTGTTGAATCACTGAGTGAACAAAAGTGAAGAACCGTTCATTAAGAATGTACTTTTTTGGAAGGCATTTTCTATTATCTTTCTAAATGTCAATGAATTTTTAACGTTTTCAAACACCCTTTTGGAAGTGAATGTTAAACGTTTTTTCATTTGCAGGAATTGCATCGAACGGAACCACCGGATGATATTCCAGTGGATAAGCACCCACAGGAAAAGCAAATCTCCGATGCGGACGAATAAATGCTGAATACAACGCAAAAATCACTCAAAGATTACTTTATTTTTGCACTTCGATATTGTGCTGAACCGATATGCAATCAACAGCACCACTCAACATTTCTTTTTTACTTTAGCGCCTTTGAATTGCTGCTGAATAGCTTTCCCCGGGGGACGTCTTATGAATTTCTAGAAGAAGAAGTTCTTCCTGATCAGTATTTGCTCACCCTTTACTTTAATTTAGAAAATGCTCGAAGTGTAGTCATTGCACCGAATTTAATGTCAAAGGTGGTGAGAAGCATGTTCTATGGATGCCATCGGATAATGTAGCGTTATGTTTATTTTGCAGTTGTGCCTCATTCACGGAATCAGTTTCAACAATGTGAAGAAAACTGTTTGCTATAACATTTGATCATTGCTGAATAAATATTTGTCGAATATTTCTCAGCTGTTCAAATCAGCTAATTTTTTGAAAATTTTCTTTTAACAATCATTCCTTGTTACGTTCACATGAGCGTCAACGAATATGTCTATTACAGTCGAAGTTTTAATGCGTATAAGAAATATGATTACTAATAGATAGCCACAACCGGAAACCTAAAGATAAAGACATAGACAAATTATCAGATGATAGCCAACTTAAGAGACGCATAATTAGGCGTTGACTTCATACTGTTAATTTTTACGGTTGCTCGATGCATCACAGCAAATTGTTTCATCCGCTATGAATTGAAGTGAGTTATATAGATTGACTTATTGGCCGCATGCTTCGCAAAGAAAGTGAATCGTAAAAGCAGTGAGGTGAGATATCTTAATTTAGCGAAACAGTGTTGCAAGACTTGGAAAAGCTTGAAGTTATCGTGGAATTTGTTGGCCGTCGTAACGCAACAGGAGATTTTTCACCACGCAAGTTGGTGTAACCGTCTTCAACGTTCCGAAACATCTCATACTTTTATTGAAGTTCTTTTCAACTTTTTGCAGTCCTTCAAGTAGAACAACGAAAAATGCGTATTCTGGCACGTCATTAAAGCATGAGTTTTCGTTTTATCGAAACGCTATGTTTCTTACTATTATTTCACATTTGATAAGAGGGTTTTTTTTGCGGTAAGGGAACAAATATGATCTTTCAAAAGAGTTTGAAGGTATCATATGTATGTCTTCCGGGATTGTCTTTTTTCAGAAAGCGTACACATTCCATAAACATAGCTATCTCCTTTCAACAGTCATTTTTATTGTAAAGTTGTATTCCTAGCGCAGCATATACATCTCCTTCTTCTTATCGTTATCAACAAAAACGGCATTCCTTTTGCAGCCTGTATCCCTTTCTTTTCATTATTCATTATGAAGGGAACACACTGATGCCGTGTAGAACGTGAAAGAGGGAGAAATAAGATTTGAAACATCTGTGTAACACCGAACCATGGACATCACACGATTCTCTATTTCTGAAACGAATATCATACTGCAATAATTTGCCACACTTTATCAATGGAATTTACTTGACTCGACAGAGCATTCATTACGCATAAAAAATGACTCTTCATAATTCGTTCAGTTAAAGTTGTGAGGTTACGTGAATATGAGGGCTTCGACTCGTCACCTGTCTATCGGATACTGACGAGTCGATTCATCGTCGTTCCATGTGAACTGCTCCACCGTCCGCTTCCCGACGAGAACACTGGTCGGAATGACTCGGTAGGACAAAGCCAAACGTCTACTTTACCAATGGCTTTTCCAAATGAGCATTGCAGTGTTTGACTTTGTTTTTCTTTTTCAGATCGTCTCGTTGTTCTTGTAGTTCTCTTTTTTCCAATGGTTTTTCATAAATATCCATCCGCATTTAGACGTTGCGGTCGTTTTTCGGATTATTTAATGCATTTCCGCAGCTTTTTTTTTTCTGCTTTTGCATTTGAATAATTCCCTCAAGTGCTTTTAAGCTGGGAATCATTGAAATTAGATTATGAAATTCGATAAGTGTAATTTTCGTGATTTTTGTTTAGGTAGTTCACTAAAGCAATGTTCAATTTGACTGGCAAATCCTATGCACAGATATTCGCCTAAGTGAAAAGTTTCACTTGCATTTTGTAATCGATCATGGTTCCTTTCCACGTTAGGTTCGATAAAGAATAAATATGTAAATTCTAAGCAAACCATCAGATCACTTAAAGGCATAAATGCGTCTGTGGTCAGCCGGCAGCGCCATACATCAGCTACAGCAGCAGCAAGGTCGACATCAGGCGACAGTGACACAGGTCTTTTTCGAAAATTTTTGTCCTTTTTTGTTCATCTTCACTGCTTGCTTGCGTATTTTTGACAGTGTGTTAATATTTTTGTTCACTTCTCTACCGAGAAGTTAGTACAGTTGTTGCTCTTGTGCACTGAACGTTCAAATCGTCGTTCCGTAAACATTTTTCCTGGTCGCTCTCCATTCTCTTATACTTTTTAAATTTCTCAATATAAAATTGCAAGTGTAGTCACCCACTATCGGACGTCCACTCTGATTGCGCACAAAATTGATAGCGGTTGTCAGGTAACAAACCGAACAATCTTCGGTGGGTTCTTATAGATTTCCTTGACGCAGTTGTCAATCAGTTTTCGTCCGCTCAAATTGCCTCGTTCCACATGCGACGTATTTTAACGCAGTGCGTTATTTTGCGACAATTTCCATGAGACTTTAGATTGTATGAGGTTGCACAAGGCTTGCTATAGACCGCATAAAGTTGCACCAGGTTGTAACAGGTTGCTCAGTTTGCAAACGTTTGTTCTAGGTTGACCCAAGTTGTGCTAGGTTGCTTTAGTCTTCACTTTATATCATGGCAATTGATCACAAGAGGAAGCTGTAGTTACCACAAATGTTTACAATTTCATTAAGAACACAGCGGATATGCTGCGTCATAATAATTTGTCAGTTTGCAGAAGTGATTTTTTAACCGAACACTGTTTCCCAAAATACCTCTCTCCCCTAATATTCGTAAATAAGGCATCGTAAAAGTATTTCTACCATTATATAGGTCTGCTTCAAATGCACTGGAGACAGAAAACACGGTATTGAAATAACCAAAGACATTCAGTTTGTCCATTTTTAACGACTAGTCTTCACTTGCGCTTAGAATTATCCTATATGAATCCACCAGTATGATTTTGGTACATCGATAGCTCACTGGCCGAATCAATGGCTGCTGAAAAATGAAAGTCGTGGTAGTCTTACGAATGAATTTTACAACGATCATATTTTATAGTCATCATTGCAGTATTTTGAATCTTGACCTTTCCTTCAATTTGACACCTGGAATTTTTGCATGAATTTATCGAGTCGATCCGCTTTATATTTCCCAGTTTTTGTGCCTCTCTTCGAAATTTTCATGAGAGTTTCAGTTTAAAATTTCATTCTTAAAGCAAACGAATGCAAATATATAACGGAAGTGAAAAAAATTGAATTTCTTTCCATCAATTTCGACGGTCCGAAGTTGTCGATCACATATGGCAATAAAGACATGAATGAGCATCGAAAGAGGGGAAAAAGGATGAGAGGAGGAAACGAGGAGGTGAAGAACAAAGCAAAGTAAAAGAACGATAAATTAACGTCGACATGCGCATCTTTTATGTTCAACTGATGTGTTTGATGAACCGAGATGAGTCACTGCGTATGAAATTTGTTCAGCGAAAAGCGGTATGTCGGTGTTGATCATTGCCTGGAAAGAATAACTGAAGTTTTTTGCCACTGTTCATTGGGAGAGTTACCCTGTTCGTCGAATATGAACGTAAAAATTGGTCATATAAGAGTGCCGACAATGAGCGCACAGATCAACAATTTTAGAATAATCTTTTTTACAATAGATCACCTGAGCGTGCGTCTATTTAAGCGAGAAACATCACCTACTTTCTTCGTCATTTTAAACTTCTCTCTTCTAAAGATGTTCTAAGACTTTTTAACGAATCATATTGCCCCAACAAGTTTGACGACTGCAAAATGCTTGCAGAATATTTCTTCAATGAGATGATGTGATTAATATTTTCCATCCGATTTACTATTTAGGTGGACCACATTTTATATGATACGGTGTTTTTGAGATGTAAATGAAAAGCGTCGAATATTCGCAACAAATCATTCGAAATTTTCCCCACATACTAATTAATTCTACCTTCTCACTTTCATTTATTGTTCGTAATGTTCTATTGATGTTTCCTTTGAATTTAGTCATATCTCTGAATGTCTTTGCATTTACGATAGCTCAAAGTCTTCTTTTTCAACTATTAATCGTCTCTATCATTCTCCTTTCTTCTTTTAGTTATTTCGAACTTTCGACTTTCCTCATATGCACAACTTGTTATTATTTCGCTGGATAATATTAGCTCTTATTTCTGAGTAATTTTGCTTCTTTGTTTCTCGTCATTTTTTTTCCCATCACTTAATGTAAAGAATTCAGTGATCCTATAATCGATTTAAAATTCTCAACAAAAATTTACAGTTATCAAACACGAATTGAAAGAGATGGAGAATGTAACTTGACCAATGCATTAATGAAAGTATAGCCACTTACTAAAGGTAACAACCACGACTTTACACACAGTATTACCTACAGTCACTATGAAAAATAAACACTTTCGTACGTCCTCACTGAGGTGAGTCGAATCACAAACATAAATTTAAAAAATTGCATCGAGAATGATCAGCTGATGTGCTTTATCCACATTTTAGTGATTCTTGCTTGCCACTTCGTTTCAATCATGATTGCTCCCTTAAATCAGGTTTTCACTGCAAATCGATTCGCATAAAACGAGTTGCAGAAGTTTGCCCGAAGAACGATAACGCACTCTACCATTTAGGTCAACAGATGAACCGCTTTCTTGAATTGATAATAGGTAACAAAATGTGCGAAATATTGCGTCATACCTTCCGTTATTCTACCGTTCATACAAATCAAATCTATACAGCATTGGGAGAAGAGGGGGTGGGCTGGAGTGCCACTGATAAAATAAACGCAACTCTCCAACTGGCTACTGATCACAAATTGAAAACATATGCAAAATTTTGCATCCTTCAGCGTTTTTTTAAAGTTATTTCAAAATAGGTGGATTGAATGTGGTGGTTACGATTGTGCATTATAGGAGTTCACCATCTAGCGTACTCACCGAATTTCGTAGCTTTAACTTCAGTGATTTCCGAGTTGAAATCACCAAGCAGACACACAGACTAGTGGGCATGTACATACATATGAATATTATTGGCCGCAAACAAAATATTATTGTTCTCGGATAAGTGGAATAATTCTGTGGAATCTTCCACAAAAATTTTAAATGATGGCAGACTCATAATAGCTGTAGAATTGCTGATTAGCTATGGAAAACTTGCTACATTTTACTATTTCACCAAGCATAGATCAAGTACTATTTTCTGTCTTCTAGGCATTATCACTGAGGAAGATTTGTAATTCCATTACTCTCTCTCTTTTATAGAAAACTGAGACGTTCACGCAAATGTTGAATAAGTCTCACGGCAGCGATATTAGCGCAGAATTGCCATCCACTCAGTTTGTTGTCTTCCATATATGAAGTGCATGAAAACATTGTTCAGAATTCAATTCCTTATTACCCTCTCCCTTAGTATAGGATGATGTCATCAACTAGGAGGTGGGCGGCTGCGAGAAACAATATTATGAACCTGACGATGACTGCCTACATCATTTTCGCAGAGGATGTTGATGTTGTCAGTCACGACAACATGATCTTAAAGTTTAAAACATGCTGTCATCGGGGCGTTCTGTAGTCAGTTTGGCAGCCGCTGATGGAGAAAAATTTTCAAGTCATGATCAGGCAGCCATTCAGGTAATATAATGTGCTATATTTCAGATGCTCTGAAGAGACTATGTTAAGCCATTTATTAGTGATTATATAAGTCAGCAGTAATACTGCTGAACCGTCAAACTAATCGCCGACGATTTAAAAGTAAAGTTTTTGTTTGCAGAGCCTGCGGCAAACTTTCGTATGTTACAAAAAGGCCAAATCACTTTATTTTCAGACAGATGAGAGTTTAATGTTTGTAAAACTGCGTTCTCGTTCGCATGCTCTTTTTCTTCACAGGCGTTCCCTTTTTTGAAGACAAATTTGGTAACGGCAAGTGAAAATGGCGTGCGCAGTCTCGCTATAACTCTTCCAAACCTTCGGTGAAGTGAGCATCGTCTCGAAATATGCAGAAAAGTCTTCATACTTGCAAATTGCACAATCAAATGTTCTCAACGCAACTTTTTGTAACCTTATAATATTGTGTTGTCTCTCGGTGAATTACTGCATTCATTGTGTAGTATAGTATAGTATTCTAATAGAAATCTCATTCAGAAAATAGGAATGTTTTCAATGTATTTCTTCGAGGAAGTCATAAGTAGAAAGCAGCTATCAATTTCGAGCTCGTCGCTTAAAGCAGTATGAATCGCAGCAATTGAAATTCGGGGCGAGCATCTTTTGACCTCTTTCAGTGCTTTGTGATAGTGGATAATTTCTGGGAAAATGACATTTCTACGAATTTTTCATCTGTTTGAAACAATCGCAACCGTTTCCACTTATCTCTTTAAATTTGCCGATCAAATGTCCCCTAAAAATTGTTCCCGTATCGAGTTCGTAGGATTTCAGCGCTTTATTGGATTTCGTTTATTAATACATTGTGGCCATTTATATAAAGCCTCCTTCGAATTCCATCGTTTTCGTTCGTTTCGTGAATTTCTGGGTCGCAGAATCCGTCATATTTTATCTTGCTTTGATTCATTGAATAATGATGACTTCTGAATGACCAGATCCAGTTGCACAGGGAAGCACAAATTTAGTATCAGAAATTAAATGAGACTGCGAATTCTGCTGTTCCTGTGAAATATTGCTCCGTCCAGCACAGATTAATCTCGACTTGCTTATTAATTTCAGTACACACTTCCCGACTTCACAGGTGCATGACAGCGGTTGCAATCTTTCAGTTACTTTCGAACCACTTCTGCAGCATTATTTTCAACAATTTTTCCTTGCGTGCATTGTGGAAAGTGCTCGAATGTTCCCTAAAAACCCTTCGTAATCGACTGTTTGCTAAAGCTCACCCATTCCACATTCTATATGAATGTCATATCGTATTTCAACAATACATTTCCCCACTAGAAGGTACATACAGTGGATAGCCAATATTGAGGAAATTATTACTTTTGCTGTCTTGAAATCATCGTATTTACCGCAAATTTGAAAACCTCGCCTAGAAATTTTCAAATAATGAGGCAACAGTGTTTCTTGCACCGTCAATTTTTACCTCTGGCACATTAGAGGGGTTTAACATACGCAAGCTATCCAGCTCAGAATTACAGTGAAACGCTTAGGAATAAATCAAGACTTCAACAAACATGAAGCAAAATTCAGGTCATTAAGGCTGCAGACGACATAGGTTTGCTATGTGTCCAAAAGCTTTGCTACTGAAGTACTTAATAGAATCAACGCTTCCACTCATTGCAAGTAAGCGTCATGATTTTTCGCCACAAACTTTTCGCTCTCAACGCGTTCGCCACAATATGGAAATGAAATATACATGAAATACATGAAATATATACTGTAATACATGAAATATAGAATTACTATAAAGCCGAAATGCAGAATATGGCAGTTTTGCCTATCTTACTAGCGGGCCGGGATAAGAAGAACCTATCAAATTATAAAACTTATTCACACAAAAAGAGAACTCGACTTGTAGCCATCAAAACATGGAGGGATGTCCTTATTTGTGACTGAAACGATTATAGCTTTATTTATTACCTATAGAAATAGTCCCCTATGTGCCTCCACATTCTTGCTGCTCTAAGGCTTTAACGAATGAATAATTATTTTCATCCCTATATATAATAATCAAAAACTTTTTTCTACTTGTTTCATTCGCAGTTCATCTCTTTATCATTCAGCAAATTTAGGAATTTTTTGTGTTCTGCTTCAAATATTTGCTTGTAGATTTTATGACTTGTTTAATTCCATACGTATTGTTAGATTATATGTTGTTTTCTTCATTTCAAAGTGAGCAGTTGTGAGTAAAAAAAATCCGTTGCAGATGGCTGCCGTTTTCTTGGCGTTATTGCTGATCGTACAGGGATCGATGAGCTTACCGTCTCCGTCATCCTACCTGAGGCCGGCTGGAATGAGTCCAGGATATAGTAGTGGCTATATGCCTTATGCAGGTATCATAATTCCTTCATCGGATGTTGAAGAACTTTTCAGCCTTGAAGCAATATTCAACTAATACATTTATTTATGAGCTGCAGTTAATAGTCGCATTAGAATCATTGTTTTCTTCAGTAATATTAATTTTTGCTGCATTTGCAAGTGAAGTGTTTCTTGCATCATCTTTCTGTTGGCCACATCCACTTTTCCACTGTGTTCCCCAGCCAAAGCATCCAATGAGCGGAACCATTCCACTGCAACAGCCTGACCGCTGATCGTTATTTCATATGCACGCCTAACGTCCTTTATAATAGAAGTCCTTCGAAGAAGGCTCTTCGTGCAGCAGGCAAATGACGAATCGGATGAAAACTAAAGCGGGATTTTCGAACCAGGGGACTGTACCAACAGCTAGGCCCAACTGCGTCATGGGGCTAAGTCGAACAAAAGTTTTGCGAGCAAATTGTCTCACAATCTCAGGCATCCTGCCCAAAATCCATTCAAAATTTCCATGAGTCCCGTCCAACAAGCGCCAACATCATCCAGCGAACGATTTTTAGAAATGGAAGAAATTCATTAATATATTCATCAGTTCATCCTTTATTACCGAAATATGGATGCAAGAATAATATGGAAATTGGAAATTACAATTAAAACTTGATGTTACTTAATTTTGCTCTAAGCATTAGAAATACCCATGGTAAAAACCGAAACCGAATGTGGCAAGGTGCAGTAATGATGAGAAAAATGTAACGCATTCATATAATTTTAAAATTTAAAAGAATTTGAAAAGTACATTCTGAAATGTCAACGTTCATTGCACTGATCAAACGTCTAGAGTGACAGAAGATGACCTTCACGATTTGTGCACATTCGCTCAAAAATATACGACTCTCACTGAAAACGTATCGAAATGCTCAAACGCCGAGAAGCTCATATATTTTGATGCGAGATGCAGCGTCGTGCTAGGCTATTTTCGTTATGTGATGTTCGCTATTCACGCCACAAAGGTGCCTTCAAAATATCCCTCATTAAACGTCTCTCACTGATATATTGGAAATGAATTCAAAGGCGATAGATACGCAATTTGAAGAGACTTTAGCTGAAACTTGAGATGCGTTTCTAAAGTTTTGCATTATGTTAAGCTTATTCAATTTTATAACTCTAATTTTTGCGACTATTGTTCCAAAGTAATGGGCAAATCGGCGTAGACATGAAACCACCAATTACCTTCAGCTTTTACAAAACCTAACCTCCATCGTCTTCTAACTAATGAAGCACTCTCTCACATAATTCATTCACTTAGTCTAGGAATCATTCGGCAAAGCGAATTTCCACCGACCAGGTTTTTTCAGGAAGCACCGGGGACAATAGCGTCGATGGATATGGAGGGTCGGGTGTTTACATGGGCTCGCAGTCGTCTTATGCACGTCCAGACTACGTACAATCGCAAGTGCAGCCTAGTTACGGGGGACCTCCCGAAACCGTACAGCCACCACCTTACGTTCCGCCAACAAGTGGAGGTTATCAAGGCCCCACGCAAGTTGCACCTTCACCCGAACCTAGCTACAGTCTTCCTAGCCAGCAACCGTACCCAGGCATATCTAGCTCTGGTTATGAAAGACCTGTGGAAGTACAGCCAGCTCCCATGCCAAATTATGAACAGCCTCAGCCCCAACAATTTCCGAGCCTGGGTTACGGTGAGTCATCTTCGGGATCAAGCTATCCCCAAACAGGCTATAGCGGTTTTGGAGAGATGTCTTCAGGCTCATCCGGATATTTAAGTGGGTCTGGATATGCTCGTCCTTCAGGTGGATATGCAAGACATGCCTGATCAGGTCATGTTTGTGGTTTGGAAATTTTGGAAATTACAACCTCCAACTTTCCAGTATTCGAAGTGAAATATGGGCATATTTTCTGCCGATTGATTATGAGCGATGTAATTGATGCAGTTTGGCAGTCTTTTTTTTCACGCGAGATATTACTGCAAAACCTCACTCGTCAAACTTGCATGACCACCGACCACTCCTGCATCCACAGACTGTTTCATCCGTTTGATCGTAGAGATGAATGCACCAGAACCGCATTGAAGAATTTTTTCAACATTTGGTCCCGCCTAAACGTCAGGATAATGATCGGAAATAGAAACATGGCAAGGCGGTCGTATTATTCTTGCTAGTTATAATTTATAAAATGCTTGCAATATAACTGCCAATGTTGACAATCTCAAGTGGTTTAAAGGTCATCTATCTTTTCAAAGATGTCATTGGTGCAGAAAAAGTTTGCAATCAACGAACGAAAAATATATTCCGCTCAACGATGAAACGAAAAATGATGAGTGCATATGTGAATGTGATCAGCTGCACTATCGCCGAACATAAGAAACTTTGTGCCATTTTAAAAGTCCTTTAATAGGTATTTTTCCTTCACTTCAGCCTTATTCGTCCTGTTGTTCAAATATTCGCCTAAACTGAACTCTTCTGGATTGGTACAAGAAGTTTCCTCGTATAATGAACGGTGGAAAAAGAATGCTCGATTGCAACTATTAGTGATAAATTTTACATTCGAGTTCTTTTGTCTATCGCACGATACACAATTTGCAGCATGAATTATCCAACTTAACACATTGCCTCGTTCAGATGCAGGGCTCATTTAGATTGTTGATTGTTGCGAAGTTTCAGCAGTAAGACATTGTACCACAGGAAGTGTTATCTTAATTCCATGTTCTATAACTGATCATAAGAAGTGAGATTCAAATCTGCATAGCCGTTGCGATCATAACATCCATCCTGCACATACGTTTAATTTAGTTGCTTCAATGCAGCAGCACTTCTCGCTAGTCCATCGAGAAGTTGGTTTTATCCTGCAGCTGCCAATTAAATAAACTCGATTATTTCGTCTTGCACAATGAGTGTTGATGGCTAATGGGTTCCTTTCTATATCCAGTCTTATTCGTCATAAGTTTTTCATCAAGCGTCATAAGTTTTTTTCGTCAGTTTTTCATCATTCTAAACAGCTGCAAGAATTACAATCCGTCAAATAAATATTGTTGACAAGTCGACGAGATTCAATTAATCTTTACTTTCCTCAAGTGAGATTTTAATTTCATGTTTTCATATGTCAGAATTCGACAAAACAGGGAAAAAATTTCACAGAGGATGCTTGTAGATGATATCCATTACATCGAAACTATTCATCAGAAACTTTCAGTGAACTCATGTTTCTTCATATGCGGTGCAAATATGATTGCATCATAGATGTAGTTTTTGCTGCGCGACACGACGATAAAGTGAAGACTTTGACTTCTTTCTGAAGGGAAAAAAGAGATCTTCATGTACGCATCGGCAAAGTGGAATCGTTAACATTTCACTCATGTTTAACAATAAATGATTTCGCCTAATTTTTGTCAAGTGCATCATCTGTACGGAGCACCCATGTAAGTAACCTCAGCTAATTGTGGCCTTCTCTGACCGAACTTTCTACTGCAGGTTTAAGCTCATCCTACGCCTGATCTACCGAGTAGATGTTTCTATCCCATTGCATACAAGACGGTGAGTGTGAAAGCCCAGCTGTTATGTTCAAGTCATATTGCATGACTTGCTCAGCTGAACATTTCCTAGAAAATATCAGCCAAAGTAGTGCCTTATTTGATCGTTCGGCGGGGTGTGAAAAGTTGAGAAAGTTAGACATCAAACGATGCACGAGTTGGTCCATTCTCGTCAGTTGCCCCTTAATATCCTCATGAAAGCTTACTTCAGTGATCTTACCCGGTCTTATACCATAACCACTTGATTTTCAAGATGAGTAGGTTTTACAGAACTGGTACTTGCCCACGCTTCATTTCATCCTCTGCTAAGTTCGTTATCGAAGTTATTAGTAAAGTTGAGTTATAAGCAAAATAATGACAACTTTTCATTACCTCGTTTGCTTGACTCTCAACATTATCTTTTCTCAGAAAAAGAGGATGGATTACACATTCATCACCATCTCGTTTAAAACTATTCCAGTCTGATCTAAAATGCAGCCGTTCCGGTACAGAAGAGCAGGTAAAAGGACATCGAAAAGTATGTCAGATGCACATCGTCGGCTTTCAGTCCATAATGTCAGTCAAGTTCAGTTATTTTAGAGCAGCAGTGAAGAAGAGCTTTGATGAGATACGATCCGGTTGCTGCACTCCTTTTCGCATTGAATAGCTGAATTTCTTGCCGCACATGTCACTCAATTCTTCTAGTAGCTCGTGTATTGCACCTTTATGCGGAGTCTCTTCAAACTTTATTAATTATAGCAGAGCTTCGACTGGATCAAATGACTTATCATGGTAGACGAAAGCAACACTGAAACATATTCTGTATTATTTAGGTTTTACTAGCAGGTATGCGTCAAACTCCACCTGCACCTATGTGATCTGTGGGTGAATGGCGACCTTTTTTAAGGACAGTCTGTTACCTCTTTGCGACTTAGTTTTCCCTATGCTAATTTGATAACGCTGAACGCTTTAATTGAATGATTCGTACTAAATTTCATCCACAAAGCTCCTTGTTTGGCCTCGTGGCTTCAGTTCTATAATAGAAAAATGAGAGCATTTAAAAGGCCGCCTACTCTGCATTTTCATACAATTTTCTGAATTATCATGTGCGGCAGAAGTTATTATGCAATTGAAAGGGCATTTTTTTCGTGCTTCAGTCTAAGGACATTATTGGAGAGGTGTCTGTCGAACTGTGAAGGCGGATCTTTAAGAATTTGCTTTTCTGTTTGACGTAGGTGCTAAGCAGTCTGTAAATATGAGACAGTTGTTGCTGCTTTGCTTATATAGGACTGCTATTGGAATATGGGTCTTTCTATGGAATCGTTAGAAAAAGTAATAGATAATCGAATCTCAAAGTGGGAGAGGAAGAAGAGTAGATGAACGGCTTTATGGCCAAGCGACAGTAACTGTGCATTTGTTGCAACATGTTGTTCCCAATAAATTCGAGACAGTTCAGCGTTGCAAAGAAAAAGTGTAGCTGCTAAACCTCGACGATAATAATTACAAGAACACTAACGAGGAATATTATGACCAGCTGACGGCGATCCGTCGAATACATCTCGTGCAAATTGTAGAAGCACTGGACCTACTCTAGAAATCTAGCGCTTCACACAGTTGCTCGGCTGAGAAAGCAAGCTCAATAAGCCGGTAAATTCGCGATGGAATATTTTTTTTACACCTGTAGTTTGGGCAAATTGTTGACAGCGGTTCTTGTTGGCATGAGGTCTGACGTCGTGTTAGTCGGGATTGTTCGAGATTGATTCGTATTCAAATAAACCACAACTAAAAATGGCGAATTTGTCAGTCATTGCGACAAAGCTGCCCTCCTAAAGGGCCTGTCAACTATTCGGCTGGTTATATCAACTGGCAAATGATTCTGGATAAACAGATGTATTGGCATATACTCATCACTTACCGCATACCTACTGCTATTTATACGAATCGCTGTTGGGAATCAGCATGATAAGCACGCATTCAATGACTGATGATAAAAAGTCACGAATAGTGTCATGACCTCGGCAGAATTACTGACAGGAAGTACGTCAAGTACAAGAAAAGTTTAGCTCCGTTTTTTGTCTCCTATCTTTTATTCATCTCGGTGAAGTCTTATACTGCAGCAGCATTCTAATCGGGCTTCTTGTCTGTATGTCGTAGCTATCTCAATAGGTTGTCTAAAGTATATAATATTTAACATTTTAATTTTCCTCTTGAACACCACTCAGGCATATATCATTACGCAGCACGTTGCCGTATGAAGACATTCGTGGTCGACTTTCGTACTGGTGCATATGTTGAGCGGCAATTTTGTCCTGTATACAGTAAACCATGAAATAGAACGCCTGATATGTGGATACTGATGCTTGCATTTTCCTGACAAGGTCGGGTAGAAATTTGCCGAGCAAACGTTTGCAAAAAAAGAGATATTTTTAAAGACATTTTTTAGACACTCTACAAGATATTTTTCATCTTCCTGAAATCCACTGCAAAAAAACTTAGCTAAAAAGGCTCTTTAATAGTGCTGACAGCGGAAAAACGAGTGTGAAAATCATAATATTGTGGAATAAAATTCATCCTCGGGCAGTCCTACACTCGCCAGGTTATTCGCACAATCTTTATCGCTTAAATAGGTACCATTAAATGTGAGATTTGCGACCAAATTTTCAATGAACCATTAATTTCTAACGGGGCACTTTTCAGTGCCATCGATGAAAAGTGATGCCGTTTGTTTACTCACCCCCTCCCACTTCTCCTCCCTTTCAGCAGACCATTTTATTGATGTTGTGATAACGTAAATGCCCTAAGTTGTTTCAATGTGTGTGTTTCGACCATCGAATGCTACCACATATTGTACGCGATATTGGCAGAGTGTAATTCAAGTGTCGTATATCCTAACGTGGAAGCATCATGTGCTATCGATCCCAAGATATGCAACACCTCAGCTGAGGCAGTAATTTCGATCTGATGCTCAACCAGGTGAACCGCTCTGAAAGCTCCACGTCTCGGCCTATCAAAACGAGCCACTGATAAGTACAACAGAATGTTGCAGCGCAGTGTGTTGCGTTGATAGCACGTATAAGAGGGAGGTGCAGAGGAGCGGGTATGTTGGTGTGTGCTATCGATCGGCTGCGCTATTCGTAGGCTGCACGCGCGTGTGTGTGTGCAGTCGAGCCCTGCATCCTTCTTCGTTGCGCTTAATTTCCTTTAAGCGGCGGGGCAGTTCGTTGCGTTATCTTGAAGATTCCTGCTCCATACCGTCGAACGAGCTGATTCACGCTCACTAACCCTTTTCTGATGGCCGCTGAGACGGACGGTCGTTCGGCGTCCGCACCGCTTTCCGCCGCATCGACCGCATCCGCCGTTCCGCCGACACCCCATTCTACTGATGGCATCGACTCCAACGTTCTTCGAGGCCAGTTCTATTTCCTGTTCTTCACGTCCCCCGTTTAAATGTGCTACCGCATTGGCATGACCGAAATAGTAGGTTTGAATGGGGCTGTGAAACTGGGCAGCGTCGAAATATACCTGTATTTATTTTTACTTTATTGATTTCAAAATCCCGAGGTGAGCAGATAAATACAAATATCCTTCTTTACGGACTGCATAGATGAGTAGACATCATTACGTAAGGGCAGGAATAGTGCGTCGATTAAAATGATTCAACCGCAGCACAAAAGCTGAAGGAAGGGATGAATTGGCGATATCGACAGGAAGGCGATTCCCGTCTCGTACGACTTAGAAATAGAAAGTGATGCATAAACTGTTTATACCACAGCATCCTGTGACCAGCTGAAAACGAACGTTGACTACGGTGGAGGGACGAACTGAAATATTTCTGACTGAAAGAATGTCGGAATAGCCAAATACTATTTTATTACAAAGAATTAGGTCCAATGATTCCATTCCTAAAATTTTTAGCCTAGTAAAATAATTTGGTTGGTGTGGACCTCAGTAGGTTTTGCGAAAACGGGTAGGATTTCTGGACACTTCCAGCAACCTAATGTGGAAAACGGGTCGTGATTATGCTGTGAAGGCATTTCGATAATGCTAAATGCATTTGCGCTGCGTTTATATTAAGCGATGCCCAACAAAGGATTGTCTTCGTCCTTAAATCCTCCTTTAAAGATCCGGTTTTAAATATGAAGCATATTTTTCCGGATGTTCTACTCGAATATATTTGCGCCAAATTTTTGTATAATTCATCACATTTTTGCATTATTCAATAATTTTGATATATTTCGTTTCAAATACATATTTCCGCCATTCATTTTTCTCTTCTGTTGATTATTAATTATTACTTCCGTTAATGTGTTGATTAATTGTTTTATGCATAGAATTGCGGATTTCTTCATAGAGATATATTTTCTTATCAGTTCTAAATTTTTATCTTATAATTTTCCACTATGTTAAACATTTTCTGACATTTAGAGTTCCTCGTTTTAAGTCTTTAATGATCCGATGAAAAGCTAAAAAGAAAAGTTGAATGGAAAGTTTTTGGAACAAAAGAGAATTTACAGATATTTCTTTGGATTCATGAAACGTTATATCAAAAAATACCGCTGAAAATGGCATTAAAAATGCGCTTAATTGAGCATTTACACACACCTCAAATATTTTATCTTATAGCGCCATTTGCACTCCCGGTTTTTCACTTCCTGAATTTTTTCCATCCGTTTCAGGAAAGATTATTCGCCCGAATTGGCAACGAGCTTATAATATGATAGTTCTACTACCGTTTTTATTGCAAGAAAATTCCTCCTCTACTTTGAACGTTTTGAACTTAATTGCCGTCATAGTTGATTTCTAATTCAATCATAGACTATCGAGGTGAAGTAATTTCCGTTCGTAGGCGATATACTCTTGACAACTAGAAAGCATTTCGTCTTCGTCCCTATGAGGATGATCTTTATCAAAATATCCAGGTAAAATCTCATTGAGATAAAGCAATAATTGAGGTATATAATATTTTAATGAGGGATTATCAACATGTACCATAAAATGGAGAAAATATTTAAATTTCTTGCATCCTATTAACCCGAAAAACTTATCGAATCACTGTTAACTTCCTTTTCGTAATTTATGATTTATCGTCTTCTCTGGGCGGAAATTAGTTTCTCGGTGAGTGTGCGAAAGAAAAATGCTGCTTAGGAGGAGATAATTGAATTGAGTGCCTACAATTGTAAAGAAGCTTGAAAGTCGTTTGTGCATTGCCACTGTTTCAATCGATAATTGGAAAAGGCAGCGAAATTTGGCCATTTTAGCGATTTTAAACTCGATCTGAACCTTTATGAAGTTTTTTCGACGGTCTCATTTGATCATCATTACCATTGTTTTATTGCTGCTGCCTTTTTTACAGAAAAAAAGAAAAATTTGTGACGTTTTTTCTACGCTGAGAAGAATTATTCATCATGAATGTAAGATATGGCGAATGACTCAGACATATTGCTTAATAGGCATATTCTTTAGCCGTTCTGCCAATTGAGACTTTTCAGTGAGCGACTCGTGGTAAGTTATTGAGAAAAACAGTTGCCTACAACTAAGATTGGATTTCATCGGAGGAGTGGTCAAAGTTGTCCACAATCTGGATGCTGCCGCACAGATCTTAACGTTCAACACCGACGGGGTGGAGCAAAATTCTTTCAATGCTTTCATTTCTGACGGAGAAATTGGCATTTCTAGAAATTTGGACTTATGAAGGCATTTTTGCTTCTCTGCTTATCACTTGAAGGAAACCGTTTACCTTGAAGGCAAGCTATTGTGCATTGAATGAGTAACACCAAGTTTAAGCGCTCAAGTACTTTACGCGTGAAATTGCCAGAACTGTGTCCGTTCTGAACAATGAAGAATGTGTACGATTTTGATATAGTTGATTAATAATGGTGTTTATGCAAATGTACGCATGCAAACGCCCAGTTTTGAGCGTTGCCAAGTGACGGAAAAACGGCTATAAAGATCTCAAAGTGTATTGTGCTGCAACCGCAGTGTGGTCTAACAGATCTTTTCATTGTCGTCTTGCGAATTTTTTGGGAGCATCCGGGTGCTTAATCTATCTATTTAAACATCTGAGAGGTTCTTATTCTTCGCCGTTGAAAAATTCCTCCAGAGCGTTACGTTTATTAAGCACTCAGGGTTATATCGGTAGCCTGCATTAAGTCGTTTGGCTAGTAGCAAAGAATTTTACAGATTTTGTTGGTGTAAGAGCACTGCTGTACATCAGCTGAATCTTTTGTCATTAATATCAGCATTGAGGTCCATAGCATTATGAAGTGTTAATTAATGGGATCGATGCACATTTAGTATCGGAAAATGTGTCGATGTTGGAAAACTAGAGCAATATCTCGACATGCTTGTTATGCTGCTCACAGTTTCATTATCGTACCGCTTCCTTCCCCTTTCCTTCTGTCCTCTCGTAACGTTTAAAAAGCTGTGAGCGAATGAGCGACAAAATGTAAGCAAGAGAAATAAATCGTTGCAGGTGGTGTTGCATTTTCGGCCATACCTACCGCCGCGCCATCGTTTTTTGCGAATCCGTTCATGACGCCATTCATGCCGCAGCAGGCCTCTTCGATGCCACACGCGAATAATTTGGACACGGGTGATTATCGCATGAATCCGCTTCCCTCCGACAGTTACTTCCTGCAGAGTGTGCAGTACCAAGAGATGATGCAGCAGTACATTCAAAATCTAATGGCCGCCGCATCAGCGCTCCCTTCTGCTAGCTCTGAAATAGGCAACCAGGTTTGTGCTTTTTCCAACTTAAACTTCAGCAACGACCGAAGTGCGTAACAGAAAACGCAATTACCATGTCGTTAAAAATATTGATGGCTGAATATTTCTGTGGTAACAATATTGTACGAACCGAACGTAGAGGCGGTACCTCAAGAAGAAGAAAGGAAGGAACAAAAGTTTTGGTGATGCTGAATGTTTTGCACATAAAAATTTAAAGACCATGTGACCATGAGAAGCTCTTTGTAGTTTATCTGGCGGAGATGTGTTCGATTCGGTAATATAAGTAATGCTAATTGAGTAATAACGAGGTTAGCAGTAAATGCTGATTTAGTTTGTTTCTTTATTCAAATACGATCATAATGAATTATGATGCTTGTGGGAGAGTCACGTGAGCAGTGTTAGGTGCATCACAATCAGCAGATCGACTTCAGCTTGAGGCTGTTTAAGACCATCGATATGAATATTGACGAAATTATAGTTGCCACGTGGGCTTAATCGGTTGCGTTCATCCAACGTCACTGCAGCTGTATTTTAAAAAAAGGGCCGCTTCAAATGGAAACTTCATCTATTATGTTAGAATTATGTGCACCCGCTTTAAACTTACATTGAAGTCCACCTCTGTTTATGGAGTGCACCTGTGCTGGAAAACTTCTGTCGAAAAATAAACTATGCTTTCTGGTTTTTGCTCACATAGTCTATTGCTTTAAAGAGTGAAACAGCATTTTTATTTGTTGATTAGATGAGAAAAAAACAGTTAAGAATTGCAGTGTTTTGGCGGTAGCACCGAGGCAGCGTCTGCAAAAGAGCCGACCACAGTCTGGAATGAAGTCGATACGACTAGTATGTCTGTGGCAACGCTTAGTGAGCGGATGCAACAGCATTTGAGGGTTGATTCGGTACCCAGTACTGCACAGCTTGCGCAGTCGGCTTGTGGTTCATCTGTCGAAGAAACCTGCCCGCATTCTGAGCCGTCTGCCGAAACAGAGAAAACGGTACACTCTGCGTCAACTTTCACCATTCAAATGATTCAGCCTATTAAATCGAGTATGACCAGAGGAAGGTTTTTTTAAGGAAAATCTGTTCCAAAAATTCCGTTGTATCTTCTGATGTTTGCGATGAATTTTTTTGATGATTTCCTATGGTTGGTTTATTTATTTACGTAACTAATATAATGAATCTATAATTTAATGTAAGAATATGGAAGTTGTGGGCAGATAGGAAGGGTGATTTCAGAGACGAAAAGATACTCTTTGTTGCAAAGTTTTTTGTTGCGCATAAAGAAAGCATTTTTCAGGGTAAGAAGTAACTACATACTTCGAAAGTTCTTCATTTCATCACATTCCTCTCATCTGAGAAGATGGCAAATGCTGCTGTTAGGGCGTATTCAACGACCATGTGGTGGTCGTTAATTAGCACTATATGGTGTTGTGCAAATGCGCTGTTGCATTCAAGAGATGGCAATAAATTTTTATAGATTCGTACACAACGAGCACCGCATTAAATGCATTGCGTAATAAAATTCAATTAGAGATATACGTTGACAGCGGGCGCATCGCACCGAATGAATATATGGCATCGAATTGCCTTTTCGCTTCACGGCGTTCGTTGATTTGCTGGCATACTTTCAGGAAGAATCACATAGCTGTGTACCATCTGTTTTCACCGAGCAAACACCGTCTTCTGAGCACGAGTATCCGCCGGCCAATGACCACTCTACAGCTGATGTATCAGCGCATACTGGTCAAGTCCATGATGTTGAACGTGAATCTGACAATTCTGCAAACGTGCAAGGAACTGGTGAGTATTTTTTCGTGCTTATTGGCATTCCGTTCTATATGGCCAGTAGCTATGCCTTCAGGCAAATTGCCACGTTCATAGCTTCGTTGGATTAGAAAAGAAAAAAGTTCAATCGGAATTCATGGTCCTTATTTCAGGTAGAAGAAAGGTTTACATTTTTAAGCGTTGAGAATGAGCGCAAATAAACTTCCCTTATGTTTTACTCACCAATTTGAGTGAAAATATTTTGTCTTTTGTACAGAGTTGATGTTTCCTCTTATTTGGCAGTCAGTAGATCCACAGAATGAGCAAAATTTTCTTTTTTTTATTGTCGTAAGGAGATGTAAATTGGTTGTTTAGAGTTTCACTCATATGTCTATGAATCCATCCATTGCGAGTCCTTTGATAAGATCTCCGTTGAGAGATTGGAATGATAGAATTTGGAGTTGATATGTAGCAGTGCACTGCATGGCGCGGTGAAGTCATTTTTTAGCTCGTCAGCAAAGGCAGATACAAAGGCGCTTGTCGTAATTTTCAAGCCTCATTCTATGCTTTACTTAAGTGACTGTCTATGCGGCTCCGTTTATAGGCTCTAATAACTTTTTTTACCCATGGCATAGTATCCGTATTTAAGAAAAGAATTTGTCTTTCTAATGCTCCCCTCTCCACCCTCTTCCCCTTACTTTTTTGTGCGAGCTTCGTTGAGTGCGCTTGTGCCTGAAACGTTATAAGCTACAGGGATAGCTGTGCCAGATAGGTGTGCAGTTTTTAAATAATTTCTGCAACAAAAGCTTGTGAATATTTCTCTCGTACTGTCATATTTTTACTGCATCGATTTCTGTGCGACCTGCTAGTTTCCGTAAGTGTTGTGGCACTTTTTATAAGAAAGCATAGCCGTTCTTCATAGAAGTTCTTAGTAATGTTGAGGTGATCAGTGAGTGGAACAAGCAAGTCTGATCACTGTCAACCTTTCTATTTTTCACTTCCGTCTTCTATCACTACTCATTCTTCTCCAATCCAAACATCATTATCGTTTACGTCGTTGTTGATGGACGGAATGAATTCGTGCTCATGCAAATAATGATTGATTTATTATATGGATTATTCTATTTGCAGTTGATATGAATTAATTATTTGTTTAATGATAACTAAAAATCCAATTTCAGGCTAAGATGAATAGTACTCCATGCACTTCATGCGCACTTTAAGTTCATGCACTTTGAGCAACACGTTTGCATTAGTTAGTAGTTGTTTTTTTCTGGCAGTGTCCTTTACAATATTTCAATTTCAGAAAGCTTCAGTTTGTTCTGTCGTTTAGAAAAGCGATATTTGCTTGTGTTTCGTAAAATTTGTGTAGTGCGCATTGGATGTATACGCCGATTATGTAAATTCTAGTATGGAAGTGGCAATTGAAACGGCGAACAGAGGGCTCGTAATGCTTAGCTGAAATTGATAAATGCGCTCAAGTCTGATGACATTGACGATAGATCTAAAGGGATTTAGCGAAATGTTTCTTTGGCGGAAGCGAAAGAGCTCTGCTGCACGTTAATTTTTCAATAAAAAGTTTCCCCGCTTAATGCTTCTATAGTTTTGCTTCATAAATAAGGCTTTAAAAAGGTTTTTTTATCAATTTTCTTGTGAATATCCGTATCAACTGATTCTTGTATATGTTCATATTCAGGTTGCCTCCTTCTCAGCGATCTATAAACCGTGAAAATTTTATTGCACATGAAAGCTGCAGCGTTCTTTTCTTTTCTTCTCATTTCTGTAATAATTTTGCCAGAACGATCTTGTTTGGCTAGCTTACGAGACCACAAATTACAATATTAGTGAACATTAGTTGCAAAAATTTTCTGGAAGATGATGGCTAATTCACACACATTCCACATTCACTTCCCATAAATGATGTATGTCGCAAATCCCACGAATATTGACATTATTTATGCAAGGGTTTAAGAGTGAACAACGAATTCCTCTTAGCTTTCGTATAATATTGCCATTATTCATCCTTATTCGGGAGCCACTGAAGCAGGAGGAAATAGTTGTCTCATTTTTGTTTGAAGAAAAAAATGGTCAGTTTTGCAGAATAGCGGAGAAGAGCTCAAGATGTCATCAAAAGTTATTATTCGTGCATATGTGGTCTGTTGAAAATGTAGCCCAGCAGGAAGTGTTAGTTGATGATGACGATGTTGCTTTCACGCAAACATCTCGCGAAAGAAATCTCGAACTTAAGATGGTACCGTTGCAAGAGAGTTTGAGTGGTGTTCAAAAAGGCGACAACGTCAGATCATCGAATATTTTCGTTCGAAGGTTTAGGAAGAAGATGCTATCTCCACTCGATTAGGGGTGAGTGCGAGATGGCGTGTTTAGAGAAATGAGAAAATTATAGCTGTTTGTGTAACGAAGCGGATCATTGTGTAAGCTTTGCGCACAAATATTTCCTTTCGACTAAACATATGAACGTGGTGACGATGGGCGACTTCATACGGGCGATCATCGTCCAGGTGAATAGGTGATTTTGCGAGGTTTAATATACAGTGTCATTTTGATTGTCGTCCGTTTGATAGTCATTAATGTGGATTATGAGAAAAATCATATTTTCTGTTCATTTCGAGAAATTTTAGTATTTATTAAGTACATTTGCTCATTTGATCGAATTTGTTGAGATTTTTAAGCTGCCAGTGTTTGTTCAACAAGCATAATATTTTGTTCAGCCCTAATTACTCCTGTATAGGTTTCAATTGAGCAGCTTTAAAAGTCAATTCGAGCTGTGAAGATGTTTGATGCAAATTTCTCGTTTCTATTTCACATTTTTGCTCATATATTACTTATAGCACTTCTCATATCAAGTACTTCAATTGTTAATTGTAATGCAATTAGAAATATCCTTGAATAGATGTCACTTCCGTCGGTGATAACATAAAATATCACTATAAAAATGCGGCAATGAAAGTTTCACAAATGCACTTAAAGATAAAGCAATTTTATGTCGATTCATCAAAAATAGATCTTGTTAAATATATATATATTGAAACATTGAATTGTTGAAATTATTTACTCGAGTAAGTGAGCAAATCACAAGTGTAGAGAGGGAAATCGCATCAATGAAGCAGTCATTGGTGAATTTGTTTTTGCACCTTAATACCTTAATTACTCATATCTTTATAGTACTTCTGCATACTCGTACTCTTTAGTAGTAATATTTCCTCCAATTTATAACTGGTAATCTTTACATTACAGCAGATTTGATAGGAGTAAAATTATTTCAGTAAGTATTGAGATGCCTTCTTTTTATATAAATGAATGAAAATTTCATGCATTTCAGGCTCATTTCATTTAAATAAGTTCACAAAGCGGATAGAAAGTGCGAAAAAGAGGAAGTATGAGAACGAATTGATTGCCACAATTGATCGTCTTGTCACGTTGCTTTGCGAGAGAAAAAAAAGAAGTCAATCATATTCTTAAAGCGCTCTAGAGCGTTGAAATTGCTCTCATGCTTAGCTTTTTCTATGACAGCTCTACTGCTTGCATTTAGTGAAGATAAAGGGATCGAATATCATCTTTAAGTGGAAACCTCAAACAAATTATTTGACAAATATATCTTTAGGTGGTAGACTTTAGTTGAAATTCTCTTTCAGTATCGTTTATGGCGTCATTTCCTTCCAAACGCTACGTTCAGGATTTCTGAACTCTAATTTTGGAGAAAAAAAACGAATTTGTGGATTGCACTCTTAGGATGCTCCTTCATTCAGCTCCATTTTGAGAGACTTATTGCAATGGATAAATGCATCTTTTTCAATATTATGGATTATCATATTTTCAATTTTTGAACCACTTCCGAATGTGCTTTATATTCTTCCAAATCCTCTGTTAGTAAACTGAAACTTTCAAGTAATATTTGACACTATGTGTATTGATACTATGCAGTACACATTCTCGGTCTCCTCATCGGCCATAATTTTCTTTTCGGCATATGAAATGATATTTTACAAGTCATCGTTATATTTTTAAATTTACAAGTTTCTCTTCATTTCTCTTCACGACCATTAATTTACAAGTTTGTTCGTTGTTGTTTCAACTGTAGGTGTTAGTTCATAAGCCACGAATGATATAGCTGGTAAATTTCGCTGCTTAAGAAGAATATTTCCTATACGATTAAATCGTTGTAGATTGCACTGATGTGGAAAAATATCGCAGCGCCAAAGATGCCGAATCGAGAAATGGTGCTGAAGAAGTGTCGTGTAGTGGTGAAAAGGTAATGATTATGATGCTATTTTCATAAATTTATACAAGAAGGGATGAAAGGCAAAAGTGGTGAGGAAGAGGAGAGGGGGGAATCGTTGTTTAGAAGTAATGCCGGCAACAGTTCTTTACTTGAATTCTTTTATCGGCTTGCGCAGAAGTACATAGGTGGTTTGCTTTTAAGGTCAGCGGGCGCTTCCAGGTTGCGTTCGTGCGCGTCATATTTTAACTTTATCCAAGGGGGAAAGTAAGGCGATCTGGATAGGTGCACTAAAAAGATGTGGCAGTCTTAAAATTCACCTGTTTGATTCGTTGCTGCAATTTTAAAGTGAATCGTCCACTTGTATGAAATCTTTTCGCTAAATATTTTGTTATATGATTGTTATATTATTATAATCACTTGATTTCTGATAAAATTAGTTAACAAAGATTTCAGTTTACATGGACTGGTATTCAAGCTTAATTGAACTTTCGTGATATTGTTATTGATAATATCAGTAGTCCACATTTCTTCTAAGTAGACGGCAGGAAGTTTCTAGGTAAATTTCCGCTCCACTTCTAGTAGTTGCATCAGTAGGAGTATGTCAGATGTAGATGTTTTCAGGCTATATAAAATTAGTAAAAAAGGTACTCCGTTTCGAAAAAGAGATCGTTCTTTTCCTGAAAAGTGCACAGTGGTTGCCATTTCACACAAACAGAAGTGCACACAATATATTCGACATGTTTTTATACGGCGTATTGTTACCTTTATTGCATAATAGACGATTTTTTTGCAAAACCACACATTATTTTTATTGTTATATGCCGATATTTACTGGAAACTGCAGTAAATTTATTTCATCAGTTCGCTGAGTTTGATCCGCAAAATATCACAAATACCAAAATTGGTTGGCATCCATGATATTTTGAGGATCAAACTCAGCTTGATTGTGTTACTTTGATCCTCTGTGATTGTGATCCTCCTGATTGTGATTGTGATCAAACTCAGCTTGTTGCTTGACCAAAATCTGAAATTTATGATTTTTGATCAAATAAATAGTGATATATCTGGCCGCATAATTTACGAATCGCGCAGCGTTGCCTCTTATTTGCAGAATATTTCAAATGAAGAGACAGGTGCACCCGGAGACACTTTGGAGGCATGCTCGAGCGCTGAAGTACCCACTCCGGAAACGAAAAGTGATGATGGAAATGCCAAACAACTGGGACATGAATCTGCAACAGACGCTGCAGATTCAGTTACCACGTCTTCGGTATCTGCATCTGTTATTAGCAAGAGCTCGTCATCTCGACAGTCGCAAGAAACATCTTCACAAAATTCCACCAACGATTGTCGCACATCGGTGCTCATCAAGAAGCAAATGAACGAAATCGACAAGGAAATCAATCGTCGGATCCAAAACAAAAACATTAAAAAGGTTACTTCTCAAAAACCTGTCTTTGCAAATATTTAGCATCTCATCGTTCGCTGTAGGACTAGTTCCGAACGAGTGAATGCAGGAAATGTCTTGTTGGCTTGCACATTTCACATTTTGAAAGCAATTAATTAGCAGTGGTAGTTTGGTTTCATCATTTACCCGTGTTTGGTGATAAAAGGCACCACGTGAATTTTTTTTAAAACAATAAATTACGTTGATTCCCGTTTGCATAGCCGAAATCAGTGCAAATATTTTTTTTTATAATCTCAATTTTTGTTATTCAGTGTTATGTCCTACTTCTATGATTTATCAGCTTCATATGTTATTGGACTTAAGGATTATATTAGTTGAAATGGGCGCATTTACAGGGGTTTATGACATGCGACGTTTCAGATTGACGAGAAAGAGCTAGCTCAGCTGCTAAGCAATGCCAGTGATTGTTCATTAGGTGGTGTGTCATCTTCAGCGCTTACTGCTTCACTCGATGAGGTTATTTCAGTGAATTACCTCGTTGTGTGTATTGCGCCTCATGTCTTGTTATGCATATTCATTCGTGTACTACAAGTTTCGCATGATGCTCGTCACCTCTGTTGTGCAGTTTGTTGTCGTTTGTTTTTTGCTTTTGTTTTTTTATATTCGCACTACTTTATATTCTCGCCTTTACGTTCATTTGCAACCAAGAATCTTTTTTTTGCATTGTTGCTCGCGATATGTCTGCATTCGTTTGTCGTTCGTTTTCAGCTTCTGGAAGATGATAGATCTGGTGATCGCTTCCGAAAGAACAGAGTGATGGCCTCGAGGCTTCACGTCTTATGACAATACCGTTGATGCTATAGAGTGCTGGAAACGACTAATCTTGTATATCCGATGGTGCTGTCGTGTTATAAATGTATTAGTAGTTGTGTTAAACGGGATGCATCAATGGTGTGATGATGCCTAAAAGACTGATCAACGATGCATGATCTCAAACGGTGTTTATCCCAGTTGTCCATCAATTCGGTTATCGTTCGCCTGCTGTTCCTTTTTTTTGGAAATGCGTTGTTGTTCTTTTGTGTTATTTTCGATGTTTTCTTTCCTTCGAATGAATGCATTGATGATTATATTCAGTGTGTACATTTTCCAGTAATTAATTAAGTTTCCTAATGCCATTTATCGTATTTATAGGCTCATCATGCTTTCTAAATGTGAACATTTTATTTTATGACTTATTAGGTTCATTTTTATCTCGGAACACTTTTATAAGATATCTCGGGCCATAAGATCTCGGACCATTTATAAGAAAAATTCTTTTTTTCTTTTTTTTTAAGTGGTATTTTCTTGCTACTCTATCGCTTTAGTCATTCAGAAGTGTTATAGACGCATTTTCGCACTTATAATCTATTGAAAATGAATCTTTTTATAGCATTTTGGTTGATAATATGCAAAAAATGTCCATCGGCGATTAATATATCAGCGAGAGTTGATTAATATTGTCATTTGGCATATTTGCACTATTGCGCGAATTATTTCTGGAGTGAAGTTTATGAGAATTAAAGATTAAATGAGTGTGGAATGAAATTTTTGATTTGCGATTATTATCACAGTTGAAGATATTTTCATATATGCAGATGAAGTGTTCGATCCTATCGAATGAAATATCCATCAATTAATGCTCGCATGCTTCAACCAGTGAAATTATGCAAGCAAACATCGCATGTGCATAAATGCCAAATTAAAGAGCTGCGTTTAATTGCTTATCCAGCATAGGAATACGGTCGTTAAATGAAGCTATCTGCTTATTGACATTCGAACCGAATCCGTTTTTGGAATTATTGAACGTCGAGATGAAGGTACCATCTCATGAAGAGCATGAAATGAAAAAGCGACTGACCGTCTAAGAGGGGGAAAGGGAGTACTAGCCCACACGAAAGGGAAATTCAGCTATCAGATCTCTTAAACCCGTGTTAATTAGTCTTTTTTATCAGTTCACATTTCAATGCATGCATAATTTATTGCGTTACCCGATTGTGTTAATTTGCAGTGATCATTTATTCAAAGCATCTTGTTCTTTTTTTTTCCAAATTTTGCTGATGGTTGCGATGTCTTCGATTACAAATTTTCGCTGTTGCTTCATAATATGCATTTTTTGTGAGAGTGGAAAACTCCCTTCGAAGTGAATTTAATGGGAACGTTTTGCTGTAAAAGTCATTGGTGCTGTGTATACTGAGGTAATGGCCGTCTTGATGCCTAATATGTTCACCTCTGAGCTCATTTCGGAGAGATTTCTTGTTTAGGCGCCATCTAGAATTCGGATAGGGAGGGGAATTGAAGTGTGATCGTTTACAACAGAGATGTGCTGTTTTCAGGCAGCGTTACCGTTCGGTGCAGCTGACGTTAAAGTGGCATCCACTACAGAGCAACGGGTGCAACCCTCGCTGAACCAGCTGAAGAATTCATATGGTCTATCGCAGTTGCCTTCTACGATGCCTTTGGCGCAGCAATCGCTCTACCAGAATCATTTTCCACAGCAGGGTTCAGTGTGTGCAATGGTGAAGGCCGCTCAGCAACAGAGTCCTTCACAGCACGCCCCTATGCCCAACCTGCCTTTTTCGGCTACTCTTCCTCAAGTTGCCCAACCAGCTGCAGCGTTTGCTCAGCCACCAGCCACTCATTTCCCGGCGTATTTTCCACCCGCACAACCAATGTTCTTCCCTGGTGCTCAGCAGCCTGTAACTCCTCAGGTACTGTTTCCGTCGCTGCTAGTGCAGAAATAGTTGGAAAAATAATTAATGGATTGTTTTTTGAAATTACATATGATTATGCCTCTCACGTATTGCGCGATCAGCCGTTTACTGAAAGTAGAGCGATCACAAAGTACTATTGTGACGTAAAGTAATCCTGATGAAGATGGATTTAAAAGTAAGAAATTTTTGGACAGTATATCCACGATCCGTAAAAGGCAAGTTGTGCGTTTACGCGCAAGGTTCAGCCCATTCCACTGGAGTGGAAATTCTCCTTTAAAAAGGGGTGGCGGCTTCATATATGAGCATAAGCGTTGGATTATGAAGGATCGTGGAATTAGGGTGTGACGTTTTTAATATGAAATTGTATTCAAAATAATGTCTCTTTTCGTGCCCTAAGAATTATTTTTGTCACAATTGTATAGTTGGATACTTTGCCGTGTTCTCTTCTGATATGGCTAAAAGTTCATTTAGATAGCACCTTTAACCGTCATTAAAATTAGCTCGGATAAGGAGGAATTGAGATTTGTGCGATGCATCAAATACCACCCATCTGCCGAAAGTGGTCGATATAGTTTAGGAACGCTGAAACCATGCTGTATTGACATTATGCAGAACTCCAGGAGCAAGAAGTAGTCAACCCATCGAAACAACTTAAATGCACAAACGGTATATCCGTTGTGTCTAAGGACTAACAGTCGGCTAACATCCAAATTAAGTTCCCAAATGGGATGAACTCCTTCTGTCAACGAAGTGTTCTCCCGACATCCGTCTGAATATGGATCTTTAAGCATCGAGGTGGTATATAAATAAAGTGTGCTGTGGGTGGCTGCAGGAATCATATAAAGGGAAACGGGAACGTATACTGTGTCTTCCTCGTTCATAATTGAAAATATTGATTCTCTCGTGCGAAGCTTCGCATTTTCACTCTCACTTAGGTGCCTTTAGCTGGGGAATATCCTTTTACTCGACATAATGTGTTTGCCGCTTAACCTTTTCACCTCATTAATTTACATTAGCAGTAATGCGGAATAGGATTTTTCGCGTATGACGCCGATGATTTTGCGTTGAATTTAACGAAATTTTGCGAAGTGGCAAAGCTAGGTTGGCTCATTTACTCACCAGTTGTGAAGTTTTTATTGAACATGAAAGTGAAAGCCCAAGTTGACATTTTGTTAGCGAAGAAGTTCTGAATGTTTTCCAGAGGAAAGCATATTCCACAAAAAATATCGCGACTGGTCACGAAGATTTTAATTCTACTGCCTTTCTCGCTTAATTTTGAATTTTTTAAAACATGCTCATCGAAGTGTAGTATCTACTGCTTCTTGTTTGATTTTCTGCTCGCTACAAGGCAGTAATGTATAAGGCGCATAATACAGCGATTTTCAGTTAGCGGCTGCAATACTGCAACAGTTTCAACATGGTCAGCAGATGGGTCTCTTCCCGATGGCCGCATTTCCGCTTGGCGATCCTCTGCAAGCACCACATACCACGCAGTCACCACAGTCGATGGCGGCGTCACGTCCTAGTCAGACGCCGAACACAAGTATAGCACCGCAAGTAGGCACTGCAAACGTGACAGCAACAGCTGGCAATGCGCAAAATCATGCTATTCCACCACCTCCGCATAACAGTCACTGTTTTGCAGCGACGTCTCATTGCACGCAACCGAACACACCACGATCCAATCCTGTTTCATCAAGTTCTTCGCAACCGGCAAGTTATCCTCGTCAGAAATGTTTAGGTCTGATTTCAAAGCCGCGGCTAAGTGTTTATTCAAGCTGTATCGTCAGCGGAGCCGGGTTTGCATTTATCTTTGATGAGCAATAGTTCCATCAAGGCTTCCCATTCTTCGTGTGGTTTTCTTGGCGAAACATTCTCCATGCTACACTATTTGATTTTTAACGCTGTTATTCTTCGTTGTTGACCTCTAATGATGCATTTTTCCGGTAGGAAACAACTGAAGGGGAGGGGGAAGCGTAATGCTTTCAGAATGGTTCCTATAACATTGGATTGTTAGCAGGGAGAGCATCACTGGCCAGATGAAAACGGTTGGAATGAAATCGGAAAACGGCACAGCGCTCCTAACACCACTGAAGAGTCGGCGAAATGCGAAATTAGCAATGATGCAGAGCCAGTTTGGGTTATGCGGTCAGTTTGCCTTATCCTTATCTCACTGAACTCACTTTCCTCCGAAAATGTCCATCACAAGTGATCTTTGCATTTCGGGGATCTTTATTATTACTATAGATGTAAGTTTAAAATCGCTAAGTAGATGAAATTTTTGAAATTGGTTGCTGTTTCTGTAATGTCACTCGCATCTTCATACCGTGCTGTTTATCATTCCGGAGCATCAAGTACTGACTCGCGATAGAGTTGTATTGTAGCTCATAAGGCGGGTTCATTCGTAGAATTAGAGGCTTCCATTTGGAAACTCATCGCAGTTTTCATATTTCTTCGGAAGTCATTAAAATATGAATACAAAGCAGTCTACTTACTGTTGTCACAATCACATCAAAAAGCCCTTTCTTGAGGTAAAGTTGTTGAAACAAATCACGAGCCCCTAACATCAAAGATAGGCGACAGTCAAATGCATAAAAAGGTCCTTGTATTCTGGAATACTGATTCTTTTCAACGTAATATCGTCTTAAATCGTGAGCAAATTTTCAGCGACTCATATCTGAAACGAATACAAAGAGAGGAGGATCGAAACAGTGAGAATGCTGAAGCGCAAAAGAATGCGGAAAGTATGTCAGCTTCGTTTTCTATTAAGATGCGTGAAAAAATTGCCTGAAGATCCCAATTGTTGCGTTACTCTTTAATATTAAATGACGGAGTCTTTTATTTCTTAGATTGCAAAAGCGGTTTTTGAGAGATGTCATCAGTGGATTATTGCAACTTCACAGAGTTTTACTATTTTGCTGTTAGCATTCATTTAGCGCTAAGCTAATACAGATTTTAAGTTTTTCTTTAAGTTTCAGTGATCGAATGAGGTGAGTTTCAATGGGTTTTTTTTCTACAGATCCACCCAGCTAAACCCGGGTGCTTGAGGTACAAAAGTTCGATAAAGAAAAGGGTGAGCTAAATACTGCTATTACCTTGGGTTTACTGTTTAAAAAGACGCTTGAACAAATCCACTAAGAACAAGCTTAGAAATGCTGATTAATCGAGCTATAGCCTTGTTTAGATGCGGCTTACATCAACGTTAAGCTGCCGTAACTGCGAGAGGGAGGGAGAAATGGAAATAGAAAATGCAAGGAGCAGCGTAGATTTGAGTCACACTCTTCCGACATCCGAATAAGGACACATCCATTATGCCACTCTCCCACGCTCCAGTTCTTCTGCGAACCATTCTTGCCAGGGGCGTGAGATCCCATTCCTTCCGATCAAGTTAAATGCATGTATGAGGGAAGAGCATGGGTTTAGTCTGCTTTGAGAAACGGCTCATCGAATTTCGTGTTTAACTTGCCAGGAGACATTGATGCCTTATCCCTACTGATATGAGTGGCTTCAATGTAGAAGTTACGATGTGGGATAGTAAGGTAACGGTTTAGTATCCTCGGCCTCTATCGGTCTGTCTCTTTTCCTGCAATAATGATATCTAGACAATCGGTTAAATAGAAAACATTCTCCTGCAAAACTGATCAGGTGCGGAAATTCTGATTTTAAAGCTTCGTTTTTGCTTCAGTCGATCAGGTGCGGAAATTAAAGCTTTTTGCTTCAGTGGGAAAGCAAAATTTGGATTCAGAATTTTACTGCGCTTTTGTTGTCGATAATTCATATACAGCGCGACTCATTAGAATGTTAATGATGAGAACTAAGTCTGTGGCTTTGATTATGTTTGGAAATCTCCATCAGCGGAGGTTGTTGTGTGGGTTTTAATAATCGAAGACAACATGCATGTTGACAGTGACATTAGCATAATGCGTTTTGCAATAATTGTGCAACAGTGCATAAAAATGGTCGCTTTATTGGAATTCCGAACGTTATTTGAGGTGGAGTTGTGCTTTTAGAGGTTGATAGCAGTCGCGATGATATCGTCGACGAGACGGATCGTCTCTTGGCGAAGAGTGAACACACTGATAGTGAGCATCGTGTCAAGAAGGCTTCCAAAAAGGAAGGTTCGTTCTTGTGCGTGTCAATCATTCCTGTTCACATCCTATCATCAGCGGATTTATCCGTTTCCTGGAATTCGATAACATTACCAGTGTGGTTTGCAGTATCACTGCTTTGTAGTGCTGATAAAAATTCATCCTATCGTTGACTGTGTTTGAAAATTTGAATTATATAAATGATATGGACGGATATATCTGGAAGAAGTTTTGCTAATCCACCTATAGTTTGCCTATTGCCCAAGTGCATTATGAGTAAATTTTTTAGCTCATAAATTAGTGGCTCTGCAGCAGCCGATTGTAAGGATAATGGATGGAAAAATGAGTATGAGCTGAAACATTCTGTCAAAATTCACATCTCTCATTTGAAGGAAATAATGTGAATCTATTCGCCAATATAGCAACTGAACCTCTGCAGTACTTGAGGAATGAGTTCTGTGTGTATTGTATTTTGAAATTAATGGCTGAGAAACGTGAGAGAAATTTCTGCCTGCAATTTAGAATATTTTTTAAGGCCATAATTCAGTCGGCTGCATAACTGAATTAACCAAAAATTGGTCTTTTCAGTCGTATAGATTTTTGCATGATAGTTGTTCTTTTCTTTCATCAAATAGTTTCTCCAAATGTTTGTTTTAGTTTCAAGGTAGTGCCCGACTTCATAACTTTTGTCGAAGTAGGCAGTCGCACTAATCACTTCAAAGATTATGTAACCTTTTTGCCTCCCTCCCTCCCCCACCTCGTCCTCTCCTCACCTCTTTCTGCGTACCTCTTCGTCGCGTCACTCCAAGATTGTCCAGTGCTTTAGTTTTTTTTTTGTTTTTTTCGGATGTTCGCTCTTTATGGAATATATTGAATTGATTTGCTTTAACTAACTTTCAAATACTATACGAAAATAAAGCGTAAATTTTCTTATTTCAACTGAGCCCGTGGTACTGCTGGCAAGCATTGCAAGCAACCTTCTCCGAAATAATCGTGGTAAGCGTTTGATATCAACAGGCATGCACATCGCTAATGCATTTGCTGTTAGCCGTTTCTTTGCGCTTTCTTGATGCACATACACACACACACACACCCACACTTTCCTACTTGAATATTTGGCCGTCCTGAAATATTTTTGCTTTCATATGAGATTTGGCGCATTGTTCGCAGTGCATATTGGTCTCTTTCACTTTTTGTGTTTTGCTATGCGTTTTTTGTGTGTATCGCACCCTTTGTTCTATTTTCAGAGTTTTATTCGCTTCATGAGGGTAATTACTACGCTATACATTTACGATAGTTGAGCATATTTCGCCTCATATTCTTATTAATTTCATTTTGTTAATAGCTATTTTAGTGTCTATTGTAAACTAATGGGAACATCGCCTAAGTGGAAATTTTTCTCTTCAGCAAAATTTATAGTGGTTTTATTTGTCTTTAGCGTTTTTCGCAGTAAACGATATGACATTCATATGTATGCGTAATATTTGACTTAAGAGCGCTTAGGGAATATAAATTTGCGCTTATCGATTTATCAGTTGATGATAAGCTGTTCAAACGGCGAATCACAAGTGATCTTTTCGTTGAGCATTTCTCGTTGGCTAATCTCAATTTTCCTCTCATTTTCGGCAATAGATTTGCTAGGTTTTATAAATGCTGGGAAGAAAATTACGTTAGTGCACGTGATAGATCTGTTATCACAACTATACTGACTAGCGGGTTGTCCATCCAAACTTCGTCTGCTGTAAAAAGCTTATTTCTTAATCGACTAGTTTTCGTACTGAAATTAATGGTACTTTTTTATGTATTTGCTGAAATTGATTCGAAAATGAGGAAACTGAAGAGATCTGCGCAAAAGCTCTCTACATTTAAATAGGGAATAGGTATGTGATGCGCATCGTTTAAATTCTTGGGTATTCTTTATATTTCTGTTTTGATAGCTATTGTCCTTTTTTATACGAGCTGAAGGATTATATTAGCCATTGTTGTTTTTTTTTCTTTTTTGGTTTTTTCATAAGGGTGAGGAGGTGAGATATCGGCTTATCCGGGGAGATTCTTCGTACAATCCGGGGAGATTCTTCGTACAACGTAAATTTGTTTCATATTAAGTGTTTATTAATACGCAAAACAAATGCTATACTGATGATTACATTTTCCTTAGAAAGTTCTTTAATGCACTAGAATGCTTTTTGCCCGCTTAGCCAGCAGTACCACTAACGGTTGAGAAATTTTAGGAGATTTTTGTTGATTAGCATAAAGCTATATCTGTGTAATTTTTAAAGTCTGCACTGCTATGTTCCTCGAAAATGTTTTCGTTGCGCGATATGCATGGAGGTACCGTTGGTTTTTTTAAGTTATTGTTTTTTATTTGCCTATTTTGACTTTTTCCTCCATAGGAGATTTGAGATGGTGATCATAATTTGATTCACTGGGAAGGTAGGAAGGTTGGAAGTTGAGAATTTCCACTGTCTTTATTATTGAATGGATTAGGGTTACGTGAAGATCGAATACGATTTGAGAATTTACTTACATGTTGAAAAGCTTTTATGCCCCCTGGTTGTGAATTGAAGTTGTTTCTTCAATGAGAAAAATATCTGCGAAGGAAAGCTCAAAGCAGGACCCATTTTCAGAGAACTCCAATTAAATTTAATAATAGATAAATGCGGAGAAGGAAAATCGAGTAAATTGGCTTTGATTAAGTGGTGGATCTTAGTTATGCTGAGGTATTCTATGTAGAATAAAATGTTTTCGGGTGTCAAAGGTCATTGATAGCTCAATATGTGATATGTCTACTTTAAGTGGCAAAATTGTAAGCATTTGAGGGAATTTTTGATTTTAATTTTCTTTCTCAAATTTCACCACATGAAAAATTCTAAATAAACGAATAAACGATATGCTTTTAGCTATTTATATGATAGAATCCAATATTTCAGACAAAAACCTTGGCCATTTTATCCACAAAATCTTCGAAGAAGTTCGTCCGCCTTTCTTTTTCACCTCATTTTCATGTGCCTATCAGATTACGTTAACGTTGATCAGCGAAATTTAGGCTGCAGTTACGATGCGTATTCTATTAGCGAAGAAACTCATAGGGGTTTTTGAGGGCGTCGTAGTGATGTGTTTTTGTGCTGAAATTGCTCGAGGCTTTTGAGAGGGAGATTATACTGCTGCATTTAGTTTGTCTTCACGGACATACTTTGACTTAACAGGATGTTTCAATTTCCGATAGCCCATACTTTCTACTTTAGAATCTCGTTAAACATGAGGTTTTTTGTTCGCTTTCGTTAAGCTTCTTTTTAGTTATTGTCTTTATGCGGGTGTGTAAATGTGTTGAATGCGATGTAATGTTGCAAGCATTGTTTGCTCCTTTTATTTTGTGATATTCTAATGACGCATCATTTGAAACTGTTGGTGTTCGTTTCTGTCGGATTTTGTATATAATCAGGTGCAATTATCGTTTGTTCATTAATTACAAGATAGGCATAACATCTTTATGAATGACAATAATGCTTATGAAGAAAATGGGTGGTATTTTTGTGGTAGCGAAGTTAATTCTAGAAAGTAATCGGCTAAAGAAAGTGCATAGTGACTTACTATTTAATCGCAAAAATAACTATTTCTAGGTGTTTCCCTCGCTTAGTTAAAGTGCGATAATATTAAGATAACATAGTCGCATTCATTTCGCTTTCAACATCTTAACCGGAAATGAACACTGAACTAGCTTGCATGCTTTGGTGATGTGTCACCAGTGGGATGCTAACAGCATAATAATATTCAATTTGCCTGATATTTTCATCCTCTTTTCTCGGAATTTTTCCAGAAATTCATTGCTAAGTGCTAATGCAACAATAATGCTAAAATTTTGAGTTGAGATAACGCAATTTTTGTAATATTTAATATTTTTTGTTTAGTTGATCGTTAATTATTCGCAAATGCGAAGTAATGCTGTCGAGTTTCTTATTTGTTTTAATTTTTGTGAGATGATTTCAAGTGAGCTAATTGAAAGTAGTTTTGCAGTAATTGTTCATGAGCCTGCAGTTCTCATCGAAGGTGTTCTATTTCGAGCTCGCTATCTCGGCTCCACACAGTTGATCTGTGAAGGACGCCCAACGAAAACAAGCCGTATGATGCAAGCACAAGAGGCGGTGGCTCGTGTAAAGGTTGTGATCTTTGTTGCTTAATTATATATGATTTTTAAACATCAAATAAATGTAAGCAATGCTACGAAAAACATTGCTTTTAAGTCATTGCAAAATTTTTTCGGTGAGTTGTCTCACGTATAATAAGAGACGAAATCACTTTAAGAGGCGGTGAAGGAGATCGGAAAGTATGTAATGCGTTGAGTTTAAATTCATTAGATTCAAATGTGAGAGGTTGTGACTCGAATCGTTATGACTTCATATACCTGCTAAAGGATTTTTTCAACACTCAGAGAAGAGCACATCATTCGCTAAATGCTTTCAACAAATAAAATTCACTGGTCGCTGCTAAATCGTTACTATCGACTTAATTTGCTATTACAGCAAAGGGAATTTCTCTCTGTTGTTATATAGCTATTACCTCAAAGCTAAAAATCACTTTTTCAGCCATCAATTTAGTTGTCCAAGATTTTGTCACAGTTTAAGACTGCTTTAATTTTCAATCTACATGTGCGCTGGTATGGTTGAAAAAATTCATTTTCATGTTGGAATCTTTTAAGAGTTGCAATAGCTATTTCTGAAATGTGGAGATAATTGTTTCCCTTAAAGGCACCGGCTGGTGAAATTCAGCCTAGCACCGACATCGACCTGTTCATTTCGACCGAGAAGATCATGGTGCTGAATACAGATCTACAGGTATGTACTGTGTGCTGTATATGTACCTCACGTGTGAGCGAATTCCGCTCTTGAGGCAATCATTCCAATCGTTGCTTCAGTCCGCAGTGTCACCAGTGGGCCATTTCCCCTATTTATTGGCAAACCCTTTCTTTCTCTTGCTCTTCTTTTCGCCTCTTGTTTCGTCATTAGCGCTCTTCGACGTTGCAGTATTGCTTTTATTTCTTTTTTTTAAAGCATGGATTACGTAGAATAAATACCAAATGAAAGAATTCAATGTTTCATAGGTTTTTAATATTACAAGTCCCGGTTAACAGCACCTTTTTAGTTTTTATAGGCGTATTGGAGTTCTTGCCGTGTGGTCCTCTAAGCGCAAAGAAGTATAATCGTACACGTTTATCCCGTTAATGACGGTAAAAAAATGAGTTTCTTTAATCTGCGCTATTTATCTGACCGAGTATCTGCATGATTGTTGCATAATTTGCGTAGAGAAATTCGCGGGTTGTGCACTCATATGTCTCACACTTTCAATGGGGGAGAGGAATCGCACCACTTTTCTACTGCATATCTGTGTTAAGTAAGTGAAACTATCCAATATTCTAAGGGAGGTGAATAGGCCGACGTTAAGACGAAGTGACATCGAAACTAACGCCATACTGCGGTTTTTTTTCAATCAGTTCAGCAAACGTTATACACTGAAATTCATTGGTGGGAGCATACTGATGGTACTAAAATATGGTGGGAAGATTGAGCAGTAATTTAGCTGGTTCCCGTCCTCAGCGGTATATGCATTTTTAAGTAAATCTGCTAGACATCAGAAAGAAGAAATTCATTAAGATCCTCTTCGTTGTGTCTCGAAGCAAAAGTCACGTCGAAGAAATCACCTATGAAATTCTAAAAAATGTGAGAATTTCCTAGAATTGAAGAACGTTTCGGAGTGAATAACAGCCAAAGACTTTTTTTTTGCAGAGTGGGAACCAGATTTCGACTGAATTACTCGCCCTAAATAATAAATTTGGTACAAACGGTTGCTGTTATTGTTGATTGTAAGAGATCATTCACTATCTGTTGTACATCTGTTAAAGAAACGACTATAGTGTGGATGGGATAAGGCGAGCATGTTTGGTGATTAATGACCGTGAACTTATTTTAGTGTAGCATAAACCATACTCTCGAATGGCCCTTTCGTATAGAGTGGGCACGACTTTTTCCGCTCAATAGGTGAAGCTTTACAAGCAATGTTTAGTAGCGGAGAGCAGAAAAAATGTGCATTTTTCTTTCGCAGCTGATATTCAAAAATCGGATGTGAGAATTTCTTTCTCAGTGAACATTCTCAGCTGATGAGAGAAGCCTAATCATTGAGATTATTTATATATTAGAATCCTGGAAGAAACTCCTAAAGAACTTCTCTTGCCTTTATTTATTTATTTCTTTCTTTATTACTGAATCTAATGCAATAGAAAGTGGAGAATTTCTTTCATTTCATTCTCAAATTTACCTTCAAAAATACGAAAATGAATTGTCGGATGTATCCAAAGAAGGCATAATCCTCGAGGAATGCAAAAAAACATTTTCGAAGAAGGAATTGGAAACGTTTACCATAAATGAAGTCTTATGCTGAGGTTCTTGTGCATCGTCACTGATGTCAACGAGAGAGGAACGCTAAGAGGGAGTTGGGTAAATGAAAAGGAGAGATTTTTATATTTGCGGTTATTGATTTCAGAGGATATCAGAGACAGATGTGCGACAGGTATGTTATGTGTTAATACGCTCAACGAAGCTCATTCACTTTTGCATTTCGCACAATTTCTATTTTTTTTAGATTGAAATTTAATTTTCTATTAAAAAAAGTGACTTTTTGAGATGAAAATCATTTTTTTTTTTTCAAATCATCCCGGATATTAGTGAGGAAAAAATTCCCTAAAGAAATATTGCGACAGTTTATCATGAGTGCATCTTTTTTTTTCTTCATAGAAATAGGATTGAAATGCTCTTTAAATCCATCGTCCTCAAACACTCTCACCTCTATCAGTTCACCATCTCCAATCCTTATAACGGTGGATTTTTCGTTCAGCTTATTTGGAATGAGCGAGGGAGGTGGGTGGCAGCTCTGATATAAGGTCTCTCTATGTCATGAGTCACATGATAATTATCAGACATTCTATGTTGGCGAATCGTGTAAAAATAGAATGGATATATAAATCCACTTTTCGTAACAAGTTTTCCAATATTAGAGACGAGCTGTTAAAGATATTGCTTGCAACAGAGCAGTATCGATGTTGAATTTGAATGAGATTGGAATTAAAGAGCATTTGGTGAAAAGACAGCGGTGGCCATGAAGATTGTCATTCCGATTTGGGCACTGAAGCACCCACCCACATAACGAAAGCCTCGTATGCGTTGAGTGTGGCTAATGGTGCTGGTGGTGTGGATGTTGTTGTTTGTGCTTTCTTGTGCATATTCTCTCTGCTTGGCTTCACCCCTATCTCTCTCACCCGATTCTTCTTCGTATTTCCATATCTACCCTCGTCACACTGAAATCGCATACCGCTGATTCCTTTCTCCAGGACATTCTTATGGATCATGCACTTCGAACTATCTCCTATATCGCCGATATTGGTGATCTGGTGGTATTGATGGCACGGCGAATGTCACAGTCGGCTAGCGAGGAGGAATGCTGTTCTGAGAGGTACCGGTTTATTTATCGGTGTAATTTCCATTGTTTGATGCGTGAGGAAACCGTGTGATTATTTCTGCATTTAATCCAGACTATGAAAGTAAGCCTTGCGAATGCTTAAATCAAAAGTAGGTCAATTCGCTTTGGTTCAGTGTCGTAAAATGTTCATCGCATTGTCCCAATAGTTTTTGTCTTTAACTGTATACGAAAAAGCTTAAGGTGCAGGAATTATGGGTCATAGCAGGCAGCGCGTTTGTTGTGAGTGTTAGAGACACTGATTGTAAAAAGTTGGAAAATCAGTGACGATATTTGAAGCTTGGAAGGGACAAGGCGAGCACCACGTGTCATCTGTCACGTGTTCGAATCCGAGGAAGCGTCCTTTATTGCACAGTCGATCGGCCAAGCATTCCAAGTTGCGTACGTAGAATTCCTTCGAGCGAATGGCATCGACGATCCGTCATATCTGCGCGAGATTGATTACCAGGTATTTGCTAGTTATTATCGTGTTGTTGACTGGTAATTCTTTCGTAAGCACACGTTGTTTCGTTGAAGACTGTTTTGTTTACGAGCGTTATTAGCGAGTGATGGATACATGTGAAGTTTACGGATAGCATATTATGCTCGGCAGAGTCTGTCGCGTCGCGCACCTATGAAGAATATTTTAAAGTCATCTGTTATTGAATTTTCTGGGGGAGACGATAAGTGTTACGCGGAATGTAATAGATGAATTACCAACTTAACATTGCTGCAGGGGTGTTCTTATCTTTGAAATAATTTTTCGGCGTACTCCTCACAAAATTAATTCACCTTCTTTATTTTAGGGGGATTGGGTGACATTGCTGTAGTGCAAAGATGCAAAATTGCTAAGAATGTTATGTTGTGGTTGTCGTTGTGCTGAGCCTACAAATAATAAAGTCGCTAGTTTTTTTTTTTTTCAGAAATTCGTCGTCATTAGCAACTCCTCACCTCTTCATTCGTAAAAAAGTCCCATAAACGGAAGAAGCTCAGGATCAGTTTCAAGAATTCCTATCAAGTTTTTTTTACATTGCTATAGGGCATTATGCTCGTATTGCTCGTATCGTGCACTGTCCGTGTTTTGACTCGAAATTGGATGTCCTTCAACCCTCCTCCCCTCCTTCCACCCCCCAAAAAAATCGAACAGGTTTTAATTCAAACACGTCCAAGGTAAATGAATACTATGAAAGACTAGGATGGAATTGATTTTTTTGTCAAAATTTTCAGCACATTCGTTGAACTCATCTTCTGAGAAAACAGTAAAGTGGTTAAAGGGCTGCAAAAATTCTATCCTTTTCCTTGTGTAGAAAAGCTGCATTTCAGGAAGTATTAAATTCGCAAGAAATGATGGGTGAGGAGCTAGAAATGTTCGCAAGAAAAGAAACTCAGAAAGATGTCGTGGTACCAAAGAAAGCCGGAGAACCACTTGGTGTTGTAGTGGTCGAGTCTGGTTGGGGCTCAATGTTGCCGACGGTTGTAATTGCAAACTTACAACCTAATGGTGCTGCATCAAGATGTAATCAGCTGAATATTGGCGACCAGGTAAACTTCTCGCAACCTTTTATTCTTGCGTCATCACTGCCTAGTTGCTATTTTAAAACGTTTTTTAGAATGAGTTCCATTACTCTCTTTACTTTTCGCCTCGATCTATGTATAGCATTTCTGCACCCAGTAACTAATCGAGATAGGCATTCTTTTAGATAATTGCCATAAACGGTATTTCGCTCGTTGGACTTCCTCTAGCTTCGGCTCAACAAAATATCAAGGTGAGAAATTTCAGTTTTTAGGGTCTATTCTTTATTGGTTCCTTGAATCCAAAACTGCGTTTTTATGTTCGTCATTCCCTCAATAGTGCTGGCTTATGTTGCAAAGTACGGGTGACTGATTATTTTCATGAATCAGTGAAGTTTTGGGATTAATTATGGGGCTACTACTCGTGCTTTACTTGAAATACCTCTTTTTGCGTTCTTATTACCATATTTTGCGTGTATGCTTGCATAGAAAGCTTTAATTAACTAGGTTGACAGTACCTCAGTTACCTCATTCTTACTAATTCTGAAGCCAACAACAGAGAAACGTAAGTCGTCGTTTCTTATACCGTAGGCTTCAGTTGAAGTTATACTGATTTGAGGTCAAGAGTCATCGGGGTTGCGTACATAGCAGTACACATTGCAAGAATTGGCTAGCATCCTGCAGTGCAGCAGTGTATTTAGCTCCTGTGTATACTTTTTGTGAAAACATGTACCGGTTATATATGTTTCATAACAGGCGGCACGAAGCTCGACTGCTGTTAAATTGACTGTGGTGTCGACCCCACCAGTGGTAGAAGTGCGGATCAAGCGACCAGATACAAAATATCAGCTTGGATTCAGCGTGCAAAACGGCGTGGTAGGAATCCTTTTTTGAAAATTGCAATGAAGCATCACGTAGTAGTTTTTGAAAGAGCTGTAAAATCCCTGTTGGACGTACTATGTACTCTGCTCAAAAAGTGTATATGGGTAGCACATTCTTCGCTCAGTGCTGAACCTTGATGGCCATCGAGTTTTCGGTTCCACAACCTGAACCACAGAATTCGCTATATTTTGTTTATCTGCATTTCCATTTACTGCTTCGAACTCAAGAATCTGTCGACTGACTTTTCTTCATTTTTAGTCTTTTTTTCAATCGCCTTCCAGTTCATGTCATCGAGTCATTTACTTGCAGTTTTCTTACATGAACGAACGAAGGTCTTTCGTGTTGTCTTTAAATTCTTACAAAGGACCCTTTCTCCCATAGGAAATCAAAGTCATCCACTTTCGACCACTTCAGCATATACGCTTTAAAGTGTTATGCAGTTACCCCATATCTCTATAAAAAAACCAAAGCAGCAAACAAAAAACTTCTACATCAACCATGAAACAAACGGTCAGTGGGCCCTTTCGCCCATCGCCTACATCACCATCCAGCTACGAAAGATTATGAGGTGGCAGTTCGAACAGAAGGGCTTGGCTTCCGTAGCATTTGATTATTCGAAGTGAGGCAGTTTATGTTATGGGATATCTAAGATCGGATATCAGCTATAAATGTCCAAAAACTGTTGTGAATATAGAACCTTGCGAGGCGGATTCACCCTCGACATTAAGTCATTTGTAGTCGATGGATGAAAATGGCTTTCAGGAAGTTCTAGGGCATAAGTGTACATGGCAAACACATCAGAATGAAACAATAGTCGATACTCTTGCGCGGATACGAATCTGTAAATTTCTTGGCCACTTGGGCACATTTTACTACCGAATTTGGGTGGATGCAGTAATGAAACGGCGCAGGTGGGTCAAAGGTCTTCCAGCATGAACAACATGTCGACATTAACGGTGCAAACGGCTTTTTAGCTGGAGTATGGTTTAGTGCTAAACTGGCAGTGTAGTGAAACGTCATACAGTGACAAGTGATTACTGAATGTAACCAGCCGACATCCTGACTAGCTCCATTTTATGCATTGCAGTTTTCATCTCCGTTACGTATTTATTGCAATGGTTCACGAGAATAAAGCTGCACAGAAGCAATTTGCAGATCTGCAGTCTTCTACGGGGAGGTATCGCCGAGAGGGGTGGCATTCGTGTCGGCCATCGGATCATCGAAATCAATTCGCAAAGTGTGGTCGCGGTTGCACACGAGAAAATCGTCAACATGCTAGCAACGGCAATTGGCGAGATACACATGAAAACGATGCCGACTTCAATGTTCCGCTTGCTCACCGGACAAGAGGTGCCCAACTATATTTGAAAACCTTTTTGAACTTGAAGAATGCCGCACTGTGATACTCCGTTAAGGTCGCTAGATGTTGCTGGAAGCCCTTCCTACACCCCACGGTTTGCGGGCAGTAAACTTGAGCTTCGATTATCGGAAATTATCTTTCTGATATTGAGGCATGCTCAGCTTTCTCCTAGCAACCTATGTCCTATATCGTTCGGGTGCTATGTATTGTGCTTCTTTTACCCCCCGCGAAGTCCCCACGGAGGAGAAGCACTAACCGCCTGTAAACTCATTTTGTCACTATAGCGGTCAATATGCTTGACGAAAAAACCATCAATGGATGAATGCGATTTGTTTTTAATGCCATACATGAGAGAGTATAAATACATTCATTTTCTGTTCGTAAACATAGTACGCCGGAAAAGAGCTGGACATACAAGGACGATACGGGTTAGGCATGCATAGAACCGTTCAGAGCTACGTGGAATTTCCAACACAAAGCAAAAATAAACACAGTCGAACTATGCCACAAATGGAATACCGGTGGACACGTTCATCACTCTCCACTCCACTGTACTTCTGAAAATCTGTTGACTGAACTGCCCGCGACCATGCATTTGTATCAAGTCCTTCACCGCTGCAACCGCCAAAACTTTACAATATTGGGAATTTCAACGACAATGGTTGCAAACGAAGAGTCCTAGACATGAAATCGTGAGGGGCAGAGAGTGACAAATGTGTGGGACAGGAGCGAGAAGCGAAAATACCCAACGAAAACTTGAGGTCGTGTAAAGGCTAGAGATATGACAACGCACGGCAGAGGGGGAATCAGTCGAAAAGCCTCTAAACCAGCGCACTTTATATACATCTCAAGACAAGCCAATTCAGGGACGTAACATTCCGCGACCACACATTCAACCCTCAACAAATCACATTTCTCACAACAGGCTTCAAAAGTAGTGCTGGCTGGCCCATGAAAGTCAGGTTGTTGACTTCCCCTTTCAGCTGACAACCGAATTCTCGGGAGACCTCCGTTTCAACAAAACTCAGAATGCCAACAGTACCGGGCCAAGAAAACTGAATTCCGAGGTAATTGAGAGTTCCGAAATGATTTCACGTCTCAGAACGTCATGCTTCAAGTACTATCTAAATGCGCTGGAAAGATTTTTGCTACTACCCCATGTAACCAGCCTATAAGGAAAGGTTAGTAAATTGTAGACCAACTGCTTTCGGGCAGAGGCAAACACTCTACAATTACCCTAAGGAATTTGGGGATTGTCTGCCTCTGTCCTGTCAAAGGACAGCGTGTTCGACTATAGGGCATCAGTGTCCCTTCTAGCTTTTCATAAGATCCTGTTAATGACGGGTCGGTTCAATCCACAGCGATAAGCAGTAATTACGTGAAATGACTCGTGTCCAGTGCTCACTGGCGCGGAGGTGGCTCTATTCTGCTAAGGCACTATCGAAGGATCATTCCCCCGTCATCGCTTTATCCCTTCGCCTTGCTATTATTGACCTTTTATAAATGCCTCACAAAAAACTCAACCTGTTGCCCTGCTGCCAGATCAAACAGCAGCACCTGATCGAGCCTCAAGTAAGGAATTTGCGAATTCTTCGGGTATAAATTAAAGAGGGCTAAAACCTACACGCTACATCATCATAAGTCATTTGTTTCGAAAAAGAGTTAAGCTCTTGCTTCGTCTGCGATTGATCTATAGAGGTGGGACGTGGACCACGAAATTTTGGATGCAGCCAATGAATTCCAAATACACACCAGAAAACAGGATATCAGTAAAGTGAACCGGGATTTCAAAAACAACTTTACATCTCAATTCCAAAAACCATGCTATCCGCCAAAAAATAGAGAAATCACCAAATGGAGGCAGATTTTACGAGAATTTGAAAGCCACCAAATGAAAAATTTCTGAAAGCGGCCCAAACTCCAGTCTCACCACTTCCTCATCCTCTAAGCCCAGTTATGTAATCTCCGTGGATATGTTAGCTGTTCAATTAGACAATATGTGTTTTTACCTATAACTGTTAACGTTCACAATAGATCTTCGTGCTACGTACGTTCGACACATGCGTCGACTGAGTGACCCAACAGCTGCTAACTGGATAATTAAATAAATCTGAACGCTCCTCCTATCATCGATTCAACGGCCACTGAATGGAGCTACGCAATTTCTAGCACTATGCGACATCACATGAACTTGAAGGCCAGCCACACCTACAGCTCTTAGCAAAAACAGCCCACAGCATCCGAATTGTCTACAACTTTCCTCAGCGTTTTCTGGGTACCTTCACTTCATCGCGTCGAAAACCTCTCAAGTTAACAACATAACTGGCTATAATTAGTAAGAGAAAATCGCACTTTCAAGCTTGCCTAAGCGGATTTAGTGAGGAAGCCAAAATGAAGTGTTTATCAAAGAATATATGGAAAAAATCAGCACTGCAATGTCACCATAATACACATTTCATTCTTCCCAGTCCAAACAACAATGAACGACCAATCAGCATACAACGAGACACTATACATAGCGTGTATTGCATGCGGCGCTAAGAGGCTTCGCACTACAATAGGTATTTTATTGATGATAAGCGTTGAATACCAAGTGGAAGAGGCCACTCAACTGCTCCAATTTCTTAATTAAATATGGTCATTCTCCACCAAAGAATCTATCGAAAGCGACAAATATTGGCTAGAAATCTTGTTTGTTGCGGGTTTTCAAAGCGCAATTTTTGCAGTTTTATATGCGCGCAGTACTTTCAGCCTCTTCACGGCTGCTCTCTGCTTGAGCACAAAACACGTGTAATGTACATAGACTCCTGCATTTTAAAAATGTACATAAGCTTGGTTGATATATCACATGAGCGAAATAACTGAACTATACATGAGCTCAGTTAAAGCACGAACTAAGATTTTGAGGATGCGGTTTAGTTGACGCATATTTATCTCAGCACACGAATAGGTGGCCGAAAGCAGACCTGCCTTAGTTTCCGTGGAAATTGAAACGGTAAAAGAACTGGAAGAAGTCAAAAGTACGAAATTTCAAAAATCGTTTCACTCCAATCAAGATTTACCATTCCGCCAAAACACCGATATATCAGTCGTGCCGAATCAATGCGCTCGTATCCAAGCCAAAAATAAAGTTACAAGTTTACGGAAGGTACTTGACATAATCGATGAGCGCCTTACTTAGCGGTAAGTCTGCAAGGCGACGCTCGAATTCAGCAGAGAAGCGTCCAATGTCCTCGGTCTGCTGATTTTGCTCAGCATCTCTTAACTCGTCTTCAGCATCGTCTGCCATACCCTCGAACTGCATGTGCTCCTAAAACGTGCTAAGCCATAGAGCTATCAACGCAATGAACTAAATAACTCCTTAATTGTTCGTAAACATTGATAAAGGAAACCGTTGCACGAATAAACTGTTAGTTCAAAGTTAACAATTTAATAAGGAGTTTAGCAGATCATCTTAAGTATACGCCAAAAGCACACAACACAGTGATCGCTGAATCCATTGCTCTCTTTCTTTTCCCACCCAAACAGCCCAAAATGATTTCCCAAAGCTCATACTTTATGGAATCTAAAAAGCATACCGAAAGCTACGCTAACGTAGCACCTATTTCGCACATAATTTCATCTCATTTGTTGTACAACACAACGATCCACTAACCAGGATGCGACACGCAATGAAAACTGTATACTACAATGTAAAGAATTCTGGCAACGAGAATTCATACCCTCCTCGTCCCATCGCATATGTAATCCTAGAAACATTTGAAAGAAAAGAAACCGTTGATAAGTCGCAATTCTATCATTTCAAAGGGCAAGACAAAATATTTTGACAGCATTTCGAAGCATCAGCAAATATCCTAAAAATTCTTTATTCTTCCAATAACTTGCCAGCTCACAAACTTCACCCTTTTTTACTTGAGTTCAGCACTTTGCAATTTCCGACATGCTGTGAACTTTTCTCTTTTTTTGACGCCAGATGGACCCCAAAGCGGGGAATTCTGCGTACGCCAGTTTGCAGTGTTGTCAAATGAACGAAAGCGGGGCGCTCACCTCGGCAAAATCAATGATCGAGTCGGTGATCGATGCAGCCGGTGATGGTGGCGAGCCATCAGAGTTGTTGTCGCTATCGTCAAAATCAGCTTCTGTCGGTGGCTGGAAATAACGCACTATCGACTATCTCATATTCAATCTGCAGTCATCAACTCGGTCCCCATGGGACTGAGAAAAAAAAAAACGCCCGTTGGTGAACTAGCTCAGCAGCTGAAACTAGCCCCAACTGAAGAAACTGCAACATTATCGCAAAAGCTATCACCACTCCAGCGTGTTTATTGACATTCGAAAAAATATGGCTGTTCAGACTCGTTCGCTTCATAGCGTTAAGTGTGCAGTACGTCCATTTTTAATCCTTAATCGACTGTCTTCTCAATGAAATAAACGCACTTGAATAAGTAATGTTTAACACGATGATAAACTGAAATTCAACTGAAAATGTCCACCATAAACCTCTCGCAACGTATGCTGCAAAAATACTGCTCGATGAAACAAACGTATTGCATAAACTTCACTGCACATATGCAAATCACTCACTAGGATGATAACCGCATATGATCTTCTCTGTCATTAATGGTCCACTAATTGAGTAAAGGTAAGAAGCAGCAAAATGAAAAAGCTGGCCGCAGAATGCCCAGGATCAATAACTGAGGAATTGAAATCATGTGAACTACTCCATTCGCAGCCACTTCTGTCATACCCATCATTTGTGCTGCGAATACAAACTCATATTTATATACTGTCAACCGTTGTCGAAATCTGCGAGAATATACGAAAAATATCGTCCATCTTAAAGCGCTTTAAAACCAACTTCAGAATCGACACCTGTTGAACGCCATTGTGCGAATATTTGTGGCAATCACTACTACAGCATCTAGACCACCAACCTACCATTCATAATATGTGTGTGCTAACGAAAATAAAATCTACGAACGACAAATTAAAACATAGTCCACACTTTCAAAAATTCCCTAAAATCATCAAAAAAATATGAGGGAAATGAGGTACCCCTAAGTCAAACAATAATGCCATATGGTCAACTTGTTCCTCACAAACTCGGTGCAGTATCTTTCGGGAATGCATATAGGTGCGAGAATTATCAACATCTGAGGAACAAAACTAACAAACTAACTGATGGGAGATTGCCCACGTGCAAACTTGGACCGATAAGAAAAACAACAGCGAATTTCCACGGTAGCAGAAAAAATTAGCAGTTCTAACCGCATTTTCGCTTGAGCCTCTGGTGGCTACACTATCCAGACTGATGTTGAGCTCATCCACGCTACGGTCAGGCTCAGGTGGCACCTCGCGCCCATCAATGTTGCCGTCACCATCGCTCGGCTCAACTCCACTGCTTTCAACTGCTTCGGTCTCTGCCGCTTTCTGCTCAGTGTTATAAACATCTCCATCACGCGTACAGCCATTGTGCTCGATCGACGTACTGCTGTCGATGCCTATAGCCGCCTCACTTGCACGTCCCGCAACCGTTGCTTGTTCCAATTCGATATGACCGCCATCGCCGTCAATCAACATCTCAGTATTGTTTCTCGCAGCCGATTCAGCGACATGTCCCGTACCCGTCGTTTGCTCTTTGATATGTTTTTTCACATCGGTATTGTCACTGTCAGATTCATTCCTGCGAAAAATGGCGGATTACATGGTTGAAACCCAGGTAGCACTTTACTAAGTTATTTCAGGTCATCCCTCCGATTCTTCACCATCACTGCAAAACCTTCCCGACGAAGCAAAACGATGAACATCGAAACTGCCACTGCTGAACTCCAAGGTATCCTATCCATCCACCCACAGCAGACAGCTGCATTAAGAAGCAGCATTTGATCAACACACGTCAAAACTACCCATCCATTAGCTGTCATGCTCTCCTCTCCAGCAATCGACACTGCTTCAGAAGAACTTACTCCTTTCATCACCGTTTATCAAAAACGGTTGCACTTTTGCAGCATGGTACATAACAAAACATCATGAATGAGATTCTGAATGAGATTGAATTACGCACCCGATTTATGCAAACCAAGGATCGAAGGCATTCAAAAGAACGATTAACCCATCAATTTCCGATTTCTGCACCTAGCCCTTCTTCAATCCATATTTTTTTCGAAGCTCAGCGCACGCATCTGCTTAAACACAATAAACAAACAAAAATTTCTAGGCTTGAGAAGCTGCATACACATACTGTATGCGTGAAGCGAAGAGTTTCGCACCCAGTCCTGAAAACCTCGGTGAGAGATCGTTCAGGACGAGTGGGAAGAGTTATTATTAGCAGTTCCAGTTATTGCAATTGCGCATTACAGCAATTCATCATAGTATACGCCCCAAATAACGCAGCAGCTAAAACATAGCACACTGAGCTTTGAGTTAAAATCTACCTCTGCTGTTTAAACCAGCCATCCCCTACCGGTCTGGATGAGACTATACTTGACTTCACACTGCTGATCTTGATTCCAGAAGCGGTCTCTGACATGACAGGACTGAACCTAATTTAGCTAAGCCCGTGGAAATCACCAGAGAATCAACGTGGGTGGAATCCTTTTAAGATGACCACTCAGTGTCAGCTACGTAGCTGCAAGCACGGAAGTGAAGCCTGTGTGGTTACAACCAGCACTGCCTGTACGATAGCCAGTCATCAGATTCGAAGAAGCCTGGACGACAACCTCGTTTATAGAGTAAGTAACTCCATTAGCAGAGTTCCACAAATGAACAGTATTCCTAAAGAGAGGAATAGCATACAAACAAAAGCTTTAAGAAGTGAACTGTAAACTGCGAAAGAACTTAAAAAGGATAACCTCTAGCGTGCACTCGTTTGTCGCTTGCTCACAATCGCTCCCTCGTGAAAAGTAACTTTCATGTATCCCAAATATCAACTTCTATCACCTAAGAAAAACACTTCCCCTATCAGTGCTCAGCTGGACTCATGCGCAAATCTCTACCATTTAGATCAATTATGAACAAACCATGAGCGCTTCCCAGTACGATTCCACATCGCTAAGGTATCCGCCGGATCAGCGTTAGGGCCGTTCTCTGTTGGATGATCCAGTGCGGATTTATCGATATTCTGGTCCTCCTCGGTACTAGAAAAAAATCCTTCCAAACGATTGGAATGAACATAGCTTATTGGAATTATTCAAAAATAATATATATATATATATATATATATATATATATATATATATATATATATATATATGCGGCATCAAGGTATAAGGCATCAAAATATGCGAAGTTGGCGGTGTGGGGAGTGTAAAATTCCCCCATTCACCACACTCACAAATTATTCACCACTAAGACTAACGCTTTATGCAGTGCTTCAAATCGAACTGCAACCAACAGATGAGCTGATGCTTTGATCACAATTCATTTGCCGACTCAAATAAGCAAATGAAGTGCTCACAACACCAACCTCCTTTTGACATCCTGCTCGTTCACAGCAACTTCCCTTTCCTTATCAAACAGGACAGCCTCGTCTTGCGCATCCGAATTTTGGGTTGAGTGATCCATACTATGTGGTGATGGAACTATTTGGACTGGGGTATTCGAATCCTGGACTGGTTGATCCACACTGGATAGTGATGGCACTGTTTGACCCTGAGCATTTGAGCTTTGGACTGGTTGATCCACATCAAGTGGCGCTGGACCATCCCTGCTGGAAACCGTAATTTAAAAACCTTAAAGCCACAATACATTCAATATTTGGAGGCGCACACACGTGCTCGCGCAAATACAAACGGATGCACATATACACGAATATGACACGAACACATGCATGCGCTCCACATATGCCACCAACGTTGGACACGAAATGATCCAATTAGTATTTCGTAAGGTTCTACGGAGGGTAGGAATAATCGACGAGTGGTGAGAGAGCCAGTAGGCTCAAGTTTAGAAGAAAGTGGATGGCTGAACCCATATGAAATCAAACAGAGGAAAGGTGTGGTTCCTGTAAACGGAAAAATTAAATCCCGAACCAACCTATGTCATCAAGGATTAAAGAATTGCCGCCCGCATTCCATACGACACATACAATCCCACTCGTAAAAAGATGCAGCATGCGAACGAGCTGATAATACTCGCTTTTTGCAATAATCAAACATTCTTCGCTGAGAAAATTCTAAACCTGTCTCTTAGAACTGCAATATTCAGAACTCAAGCCAATTCACCTCACTGCCACATCTCTAGCTTCTTCACCGTCAACCAGTCCTATTCCGAAAACTTCACCGGAATCGTCATCTACATTCTCGTCAGCTTCTTCGACCCGGACGCCTAAATCACCCGCAGCAAGCCCATTCCTGTAAAATTTCTGATTTAATTGAACAGATATACAACGCACTGCATACCTTCCAACCACAAAAACAACGTCGTTATTGAGGTAAACCACAATAAACTGCGAGGAACAATTAATGCATGAATCGACCCTACTACACGTTACCGTTCACAACTCTACATATACAAACTGAAGGTGTTCGTTGAACTTCGGTTTGAAATCAGCGACCTCCTGAACGTTCGGACACTTTTAATGTCAACCTTACTGGAATACATGCTGAAAGCAGAGCAATGAGAAACTATCAGTAATTTCGAATTGAAGAAACGAATAAATAAAGCGAAAAAATATGCATTTATTTTCTTTAAAAAAAGTGAAATTACGCCTATTTCCTCGAACGGAAAAAACTATCGTAATTAAGCAATTTGAAGACTGTTGCAGTGGGCACTGTTGTGGGCACTGTTGCAGAAATGTGTCACGATGTGGGCACTGCTGCAGAAATGTGTCACGAATTGGAAATGATCTTCACTCTAGTGAACAACTTTGTTCTCAAAAGTTAAACAAAAGAGAGGACAATGTAGTAGCATTCGAGTCGGTTTTTTGATGTATCCGTTGCAAAACTTATATTCCTTAACTTCTTAAAATCTTTCCTCTCCTCTGGATGAACCATAAATCGCGCAAATGAAACTGCATTACGTCGGTACTGATAAACATATTAATAGACAAATCGCAATCAAAATATTCTGTCCTCTTCACCTCAAATATCTAGCATAGCTGGCACTAGCTGTTATCGTTGACTCAGCGCACTGGTTAACGTCAATACTTAATGACGAATCAAAAGATAAAAAGATGCACTGGAAACTGGCCTTGAATCTGCAGATCGCGCAGATGATGTGCTCGGACTCGATTCCGATCTCCGTCGTACCATCTGTAAAAAGATCTAAGCTAACAAGTGTAATATGGCTTTTAAGAAAATGTGGAATAAGCAAAAAAAGCCTATTGAGTATGCAGCTGGAAAATTCTTTAAGTAGAAAAAAAAAATCGTCCATGAAATATGAAACAAAGAACAAAAATGTTTAATGAGCTAATCACGACAACGCTGCTCGCACCTCAACACCATTTCAAGAAATAATAATAAAAGAGCACTGCAGATGCGATAAGTGTTGCATTCGCAGTAAGCGCTAAATTCTTAAGCACATAAATCGGTGTGGAGTATATGCCGAACATATCTCCACTATAGAAATGAATAGCGCTGAAGGTGATGCATTTAATCGTCCACGGCGCCGGATATTTGGGCTTAAAACGAAGCGCTACAAGAACACTCAATTTCCATAATACTCCATCCTCCACTACGATATTAAATATTCTCAGGCATCCTTCGTTCGGACACATATTGTAGGTACGACGGCCGCTTAATTAGCTGTCTTATCGCATGCAAACGCCGGACGCTACTGCTATACATAAGGCTCACTTTACTATCAACACCGCTCACAATGACCCAACGCGTACAGCATTAGCTCGGTGAGCCGATAATCATACGCTCGCATTTGCCTGCAGACATCCCCACTGGTCAACAAGCAATGCTCAACACTCTGCTGTATACGGAGAAGTCAACATGCTTTTATAAAAACATTAAATTGCGGTTTGACACATCCTGCAGCATTTCTCGACGGCTTATGTGCCCAATGACTCTACTTTTCGCATTCCAGCTTCTTCAATAACGACAGGCCGACTTATCCTCGAAAACTGCCACTGATCTCAGTGACTCACTCTTCCAACGATATGTTCCGCTCTGCGTGAATAATGGTTGCAAACAAGCGGAAAACCTTTGACGACTGCATCTCCCAACAACAGAGGAGCGTGAAACAGTGGAAAATGCAAGCAAATTATTATGTAATCATGCAGACGATAAGTGAGTTCGAGTGATGCCGATGGAGACAAAAAGTGTCTTTTTCACTATCAGATGGGGGATCCTTGTCACCACATCGACATTTACCTGTCCCTATTAAAGAGGAAATAGCGAAAACTTACCTGGCGCATGCGATTGAGAAGGGGTGTGGCGTATACTGGTAGAAGCGGCATTCTGCGACGCCCTCGCGCAGCCTGCTCCCTTTGTTCTCTCAATGAGGGACCATGCACGAAAATTACGGCTGGCTGATACTGCTCAGAAGCCGAATCGTGTGTTGTAGCCTTCAAGCCAATTTACTAACACGGAAAAATCAGTGCGCTGGCTACCGTATGCTTTATAAATGCCCAAGAGCCACCGAAAATAGCGACAATCGTGGCGCCTCTTCGTGGCAAGCGGCCGAGAAGCTTTAATTTCGCCTAATGGACACCGATCGAATCGGTAATGATAAAGTCGTACAGGCGTCTCTAAAATATTTCGCAGCCGTATACTTGCTGCAATCACCCAAACTACTTAGTAAATTTATTTACATCTTGCGAAGTCAAGACTGTTGATTTATCCACCTTCATCATGCAAGGACAATCGGGACCTTTCCCAGCAGTTAATTTCTTTTTGGAAATCTGAAACACTTTCTTTAGTGCAACCGGTACAAAAGCAGCGGAAAATTCAAATTATCATGAGGGTCTATTTCACCTCAAGTAATGAAATTTGGTAGTTCTCAATGGTTTGAAAGCCTTGAAGGACAGATGTTGGGAGCGCATCGATGCTGATGAGTGTCGTTACATTTGAGTCAGCTCTACAAATTGACTTCTTGCGAGCATTGCAAATACACGACCGCAGAAAGTTATTGAGACAGTCGTACTGAGAGTATGCCTGGATATAAGATTCAATGGATCACACCTCGAGCGACTGATGTGATGAAGCAGTTGACTTTTACATCCTCCTGCTCACTAATAACAAAAGCACGCATGTATCTCTGTCTTATAAATCCGACTTTTCCACAGGGATCAGGGGAGGCCTCTATCACGTTGGTGGCACAGCCATCCCATTATTAAACAACACTCAGAGCATTAACGCAGAACAATACAAAAGACGACGTGTGAAAAGAAGAAGAAAATGACATACGTATCTACGAATGTGAATCATGTAGGATCGTGCCATCGCTGCCCTCACAGATCTGCGAACGGTAAGCGCAGATGCATGTTGCAGAGTTGAGACGGTGAATGGCGGTGCGGACGACCACTGCTCACCACGGATTTCCTCCACGGTTGGCAATATAAAGTCCGAAAACGAGACCGAAGTGAGTATCTTTACATGGAATGTATCATCCTTTACGCGGTGGATTTGTTCCAGCTGTAAAACACGTATAAAGCTTTGTAACGATGACTATACCCACATGTATTTACTGATTATCCTATGCGTATTATCACAATGAACAACAAACGACATAAAATATTACAAAACAAACTTCAACAACTCGATGAACGCTCAAATCACGCTGATCTAGTTTTTATGAAAGAGAACTTATTTTCCGCTATATGTGAATACATGTGGATTAAAGCAATTGTTTTTAAAAAACCAGTTCACCTGATCTTGATATGGCATAACGAGAATGCCACCGACTTTGATCAAATCTAGTAGTGCATTTCTGCGACTCATTGGTACAGCGGCCCCACAGTAGACACGATCATATCTGCCATCATGAAGGGGACTCAAATTAAGTCCGTTGCCGCAAGTGAACTCTGGCACTGCCCAGTCGAAGCACTGAGTCTCCGGTGAGCGAATCCATTCGTCAATCCGCTCTCTCGCATAGGCCACAATATTTTCATGGATTTCGATGCCATGATTAACACCACTGCTTCCTGCAATTATAATAGCGATGAATCCATGTGAGAATGAGACGCAGGATGAACGAGGCAATTATCACCAAGGCAAAAAAGCTTCAAAATCGCTTGGATTTCAATCCAGCATGCTTCTGCAAGTCAGCGTAACGACAACTAAAGAAACGAAATGCCAAAAGTAACAGCTGGTCACGCTGACTCAATCAAACGGTCTTTCTTCCAATGATTATCTAGCTCATCCCAACGCTGAATATATGCATACTGCTTTAAAGAAATCGCAGGTGAAAAAAATTACCAATGAGGAAGCCAACGAGGGTGTTCAAGTACCCAGTGCCTGAACCGACATTTAGGAATGAATTCCCTTCACTGAGGTTTAGATGCTCCAGTACGTTTGCGTATATGCATGGTGCCGATATGTGCAGTCGACCTGGCGTGCCGTGTTCACTCTTCCATGCTATATCTCTGTATGCCATGTCACGGGCTTCAACAGGGAAGAATCGCCCACGATCCACTAACCTTGAATAATTTTCACCACACCTTTATCATATTCCCTAAGGTAGGCTCAATATGAAGAAAAGGAAACGGGGAAATGAATGCTTTATTATCGTTTCTGATGGTATCGCTAAAGGGAGAAGCCTACTATGACACAGCCTTGATAATTTATCCAACTCGCTTATGGCAATTTCAGTGGAGGTTGAGCTGCAATATGCCGCAAGCTATATCGTTGGCCCAAACATACGAAGTCTGGATCGCTTTTATTATGACAGAAGTCCTGCACGTTGAAAAAGTTGAATCGCTATAACTAAGGCCTTAATACATACAGAGTTCTTAGTCAGTCCATCTGTCAGTGACAAAGGTGGAAACTTACCAGTAAAAAAAAAAGTTTATCTAATAACCACGCATTCAGCCATCATTTCACTGCATATATGGAAACAAGTTGGCCTTCTTCTAAACAATGCGAACTATCTGAAACAATCTTCTAAAGAAAAATGAAACTTCGCTTAATGAAGTAAATTAATTTTAAACGTATCATACCTGCAATCGCCATATGAACTCCAATAACAGTCACAACTAGAGGAATTGTTCAATGCAAAATTATTCGCCCCTAAAAGTAAATGCAAATAAACGAATCGGGGAACCATACAACGCAAATCCCAATAAGCGCTGAATTAATCGAATATAAAAGAAAAACTTCACAGAGAAGAATTTACCTTAAGACTTTCTCTACTTCGTCACTCTGAACCAAGCCAGCTTCTTTTAGTTTATCCACTAGCTCATAGTTATTGCGTCCCGTACTCGCTGCCAGACCCATTCCTTCAAAAAAAGAAAACCTTTTAAACCACACGACGGAAATGAACTTATCAAAAATGCGTCGCTTAAAATTAAGATTGTTCATTTCGAATAGCGGGCAATTCTTACATCAAAATATTACTTTAAAGGAGGAAGTAAAAAGAAAGAGAAAGAGTGACGTACGAAAACTTCCCCTCGCAGCAAACGGTTATTAACGGCGAATGACTGCAACGTTATAAGTGGCGGAAATGAAAATCAACAAAAGGGTAAGGTAGATGAAAGCAAACAGCCGTCTTAAAGGAGCCCATGCATTTGTTTTTGTTTATGTTTTTTTTTCTCATATTATTCTCTATCGTTCAACAAACGAAACAACTTCGTGATCCGCTATACGATTGCGTCATCGCATATAACTGATTATGAAATCAGACACTCAGCTACTATGGATGGGGAATGTATATTGTGCTCCATTTAAAAAGAAAGCATTACTGTTTTTGAAGAACTCAAAGATCGCAGTTCCATGCAGTCTAATTAATGTTTGAGTAAAGTAGAACAAGTCTATTCTATAAGACAATTAATTTATGCGGTCAATTGCACATTAATTAACACTACGAAAATGCACTCGGCGTGAACAGCTAAACGAATAAACTGGTCAAATTAATCGGTTCATCGAAGTGTCAAACCAGTAACTTCCATAAAGAAACATTCCCATTAGCCTCTCCCCCAGTTCCCCCTATATTTTTACAGGAAATTATTGTGTGCTTGACGGAAATACTGCTCAAAACTATACGACCTTGCTATATATTGTGACGTAATGGACAAGCAAAAACCAATCGATAATCATATTACTTCAATGAAAACTCATCTCACCTTATAAATGGAAGATCTTAAGTGAATAAAAAAACATCATAGCGCACATAAATGATTAGAAAAGAAACAACTGAATGGCAGTGATCAGAATAATATTCTACCGATTAGTTCGATTTTATTTTTAGGTAACAATTAAGCGATAATATATACATAATTTAGCCAAGCTTTTTGCACAGTCCATTCATATATACGGGTGGAAATAAATTCCCACATGAAATACGGCTATCACCAATAAATCCTTGCAGGTGAGCGTCGTAATCACTCATCTCATAATCACAATCCTTTTCCTCTCACTTCGTGAACCCCAACGTTATTATTTCTTTAGCATATCACTAGCGACTTTTTGTGGAAAGTACCAATTTATAACATTGTTTCTGCCTATCGAAATTATCTCTAATGAGAGTTGCAACAATCGATGATTTCCCGTCAAGTTCAGGGCAAAAATTCTTTCGTTCTCGAAGAAGACCGAATGAGTCGAAATATTCGCTGCTAAGAGTGAATGAAGATAGTATCGCCTAGCTAAAACATAAAAAACTGAAGGAAATGAGGAGTCTCACAAGAAGTGAAGCAAGCAATCCAATAGAAAAAAGTATTCTAGCAAAAGGAATTCTATGAAGAATAAAATCTCGCCTTCGTTAAAACAGATTACCTTTAAAACACTGCAACCGAAAATGAATAAATTCCTTTGCTTTCGATCCTTTCCCTCTTTCCCCCTCCTCATATAAAGCGCGAACAGTTCTGATACCAATAATGAAATCAAACGTCAACATCTTAAAGTGAACGGCACATCAGGCATTCCACAGTTTCCTATTCCTCTCCTTAAAATTAAATTAGTTTAGCTGTTCCCATGCAAATACCTTTTCCGAAACAAATAACTGAAACACTTAAGTGGTCGAAATATCCGCGAATTTTAACGGGATAAACGACTGAAAAATCACCACAAAATTATATAAAGCTGCTTCATGCAGTTAACAAATTCTGCCCCCATTGCATGAGCACAAACAAAATCACCTCGCTTTTGTGTTTGTAAGCTTTTCCTTGTTGAGAATCTCTCAACGTTAAGAGTCTCATGCATAGACAGGCCAACGATCTCAAAGATAAATCCCTCTTTGGCGAGTATAACATAATAGCCAACCTCCGTCTCAACTTCAGAGATGCTTAAAAAACTGTGAGATGTATAGACCCGCATTCGCTTTCTAATAACTTAGATAAAAGGAAACGCATTTTTTGAAAGACTGAAAATGACATTAAATTCGTGGAATATGGCAAATGAGATGTATGAATTTAATCCTCTTCCCCTCTCCTCTTTTGCCCTCCGAACCAAATGCAGCTAAAGAATAAATGTTTTCTCTAAAAGCATTGAAATAGTGGAATAAACAATAAACCCTCGTGCATAAATGACCTCTTCAGATGCAAAGATGCGGGATCGTCATCAAATTTTATCTGGATAAACACTGAAATTTGGTAATATGAAAAATATTACCCTTAAAAAATAAAATTAAGCCGAAAGCTTCAAGTGATTGAGAGCGAATCAGAAATTAAGACCTCTTATGAACTCTATCCTCACACTTACCAAACCTCTAAGACAGTTAGTCAGTCACACGATGATGACTCGACCGTACTGCACTCTAGCTAGAGAAGTTCTCTCAACTCCCATGCGTCTTTCTTATGCAGCACACTTTTAACACTGGCGCTTCCTCCACACATATTATTCTCGCTTGATACTTTTAAAGAAAAGCACTAAAATTAATAGGCTCATAGGATTGCCTGTTCTATGGCAACAACAAAATTCGACTCCAATTCAGCCTATTTCTTTTGCCCTATAAACCGGTACTTGACGTATTCCGCTCTCGCAACTGAGGGAGATGAAGAGAAGTGCTTCGCCTAAGCTTTCTGGCGTCTTTCGTAACGCATCGCCGATTTCGCCCGTGCAGCACAGAGCAAGACAGACGTCGGACAACCCCCCATAGTCACCCTCACTTGAAGAAATAAACGCCATTAGCAATTCCACCGAAATCGCTCTTCAAATGCACAAATGTTTCTACAGTAATAAGCCTTCCAGAAAGGGTTGCAATAGTCACCTGACTTCATCCACCCAAGCTAACGTTGCAAGCTACCGTCCAATATTCGTTCTTGTCGTTCTGCCTAATTTTCGTTCTTTTCCTCCGTATCCGAAGCGATACGCTCGTCACTATACTCATCTGAATCTGCATCGATTTATATACTACCGGGTGTAGGAAGAACGATGTCAACATTTCGAGTATCGCTTCACCTTTGAGAAAAGCTTGAGCACAGCATCCACACGCATCCAGTAGTTGCAAGTCACACATGCGCGATTTTAGTTACCACGAATCCTGCCCCGATGCGCTAGACGAGGTAAAGCCTTTTGCAGGCTTTAGTTACACGCCTATTGTGCGAAGAGGAAAGCAACTTCGCAACTTACTGCGAAAATGACAATAATTGGAATTGCGATAAAATACTAAGAATCCTCATAAATACACTAAAAATGAAGAAAAATCTCAACTAATCAACGCTAACATAACGAAAATAATTCCCATCGTTTGTAGTTTATTTCATTTCCCATATAATTATATCAATTTATTTGAATTACGCCATCAAAAATATAAAATAATCACCAAAATAAAAAATTGAGAGAAAATAATGGATAATATTTGAGAAATGGGAAAAATATGAGCATAAAGAATCCGACAACATATAAACGTTCTATTTCGATGATTTAGAAGAAATTCAAGAAATTTGAGGATATAATCGTTTAGCGGATATTTACTTTAGCGATCTCATCCATACTTTGTTGGAAACCTCTCTCACCTTCATTGTGATCCCATCTCTATCAATTCCAAGCTTATGGATCGAAATCCATCGACGATAGCATCCTGGAATCCTTCAACTCCACCCCTCATACCACCACAAAAAAAAGAAGAAGAAAAACCACTGCAAAATCACCCCACCACTCACTCAGACGGCGAACAGCTGACTGAATGCACAACGCAAAATCAGATCATCTGATAGCGATGAACGGCTCACTCTACATTGTTGAAAAGCAGCCAATCCTTCGAAAAGTGCGCCAAATTTAAAATTATACTCATAATGAAATATGCATCTACAGCGCAATATCCCCAAGCGAGCAAAAATTATCGAATAACCGCAAAATGCAGATGCATTGAGTGAGGGGATTTGAGCTGAGTCTGCTGTTGCAAGAAAATGAGTTTCCGGTGAGCGCATATCACAGAGTTGCCGGAATGGAGCGGCAGAGTTGCCGGAACGGAGCGACAGAGTTGCCGGAACGGAGCGGCAGAGTTGCCGGAACGGAGCGACAGAGTTGCCGGAACGGAGCGACAGAGTTGCCGGAACGGAGCGGCAGAAATTGCCGGAACGGAGCGACAGAGTTGCATTGCCGGAATGGAGCGACAGAGTTGAACGGGGAGAGTTGCCGGAATTGCCGGAACGGAGCGACAGAGATTCGGAACGGAGCGACAGAGTTGCTTGTTGCTTGAACGGAGCGACCGGGAGCGACAGAGTTGCCGGTTGACGACAGAGTTGCCGGATTGCCGGAGCGACAGAGTTGCCGGAAGCGGCAGAGTTGCCGGAACGGAGTTGCAGAGTTGCCGGAACGGAGCGACAGAGTTGCCGGAACGGAGCGACAGAGTTGCCGGAACAGAGTTGCCGGAACGGAGCGACAGAGTTGCCGGAACGGAGCGACAGAGTTGCCGGAACGGAGCGACAGAGTTGCCGGAACGGAGCGACAGAGTTGCCGGAACGGAGCGACAGAGTTGCCGGAACGGAGCGACAGAGTTGCCGGAGCGACAGAGTTGCCGGAACGCGGCAGAGTTGCCGGAACGGAGCGACAGAGTTGCCGGAACGGAGCGACAGAGTTGCCGGAACGGAGCGACAGAGTTGCCGGAACGGAGCGGCAGAGTTGCCGGAACGGAGCGACAGAGTTGCCGGAACGGAGCGACAGAGTTGCCGGAACGGAGTTGCGGACGAGAGTTGCCGGAACGGAGCGGAACAGAGTTGCCGGAAGAGTTGCGGAGCGACAGAGTTGCCGGAACGGAGCGACAGAGTTGCCGGAACGGAGCGACAGAGTTGCCGGAACGGAGCGACAGAGTTGCCGGAACGGAGCGACAGAGTTGCCGGAACGGAGCGACAGAGTTGCCGGAACGGAGCGACAGAGTTGGGAACGGAGCGGCAGAGTTGCCGGAACGGAGCGACAGAGTTGCCGGAACGGAGCGACAGAGTTGCCGACAGAGTTGCCGGAACGGAGCGACAGGAGTTGCAAGAGTTGCGGAACGGAGCGACAGAGTTGCCGGAACGGAGCGACAGAGTTGCCGGAACGGAGCGACAGAGTTGCCGGAACGGAGCGACAGAGTTGCCGGAAGCGGAAACGGAGTTGCCGGAACGGAGCGACAGAGTTGCCGGAACGGAGCAGAGTTGCCGGGAGCGACAGAGTTGCCGGAACGGAGCGGCAGAGTTGCCGGAGTTGCCGGAACGGAGCGGCAGGAGTTGCCGGAACGGAGCGACAGAGTTGCCGGAAGCGACAGAGTTGCCGGAACGGAGCGACAGAGTTGCCGGAACGGAGCGACAGAGTTGCCGGAACGGAGCGACAGAGTTGCCGGAACGGAGCGACAGAGTTGCCGGAACGGAGCGACAGAGTTGCCGGAACGGAGCGACAGAGTTGCCGGAACGGAGCGACAGAGTTGCCGGAACGGAGCGACAGAGTTGCCGGAACGGAGCGACAGAGTTGCCGGAACGGAGCGACAGAGTTGCCGGAACGGAGCGACAGAGTTGCCGGAACGGAGCGACAGAGTTGCCGGAACGGAGCGACAGAGTTGCCGGAACGGAGCGACAGAGTTGCCGGAACGGAGCGGCAGAGTTGCCGGAACGGAGCGACAGAGTTGCCGGAGCGACGGAGTTGCGGACGACAGAGTTGCCGGAACGGAGAGTTGCCGGACAGAGTTGCCGGAACGGAGCGAGAGTTGCCGGAGGAGCGACAGAGTTGCCGGAACGGAGCGACAGAGTTGCCGGAGTTGCCGGAACGGAGCGAGAGTTGCCGGAACGGAGCGACAGAGTTGCCGGAACGGAGCGACAGAGTTGCCGGAACGGAGCGACAGAGTTGCCGGAACGGAGCGACAGAGTTGCCGGAACGGAGCGACAGAGTTGCCGGAACGGAGCGACAGAGTTGCCGGAAGAGTTGCCGGAACGGAGCGACAGAGTTGCCGGAGTTGCCGGAACGACAGAGTTGCCGGAACGGAGAGAGTTGCCGACAGAGTTGCCGGAACGGAGCGGCAGAGTTGCCGGAGGAGCGACAGAGTTGCCGGAACGGAGCGACAGAGTTGCCGGAACGGAGCGACAGAGTTGCCGGAACGGAGCGACAGAGTTGCCGGAACGGAGCGACAGAGTTGCCGGACGGAGCGACGGAGTTGCCGGACGGCAGAGTTGCCGGAACGGAACGGCAGAGTCACGATGATATGAGTATAGGGTAATGAGGGATCACCGTCTTTAGGTGTACGCTATAGTCAGCAAATTCCGACACTCCAACTTCGGTGGGTTTGAACCTGAAACTATCCAAGAGATTGAAACATGCATGCATACCTTATACCGGATCATGGCATCTCTTTAACGCGATATTAAATAATTGTATGTTTTCTGGATTTTTACGACCGGTCGAAATATTCACAGTGCATTTCATTCTTTTTTTTGGTAGTTTAACAGAGAGACTAGTTCACAAAAAAACATCTGACCGGCTTTTCCTGAACGCCTCCGCATTGTCGTTGTTACTCGTCGAAGTAAACTGAAGCCGTGTCATGTCGTGTTCGTTTCACTGTAGGAGTGTTTGATTATGGCACTGATGTAGACTGACGTCGATCCAATGGCTTAACGTCGGCTACTTTAAACCTTAACGCCTTAAGCTATAAGTGCTTCAGTGCTTCGAAGATGTTGCAGGCAGTGTGAGATAGGTGGCACCGGTGCCACTTCCGCCATGAATTCTGTGATGCCACGACAGGTGCGCCATCAACGCTCATACGCTCCAACAATAGGCTGCCAACTTACAACTCAGACCTAAATTGTGGATTGTGTTTGAAGCCTTCTCAACCACTAAATTTGACATTCTGACGTTAGGTATTACCCTAAGACTTCTTCTTTGGCCACACTAGGTCGCTCTCTCTTAGCAGTATGACTATTCTGAAACCACTTTATCACCTCAATCAACTATACCGCAATGTGAATGCTGCTTCTCAAATTCAGACAACGTAGACGCTAAATGGCATGGCACACAATGTTTATTTATGGATATATGAAAGTGACTAAAATTTACACATTCGATTTGGCAACTCCTTCGTGATCGATCGATGCCGCAAACGAAAACTCTTCTTCGCCAAGAACCCTCGATTGCCATCGCTCATCGGGAGGAACAAAAATGTATCTCCTCATTTCTGAATGCTAACACGCTCACCTGTCCAACCACTGAAGAAATGATAGGAGAAGCGCATACTCTTGGCTAATCTTTGATGCGTCCACTCTCTTAGCTGTTTATTATGGCGGACCTCAAGGTGAACCGTTGGCAAATTATGACCGCTACCAAAACGCCACAACAACAAAACTACTCGTACTTGCTGAGGATTCAGTTTCACCACTGAAAGATAATTCATCCTAAATAATCACAACTAGTCAATCATTGAGTTACTGCACATATCGTTAAGCGCAATTATATGAAATGTTCTCATCGGACATAGGGAGAGCGAAATAATCGACAAGCACGAATGGAATGTGCTTAGTTTCAGCAGAATTCAATGAATTTTTATTTATCACATACACCACACGCAACCATGAATTCGTATCACAACAGCAACTGATAAAAGACAAACGAGTATAACTCCGATTGAAATTAACGCCAGCAAAGAAATAAGAGATTTGTTAAGGTAACAAATAGGGGAAGAACACAACGATGGACATTTAAATTCATACAAAAAATTCCAATTTGTGCTATCTCATATTTCCTCATTCCACTCATAATGCGCTATCTTATATTTCGTCGAGAACTTTATCGCCTAAAAGCCTATTCCAGTTATACGTTCATTCTTCAACTACGGCGGCATAGACAATATTCCCGTGGAACATTAAAGTCCCATTTAAAAGGCATAACAATCGATACCACGGAAAGCGATAGCATTTTTTGCCTATTTCTTTTATACTTACAACAAAAATGGGTAAGTAAATTCTACCTATATAAATTCTAGTAAAATATAAGCGAAAAACACAATTAGTTTACTTCAACAAGAAAAAGAAGTAAGAAACGATCGAATAATGGTCGGCTCAAAAAAGTAGTGCGACTAATTTTCTGATACAAACAATGCGCCACTAGAACTATCTGAACTTAAATCCACTAAAAGTCTCTGAATTCAGATTCTTTACGAGGAAATACTTCGCAGGTAAGTTCAGAAAATTGGGAACTTATAGGCGGATGACTTTCCCTAAGGATTTTATCATGAGGATAAATGGCAAATGCATACAAACAAATACAAAAACATAGAGAACCGAGAGTCGACGACCGAAAGCCGAAAATGGGATTTTCCCACGAAAGATGACATTTTAAAATAACCTTACAAAACAGACATATAAAATTTCTTCCTATAATTAAACTGCAGCAATTTGCAGATATGAGCTGATAGTAAAGAGAACGGATGACATCAACACAGTATTCAAATAGCTCTCACATAAAAATAAACGAAAAAGTTAATCAAAGAATAATTTCACGCAGCAAGATTGATCACTTTTGCGAAGCGAGGAAAAACATCCTTCATGAGACGTTCAGCAAGCTACCACAAAGCTTCATCGTTTTGCATTAAGCCGAGCGACTGCAATACAACAGCACATACCTGTGCCTTACCCGTCTTCTTGCTAGCTGACGACGCTATCGGCTCATATTCCACTCCGTTCACAACCGCCTAAAATGAAAGATCACCGTGATATTCTTATACAAGGCACCAATAACGAGAAAGAATTTTTTCAGCGATTAACTCGAAAATCATATAAGCGAAATTATTCAGCAGCACATGTGCGGAATTGAAGCATACCTCTAAAAAACTCTCGTAAGAATAAATGGACTCTAAAAAATGGGCACATAAACAAAATTACCTTCCATGTGAAGCGCCGATTGTTGGATGGACCGCTCTCGATGCACGTGAACTGAGGAGGAGACCAGTGCTTCTTCGAGCAGAGTTCCATGAGCATCGACACCGGATGCTTTCCTTAAATAACTGCAGTTCGCACTGGTGCGCAATGCCTTGCAGTTCCTAATATCCATAATCTAGTGAAATGTTCACTATGGCAACTTACATAGAATGAAGAATGACCACCCACGTGCCACTCAACACATTTCACGGCTATTCCTTCTTAGTTTCCACCAATTATTTATATCAGTATTCTTATTCCGTATTATTTATATCCTGTATTTTTCGCTGAAAAAAGTAAAAAATAAAATAAAATCTGCCGATGTTAAAGCTGAAATTCAGCGACCAACTCTCAGGTTATTAACCTAACGCGGAAGATAACTATGAAAGATGGAAATGTGGCCATATTTAGTGTTATCGGCGTGGAAACATTCATATTATAGGCTATTGCCTCATCAATACAGGTTATTTCATTTAGAAAAAAGAGAATAACACAAAAAATGGACGAGTGAAAAAACTTGCCGGCAACTTCCATTGAAACAACTCCGTGGGATTTCTTTGACGAGTGAATTTCATCGCTTGAGACTAGACCTTCAAGAATTACCACTGATAGAAATAATGGAAGAGACAAAAATTCTGCTAAGAGGCATTTGAAACATAAGTCGAAAACTATGAATAAAAGAAAATGTTATGACTGTATTCACCCTCCTCAGAATATTTCACTGATCCATTATCTATTTATTATGAGTCTTACCAACGAGACAATAAATATTTCGTGCCTAATAAACAAAGAAATCTCTAAAGGAAGCAAAAATCATAAAAAAGTCCTACCCTTCCTGTCCGATTTAACATCCAAGGTGAGTGGTTCCAATGGTCCGTCGCGATCCTTCCCGAGTCCTTCTCCAGGTGTCCAACCCATCTTCTGCATTAACTTATGACCCATGCCACCAGTGACTCTGCTAGCACACTTGAATAGATCCTGAAACATCCTCCAGTCTATTGGTTTCACAATAAGTATAATGTGTATAGGGAATCGGTTTTCGGAAAAAAAAAGAAGGAAAAAAACAATTTTGCAAGTTTTCAAATGGATACTAAATAATTAAAAGAGCGAAACTATTACAAATAATGACCACTTCCCTTGGAATAAATATCACCGTCGAATGAGCTCATTTGAAGGCAATATTTATTCCAAGGGAGGTGCTTCTTTTCCGGGAATTTCTGGATCTATTGCACTCTGGAAAATCATCTCTCTTAATCATAACACAGAAAAATTTCATTAACAACGAACGTTCGACAAGAAAAATCTCTTTTAAAAGATAGCAAACCTCACTTACCCTAAGTTTTCTTCAACGAAAGGGAATCACATCATCAAACAACAATTACTATATAGGCTTCTAGTTATCTCTGCGCTAAGAAAACTTAAAAGAAAAATTATATAATATAGAGCCTATGATATGTATCGTGCATATAACATATTACCTTTCATCGTCACAATGCCTTGCTATATCTTCATCATTGTCAATGATTTCAAAGTTGAATAACTGTGAAAGGCGTGCAGAAATCAGTAGCTCTTAGAATCAGCAAATAGTTGCAATACTCACGATGTGTAATGCGCTTTGTGGACAAATATTTCCCTTCCCAGCAACAATCATCTGATATTAGCGACGTAAGAACAAAACCGCATTAACACGGATGATGATTGATACAGAAGCAACGAATGGGGGAGCTGGCCGATACGTATTCGACGATCGTCTATATGCCGCTTCATTGAATTTGCGTATTTGCCATATATCTCATCACGCCAAACGTATGCATTCCAACATCATCATCATCATCATCTATACGGCAAATAGGTCTCGTTAAACACAATACGCCGACCCAATTTTCAAGAAGAGAATACTATACGCAACTAAAAGTAAGCATATCACTAAAATACACCTAATCATTTATGTCGAATTCTTTAATATATATAATCTAAATTCACCTATAAAATACTTTCAAATAAACACAACAATAGAGAGTTAATAAAAGATTCTCATAACGTTTGAATAATTCAATAGAATAGCGTCTATGATAAAAATACAATTCATATTATGGCAAAATGATTAACGCTAAAGAGCTAAAATGAGCAATTGAAATAATCACAAAATTATACGAAATGCAACCGAAAATTTCTAAATATGATGATGATAGCTGAATTGGATGAAAAATATTTGACGATACTTGCTATATGATAACTTAGGACTATTTCGCATAAGCGCTGAATCTTATGTATAAGATCCGATCCGTATCATCCGATACGTATCAACCGATAATAAACGTTACATATAAGATCCGATCCGTATCAACCGATAATAAACGTTACGTATAAGATTCGATCCGTATCATCCGATACGTATCAACCGATAATAAACGTTACGTATAAGATTCGATCCGTATCATCCGATACGTACCAACCGATAATAAGCGTTACGTAAAAGATCCGATTCGGTACTTAATAAGGCCTATTTGCCTATAGCCTACATAATAAATTAGATTTTATCTCTCTCAATGAGATATATTGTAATTCTTCACACCTTCAAAGGTAAATTTATAATGCGCTTATATTTTCTCACTATGCGATATTACTAAACAAATCGACGATACAATCTGAGGCGCAACATGAAAGATTTAAACATCCCCCAAATGCTCTGATATATTGCATCGTAGTGTAACATTGACCGCCTCAAGTGAGCGGAAAAGATAAATGAAATTGAAGCTCAAAACAAAACTGCAAAAAAAACACATACAATAATGGAAAGATCTAAAACAAATTCCCATACGGCGATATATATTATACGATATAAAATTCTATACTATGTTGAGAAATTCATCGACATTTTATTGATCGATATGATCGAAATTCGACCACACATCGAAGTGATATATTCCTCGAGAGGCAAAAAAATGAATACCACGATATATCCTTGTTAAGGATATCGTCGAATGATCCGTATGAATGAAAAACATCCCTTTAAAATGGTAACTAATCGCTTTCGTGGGCATTTCCTCAACGTTACTTAAAATCTTAAGTTTTATCCACTCGACGTACTATTAAAAAAGTGAAATGACAGCCGAACGAACAAGTTCGCACGATCCATTCAGACACCTCTTCAGCCACAAAAATCAGCTTTTATTATTAAGTGCTCACAAATGTATTGCACTGCTCTCTAATGATGTGATCGTTCAGCAAGCTCACCGACCATGCTCGAGTGTGGCATATTGAAATTATGGACGCAACTCAATATAGTCCAACATGATCGCAATTTCAGCAAGTAAATCAAACAATTACTTCAAACTGTAGAGATGGAAACGGAATCGTTTTGTGACACGTTTAATCTCACCTATACACGGCACAACAATTTATCCACATAACTACAAAAGATCACTTTAAATACTTCAAACCATATATAATAATATCACTAAGTCCGAATATAGAAAGCGCGGAAGTAAGTAAAAGACATAAAGCACGGGGCGAGAACATTCTTTATCTTCGCAACGTCGCAGCTTAGATATGTCGGCAGGACAAGCCCGCATTTACGTGTCCATCGATAATGCAATACACCCGGTCGACCGAGAGTATCGCGTCGACCGCATTATTGCATTTTACGGACAATAAATGTATAACGATCCACAGCGATCAGCGGCGACTACATTTGGCAGCGTTGAGTTGCCTTCGAATGAAGTCACCGAACGAAGGATACAGCTAGCAGCGAAATTAAATGTGCTGCGACAAGCATTTAATAAAGCAGATGAATCGAGGTGCTGTATGCATAAGAATATCGCAAGAATATGCATCATACACAGCACAGCTCCAACTTCACGCATGAAGTCGCTCCAAGTGTCACGCAGCAACTCGCAAAACACACGGAACAATCAATCATCGTCGTAGGACGGATCGCAGCACAATAACAACCCTCAGCGCCGAATCGAACACCGTCAATGTCGTTGACGATTTCATCCAAACGATATACAAATAGCACTTTCAAATAATTGAATTTCTCATCAGAAATACTTTGCTCATAAAAGTTTATCCCCTTTACACTGTGACAAATTCTTCAAATATCTTCAAAGAAACCTCTGCCAAGTCTTTACGAGAATTCATTACTGCACATAATGAAGATATCTCCTAATCTCACCCATACGTTATGCGTACAAATTTGCACGAAATCGTTGCACGAAGGCGAAATATGGAAAGCGAAATGCTATAGGCAGACCTTCTTTGCCCACGCACTGAAGCGGGGATTGTCTGGCGCGAGCTGTTCAGCAGTCAAAACACTGACGCCGGTCGAACCGGTAAATTGACCAGCAGTATCCTTGCTCATTGCCCATGCATTCATCTGCAATTCCTACTTTCTCTTTCGGGCTATTCCAGCTAATCCCTTCCACCACCGAATTCCTACTACATCATCTGCAGGTAATGTTAATATATCTTAACAAATACTATATGACCGATTTGGGGCTGTTGGGATTTAGAAAGGGCACATTGGAAAAGATAAAACGAGACCCGGTCATATGTGGCCATAAAGAGAAGAAGGGTGAAAGGAGAAGAGAAAGACGATAATGCCGTTGAAAACAACAAAACTATAAACTCCAGGTTATTTTATTAATGAGCAGACATTGAGAGAGAAAGTGGAAATTTATATTTGAAGGAGGAAACTGCAAATTCACGTCGAGAACCATCAAAGAATCCCATAGGGGGAAAATTATTTGTGCAGATATGAGTGCTGTAAAAATCGAGATAACTTTAATGCGGCCGTTATCGAGTGAACAATGTGAAGATATCAACTATGATGATCAAATGAGCCGATGATCTATCTCAGTGACTGTGGTGAACTTAACTTGTGAAATAAGTTGTTTCTGATATCTCCCTCAGGCGAATTCTGACCTCCTATGTCTTCAGAGCAGCAGCCGAAGATATGAGGAACCTGCCGTTTCACTTGCTAATCAGAATATGTGTTTGTTACTCATCATCTTGTGCCTTTTCGTATTTGGGATAAACCAATTCATACTGCTGCGCTGGAACGCCTTCAGAAGTCAGAATTCGTCGCACTAACCAAAGAAATATTTTACCTATTCGCTTGCCGCGATTGAATCTCATATTAGGGAGTGGGGGAAGAGAGAAGTGAGATGAACTGCAGTTGAGAGTACATTTAAGAGGACGTTTACACTTCGTCTCCCTAGACGAAAACTAATTTAGCAACGCAAATCCTTATCACTGTTGCTCATAAAAGGATTCCATAGCTGTTAGAGCATTCAAACACGATCCATCTCTTGATTCAGCAATACAATAATATAACAGCAGCGAAGTACGGCAATCTAACAACGAAGAAAGCACTATATCTTCAAACCAATATCATACAAGATTACCTGCGCATCAGCATCACTGAGCATTTGCATCGCTTCGATATCATTCGGATTTTCACTTAGCCGCTTCTTCGCTTGTACTCGTTTCGCTAATACCTTCCCAACGTTCGCGGGCTTAAATGACCATGCAAATTTTAGATCTGAGAACCGATTCGATATCTCCGTAAATTGAAAGAATAAATAGCATTACGGAAGAGCACTCCGGATGGATCACAAAAATTTCACTTCCACTAATGGATCATTGAGAAAACACGCACGCTAATACCCTTGATCGGTCCACTTAGCTTTAACGTCAATAGCACATCGAAAATTTCAAAATACCTTCACAAATACAAATTTGCAGAGAAAAGCATTAATTCCGAGTGAGCGTTCTATACGCAAAACTAGAGCTGAGAAGTAAGGCTGATACGTTCCCTCGTTGCTGGAAGAGTGTCATCCTCATCCCTCTTCCCATATCATCCCAACGATTTCATCGCTGCGTTCTGTCGTCTTTTTCCTCCCTCCCCTTCCCTCTCATAATAACGTCCGACCGAACACACGAATATATAGCAAAAACTTGAGGTTAATGTACCCTGGTGAAGGCTCTTTTGAATGTTTCACAGATCTCCGTAATAGGAATGGTCAATTATTGCTTCTTCTATTGAAAGAGGGGTACGGAGAGTGAGGCAGCGAAATCTTTTCATCCTTTCCCCCACCTTCACCCCAATTCATTTTATCATCTCAGCCTCAACAAATGAAATTAAAAGCAGCCAACTAACCGTTTTAGGTAAGACCGCCGGCTCAAGAGAAAGGGCATCATTGTGAGACATGGCATTGACGGCTGGTAAAGCTGATGTACTAGCCACATCTGCGGTTGAGTTGTCCACCGGAGAAAGCTCGGGAGGTGGCGGTGGAGGTGGTAGGCAGCTCAGAAAGCTGGTGGGAGGGCTGCTTGTTGTCTCTGCAACAGGCAGCAACACAGGCGGCGGTGGTGGTGGTGGCAGTAGATATGATCCTCCCTCCAAAGGCGTAGAAACGTTCGTCTATAAAGAAACTATGCGTCTATTACAACGTAATTTGCTTTCAGAACACAACTCAGCCCTGCCGATCATGAATGCCGAAGAAGGCAGATATAGGAATCTTCTTACATACAACAACTGTGCTTAATGATACCCATACAATAATGAGTTAATAGCCAACTCATCACACTCGCTTCATGTGAAACTGATTACCGATGGTCAAATTCGGTCTGTATCGCGTTTCCTCTGCATAAAACTGGCAGGAGTCGACCTCCTACGAACAAGTAGCCAGCATTTCGTGACGGAAAGGCCGTGAGAAATTCAAAACGTGATAACCCTTTAGGGATAACTACATCGGGAAAATTAAAGCGCATCTAAGCATTGCGAGGTAAGCCATGTTTGAAAAGAAAATTATTATGTCCAAACAAAAAGAATCGAAGCTCATAAGCAGTGTGGAGGTACACTCAGATGGTGAATGTATGGGATTCCTGACTCTTTACCCATTAGTCCCATCCCCTCTTCCAGTTTTCGGCAAATTTCTATAGAGATGTCTTTGCTTGCGCACTTCAAAATTCCAACTCTCTAGAAGTAGTTTGCCTCGTTTGGAGTTAAATATTTTACAACAATATTCTTCGAAAGATTATCCGAAAACAAAAAAGGAAAAAACAGTCCCACTCAATTGCACTATCGTCCCAAAATATTTTTTCGCGACCGACATATAAATAATGAACAAATTTTTCCAACATCGCTGCAACAGAATGCGTTTTCCCTACATTTCGGGAGCATCTGTTAAGCCGAGAAAGAATGCTGCAAATCTGTAAGTTAACAGAAGAGGGATAGTTGAAATTCCTTCAGAAGAACAAAGAGATGCGGCGAATAGACTAATACTGCCTGCCCGCTTTCGCGGACCGATACAGACAGAAGGTCCTCAAGTGTCCCTCCGTTTTCTCTTGCCTCCGCTCTTTCAAGCAAAAATGTCGATAATCAACCATTTTTAGCACGTATATATTTGTCCTTTTCCTCCAGATAAATGCAAACAGCTTAGAGATCTCCACTTCGTTTTCTATTTCTTGAGGAATGTTGCGATGACCGATTTTATCAAAATTCATCGACGATCCTCTCCCTTCGGACGAAGACGATATAAAATCTACTATACTTAGTCAACAGCTTTTTCCCTGGAAAAGAAATGCTAAAAACCCAGAGAGCCAGGAAGGTGTGCAACGAAATGTTGGCATTATTTGAGAAACAACTCATACTATCTTCTAACTAATTTTTTTAAATGACGGTCATATCCTCAAATATTGTCCGCCACCTTCCTCGTTCATCTCCCTCTCCTGTCCCTTTCTTACTTGCCAGCTCACCGTTTCCTCCCAAATCCTCTCATATACGAAATGACAATTGCATGACTATCCTTCGTTTCACTTTTTTTTGCTAGTAATACTTCAAATAATCGAATAAGGCACGAAAAGTATACCGCATCTTTTTCTCGATGCTCCTGACCCGAAGAAACAGGATAGCAGATTCGAAGCTGGCTATCCTCCAAAGTCTGTTGGGCTGGTACTTTTGTGAGCACAGGAACAGATTTCTGGAAAGATAAAAACGAAAATCAATTCCCCACTATTTTACTTGCAGAAAATGAGCAACAATAAAAGAGAATGCGGAAATGAATCTTTACAAAAAATAGCTATCTTTGGTTTCACATTATTTCCCCGTATCTTGTCTCAACTCAAATTTTGCTTGCTTCCCCTTCTATGCGAATATTTTGCATCGGCCTCTCGGATCGGCTCACCTAGTAGCTTATTATCAGCTTCTTAACTGCCTAATAGACCTTGTCAGTGTGAGTTTGCTTGAAAATTTTGAACTCATCAAAACTGCTGCGCTATATATGCAACTATGAACTGAAGATTGGATAACATACGAGCACACCCCTATATATCGCATCTGAATCAAAGAGTTTCCGAAAATCAATTGATATTTATTGTTGAGCATGCCATTTGGATAACCGATACAACTGCCCTCATCTAGATTCCATTCGTCGACTCACAAATGCTAGCAATGTTTCATATGGAAATCCTTCAGGATCTATTAGGTAGACTAAGAGTCACTTCGGCACTTCACCTGCCTACAACGGCTTCCGTGATAATGAGCAGTCTTTCCTAAAAATATATGAAATGAAGTAATCAGTCAATTATTGTCGAGATTAATAAATAAGCAAACCCCGAGCATATTAATTTCTGCTTTTTTTGCACAATTTCGCGGCGAAACGGAAACAGATAATATTTCCCTATCACAATTGTTTGAATCGTATCGGATATATGAAAGTCGTCTTAAAAAAATTGCATTCAATGGTAGTATCCTCTTTCTGTTATATCTCCAACTGTACTGTTTAGCAATCGCAAATAAAATGACACCATAGCACTTTAATCCCCCAATTTGGCGAAATGTTCGGATGCAATACAATAGCCACACTCTTTTCCCTTTTTACTACTAAAAGTGCATGGAATAGTACACTACCGCTATATTTATCGTGATGGGAACGGAAGACTTCAAGGCGAATGGATGCTTCATGAAATCGGTATCATCGTCGGTTTTCCGCTTCTTTGGTATGATAATCTCCTCATCGTCACTAGATACTTGCTCGCCTTTTTCACGTCTTTCCGCTTTCTCTTGTGAACGTTGCAGCTTCTGGCAGAAATCTGTAAAAACAATTTTTCCCCCTCTTAAGATTTACCTCATATCACTAAAAAAAAAAAACATTAAACCTATAAAGAATAAAACAGGCAACCAATTTCTACGCCTTAAAAGGCAAATTTCAGATAATGGACCACAGAATTACCCCATTTATGTGAACGATAGTCTTTCAATAGCAATTATTATTGCTTCGAGATACTCATGCAGAAACTGTCGACGATGTGCAATATTTACATCGAAGGAAACATACCCACAAGTTGATCGACAGATTGGCCACTTGCTTCCCTCGGATCGGAAGTAGTACTCGGTAAACTACCAATCTAAACAAATAAATTAGGCATCTGGCGACTGCAAATTAGCTTCATTACTTAAAAAAAAAGGAAGGTGGCAGAATCTTTCAGAAAAACTACGGTCTTTGAACTGACGAGAATAAGGATCCAATTATTTTTCACATCTAGGTCGTGCATTGTGCTCGACAAATTGTCATCTTAAGAATATAAAAAATGTCGACTATAAAAAGATGCTATTGTCTCGAAAAAAAAATGTAAAAAACTCTGGACTACAAGGAAAGTTAGCATCCCACGGATATATAAGCTGATCGTTATAAAGCATATCCATCGGAATATCATCATCGACGAAATAAGAACACGAGAACATAGCGATCATTAGGTAATGAATGTCCTACTTGTGCCATTTGAGCAGCATTACGCTGTGCAATTTCCAGCAGCTTTTTCTTGTCGATTTTATTATGCTCATCGAATTTCTCGGCAATATTCCGCCTCTTCCACTCCCGTCGATGCCACCGATCTCGGCTATGACTTCGCTTCGAATGACTTCTACTATGATGCGATTGTTCGGATGAATGGGATGAGCCACTAAGCGATCTGAACATCTTTATTCATTAGGATCGTATACACTAATAGATGAATAACAGAGATATTCTCATATTTAAGGCAACCGCAGTGTTTTCAAAATGTGAAGAGAATTGATCAGTTGAAGCATGATCCGCAATGAAAATTGTTCCTCTTCGAAAATATTCTCATATGTATACGATAGCTAGAGCAGTTATGCGACCACGATGAGTCAAATCAAATTGGAGCCCTATTCCGTCAGATGTCAGCACTTTTCAGCAGAGACCATTCATTCACTGTAATTCTATTCGACCCTTTAAAAAAGTGGAGAATGTGCGCAGCCTGAAGCGTTAGAGTGAGTCGTCGTTTCGGGGAAGACCCCGTTAGATCACACGCCAGACAAACGATGCAGAGGGAACGCATCGTTTTTATTTAGATAAAAACTTAAATAAACATGAGAGAATCCATATTACAGAGATGGAGTTGAGAGATTTCTGCTGTCAAAAAATAACTGGAAAATAATGGATGCTCAAAGAAGATACCAAATTGCGCATGTGCAACATTTCCCCTTGAAGATGTTCTATGCATCTACACCTCATCGTCAAACAATGCATTTCAGAGAGTTTATGAGCGAACTTTACTTCGAAGTTGATGAAGACGATATGAGAAAGTGATCAAAGTGGGTAGCATAGCCTCTAGTAATCTCAACTGACCACCCTCAACTCTCCATTGATCGTCGATGATGTACATATGTGAATATATTTCACACTGCAGAAACTCCAGCATTTTGTTTCCACTTCAGTAAAAACCCGTACAGGTGTGCTTCCGTGATGACCTAGGATTTCGGGCACCTAACTAGTTTGCTTCTTTCTCTTTCCCCTTATCTCTCCTCCGTCATAAAGCACCCACCATTCCAGCGGAAAATTTTAACTGAAAATAGACTCATATACTTGTAAATTCCCTCTTCCACGAAAATATCTCTAATTCAACGCATGAACTCACCCTCCTCATTAGCGGAGGAGTCTTATTTTTTCTGCATCTGGCTGTCCAAAATCTGATTTATCACTTCCGCTGAGACAAAAAGAGATCAATTGTTTCCCCCGATGGACGCACTCCTCACAAATGAGAAAAACACCCAAAAATTCCTTTAAATCGAGATATACATTAATGCAGCGGCAAATCATCACCTATCCCGTGTGTGTTCACAATTCAAATAATGCACTCTCTCTGTGATGTCGGTTCTTAATGCACACATGCGGAAACGCAGCAAAAACAAACACCCGCAATCATAGAATGAATCCAGCCCCACATAGTAGTTAAGAATATGGAAAAAAACTCCCACATCGTTGTCCCTCCATCCCCGGCCCTCCTCTTTGCAGTTTATGTGAGAAAATAGCCCACCCAAGCAGTTCCCTTTGATCTCTTATTGGTCCTCTCATCTCTTTATTAGTACGTAAGACCTCAGCGTGAAACGGCAATTAAGAAAATTAGGGAAAAGGACAATGTCCATTCTCCGGTAGAATACCCTCTAGGCTCATTGACGGTTCCCTTACCTTGACCTTGAATGTGAGTGTGAAAAACTACGTCTCTTCATTATAGGGCTGAATGCTTTCGGAGGACGGCGAAATCTTCCACGACTTGGCCGACGCCTGCAAAGGAAAAAAGAAAATTAAAGGATGAAACTAAAGTCACCTCTGAGCCATAACTCCTCTAAGAAAATGAAAACGGCTCTAGTAAACGTATAAACTTGCTATCATGTCGTTTAAAAATACACTGTTTATGAGTATCACCCAATAAGTATCATACCTTCAAGCATATGTCGTGTCTTTGTGCTTTTGCCAAAGTATCGAGTGATGGACATATCAAAAACGGTTTTGATCTTGCCATAAAAGAAGGCCTATTCACAGAAAAATGTTCTCCTGTGGGAGTGAGTTGCTACTTCCCTTACTGCAAGCTTATTCCCGATTATCATCGAAAAGTACTGGAGATCTTTCATTTATCACCTTTGTGGCGTACCCACTGAAGGGATTACTGCATATATGGTACTATACAGAACAGAGGCGTTCCTGAAAATAAGATCGCCTAATATACGGATGATAAAGAAAATTCATCGCACAGATATTCCTCCATTCATGCACCTACGAAATCAATCACTGTTTCGTATTCCACCCTCATCAGTTGACCATAACAGATGATTTCCTCAGCATTTACTTGTCTCTTTCCACTTCACCTTCTATAGTATGAATGGGTGCAAATATCTTTTTGAGCTCTACGAATACCGCATCAATTTTTCTTTAAGAGTACCACAATTCCCGATACCACTCTACCAATACCACAATCAAAATTCCGTATCCACCAACGACCAAAAATCCTCAATCCTAATAATCCATTCGCTTGCTGATGACCTGAGGAAAAGCAACTTTCCTGTCGAGGTGACAAAAATCGAATATTTCGTTGAAAATAAACCCGGCCATTGGAAAATAGTAAGAGGAAAACACTCCCTAAGTACTAGATCTGTCCCTCTGATGTGAGAGTACAGATAATATTGAAAACTCTTTCAAATATAACACCAAAGGAAATATTTCATATGAAAAAACAAAAAAACAAAAAGCGGAATTGAATTCTGCAAAGGAACCCACGAAATGGAATAAAACTAACGTAGAAATAAGCACCACCATCAAATGAATAAAGAAATCTAAGGACGCTAGGTTTCGCTGCTCTGTTGAACGAATGAATGGCCGCTACATGTAGGAGCGTCTAAACATCCAAATAATCGACCTACAAAACGGCTCCACTATGAACTTTCTATATCGTCCCGATTCCGAAATAAATCCTTCCCGTGCATTCTCTCAGTCTCCACTTAAAAAACGCCGTCATATTCAAGCCTTTTAACAACGCTTTCGTTCGCATACTAAAACATGAATGGATGCGCTAATGAAACATCGTGATCTGATAGCTACAGCAAACTTCCGTCGCCTCAATTAGCGTTCGGCGTTCACCGTCTCCCTCCTTCCGTGGACGCCTTTGCGACCAGAAAATCCCCCCGACCCATGAGGATTTATTGTAATTAATAGTCCGCCTATGGGTACACCGGTAAAATAAGAACGAATAACTTGCCGAAAACTAAACAACACTGGTCGTAATAACTTTACCACGTGGCTCACATATGTCAAAAAAGCACACTGCTCCTCATCTTATCTCCTATCACTTCGCAAAAGAAAAGTGGTTTTCATTGGACTCCTTTCCTTCAACTCTTCATAGCATTATCACAACTTCCTCTCTCCGACAGCTAATACCCATTCCTTACAGGCTATTTCTGAAATTCTGCTACCACTTAACAGAGCATGCAACAGCGTCTGCTAAGTATACGCATTTTGGGCTTCATCCATGACTTGCATATCAAACGAGTTGCGACAGATATGCCACGACTGCAACTTTTCCAAAACTGTTCCTACTGCAGCTTCCCATGAAAGAAATATACCGCTACAGCACGAACGATGTGAAAAATTTGTGACAGAACCGATTATTTTCCAAGCTACTGCCTCCGCTACGGGTTCTGATAACTTGCCCCCGCGGGACCCTCGCAAATTCGAAAGTTCCCCTGCCCACAGAAGTTCATTTAAGAAGGCGGAAACCCTCGTCCAAACACTAGTGCGAATACTCGCACCAATCATACTGGAACAACGATCAAATAACAAACTAGGATATGTATACTGCTATCCCTACATTGTTCAGTGCTGTTGCCTATTTTGCTGCTCATGGAAAACCATCCGCAGTATCCAAATTTACCGCCAGTGTATATCAACAAGTTGGTAACCGTAACGACAACAACAAATTTACTGACAAATACCAAACTGGCACCGTCAATTTGCTACAAGAAGCCACTTTACTGGAATCTAGGTGGGGAAATTTCTGAAAATGAAACTGAACGCCGAAAGTGGATAAAGTGGGCAGCAGTAATGTAAAATAGAGGACGAACAAGCAAGCAGCAATTTTTGAAGACCTTAGAATGTTGTGCAATAAGCTGATTTCGTATGGGATTTTTGCAGGAATATGCTGAGTACAAGCTGCAATGAACAAATATGCATAAAGCAGTGAGTGATCTCAGAATAATCTACTACGTCGAGCAACTGAAAAAAGGTACTCACAATGTGCTAACGAGTTTCTTATCGTTTCGACGCGTGTTGCCTCTTCGATGAGCTTGTCCCAACGATCGGAAATGACCATCGCGACTGCGATCACCAACAGCTGTCGCCGAGTCATAATCTTTAAAAATGTGTTTCGCCTCCACAAAATTACCAACTTTTGCCCTCATCGTTTAAAACGACTATGTTGAAAAAGATGCCACTGTAGATTCCAATATTTCGGTTATTTTCACCATCCGATCGCAAGAAAAATTAAAGAAATAAGCTGACAGTAAAAAAGAAATCGAAGTGGAGAAGATCACTAAATACAATCAATACTTAAGAACAGGAATATTGCACGTGAAAAGATCACTGTTGCCACACACAAAGCAGCGACCTTAACGCTTCACTTTTTGAATTCATTAACACCTATCACCTAAGAGCGGTGACTATGAAATTCCACGGGCCGTATACTTCGCATTACAAAACCACACTATCATAAGCGAAAGAATCTTCAACCAAACGAGCTCACCAGAAGATTTAATTGACCAGCGCCTTTTATGACAACTGTTGTGACGGATCGCTCCTCTTCCAACTCGATCCTCTTCTAGACGATCGGAATATAATCGGGAGTACTTAGCAAGTGACGATGATCTGCAAATCAATGTCAGCTCATCTTTTATTCCAAGTAACGCGATCACTCATGTATGCAAACAAGTACTAAATCGTTTCACTTCACTCATATTCCACCACTTTAACTTGTTTTTTCACTCTCTCGGGTATGTCGCGCGATTGCACGAAAGGTTTTTTATAGCTCCACAGCGTCCTCACGTGCACAACACGCTTCACACCTGCGATATTTATTCAAGACATAAGGCGTCTGAACCCTCGCATCCCTCCTCAACACACCTACCACTCGGATAACGTCTCACTCCACTGGAGAACTTACATTGGGCCACGCTGAATTTTCGATTTCTTTTCGATTGCCTTCCACTTTTTTTCACTATCGGACGAAGAGGAAACACTTTCGAGATGACGCTTCTTTAACTTCTCGTGTTTCTTTTTCTTCTTTCTCTTCTTTTTCGATTCATTCTTTCTCTGACGGCCTGAAACAATGGTGAAACGAAAGCGAATAGAGACTTGCAAGAAGCAATTTGGCGTTCATATGAAAATCATTTTAAGATTATTCAAGAAGGTCATCCAAATTTTTTGCAATTTTCACTGCTCTTTAGTATCCCTCCTGATCTAATATCACTTGAGGGTCTTAACTCACGAAGGAAGCCAAAGGCATTTGTTATTTTTCGTCTCAAAACGAATTCTTCTACTAAATTTTTCGTATAAAATATTCCAACACTATCGATGTCTTCGGATGTACCTCCAACAATAGAACATCCGATCACTAACCATACGTGAAATCAAAGAAAAACGACTGATGGAAACGAAGAATTTTTTCTGTCATTTTAGAATATTTGAGATCTCAGCGTGGGATTGAACCCTAACCCATAACGCAAAATACTGTCACACCGAGCAATCAACCGTCGAGCTCGAAATACAACCTACATTTCTAAAGACGCTCCGTATTCCTTACCTTAGAACATAGCGATTCCCTTATAATTTATCTATGTGCTCAAACACTCTCACTGACGCACCATAACAGAGCGTCGAAATGGAATATCGAGCATGGAAGTGATAAGTTGTCAGCAAACGTTTCACTTACTATATTCCATCTCCGATCCATCGTCTAATTCCTTTTTTCTTTCGAGAAATTTCTCATCTGTAGGTGATTTGCTTGAGGGTCGTATTTCAGCGTCTGTCACTTCCAGCACTTCAGGACACTGTGACATTTTTCCATGAGACGATGTTGATGGCCCACTTGCATCACTTATAGGTACTTCACCATCATTACCTAGCAGTCGCTTTTCCGACTTCACAGCTGCGATCGTTTCCTTCAAAACAAAGCACTTTTTGAATTTCGAAGAAATCGATGAGATATTCCTTTGCAAACATCTAATCAACCCTTCCACAATTCCTCTATCATATCTTCACTGAGCATTCATGAACGGACAACTGTACATGTGAATCAACAAAGCACAAATATGTTTTATAAAATTTCACGACGAAATCGTAGAAATAATTCTATGATGTACAATAAAACCTCACATATATTAAACAGCTATTTCAAAGCATATATCAGGTAATATCATATCATATCATATATATATATATATATATATATATATATATATATATATCTTATTTAAATATTAAGTAATTTCATCGATCGAAAGAGAAGAATCACCTCGCTCAACGATGCAATTTTTATAAGAGCAGCTGGCCTTTTTTCGGTTACGGCCACACGCGCAAATTGCATTTCATCGTCTTCGTCCTCCGATATCGGAAGGGGTCCAGATGGAAAAGCTGGTCGCGGCCCGTATTCTTCGCTTTCTGCCTCCTCTTTGCGTTGTTCTGCAATGCACCAATGGATGTATATCTCTATGAGAAAGTGAGAAATACAACACCTTAACCTTCATGAAAACTGGTCTGTTAACCAATATACTTCACAATGCTAGAATTACAATTTTGGCACAATTTAGCAAATATCCGCCTGCAGTAATGCAAAAATTCATCAGATACACGAAATGATTTCAGCCTGAAAATGTGACATTAGTACTTTCATAAATGGATTCATAATGGCAAGCACCCTTCGTGACATTCAAGCAAAAATGCACCGAAATGTACTAAAACGAGAAATAATTTGCTTTATCCGGTTCTTCACCATCGCCTTCGATCCCTCCGATGATTCTAGAATATTTCTTGCCCTGAATGTTTCAGTGATTCCAGAATGCTTGCTATCACAAGCTGGCTTTCACTTTATGGAGCCGTAATGGAGCTAGAAAACGATCTGCTCTAAGCTGACGAAAATTCGGCCGGAAGGAAAAAGTAAGGAATTAGACGACGCGACAAAATTGATCGGATAAGTGCTTTCTGCGATTGCCTCACGCAATGGCATCGGTAACTTCAAACAAAAACGTTAGACGCGATTTCTATAAGTAAACTGCACTAGTGATCAACATAAACTGAAATGCAGATGAAGTGAACGGAAAGGTTTTTCAGAACTGAGGCTGAAAATAGATTCACTTCACCCTAGACTGCGGACACATGATAGCGATGTATCAGATGCAAAAGAAGGTTAGAGACCGTTCATCCCCCTACGACGAGAAATAATTATCTTTGGGAGACTTTCACAATGTTTCGCTATTAGCGCTTTCTTATGAACCTACATATATTACAATCTTTAATTTTCCAAGAAAAGGATTCAGCTGAAAAAAAAGTCTACACGACAAATCGCCGAATATGCCAATGAGGATAGTATTGAGAGCACCCTTGATGCGTATAAAATAATGAGTTCAGTTGATAATGACGACAAATCTATAAAAATAAAAGAGGAACCTTTAGCTGTTGTGAATGATGCTGAATCCTCCTTGACGGATCGACCCGAACACACGTCTTCGATTCCACTATAACAGCAGCATTCATTCAATCCATGTCATGCTAAATTTTCATAGCAAAATTCCTCTTTGTGCACAAAAAAAAAACATCTAAAAATTGCTTTCGAATTCCAAATTTGAATGGAAGTAAAACATTAGCTTTTTCCGCTTAAAACAGATTAGTCTGAAGCACACTGTTTAAGAGATCACTGGATATATTTGCATCAATTTACCTTTCGCCCACTATATTCTTCCATATATATAACGGAAAACGGTTTACTAACCTTGCCTTGCCATCTTGTTTCAGTTTGACATTTCTCGGGATCCATGAAGCATCTTCTTTTGCACGCACCTTTGCGAGAATCTGCGATACCGGTCGTTTGCTCCTTTCTAGTGGCGGACTTTCTGAGCGCTCTTTCTTAACCTTCTTTGAAATTGGAAATACCTCCTCGGTTGGCACTGCAACTACTATAAGAATTAAACCCTCAAAAAATCTTCTAAAAAATTATAAATATTTCTTCCTCTATCAACCACCGACAATAATCGTTTCATAGAGCAAAACGGTTTCGAGCATTACGTGAACGTTGTCTGTGAAGACGGTAAATGCGCTTTCAACGAAAAAAGAGGTCGAAAATAATTCCCATCACTTCACATAATTTCTCAACAACGCAACTCCTTCCACCTTGTCAACGTATCGGCAGAGAGTACGCAAATCGAAACTCGACAGCTTTCTGAAAATTAAAACACGCCAAATTGCGAAGAGTGAAAGCAAATGTCGACGCCTAACCTTTAAAAAAGCAATAAAAGAGGAAAGATTGCGCCCTCACTGTCCCCTTTCCTCTTCACAAAAAACCTCACCGAACTCCCTTCGCTTATTGCTGCCTGTGTTGATCACAGCTGATCGTGTACTATCCATCGGATCGAGCTCAAAAGCCTTTGCCGGATCAGCGTTGATAGTAAGGAAGTCCGCTCCCATCGGTAAATCGTCCTCGTCATCAGATATCTTTAAATAAAACATCGCGATCACATCCGTTTATTAACTTCTTCAAGGAATCCGAATAAAGGAAAAAGAGTGCGTTGCAGAAACAAAGGAAAATGTTACTACAATAAATTTATACAACGACAAAATAGATTCTAATAAGTTGGTGAAATCGCAGAAGCCGATAAGATAAAGTTGGGCCATAATGACGAATTTGGATGAACAAATCGAGTACAAAGGAGTGTGATTAAGATTCTTCACAATACAAGACAATAAATATTACTAGCCACTACAACTGCGATGAATCAATGTTAAATGACATTTATGAACAGCTCAAGGCGAGAGAAAAATGATAGACACAGTGAAAGGAGGAGAGAGCGATGAAGAGCAGCCTCCTTGCTCCCTGTTCGAGGTTCTTCGGGAAGTGGGTATATTCCTGTTTAAGTGCTCACCTTTTCCATCTTACTCTCGACTGGTATCACACATGGGAAATCCGAGTGCAGCTCGTCGGTGTCTCGTTGTTTAGTTTTCTTGCTCGACGATGAATGAGTGCGATCACGATGCCTAAAATAAAACTGGTGAGTGCCGCAAATATGCCTACTGCTATCGCTTTCATCTTATATTTTGCCACATTAAAAAATAAATGAAAAAGTGGGTATATTCTTGTTTAAATATGCATCAGTTATGGCGCATCTAACACTGAATGAATGTATTTTTGAAAGCAATTTCACATGTATATTACCTGAAATGGCACATGACTGAAAACGAGAACAGCACCGGTTATCGATCACGATAACTCCAATGGAATACTTCCGATGGAGGGAGGAGAAGAGTGAAACAGCATTCTCAAAAGCTTTCAGTATGCGGTCAACGCACCTCCTCACTATGATCCTCTCTATCCTCATTCCTTCTTCATATCTTTTCCTTAAACAACCCGTAATTCCTTAAACCCATCCCATAATTCCTTAAACAACAATCATTTCCGGACAACTAAAGCAATTACTTATGAAAGATAACCAAAGTGTAGCCAAAATGTAATGAAACAGTGGAATATTCGCTGCATTTCCTATCAAAAAATCATTGTAAATGCCAAGCTATAATGCAGGACTGAGCGATGAGGACTGCTACGTTCACCACAATGAATACACTCCTCATCGACACAATAAACAGTGGCAGTGCTATGTGGAGCACGATACTCCTTTCCTTCTTCAGCGACGATCACCATCGTCTCCAGCAAGCAAATCTGACTCTGATCGTGTCGATGTTGGGAATATAACATGCATATATGCGAAAGCCCAGAAGCATTATTTGTCGAGGACAACAATTCCCACATCAAAATGGTACTTATATAATGGCTACGCTAAGATATATGTCACAGGTTCACCTCTTCTAGATTCTATTTTATAGCGTTCTTCGTATTTTATAATGCTGGTGGATTTGCTAGTGACTCTGAAGCGTTAACACCTACAATATGATTGAGGGAGGAGAGGGAGAGAGGGTAGGAGGAAGATAGAATATATTCTAAAGCTAAGGTTGAACAGACGAAGGCAAAGCGAGCTTCCCGGAAAATACGACTCAGATTATAGCATAGGGAATGATCATGACGAATCACCAACCACTACCAGAAATCAGAAAACAAAAGAAAGCAACAGTTATGCAGTTTCATCCCCTTGCCCCTTTTTCTCAATATCTCTCGATAGCGCCTTTCTCAATCATAACCTGTCAACCCATTACGTAACTTACCTCATAATTATAGCACAGTGCTGCAATTCTCCTTTATTTCTCACTCATAAGATCGAAAGGGTTCAACAGCAAAGGAAAAAACTAAGAGAAAGTAAAACCGAGAAAGCCAAAGCGCACCGCTTTTTTTCTTCAAACGGCGATCTCGACGGTGTACGTCTCCATGACGACTTTTTTGCCCTCTTCGCTTTCTTATCCTTGTGGCGTCGTTCCTTTCTCTCTCTTTTTGGCGAGTGGGAAATGCTACAAAGATTTCAACTTGAAATATGCAATATAAAGTTGGGGATATGGAAAATCACAAAACCTTTAGTAGAGGAAAACACAGAGTGACGGGAAGCGAAAGTGAATAGCGAACGAAGAATGAGCGGAGAGAAGCGGGGAGAGAATAGGGAAAAAGATAGGAAAAGTGGAAGAAATGTGCAAAAAATGCAAGAAAAAAGGATCCATCTTGCAATCCATATATAGAGAAGAAGATAATATGCCATAAAAAATATATAAAGATGAGACTGAACAAACGAAATGAAAGATTGACCACATAGTGAAGAATATAGAGCTTCCTTAGTGATGAAAAAGAACCGATCATGCGCTGCTAACAATTTGCGATTGATGCGATCGAGGTCAACATCATTCACATGAGCATTTTTTCCCATAGAATTAGCAATCGATAACTAATCCACATGAAGTTCACAATTTGATAGGGAAAGCGTATCACGAGCCCACTCAGAGCATTTAATTCTCAAGAAACATGGAGAGCAACTTTCTACCTCAGATGTAGCTAGAGCACTCTACTTGAAACACCTATTAAAGTCTCTCTTTAGGTTCCATCAACTTCACTTCGTAGACTATGTCCGATTTCGCTAAGTCTAACACACCAGTATTTGGCTAGTTCCGTTGTTTTGAAACTTGGAATTCTTTCGCATCAGTGAAAGTCTGAAATTAAGAAATGGGGATATTGAAAGTCCGACGATAAGAAAATCCTTCCGTACCTAATGAACATTTCCCTCGTTATGCTTTTTCCGACTAGGCTCCAGTCGAATTCTGCGACAAGACATCGTTTTTTATAGTTTTGGAGTGGGAATAAGCCCAATCGATCAGATAGAAGTAGAACAACTGTATGACCTTTCTCCTCTCTTCCTGCTCTCAACTCAAAAACGAACATCCCATGTAGACCCAATAGAGTTATGAAGTGAGCGTTATTGCCCCCCCCCCCCCCGGCCATGATATAATTTCATTTGCAAGCATCACAAGTATTTCGGCTACCTAATATTTGCCTCCGAACGTACAACTATCCAAGAATATTTGGTGTCCGAGGAAATATATCATAAAGATCATTTCGAAAGCCTAAAAACATAGCGTGCTCAAGAACGATATGCCTTCAAACAACGATCGCTTCCGACGATAAGCAAATCCTTCCGCACCTAATGAACATTTCCCTCGTTATGCTTTTTCTGTTGATTACATTCAATACACCAAATAGATAAAAATTATAACCAACGATAATTAAATGCAAAAAAAAACTCATTGCAAGAAAAAAGAATTTGGCTGTAATATATTGAGGTGAAATATGTGGAAAAAGAAAAGTGAGAAACTCTCATCGCCGCAAAATCGAATGTTTTTCTCCGAAAATTGCGCAAAATTTTCGCATTTTTCAACGATCGACGGTATCCGATCCGATACAACCCACTTGAAGTGTGCTGCTGCTCGGCCAAATGTGATCAACACAACGATCAAATCGCCTCACCAACTTTGATTTAGATCTTCAATTATATACTCATATATTTGTTACTTAATAAAAGAGCAAGAGACAATCTCACCTCTTTGTCGCACGAACTTTGCTCTCACGAATACCAATTAAAATATTGACATCGAATGGCTGAAAAAAAAACAAAACAAAACAATACAATACATAAAAAAAAAAACGAGACATTAATATTCTTCAGATTAAGCAACAACAGAAATATTTCGATTAGAATATCCGATCGTGACTAAGATAGAGCTTCATCGAAATTGCAATCTTTCTCAGCTATGCTGAGGGTATCACGATAAGTTGGTCGATCAGCCAGCCGCCTATCGATGCTTCAACACCCACGAAAAGCTCTATCCGTTTTAGTGATCTATCACCGAGATTTCTGCTCCAATAGAGAACTTTCACACTTTGTTCACATGATATATTGCGGTGTGATATTCGAGTAATTTTCCAGAAAATAAAAACAAAGAACACAGTGATGCTTGTAGAAATTCCTGAAGTGGGAAACTTCGCAGTAATGTTGATAAGTGCCGTTCACAATCCTCGATATAGGATTATTGGGAGGAGGAGGAGGAGGAGGAGGAGGAGGCGGAGGTGGAAGAGGAGGGGGAGGAAGAGGAGGAGGAGGAGGAGGAGGAGAGAGAGGGAGAATGGGAGGAGAAATCGATTCTCTTCTTTTAATTTGAGAAATATTTAATAACACTATCTTAGCGTTTCATTTTCCCTCATTCTTCTGCATAGAGAAATTACATTGCTGCGAATTAAAGCATTTTTAGCATTTCGCTTTCATCTCAATAGATAAATAACGTTGAAATAAAGAAAAAATAGAGAAAGTTGAAAGAGAAGAAGAGAGAAATTCATATAGAGGAACTAACCGTGCTCGATTTTTGCACTTCATCGATTAATGAAGCGATTATTTCATCACTTTGTGAGGGTTTTGCCATTCCTTGAAATTAAAACATCAATTATTTCCAGGCACTTTTATTTTTCCACAAATCGTTAACCCGCTCCACTCCCTCCTCCCTTCCCTCCTCCCTCTTCCCCTCCCCTCCCTCACCTCCATCCCTCCCCTCCCCTCTCCTCCCCTACTTCGGGCCCTACTCATAAAATCCAACTCCAAGTAAGTCAGCTAAAGCGGCGCGCTCAAAGCAATTCCGAGACTTTCAAGTAAACATTGAGGTCCTTCTAGGACCTCTGAATTGTGACCATCTTTCAAGTAAAACAAATATCGGCAGTTCAATTAATTCTATTATCGACCGTGAAAAGTATGCGTAATGTTCATCGATCGCAAAGATTTTCGTTTCTTTTGTGAGGACACTGATCCAGAAAACGAAAAGAATGATCCAGGATAACGAACGATCCTGCAAAGGATTTTCTCATGGAACAACGCTAAACCAACGTAGTTCGAAAATACTATAGACGAGTTTAGAGTACATGAGATGAGCAAAGACTTTACTTCCACGAAAAATCCCTCATCCAGAAAACAATCACTATCCTGAAGCGTAATTATCACTACAAATCAGTAACACCCACCAACGAAACGAAACATTCGGACTTTGAGCTCAACGAAGTGGAATCTCTTTTTATTAATTAATTAATGTAATTACAACAATAAAAGCTCTTTTTTACTAATTAATTAATGTAATCACAACAATAAAAGCTCAACGTTATTAAGAAAACGATCATCGCATCAATTCAACCGAAATATATCGAGCTATTGACGTTCGCTCTCCCCATAACATTGAAATTGTTCGCCGAGTGACCTAATGATGACGGGGGGCTGTTTTGATGAAGGCGGAAATGAATGCCCTATGTTCGCGTTGGGAATTCGTTTAAATTTGTGCGCATTAAACAGCTGAATAAACTGAATACTATGGAAAAGATGCGGGGAAGGATGTTGAAGTGAACGAGGATGGGGGATCGGATAGGATAGCGCGGTGACGACGATCCGTCGGCTGACGACGTGGGAATCGACGGTGATTACTGAAGTTCATAGATCCGATGATCGTTTTTGGCATTACCTGTTGAAGGTACTCTGAGATAGTCCTCCTGAGCAATAAGTTGGAAAAAGTGAATTTTTAGACGACCAAGGAGAATAAGAATTCGGCAACGTTGATAATTGCCGGCATGATTGTTTCTGGACGATGAAACGCTCTATGTTATCCTGGTGAGTAGAGAAACATCCAACGATCCTCAAATGCAACTGAACGGAAATTGCAACCATCGCATAAAGTCGGCTAAATTATTGCCAATTAATGCATACGGCTCTTTGAATATATCGACATTCAAGTCAATAATAGTAATACTCGTTCACTTCGGTCGGGAAAATGAAAGCATGAGATATCCTCGTTTCGGTGCTCCGTTTAATAGTGTGCTTGAATTGTGCTATCAGAGAGCATAGTAACTAGAGCACTCTATTGAGGTCAGGATCCGTCATATATGGATGGAATGACTTACGGAGTTGCCGATCGACAACGATGAAACACATGAATAAATCGGTGTTAGACGGTAACCTCTCTCAGGAGCATTTCAGGATTCTCCGGAGTCTATCTCTACAACGAACCCCCTCCGGCTAGGATCGATAACGAGAGTGCTGCAGCTGCAGCTACCTCTCGAAACAGACACCGGGAATTTTCACTGAAACTTTCACCATTGGAACTTTCAGCGCTTGTTTAATAAAAAGAATTGCGGAAGTAAAGTCGAAGTTTTCTTTTAAAGCATTCTTTTTAGTGGGTACTGCTCGGAGCTGTTTTCATCGACCTGGAGCCTCTTGGCAGAAGAGGGAATCTCTTAGCAGATTTTATATTCGTTAGCCTGATCGCGATGGTAGCCCCATTCGAGCTGATATGTGAGTGCGTCATGAAATTTTCTCTCCTAAGTAATTTCGCCTACTTCAGATGCAATTAAGCCCTAAAATGTCAAACCGACATATCAGTAGTGAACGATTACTAGTATAATCGGTTCTAATTTATTGTTCATTACGTAATGTCTCGCAGATCGACTTATGTACTCTCATGCCCGGGCCTAACAATATCTGAGGCCTCGTAGGCCCAATTTCAACCTACGTCATTGGTTCCACTCCTGTTTGGAGGTCATGATGCACTCCCAAAAATCACTTCTATCTCCGTTGTTCTTTTCGCATATCACTATCGACAAATGGCTATCGGCTGCTGTCCTCTGTCTCTACGACGGCTTCCTCTAAGCCGCCTAAAGTGACGACTTTGATAAGGAGAGAAGCGGATGTTTCAAGAATTCAGATGTATTTAGATGCGATCTTTGATGAATTTACTTCATCGCATGAATAGATTGCGAAATTCATTTCATCAATACAACAAAATTGGCACATATATCTTCATCAACATTATATACAATTAACGAGAAGAGTAAAGTAACGAAGATTATCGGCAACTAATGAGAGAGCAAGAGAGTGCGAAGAAACAATTACTCAGAAATTATTAATAATGGAACGCGAAACAATTGACAATTCCGTAAATATCATTAAACGATTACGATAATATAATTCGTAAAATAATACTTAAAGAAATGAAAGTATTTCTTCTCATTTCCTTTATTTGAGTAGAATTGAATCGATTCGATAATCTCTTAATAATTCTCATTAATTATGATTAATTAACTTATCCTCATTAATTATGATTAATTAATTTATCCTCTTTAATTATGATTAATTAATTTATCCTCATTAATTATGATTGATTGACTTCGAATGTTTAGATTTTCATTTATCGGATACTAGTGGTAATTGTGAAAATTTCGAAGCGAATTCATAGAGTAGCCAATATGAAAATATGTCTAAAGTATAAATTATCAATTGTATATTCATATATCGAACCTTTCAAGAGTTCTCTCATAATTTGACGATTCTCGACGATAGTTGGAAATTTCTCCAGTAATTTTTTGTCGATAATATCATATATCGAGTGATCGCTACATAGTGGAAATTTTAGGTAAATTATTGAATATATATATATGATAACTTTATCAATTTAAACGTATAATTTTTTGTAACGCTTATTTACGGCGTTGAATTAATGACTTCTCAAAAATGAAGACAGAGAATTCAACGATGAATTCAACTATACAATAAATACATCGAATAATGTGTACAATGGTAATTGATCCTAATTTTATATTGTAGTATTTCCAGGAAGAAGAATCGCTCCTCATTTTCCACCCCTTTTTAACGAGAATAACGAATCGCTTCTCATTTCCACCCCTTTTTAACGAGAATTTTTGCTCATATATGAAAAAAACAATGGAAAAATGAAAAATAACTATAAACACCTCTATTGATTGCAATTATTTAATTGCTATGGAATGTATAGATCTGAAAAAAAGCAATAACTTCAAATAATTCAATGGAAACATTAAAGAGTCGTTTCGAAGTGCATTTGATTTTCACGAATAACGGCACCATCTGAACGCTTATCATCTTTTATTATCGATCCGAACTCATTGTAATATTGTCCGCCGACTTTATCATTGTAATACTCGGAACTCTTCATTAACTCTGCAAATAGATATGCATAAACATTATGTAAGTTTATTTGGAAGAGGATTTTTCGAAGACCAATTCGACGTATATAAATAGCTTAGAAACTAAGCCTAAGCGTATTTATTTGGAGAATGAGAAGTATAACAACAAGTATCAGTCATCTGGTGAAGTATTTGAATTTCTATAAACATGCACTTCTTCCTCTCAAATATTGCATATTCTATCCTGGAAGCTTCCCTGAATAAAAAAAAAGTAACATAAGATATTGCAGGTAACGAAAGAGAAGGTAGTCGGCTGGAAGTGATCAAAAAGGATTGAGCTTGCAGCGTGGCCAAGTTAGTTGTTTTGATGTATAACTTCCTGAGTTTGGCTGCCAATCTGTTTCATGTGATTCTATTTGCATCGTAACCTTCGTGACTTACATGTAAGTCGTGAAGAACTCTCGAGCGGAGGAGAATTTTGAAGCAAACTTTGAAAACGATTCATAATTTCCTACCTGTCTCACCGTTTTCGTGAACAACGACGGGAGTATAAAGAAGTGCGGGTGATTGTTTCGTATTGGGCACGAGATAATTGCCTTCATCCATCCCTATTTCTGTGCGATATCCAGGAACCGGCTCGCTTTGATAACGCCCCGAATCGGTACTCACCAAACGCTGATCATGTCTCGTTAACTGTAATGCAGCTCTTTCCTCATCATGCTTCGCTACAAATTCCTTCATTTCCGTCTTCGATCGCTTCAGATGAAAAAAAAAAATTTCGGTTTCTGCCTTCTTATGCGATATCTCGATGATATGATGTCTAATGCGTCAAGACTCTCATCAAGCTACCGTCCAGCAAAATAACCGATACTATCGAAAAGAAAACGATTACAGACCAATCTGTATGACTTAAAATTAGCGTCGAAAAATTCTACAATAATAGTAAATTAAATATCAATCGGAAGTTGCATTCATTTGCCCTCTACGATAAAAAAATATGCCTTTAACAGAACGCAATTTTATCGACCAGAAAAGGGCATTAGCAAAATGCAAATCCATATTAGAGGCATTTAAGCGAAGGAAATCATCGTTGGCATTACAAGTGCGATCAGAAGAATTGGTAGTTCACTGGCGATACTCCCTTTTATGCAGTAATCCGCAAGACAGTTACCAAATCGGAGTTTGAAGTCAAGACTACCCTTGAAACATCACTTATTTTAGAAGATCAACCTGAACAATGCGGTATTTATCCTTGAAGCATTTGCCGGTAAAAGAGATTTAGAATTTTCTAATGCAGATACGACACTCAGAAAAGCACTTACTGTTGGGATATCCGGCTTGGTGGACCACGCAGGCGAGGTTGGAGTGAGAGGGATGACCGTCGTGGTGGTGGTGTGCTCGTCGTGTTCGTCGAAATACTCCAGTGGATCGGTGAAGTCGTTGTCCTCGAGCAATTCGTTGATCAGTTCACGTTGATCGCCACAACTGAGTGACTCCATTCGATGCGGATGGTGACGATCCTAAAGTTGAAATGCCGAATAATGAAAATATTAAAAAAAAAAAGGATTCCGTTACTGTTTCACCTACAAAGAAAATGAATGCCATCTGAACTTTCCATGCAGCGAAATATGGAAAAATAGACAACTAAACAGATGGCAACTTAGTGAAATGGATAGAGCATATGAGGAATGGTAATTTATGCTAATATGAATTTATTTCATAAAGTTAAAATATAAATGAAAGTTATTTCTATTTTTTGCGAACGCCTCAGATGTTTAGCAATGAAAATAAAGAAACAAACCAAGACATAGATATCTGGACAAGAACAGAATTGCTTGAATTTCTCTCTTAGCAAGACGAAACTTGGTCGTGATTCAGGATTCGATAGCCAACCTAGAAAACAAGAAAAACATTTCTTTAATGAACAATTGTTAATTTAATGCATATTCCACCAGTGCAAAAGCAACTTTTTATTTGCTCATCTGAAAGATAATAGTGCAAAATTCGATTTCAAAGAATCAACCGACTTTGCGAGGGAGCTATATGAAGTATCAACAAACGACCATGAAAGTTTTAGCTCTTAAGAGATTTAGGAGTAGAAAATGGTACGAAAAAGCAATCATAATCAGTTTTATGGAATGAAAAACCCATTAAAGGAAACGTTATTCCCAGAAATAGGAATATAAGATCCATTCAAATCATACTCTTCAAAATTGGCAACGAAAATATAAACGATTACATTGCACGAGTGTTTGATAGACGTCTTGAGTACAGTTGTTCGGCTGTTCAAGTCTATTTCCTGATTCAAGATGGGCACGAATATTTTCCGGAGAGATAGCTTGATATGGTGTTTGTCCGAATGTCAGAACCTCCCAACATGTCACTCCGAATGCCCAGACGTCTGTCCAATGCGTGTAGGATCGGTAGAGAAGGCTTTCGAGGGCTAGCCATTTCACTGCCACCTCAAACATGGTAAACGTAGGCCTCATGAACATATGAGCGAAGAGAAAAAGGAGATCAATTTCTCTCTCGTAATTCAGTATTCGCTTAAAGTATAGACGACGTATGTTTTTCAGCTACTACCACAGAATACGCGACAGTGTAAAATCTGCTGAAAAAATTACTGCGGTTTGGCTGAAAAACTCAACAACTTCTAAGCACTGGTTGATATAAGCCACTCCATTCATGATTCTTTCATCTCCCTTCAATGTCATACTTAGTAGGGCGACAAAGCTGCAATCATATACCAACTGTCAACGGAGACACAAATGGTTCAGAAGATAAACGGTGTAAAACAAATTTGTATTACCTTTCCACCGACGATAATTTCACTCTTGCCACGTTCGAGCATCTTTGCAAGACCAAAATCGGTCACCTCCACATGATTGGTTCTCTTGACTAGCACATTCCTCGCTGCCAAATCACGATGTACCAATCGGTTCTTGTACAAATATTCCATTGCCTAGAATGCACATTTGAACCACGACAAGCCATATTCACTCCAGCAAATTTGCTTCTGCAGAAAATCATATCCTGTCAATATGCTTACTTCTAGACACAAACAAAACTAAGTAAAATCGTACAACAATCCCCTTCAAATCTCCTTCCTGCTAACCTTATTGCTGTAGCTTAGTACCAAAGTGACTTACCACTAACGACTTCCAACAAGCCACATTACCTGGCCGATATCGTTCTATCTGCTATATCAGTCAATAACTTTTGCATAAATCGCATCAGTGACATGTAAATGTGCAAATAGATCAGCCAAACATTTAGCACGAACCGATGCAATCTGATAGCAGTAGAGTAGAAGGTCGCGAGCACCAAGTTTCTGACGATGCTTAATGAGGAAATCCCGAAGATTGCCGAGCGGACGAAGTGGAGTGACGAGTTGGATACCACCGCTAAGACAGACACCGACCAGACGCAGAAGATGCTCGTGACGCATCGATGCCATAATTCCTGCTTCGGCAAGCATCTCCTGTTGCGCTGTACCGCTGGCATCCTGTACCACTTTGATAGCAACCACTACCTTCTCGTGACCATCCTTACCGTTTGGCCACCAGTAACCCTTTAAATGCATAATTTCTGAGAAGATGCTTTCGCATACGTGCTCCAGCGATCACTGTGACTGCCTGTATGAACCACTCAGATGCATCCCAATATGTGACAGTTAATAATTCAGCAAATGAACGCTGACATATCTCAATTGATGAGTGATAGAACAGTTGCCTACATAAAACAAGATACTCAAACATGGAAAATGGTAATTTTATAGTAAAATTTTTCTAAAAAAACAATCAAAAATGGCAGCAACATCGCATATTTTCCATCGAGTTGAAGTTGGCTAACGCAACAGCTGCAAGCTTATTGCACCTCCATATGGTTTACTTTCTCAAATCGAACTTTCAATCCACCAATAACTCTCTTCTTTGCCGTGCATTACTATTGTTTCTCTCTCGACAGACCCCTCAAACGGCTGTCTTTTGAACCTCACAAACTGTTCAACGATACCTACGAAAAAGAGCAGTGCCTACATACCGCATAAACGATGCCAAAAGCGCCTTTGCCGAGTGGTCGCGACGTCTTCGAAAGATGTTCACTAGAGATAAGACAAAGTCGACTCATATTTGGTTTCGCATTCGGATCCATTGGCTCGCATTCAGGCAGAGCCGGAAGATTCAACTCGACTTCCTTCTTGTAACGTCTCTTATATTTTTTACACTTCCATACAAGAACCTGCAAATATTTTGCACATAACGAGGCAAAAGCATACATTTAGTAAAGAGTCAATTCAAGCAAAGCACTTGAGATGATCCATATTGGCAACAGATGCACAAATTTTCTGCTTTCAGGCGAATGCTGACGCATACAGCTTTCCTTGTTCGACCTCCCAGGGCACCGTTCGGTAAAGGATATCTCTAGTTTAAAAAGCAGTGGAACATGTATGCACATTGCCATACTAGAACCTCCAACCAGCATCTGTAAATGATAAATATGTATCCTATAGTTTCGATGATTCCGATTCCAACCCAAGCCAATCTCTAAATTCCATGGGAATCTTAAAATCCGAGAATGAACGCTCGTCGAGTGAGCAATTAAATCAACCAGTGATGATCTCTTAAATTCACAATACATCTTCTTCCATAATCTACAAAACACGTAAGGTGCTGAATTAATTTGTCGAAATATTCTTTAAACAATAAAAAATGGAGTTATCCGCAAAGCAACGTAATGAGAGGCAATAATAAGACGAACCATAAGGACAAGAAGTACAAATGAAGCACCGACCGCAGAAAGAACCATAGTCGTTCGTTTACTGCAACAATGAACTCATTCAATGACACCATTTAAAAGCACTGTTTGCGAGCAGTGATACGAGTAATTAATTAACCGAAGGGTTGAGTATTTCTCCATCAGACATGATTGGAGGAATGAAAATGGTAGTGGAGGAGGAGCGGGGAATGTAATGTTTAAATATGTGCTAAATGAAGAACGCATTTCCGAGAACAGTTACTTGAAAGTATAGTGGAAACAAAACTTTACAATATCACATTGCATCGTTACGATCAGTATATACCCTTCCAACTATGGAAAGTATTTCTTATGAACCGAGAAAATAACGTATGAAATTCTCCATTGTTTAATAATATTCGAAAAACTACTATATATTCAATGTTCTCACATATGCAAATTGCTTTCATATAATGATTCAATTTCAATTCCTTATTAAGGAAAGACTAATATTAATAATTATTAGTTGAGCTAAATGAAAATCTATGCATATTGCTTAGAATGAATAACAAATTGAGCATCGAAAATTGTTTTTTAATGAAATAATGCACCTTCTGGATCCGTTTTGAGCTTCTCGATAACTCAGTCATTTGCTGATAGAAACGAAAGAAAGGAGAAAAGATAAAAAAATCACTTTTTACGTGTTACAGCGACCGGATCCAACGAGTGACATACTTTATCCTCGGTTTGGAATGGTTGATCGGGAGGACAAGCATCAACGCATACCTGAAATGAATTCATCCTCAAATAAAATTCATTTATTTCCTCTAGTTCCACATAATCTAGATCTTAATTCCTCTTCAAAATTGCAGTCAATCAACGCATTATGTTTGATAGAATGAAACTCATTGAAACATTTTTCATGACTTTTTCGACTAATCCTTTGGTAAAAGGGAAAAATGTAAGTACTCAACAATGACGGTAAGATAATGAATTACGGCATTTCATAGCATATTTAAGTTGTTTACTGGAAAAAATATATATATATATTTAACTTACCATCACATCCTCTGTCGTGAAAACGGCTGCACTCGCACATCTTGTGCAATTTGTTGGCAAATCACCATTGCAACCCATTGTCATATCACAAAGCTCATTGCACCTTCGACATTCACCCGGTCGTATGGCCGACTCCTCCCTTACCACATACGTGTTTCGCCTTTAAATAAGTTCAATAAATCGACAATAATGCCATGAATTCACTAAAGTAATTTAATGGGAACTTGACTAATATATTTTCGAAATCAATAATCGCCTTCGTTACGAATAATCCACTTTTGAATATAATTCTGATCTAACGGATCGAGTCTCCGCATATTGAAAGTTTATCTGTGGAATATATATTCGAGAAACTATAAACCAATCAGAAACAAATAAGTTTCGCTTAATTGCAGATACAATACCACTGCTTACAAATAACACCATTCGATCAAGAAATTTGGCTCCTTTTTGTGGGAAACAAGCATGCTTATAGGTAAGAACTTACGGATCGCACATCATTGTGCAATAGTCGCCGTTGTTTGGTGCCACAGTCAAATAGTGAGCGCAATTGCATTTGTGATAGTGAACTGAATTACCATAGCCGATACAGCTGAGACACTCATCGGCGCATTTCTCACACTCCTATCGATAAACAAATAGTGGAATTTAGAAACAACTTCTGTTGCTAACTCGACCTCACAAATGAATTCAGATTATCACACTCAGAAACGACAAAATCCTATCGCACACTCTGTCTCATATCGTTACCCTCAGCAACGGCCCATTTATCGAAACCTAAACTTACTATCCAATTTAGAGGCTCCTTTCTATGAGAGGACCCTTCCAGCAGTTGCCAAAATGGTTACTTATAACGACTTCCTTATGAAGCAGAACAAGAAATATGTTAGAATTGAAACTTTAAGCTATAATTTAATTTCTGCTCGCTTATTCGACAAACAAACAAAACAGCAACATTTCCTCCATCACTCAATTTTCGATTCCATCGATACGATTGAATATGTTATACAATATGATGGCACAATAGATTAGGCAGTCGATGGGGAAAAAAACGAACAAACTGTTCGACTTGTGAATTGCCGGATGTTGTGTAATAGTTGGTGAGGTTGTTGTCCTTGCAGACATCTTTCGCCTTAGCTGGTGCTATTAGGCAGTCAAATCTGTTGCATGTTTTGCATGCTCGCTTAGCATGCATGCATTTATTGCAGCCTCCTGCACCCAGATGGCTACCTCCACCAGTGCATCTGTAAATTGCTTATTTTCTATCTATACAGAAGATCGTAGGTACCATTACAGATAACCAACCACCTCTGACGCTATGTTCGCTTCATCATCCCATTTATACATTTTACTTGAAAAGCGCTAAAAAAATACATTCACTGACGAGTGCAAATAACAGGTAAACGTGATCGCGAGATGTGAATGACTGAGAGAATAAAATTGAGATATCAATAACTATGCATATCTGGAAGAAACGCCAGTTAACAATACCTTTGACTGCTCAATTAATAAAGGAAAGTCTCGATACGCTAAATTTATTCGAACCCTCATTTGCATATATCTCTCCCACCATGAAAAATAATCTGATCCCAGAAATTCGCTCGAACGACGACCTACCCGAAATCGTAACACGCTGGACTACACGGTAGGCAAATGTTGCCCTCCGTATAATGAGTGAGTGGACACTTTTCGAGGCATTCGATGCCTCCGCCTTGTTGCAATGCAACATGAACACATTCGGTGCAATTCAACGCCGTTCCACCGGTGCATCGCACACATTCCGGATCGCATTTTTTGCATTTCCTCGCATCTTCCACATAATAACTGAATAACAATATCAAATATGAAAAACGTTGAAGAAAATGCATTAATCAGTGGAGTGATTTACTTGGATTAAGAAAAAAAAGGCGACATATCCGTGATAGGGAAATGAAAAATGGGAATTTTCTTTCGTGGTCAATTGGAACAAAATTTACTATTACTACTACTATGAGAGTTACTACTACTACTACTAGTACTACTACTGCTATTATTATTACTGCTACTACTAGGAGAGTTACTACTACTGCTTCCAGTACTACTACTACTATTATTATTACTACTACTACTATGAGAGTTACTACTACTGCTTCCAGTACTGCTACTACTATTATTGTTACTACTACTACTATGGGAGTTACTATTACTGCTACTAGTATTGCTACTACTATCATTATTACTACTACTACTATTATAAGAGTTCTAATATAAACTTATGAAAATGCTTTAGAGTTAGAGCGATATTTTATTGCTCACTATGATAGAACTAAAGAAAAGCTAATTCAGAGTTAGTGTCATAAAATAAAGAAATAGTTAATAGTTTCATTATTACTGTATAAAATAAGTGGTTAATATTATAATATCCAAAAAAAATGCAACGACTAAGTTTCCATTATAATTGTCTATCTGAACATTTGAAGTGTTTCAGAAGTTTCTTTTTTTTGATATTTGCTTGTCCCATGATAGCTTAATTTCGAAAAAAAAGGAAAGAAAGAAAGATCTAATGGCTTCGAATGAAAATGAGATCTAAGATGAGGTGAAGCGTCGGAGATATTGCAAAATATTTACCCGATTTCTGGACAGTGAGTAACACATCTATCGCCCATGTCAAACCGTTCGCATTCAAGACACATAGTTGGACCTTGACCCCAACAACCAGCAGTCTGATTACACGCTGCATCGCAAGTCTGCGTTAGGTTCTCTATAAGAATATTGCAGCAATTTCGATTATTAAAGCTGAAATAGGCTTATCGAATCATGATTTCCTCAGCTACCTCTCATCACAGTTAAACTTCGCGTAGTCCACTCGGAATGGACGAAAATAGTTCGAGTCATATCCTCGGAATGGACGAAAATAGTTCGAGTCCATATCTTTAGCGGTAAAAACGAGAACAAAATGTTCAAAACCTTGTTGGATGTAATTCCTCATCACAAAAATGAAAGCATTCTTTGCTTCTGATAAGAAGTAAAATTTTTCGTTTCTCTGCTTTCCAACAAATATCGATAAAACATGAAATTATTACTAGTAATACTTCTACTATTACATTTAAAGTACCTTCAAAAATGAAAGCATTATAAAATTGTCTTTTGAATTGTTTATATAATCGTTGTGGATGATACGGCAACAAATAGAAAACAACGGGTTTACTATTTCTGTGAAAAGTACGATGAAATTGCATACGATACAAAAAATAGCCACGTATCAACTTACTGCAAAGTTCTGGATTTCTATTTTTAACGACGCGGGCCTTATAACCACCTTCTTCGACCGCCATATCGACGATTCGAGACCAATAGTTGCTCATCGTGTCCACATAACAGAGTTTGACATTTGCGCCAATATAAACTCGTCCATTGCTGATTTTCTTTAATGAGCGTAGCCCTAATTCACGAAGATTTTGATTATTGCTTACTGATAATGCGTAGTTATCACTGAAATCACATCGTTGCTTTATCTGATATGAAAAGCACATAAGTCAATGAAGTCCTCATAGTTGTTTATTAAGGAACTACCTTAGTTGGCCCTAACTTCTTCAGTATTCATCAATTGCGATGCCATATTACGATGACGTTTTAAATAACCTCATATGGTGATAGATTAGAAGTTAGACAATTTATTCGTGATGGAAATTACTTTTAGAAAGATTTTTGACCATTTATTGCCTTTGAAAGCAGATTTGAGAGTACAATTGACAACGATCGCTATAATCATTGAAATATGTTGGGGGATAGGAATTTATTAAACTTACGATAATTTTCTTCCTTCGATAGTTGCAAGATTGCGTAAAAAGCTAAGCGAAGTAGGTGTATATTCGCCAGCTTGTACATCAACATACTCGGTGACCACCTTCACACTGCTTAACGCTTCAAGCATTTCAGACGTCAAGCTGGAACACTTGTTGATCGCCTGAAATATTGCTATCGACTCTTCTATAGCTGGAAATGCTGTAGGTAATGATAAGTGAGTGCAAATATCAAGCGCTTCCCACTCATAATTGAGCTATATCTCGTGTTGATTTGTTGAAGCATTTGAAGCTTTCAAACTATGACCTCCAGTGAAAAGAAGGGTTGCATTCAATCATCGTCAGTAATATGCCTTTATTTAGGTGTATATGGGAGGATGAATAGAAATGAGGAAACTAAGAGGCGATAAACCAAGATGGAGACACTCACATTGGATAAACGTTGGAGTCGAATTTTTTGTGTGGCTCGAAGGTATGTCGAAGAAATTTTATGTATCCTTCGATAAGAGTGCAATTTTGTAAACTCTTTATGTTCTCTGCGTCGACTGGCTCATTCAATATGCAAGCTGAAAATAGAGTGCTAAAATCTGTGCACATAACAAAAATAGTGAATGAAATTATCACTATCCTACTCTTAAGCAAATTTTTCTACGACTGAGATAACATAATAGGAATTTTCTTTTATCGCAAATTATTTTCGACATATATCAAAAGAGTGCCCGAGAAAGAAAAAGTCCCTAATATGCAGTCGCCTAACTTCAAAATATTTGTGGTACCACAACGGCGCTTTTTTGTGACCTCCCTGAAGCTTAGTCTCTTTAAAATCTGCCGATATTTCAATTTTCTATATAGAAATATTGCATTAATTTTCGGAAGAACAATTCCCGAGAAATATCATCCTTAGTTTTTCAAACATAACTCTTCATTTTACATAAGCAATAGATCTTCGCATATTTCATATACATAGTGTGGTCATTTAGTAACGCAACCTTAATTCTTTCACAACTCCGATACGAAATAATAATGCATTCCGATAATTCGCCATCTATCATAATTTCTTATCAGTGAAACTCTAAGCGAATCCTTTCTATGAGTTATTCGTCATAAGCCTCAGACTACATAGAGGAAAATTTATCTGTTAATCTTTCTTAATTATCGTCATCATTAGAATCATTAAAAATCGTAAAAATATCTTCTTTTACTTCACTCAACTTGGTGTCGTTTATTCGAGAGCACTAAAAGTCTCTAACGTCTCTTTTCGCTTCCTTTTTTCTTTCAAAGACCAGTGATATTTTCGTCGATGTAATTTAATCGACTAAAATAACGTTAAGAATCCTCTTTGCTTGACGAGAATTTAGCTTTATGTGTACATAAGTTGTGCACAAATGCTTCCGTATCATAATGCATTCATCGTCTTTCTTTGCACTTTCTAATGCATTTGGCGACATATTTAAGCGTCGTCTCAAATTGCCACATAGAATCTATGTGGCATACATTTTCGGCGATTAAAATCGCCCCAATATTTGCTCATTTTATGCAGGTAAATAAAGGTGTGCAATCGACATTCTTGCTAAGTTTTTTTCCTAACATTTTGATATATAATAACTTCTAGAATCTTCTACAATGCGTTTTCCTATTCAAATTATTGACGTTAATCGAATTTGGCGATATAGAATAAGATCGTTATATAATACTTCCGCAATTTGCCGATTTGTTTAGAAAGAGGCTATAATTGATCGTTTAAATTAAAGAAAAAGCACATTATGCAAATTATTGGATTCTTTTCTTTCTGCTTAGCTCTTTCAGTGATGTGTATACTATCTTATTCATAGTTTATTGTATTTTGCAATTGCTGAATTTCTTAAGAATATCCGAATATGATTAGCTGAATCTATGCATTCGAATTAGCGATCAGCAATTATCACTTAATAAATTCAGGCATTCGTTTTGCTTTTTCCGAAGAGAATTTTGTTTGTATAAAATATCCACTGCAACACGTTATAAATTCTCCTTCCTAGATTGCACTCAACGAAAAACTTACGTCAGTTCCTTTCCGCTCATCGTCTCAAATATAAAGGAATAGAATTTAAACATTTCATTCACCTAATCTTACCCTTTCTTAGCAAATTTCCACAATTATATTCACTCATATCATTCATAAATCATTCATTAATTGTTTATTTTATTTACGGATGCTTTCAATGGGTGATACTTTTCTATTATCGTTTATTCATTATCACCGTTTTTCGTAATGATGCATCATTTGCCTCTTTATCAGCACTCTTAATCAGTTATATATTCACCACCTCTTCTATACTCAATGTACCTGTTATCACTAACGTTTTGATGATCAGCGTTGTTTAATTGTCGACACTGACATTTTTCCACAAACTTTTCAGAAACTGACGTTTTGACAAACGAGTCGAACGGACACTCCATTTAAGCGAATATTTCATTCATAGATGTTGCAATAATGCAGTTATCTGATGAAATGCGGACTATGTTGAGAAGTAACTAAAAATTCGTTCATAACTGCATCGATATCAAAGCCGAAATTATTTGTTGAAACCTTATAGGTGAGCCCCAAGTACTTAGGCAGCTCTACTGAACGTATGTATTCCAACTGGCAGTGAGTTTTTATTACCTGACTAGTTCTACCAGACGACAGGGTATGCAAAATCTATGAGCAGTAAGTTACTGCATAAAAATATTTTTTCCCAACTTAGATAATACTGAAAAAAAACACCTAATTATGTAAACAGTTACTTTTTGGGCAAACGCCATTGGGACACTTCTCACAAACGCGAGTATTCTTCTCCGGATCATGCCAATAACCTTCTCTACAATGGACAACGCAGTGTGCATCCTGAATTAGCGTCTCATCTGAAAAACAAAAGAGCGAAAATGAATGATGATGGTTGCGTTAGCAAGAAAAATACTTTGCAATTTCACGAACGGGTAATAGAATAATGGACGCTCTGTTTTTGCAAACAATTAGTGCAAACATTGGCGATTCCTTCTTAATAATTCGGAAATTAGATAATGTCATTTTGTTTCGCATAATCAGCCGAATATAACTACCCAATTGTTCTTTCTCGATTTTTGATCTCCATTTATATGAGATCCTTTTGTATGCCTCTAAATACAATAACATCAACAATGGAAAAGAATAACTCGGTACTTACCAACCCGAACTCCACAGATATTGGAGCTACGATTACCCCAACAATCTTCAACTTGAGGTTTTAAAAAGTAAAGAAGGCAAATGGTTGTATACCAGGACATCGTTCCACACAGTAACGGTCATAGGTGTAGCGAGGATTAGGATGGTTCACAGTCATCATTTTTGTCCTGTCGTAGGAAGTAAGCCCATTGCATTGGTCAACGCATTGCGAATCTTGTTCCAATTGTGCACACGCCTGCAATAAATCAAAAAATGCTTACCGAAATTTGGAAAAGATCTGCGATTATAAAACGATGTTGCATGAATTTAACGATTAAAGTCATCAACAAATTACGCGCAATTCGTATAGACAAATTAGTAGCTCACTAAACAACGGCAGAATATGCATTTAGAGCTCAGTTGTAATCAGATATTTTCAGCTACAGGTCAGTGCATTTTTTCTTGGAAACTTTGATCACGCACCTTTAAGCTCAGCACAACTTAAAGCAGCTAAAATATTGTAAGCACAGCATATGCAATTCGGGTAGAATCGATAGGATTATAGAGAAAGTAAACAAAACAGAGACGATGCACTCATTTTTCCCTTCGCCGTAGCACCCAGCCGCACAAGACTCATCACAGCATCCGGTTTCATTGCCCCTTCGGAAGCACATTCCTGACGCACATCTTTTTCGACATATGCTGCGATATACTGGAAATAAACGGAGGTTGGTACCGGATAATTCTGAAATAAGCGGGAAGAAGAACATAGAAAGGGGCCTTAATAAATATTCACTGAAACAGAGCCACCAAGATTTATAATGGGTCTGCTTCAGAAAGGAACTACTAAAGACCCTCTCCGCCTCCCCTTCCCCTCTCAACACACTGTCAAGCAAACGACAGCAACGGAAAGACACCTATTCATTTTGCTTTTCAGCAATGGACCCCTTTCAGACCTATACATTAATGAAAACAAATTTGCTCAAACATCACAACAAGTTTTTTTACATATTATTTAAACCAAAGCTAAACAAATGAACTGGAAGAATGAAATATGCAAAATGAGCAACCTGTTTGACATTTGTCCTCACCAGGACCCCAGCAATATCCGTGACAGCTTTCGGCACATTTCTGTTTCTTACCACCACATTTCCGGAAATTGTTACCACCTAACTTGACTCTTGTTTTATCGGTAATCTAAAAAATGAGAAGCAATTAGTTACACACGCTATTTATTTAACAACCGTAGGTACTTAAAGAGTGGCCGAAGCAAACGGCGCTTTTCCTCAGCAGCATTGTATGAAAAGTGGATATCTCATGAAGGTTAAGTGCTATAAACAAAATCCGTTCAGTAAATTCTCAGCTTTATCTCGACGTCGGAATTATCTTTTCTCATTGTTCAAACACCGACGAATATCGATATGATGGAGATCCTATTTAGCAAATACTTTTGTGTGGTACGAAATGAAATGCAAATTTTTTCTTTCCTTTTCTCAGCAATTATTATCCAATAACTGAAATATTTAATCCAAAAAAGCCTTAATGGGCGTTGGAAATATGCCTTTAAAATATTCTCAAAGACAGGAATCTGATTAGTGATAAAAATATCAATGAATAACACTTGTGATGTTTGCGACTGAAGCATTATCAAGAGTTGCGCTAAAGAGTTCGAGATAATGTGGCTGCGGAAATGCAACCAACCTCGCTATATAAAATGGTTTCGTTCCAATTGCACAGATAGTCATTGCTTGACAACACAATTGCACCTCTCTCAACACCTACAATGATGAGAGCTCATTAGGTTGCATGCAATCGTACGCAGACTTTTAGATGTTTAAAAAGATGAAGAGAAGTTTTGTTCAAGAGACTATCGCCTTCGGCAGATGGCATAATATCGGGGCTCAATCTAAGACGATCATCATTGTTCTCTTGCTGCAGTAACAATATATTCACAAAACGTGTTGCAACTGAACTGATGTCTTAATGCTTGAATAAGCACAGGTGCATATTTGACTGGCGAAAGTTCTCTTAACGAGTGAACAACAATCCATGCATAGCAGAAGCTGTCGCATAATTTGATCTAAAGCCGAGGAATGCTTTTTCATCTCTATATTATAGTAAACCAGAAATTATATCCACATATTAGGGATATTAAAATAGAAACAATAAGAGTTCAACTTACTTCTTAATCTTGGCATATTTATATACTTGAGTTTAGGATTGTTAATTATGTGCACAGCAGCGATACCTTCATGTTTCACATCACCCCAAACAATTTCGAGATTTCGCAAAGAAATACGCTCGAATTCATTTGAGTAGATCAACAAATAGCCGGTTATCTGAAATATTTCGAGTAGAGGCCAAAAGACGTGAAACAAACTCTTAAAGAAATTTCAGCTATTACCTGATTTTATCAATTTACGTAATGAGAATAAATACTGCATCAATTTTTGCTCGAGAAAACTGGAAGCTCATCAAAAAAACAATCAACTGCTTTGATGGTCATCCAATTAGGATTATTGAGGATATCTCGGAAGTCTCTATAATCCGAGTGAATTTCGCCACTGAAGTTTTCCGGAATGAAGTAATGGAACGATGTTCTTTTTTTTGAAAACTTCGCTCTAACATTTTCCATATATTAAGTGTTAACTTAGTGAAAATTTTCCACTCACGCGTCTAGATTTGGGATTACTATTAGGAATTAAGAAATGAAGATAAATTGGATTACTATCATGGATTACTATCCAAATTCTCGTTTTCCGTCTTTCCTTAGCCAATCTGGTGCTTGATCAACCCATCGTCGGCATTCATCTCATACTCTCTCCCTCTCCGAAAAAGAGACGTCGTATAAAGTAAGTGAAATTCCAGACGAACTGACGAAAGAACAAGCATGAAGCCCGAAGCTCAAAATTCCCTGGAGTCCTTAGCTCCGCCTATCTCTCCCTCCTTGAACCACTGTCTTCTTTGAAATTTTGATATCGTTGAGGATCTCGCTCTTTTTTTAACTACCAGTCTAAAGTTTCGCCAGTCTGCGGAAATCGCTGCATGTCATGTAATGTAAGAGAACGAATTTGCGAGTAACAACTATAACCTGCTGAATATGGTCGAGAAACGAGAAGACTTTTTCAGAATCGGTGCCGTTGAGGTGTTCCTTGCGAATGTGGGTTATCTCGAGATTGCCATAGACGCGTGTGCAGTTCTCGTATTGCTTTCGGAGCTGCTCGATGCGATTCTCATCTTGCAACTCAGCTCGACTATTTTCACTCCCCGAACACACTAAATAGCCATATTCACAAACCCGTCAGTGTTTTTGCCTATTATAATATAAAACTTCCAGAGTGGCATTTCTAGACGACGATAACTGAATGCCGAACGAATAAATGCAATGGTATCAAGCAACATTCGGTATTTGAACAATCAACGGGTCATTGAAAGCTGCTAGTGAAGTTTTTCTTTAGTTTTTGATTTCGCTTTGAATTTAGAAAATCATGAATAAATACTAGAATTTTTGGTACCACTCTGAAAGCTTTCAAAATAAGCATTGGCAACGAGGGAATAGAAATTACAAAATAAAATTTCTTTTTTTTTAAAGTTATTGTGATAAATAAAGTGCAATTTTCCAATTCTAAAATCTCACTCATCCGTGTCCCTCTATTATTATTGTGAGTGTAAAATTTGCCAAGCAAAGAAAGATGTATATTTGATCTTATCTTATCAGTAGAGTATTGTTTATCAATGATTTATAATTTCAATGGCGTCATGCTTAAAAACATCTTCATGCTATATAGCCGTAACGTTAACGTGCATTCTTAAGCTGCACTTCAAAAAACAGAAAACACTAAAAGAAAGAGCTTCGTTTATCATTTCATTGTCAGAAGTGGGAATTTCAATCATTCGATTCAAAAAAAAAACGTAGAATCTTCTTGTAAAATCATCTCAAGATTCATACTTTCCCACTGAAAAACATCACTCTAAAACTGAAAGCAATTAATTAACTCAGTGAGATTAAATTATTCATATGTAAGGAAATCAAATGAAAGGTGGGATTTTGTACAATCGAATATAATCACCTCATTGAAAACTCAGCTTTACATATATTGGAAATTAAAAAATATTAAGAAAGAAAGTAAAAAAAAAGTGCTAAATATGTCATCTAAATGCATCGTTTATGTCTCATAAGTTAAATCGTCGAGTAAATCGATCATTGAGTTCATTTGATCGCATTCGATGCTCAATTAATCCCTTTAAGAATTGTTTTGAATTTTATTTTAGTCTATGAAAATAAAGCGAATTTTCTAATGATCTCTTTCGTTTCTCTTATGAAGCATCATTTCCTATCTTCCAAACAGAAGTTAATGGACATTATGAGGTAATTGGCATATTAATGAATATTTGCTGCATGGGAGTAATGTTAATTTTGTGAGGTAACGATTCTTTCTTCACATCTTTGTCAGGTGAGTACCACAAATGCAGTTAACTTTAACTTAGGTCTAAGAAATTCAGCATATTTCATCGATAGTAAATAGAATACTTAGAGCGTCCGAATATTTTCTTTCCCTATCTCATTGTCGATAAGATTGTAAACAAGTAAATAAAGAATATAAGACATCATTGGAATAGATTAGTTAATTTTCTTTTCCCTTTTTTTTGGTTTGGCTTTAAGGAGTGCCATATTAAAGGGGAAAAAAGAGGTATTAATTGAAAATTACGTCATTTTTAAGTTAACGTTCATTCATTAAGCTCGAAGAAATGCTTTAATTTCCAATAACGCCTCGAGAAAGTCTCTAAAGAAATGAGGATCACTTCCGCTTAGAGAAGAGAGTTTGATTCTAAAGAAATGAGGATCACTTCCCCTTGGAGAAGAGAGTTTGATTATGAGTTAGTGCTCGAATAGTTCGAGGTATGCAATCGAAAAAATTCAATATATTTTAATGCGTTTTTGAAGTCGAAACGCTCGATGCATCAATTGATGAGATTTAAATTTTCCTGAACATTTCTATAGGAGTGATAGCGCACTATTGAAAGTGATGAAATCAACATAGGCAGTAGTACTTTAAAAACGATGGCAGCACTTTGGAAACGCTGATCGGTACTTTTGAGCTCTACTCGGTGATCCTGTTCGCAGGATGGCACTACACATATTTGTACTTTTTAACGTCATTCACATAAAGCGCCAATTGCTGCTTTCGCTTCGTTTACGGTTTTCTGGAGTGTCAATGTAAGTTTCAAACCGGAAAAAATGATATCCAACTAAGTCGCCTGTAGAGTAAACAATTAATTTTTTTAGCTGATTATACATAGAATTGCTCTTATTTATACTAAGAATACTTTATTCCTCATAATAAGCGCTTCATTTGCGCTAAACAAAAATTAATGGGAATTTTTTTTTCGGTTTTAAGGTATCCTGTATTTAATTACACCTTACAGGTAAGTTGCAAGGAAGTTTTTCTTTTAATGTATTTTGTTTACGAGCAATTAATTCAACATGCCGTTTGCTAAAATGGGAATGCCTATGAACGATAGACGCTGTGTTTAGGGGACGTCAACGAATAAAGGCATCTTAAGTATGGCGATTGAAAAGAAAGAAATAACCCCGAGTGCGATGCAATTATTACGGTGCAACATTGAGAATCTTTTTATCGCGCCTAAGAATTGCCACAAGTTGTCGATGTACAACGACGATTCCATTCATTCATTCGTTAAACTTGCAAATGATTGCGTGAAAAATCATATCCTAATATAACTTTATTTTTTTAGTGCAAAAATGGAAATTAGAAAAAAAAGAATTTCTATTTTTCTCCCATACTTAATGTGAAAATGTAAAGTAGTTAATGCGCCTAAGGCTCTCATTTCAAAGTTTTTCTGATAAGAAGTCTTCATTCTCGAACTTCGCTCCAATTCATTTAAGTTGAGGTATTACTTGTGAAAATACTTGTAAACAACGATGCGCACGAGAGATCTTCTTGCTGGTGGAGAGATTCGACAACTAAATTCGAGCGTGCATTCTTAGAAAACTTTCCGAGTTTATCATAGCTTGGAAATGAAAATCGTGATCATCTGCGATTGCAATCGGCTAATAGTGAACCGACAAAAGCTACTTTTATACTATTTTCGACGATGCGACTACTTGGTATTGATATGCCGCTCATGTGGTATTAAATCATTCGTTCATTTCTCATACACTTCGAGGGAAATAGAGCTATCTTCAAAGAGTTTCGAAAAAAAAAACTTGGAAGTTTCGGTCAATTATACCCACTACCTAGTACTTTGCTAACGATTGACCTTAATTGATGTATTTGAGGAGTATTCGTTGACAACGGCATGAAGTAAAGCATAACAATTGCAGATTTGCTTATATACTCAAATTATAAGGCGGACCACATTTATCGAGGCTGTTGCATGAGGTATGCCAAGTTTTCTCGGCGGCACGAACATCAGCGATGGGAAATAAGGAGAGTATGAAGAGGAGAATATTGAGAAGTACGTCCATCGACTAAAGGTTCAGTGCGGTCTGATTACACCTTCGATGGAAAGAAATACTTTGCAATCAAGACGATGCATCGTAATGCAATCATACAACTACCGCACCAGTATCGCAAATTTCTACTTGCATTTCACATTCGCTAATGGCCTTCGGTGATGTATTCTCCAGAACACGTGATGCTCTTTTATTGTCCCTATAAAGCGCATATGGAGCCCATTGGTGGGTTCACCCTCGTAACCTCTGTTTTCGCCCCTTTCGTTCACTCTATAACATTCGTTGCTGTTGCCCGCTTCAGTGACCACTGCTCACAACGTTTCCGTTCTCTGATTAACTGTTTCGGTAATATTGCTTAATTATCTTAACAACTTCCAATAACACTAAAAGCGTCATCATGCTGATTGCATCGATACGATCGTGCTCTCTTTATCAGCCTATGAAATGTGTGTATAATGTGAAATATGATATGAATCCCAACGAGTTCTTCAACGATGGATTCTAGTAACGTTTCTGGAATAAACTGCGCTAAAGTATCTTGGACTATAGCATCTTTAAAGAATGAGCTAACTAATTAAGTGTGGGAATAACAGTACGACCCCTCGTGTTGGCCATAAATTCAAATGGTAGAAATAAAAAAGGAGTGCTTGAGCATCAAGCGATACTTCCCACTCGAAAAACACATCATGCATGAAAAAATTCATACAAACGAGTTTTTGCTTCAGAATAATAGGAAGCCTTGTAGTGTTCCCAATTCGGCTGCTTTCATAAGCTCTACTTCTCAGGAATCCCAGTAGAAACTTATTTCTCTTCTGGGGTAACCTTTGAAAAAAATGACTTTTAAAAGATTTCCTAATGGAGCAGCAACATAAGCAAATACTACAGTAGGTTAAAAGCGAAGGTGGACTGGCCGGAGCTGAAATGAAAATATACGACACACTTAGAGCAACAAACATCACAAGACGAGCACACATGCGCAAGCACATTCAGGTGAGAATGCGAACCGAAAACGATGGGCAAACTCGCCTCCTGCTGCGTCCAGACTCCCTGTTAACAAAAATTCCATCAGTTCTGTCGGTTGCGTTTAAGTGCAAGTCTCAATAGTTACTGCACTTTTTTTTAAAAGATGCTATACATTACAACTAGAAAATTACTGCTTTCGTTTGAAAATTCGAGAGAAAGATACCTCAATTTGAGCCAAAAAATATTTTAAAGAAAAGCTTAGAAAAATATCAGAGAGAGATTACACCGAATATGACCGTATCAAAAATTTTGTCCGGAAGTTTCCGGAAGAAAACTAAAATATTACGATGCCCAGGAAGATAAAATTAATCTCGTTGAATCCTTACTGATTTAAAAGAACAAGCGTAGAGGAATGTTCAAAATGTCTCCAGGAATGGCTCTCTTCATAAATCTCTATCCATAAATGCAACAAAATTTCTATGCGAAATAATTGCACTTACATTCGCGTGTTGTGGATTTGCGCGGCGTTATAATATCATTGGGAATTTCGATCGATCCAGAAAGTCGTTCAATCGTTTCGACAGTTAATACAAACAAAATGAGCCATACATATAGCATCAGCAATTATAGGCCAATTCAAAGAAACTGCTGTTGAATTGAATGCTAAATGAAAATATTTCAGTAAAAATTGTACAACCTTAACTATAAGAACACGAAGAAAGTTGAGACGTGATTAAAAGCATCGAAATATGCACCAACGCTACGTTTGCTTCATATATCATCATCTTTTTCGTCTTATGTGGTATATTACACGAAATTTCTATTTAAAAAGCCCATCTCCACATATAGTGCAAAACCTCTTGCCACGTGGGACAATGTAATCTTGGGATGCATCAGCGTAACCTTTCAAATTCGACAAAACAAAAGTGCTCAATATTTATGTTTAAAGCTCCACTTAGCGATGGAGGTGACTAGCACCGTTACAAACAGACAGAACTCGCAAAGTTAGTGCGTCACACGAGCATGGAGAATACTCGGAGGTAAATAGGGTGAAAGTGACAAATCAGCGGTAATAATTGGCGGAGGCCTTCACATCGACTTCCGCAGAATTGTTACAAAATTCACTAGTTCGAACAACTACTGAACTGCCGAAGTTTTGGACTCACACCAAACAGCCGGCTATCTGGTTACATCGGGCTCGAAAGAATGAAGGTTCGACACGTTACAATTTCAGCTTTATCGCAGGGAAAAAGCCGTTCGTTGTGAGGTAAGCGGATGGTAGCAAGAAGAGTATGAAAATGCACCAGATAGCCATGCAAACATTTCAACGAAATGATGAGTCGCATTGGTTGCTTGACAGAAGTCGTGATTCGACTGAAATGTGCGTAGCAGTGAGGTCATTCAACGTCATCATCTCATCAGCTATGGGAATGAAGCAAGGAAACCACGAAAGCAAAATTCCGATCATATTAATCACTAGCCTACCACTCTCTCCCCCTTTCTTCCTCTCCAATCACGGTAATACTAGAAAGGCTGATATTTCAGCAAAAATCATTTACCGCATCAGAATTACATGGCCAAATGGGAAATGCATGATGAAGTCACCTCACATTTATAGTATGCAGTATCCGATCCATCATCGAGGCAAAAATCAAAACACTTTTCACCAAAACTTGAGCAGCGTAGCTCCTATTCAATATCGACTTCTTCTTGCATTTCGATCATTCTATTAACACCTCCACAGCAGAATAAAATTTAAAGTTTCTCAGCAAAAATGCTACACTATTAAACAACGAATGAAAAATTTTAGTGACGATACGAAATGATTGTAGTGCGCCGTTCAGAAAAATACATTTCACTGCAATGTTGGCATACTTTATGTATTTCCTTAACATCAGCGAATAAAAACTCGAGAGTAAACATTTCAGGACATTACGCTCCAATAAATATCACTTTTTTCAATGAAGTCACAACTTCGCTAAAATATTCCTAACCAATTTTGCCTAATTTTCCACACAGATAGATTTACATATGATATTCCTAGACCTTATATATAGCTATTACTGAAGGGTGCTTATGCTTAATACTGAGAAAATATATGACAAATTCGTTTACTTAATTCGCATCGATAATATATTTCATAGTAAATCATTAAAAACATTACTGCTTATTGATAACATTTCATATAATGGAGCTGATGATGTTAATGTTTTTGATTTTGAACTGATCATTGGTGTAGAAAAATGATGAGGAGAAGCCGAAATTATGAAATTACACGTCACATATAAACGAATGAAAAAGGATGAATGACCTACAAGTTGGCCATAGTAAAATGGTGAAACATTAAGAAGCACGTATCATTTGATGAATTAATGTTAAAGATCTATATCAAGCACTTCTACAATGGTCACTGCTATTAAATGAGCAATGACCACTACCCACCGCTCATACACTCCCCGCATGAACGAAACAGCAATTATATTTTGATCCTTTTAGTAGCATTTAGTTACGAGTACCGACAGCAAACGGCATACATTTGAGCACTTTCATAGAGGTTCGATTGGTCACTTGCGGCGCTCAACTCTTGTTATCAATAGCTTACCTTTATAAGGACTCTTATCAGGTACTTTCTCATAGCATCCCGCCAACTCTCAGCGCAACATTTCAAGTGCTACAGGAACGTTGGTGCATATCGTGGACTCGCCAGTAATTAATGCTATTTTAACACTACTCAAGATAACTTGAGTAATTCACGGAAACTTGTTATGGGAACCTAAATAGTAACAATTTAGTCTCATACTTCGATTTATGGGCACTCAAAGGAAATGTTCTTCATTTAACTATTCAGAATAGGTGATAAACAATAATGATGTGCATAATTAAGAGTAAATAGCCGCTGAAATATAATTTGCAATCATTACAGAAATCTTTTGCGCCATACATTAATTCACGTCTGAAATTGAACTGCATATAATAAATGAACATTTTGATTTGATGCTTTCAGCTATATTTGCAAAACTCCCACATTGACTTTGCAGTTCTTTGAAGCATAAGCTGTGCAATCAATGCTATATCGCACTAACTTTGATGCTTTTTTCGACTTTTAGCACTTCTCAGTTCTTTTTTCTTTCCTTAGAAATCTCTTTTCCTCTCGTTGCAGTTTTCAAAAAGGCGAGCGTATAAATAAATCTATGGGAGTTCTTGATAAAAGATGGCATAAAAAATCGGCTCAGCAGGTAAATACATTACCAAATTAGGTAAATACATTACCTCGGCAGGTAAATACATTACCTCAACAGGTAAATATAGTACCCATTAAAGGAAGAGATAAAGAGGAAAAGTGATAATGAGTGCAAATGAAGCTGAACATATTCGTGAAATCACATAAATTATTTATATTTCACTAAAATTAAAAGATTCATCATTTCAGAGTGTATTTCCTCAAATGTATATTTGTAATAAAAGTGAATAATACAGAGATGAACGATATTGCTATGAATAAAGCCCCAAATTTCTCAGATGAAACGCTACATTCGCTTTCTATCAGCAACAAATCAACGCAATCAAACGCTTTATTTTGAGATTTAACACATCGAATGGGGGCGTCTTGTCTTAGTAACGGACGTCGGCTCACTTTGAAAATAAGAGTAACGCCTCAAATTCATCGCACAACCAATGCACCACGACGACCTTGACGCATCATCGACACAATGCACGGAAGTTGTTGAGGAGAAACAAAAGAGTGTTTCCGAAGTCAAGGAGATCATACCCTCCAGTGAGGCTTCCTTCATCCCACAAATGTGGAAATCATAAGATGCAACAAAATAAGGAAAATTTTCCTTTACACATTTAAGAAAACAGTCATATATCGACAATGTTTATAATTTGACTAAACTCATGAAGAAGAAGAAGAAGAAGAAGGCTCTTTTAATAAGTGAATCGAACTGATAGTTTAAAAAGAAAGAAGAATAGACAGCGCAGCGTCCATCCACAAAATCGCTATTTCATAGAATATAAATCCACAAAATAGTAGTTCGAAATTCCAGCTAAAATAAATTCACATCAAACTTCGAACGACGGATTTTGTTGAAATGAATGGCAGCTGCCGAAATAGGTTCTCAATAAAGGAGGCGCCAAAATTGTTAGGTAATTTACATATGAAAAGTCTTCTTGCGTGAGGAGCGTCACCGTCTCTCTTTCTTTCCTCCTCCTCTACCACCCTTTATGCATCATTTGTGTGCACCCGTTTGGTGGGAAAAACAAGAAGAAACGCATAGGTTCAACTAATAAGTGCTTTTATTTTTCAAAGTTTCTTTACGCCCTATATTAAGCACAATCCAGTATCTATGACCTCGACGAAATAGATTCGTCTATACTTCATTAACTCAAAAATAAACGTTACTTACAACAGCAGTTTTAAACGTTAAAAACCATCGACGTAAAGGATGCAGTAACGTTTCACGCAAACCATAAGTCGGTAATCACATAGAACTCGAAGTGGCTCTCTTCAATTCCTATCCACCGATCGGACAACGCTTTCGCAAATTGCACATCCGAATTGCAACGATAGAGCGATGGAGATGTTCACGAAATACGCGTAACACTGGCGGATGATATTGAGAAGTTGGTTGTTCAGCATGAGAAGAGGAAAGACTATTTTTTAAATATGAGTATTCAACGGTCCCACTGAAATCAATAAAGTTTCGAAATTTAGGACGATAGTTATGCTTTGAGGCGGAATTTCCAGTGAAGTTTCACTAAATTACTAATTTCGCTACAGAAATTAAAAGGTACAACTTGTGTGGATCAATCCAACTATCCCGAACAACCGATCACTATTTAGCACTCAATTTTACATTCATTCGTTACTACCCATCTCTTCCATCAAGGAGTTTGAATCTCTCTCGCCATGTAACAATTGGGTATTAAACTTAATGAAATTGAAATGTTAAATTAAATTAAATTAAACTAAACTAAATTAAATTAAATATTAAAGTGAACTAAATTCAACTGAACTTCGATTTGCAAAAAATAAACTGTGATTGAAGTTTAGCTAATGTCTAAATTTATGGGACGAATAAAAAAGAATTTCATAAATCATCATCGAATAAGCCTGGAAAATTTACGAAAATTTTGATAAGTTGCAAAAATTATACTTCTTGACTAATTTACATCTTGACGGTTATAAAAATTCTACTTACTTGGGGAAGTATGGAAAATTATAAAACTTTCCCCTGATTTTGGGCTATTTCCCTAGATTATATGCTTTCCCGAAACTACTCTGCTAGCAGCTTCCTACAGCTTGAGTCTATGGTCTCACGAGTTGTCGTATTTGCTATTTATGGAATTCTTTTATCATGGCAATATGTACTACATTTTCGTAAAATACGAATAGAAAATAATGGATTATGGATAACAAGTGACGTCATATGGGTAACACTGTGAGATACGTGGCTCCCACAGCAGAGAATTAGTCATGTGGACAACGTAAACGACCACCAGAATAAATAGGACGATCAAAACAGAAGACAAACCTCAGAGATGTACCGCAATAATAACAATATAGATGAATTGCGATGCAGCATGACAAAATGAAAAAAAAAGTAAGCGAGGTATTTAAAACAAAGGATGAAATTCCTTTCGACGAGTAAATTCCACTTTACGAATATACAGAGTGTTTAAATCGGATGCGTACTTTAGTAATGTTCCGAAAGTGGCGGCAGTGCACTGAAATGATTGCTTGACCTAAATAAAGAGCCTAATCTTCATTCACATGAGGTAACGAATCTCCGAAGAAACTCATGTGTATTTGTAGTAGGATTCACTTTGTTAGGATTCTGCAATAGCGTTCTTCTACTAAGGTCGTGAGTCTATCGCCTTTTAGTTCTTTTTAACGTTTATTTTCATGCGGAAGGTATATGCTGGGCTCAATCATCAAATAATACGTCCAATGTAGGAGAAATCATGAAACCACGAGATGAAGTTCGGTTCCTTAATGAGTTTCTTGAATGGGATATATTCATGCCAGGACCCGTAATGAGAGGGGTTCCATATGTTCGATGATGAGCGTTTCGTTTATAAGAAAACGGAAAGATCGCAGAAGCAATAGCATTCTACTCTTCAATTTGCATCCATCTAACATTTCTGATCAGTCATAGTGAAGTATAGCGCTAATAATCGTATACGACATCGGTTCATGCTACGCAACGGTACCGACCCGCTGTTATGAAAACAGAGGCATCCGAAATGTAGAAAGGAGAACTAACTGATTCTAGGAAAAGTGATTCTTGCGTGTGAGCAAAGTACTTTGCAAATCAGGGAAAACGAGGACGGCATCATACACAAATCTGTGAAAACAGAATAAGATGGTGCAATCATCCACACATCCACAATGCACCCGTCCACACATACATTCCAAATTTTGTACGTTCATCGACAAAGCGACTGATCCGAGTGTGGATGGTCTCATGGCCGCTTACGCGTTTTGTGTTGACTGGGCGCCTGCACCTCGCGTGTCTTCGATGCGCGCTGACGTTCACCTCTAGAAAGCGCTTGCATAGCGTTCACGATCACCACCACAACATTCAACAACGAAGACCGTTATCAAGTCACGAGACAACGATTCATTCCTGTACGTCTCCGCTTTTCGTCCCATTCTTCGACTATTCGCATTTACTGTAGTTGCCGAGTACGTACGCATCTGTCGATATGTGAAAATGAATCTCCAAGGTGGACGTATATCCGAGCAGTACACATTGCTTATCCTTTATTCAAGAACGCTGTTCTGATTTTGTTTACAATGCAATTTACTACATCTTATTGACGTAGATATCGTTCAAACGTTGTTACAAATTGAGTCACTTCACAGTTTCATTTGTTTAGATGCTCGAAGCAGCGGTTGATTTACACTAGTTAATCAAGCATAATAAAATTTTCAGTGCCAGCGTTTTCCTCTAAAATCTGCTGACTAAAGTTTTCTGCCTTATGAAGTTGATATCACCATAAGTGGAGATCAATTTCAGGCTAATGCTAAGTCCGCCACGAGAATTCATGAGCAGATGGTTTCTCGGGATGTTCGGCTAAGTGCATATTTCGGCATTGATTGTTTGTAGAAGTAGTGTTCTGGGTGGTACGTTAAATAAGCGCAGCAACAGCCAAATAAGCTGACTGCAGTAATCAACGCTTTATGCTGTAAAGCCAAACTAAAAAAGATTAACTGTCGATTTTTATCAGTTACACTGACTCACTAATTATCAGTTATTAATCAGTAATTTGTCAATGATAATTTCAAAGTCTTTTTTTCAACTCGGATTTGATACAGAAATTGTTCGAAGCGTCTATATGAGATAGAATATTTTCAGCTTAAATATGAATTTCTGTAGGCATCTCATTGTAGCCAGTAGAATTAACGTTCGCTTCATACTTCATTAGAAGTTCGATATAAATAACAAGAAGCAAAGAGGCCAGTCGTTGATATACTCAATTCAAATAAGAGTAACATTTTAAGAGTAACAGCTTCAGCATCAAACAGTAACATTCAATGTTTTTCTATGCTCAAACAGATCACTATTGTTCGTCAACGGTGATAATCATTCACTTCATTTCTGATACGTGGTCTCTTCAAGAAATGCATCGAAATTGGTCGGATTCCTCATGAAAAAGGTCCAACGAAAGGAGTTTCGAAGGAATCTCATCTTTTTTTCTAAACTTTAAGTTCCAACGTATCTTTACAGCACTCATTTCTATTCTCACTAATTCTCGCATTATTAGAAAAGCTTTCAGTCTTCTCTGTTGCAGTATTTTGATTTATTTATATCTGTCATCATTTTCAGTCATTGCATATTCGTATTCATCGTGTGTCACGATCATCGAATTTGAGTAATCGACAATATCCCTGCAATGTGAAAATTCTGTAAAACCACTTACTACTATATTGAAGGATGCCAATGAACAGTCAATATTAAAGAAATATGTGGGTGAACGATCAGTGTTGAGATGTCTTAGACGAAACGTTCAGGTTGTACTGCTGAGGAGGCATCATTTGTTTTAAGTTAAGGCAATAAATGCAAGAAGACAAGAAGATTCAACTTGGAGGGTAACCTTCAAAAAGAGGAATCTAAAAATGCTAAAGGATAAAGCAATAAGTTGTGCAAAAAATGAGAATAAAAGAATTGAGGAATAGCGCGATGGAGGTAATTGATACGACGATGTGTCTATTCGTTCGAGTCGATGTCGCCAAAAAACGATGCAAATTTGGCACCGCCCCTCGCCTTCCTAACTCATATTATCTTCGTCTTATTTTTCCCCATGCCAATACATGGTCGAAACATCGATAACAAGATGGAGAAGAGTTGCATACTAGTAACGATATAAGTATAAGTAGCCGAACGTGATGTGACTAAACATCATTTTGTCAACATCCCATTCAATTGTAATGCTTTTTGTTATCTAACCGCAAGAGTTATGAGTGTTAAATTTAAATTATAGAGCATTAATTTCTGTGATATACTTCACCATGAGAAAGAATACCATCGTACGAAAAAAGAACATAGAAGCAAAATACGCTTATCACTTGAAAGGGAAAAGAGAAAACTTTCAGAATGAAAGATATGAAATTCGATCGACGATGAATATGAACCGGAACTCCTCTATAGAAGTAGCGCTGCCATTAAAACTCATTAAAAGGCAAAGATTCAGTTAGTAAAAAAAAGGATTAATTTAATCGTTAATTACTGTGGCTGATTTCTGCACTCATTTCGGCTTTTACTGAGGAAAATTTTATAGCCTTTTTTCTCGTTGAATATCTAAAGAATCCAATAGTTTATAAGTATACTATGAAAGAAATTAAACGATTCAAGGAAAAGAACCCCGTTCAATGGCTGATTTGTGGAAATCAACCGTTTGTAATTTTTATTGCTGAAACAACACATAATGGTGCTTAAGTAAAATGAAATTATTGAAAATAATGATTGAACAAAGATATTGGAGAACTACATTTCATACTTTAAGCGAAATCAAGGAAAAAAACTCCGACGATTGGAGGATAAACAGAAAAGCGTCAATGTTCATCAACGTTAATTAAAGACAATAAAATAATGTGGACAAGAATTGCGTAAACTTCGATTATCCGGAGAATGAAGACGTAATTATGGAACATTTTATCAGAATCAAGGCAGATAACAGGTCAAGCATCTCAAAGTAGAGTTAAATCTCACTGCAAATTCCGACTGCGAAGAAAGCTATGAAAAAAATCTACACAGTTCAAAGATTGTGCTCGATGCGATCTTAACGGCAGAAAGCTGGCCCGCTGCCCTTCCTCCACCGCTCTTCCCTACCCTTCGGATGCGCTAATGACTGGCTATTTATTAAAAGGATCAACGCCGAAGATGGTTGGCTTTTATGTGCGTGGAAGGTCAAGTGGGCAACAATCTCAATCGATCATTATATGAGCTATTATGCGGACGCAAAGCCGTTTTTCATCAGCCGGTCAACCTCTGCGTGATGTCAATTAAGTTGCCCATCGTCTTCATCAATAATGACCGGAAGTCAGAAACATGAAGAAAATCTGTAGGCCTAAGCGAAGAAGATGGGAATTCAGAACTACTCGTGCTATGAGAGAACAGGAAAGAAAGCTATGAGGGAATATCGACACAATGTGCCGCTTTTGCAAATCGTCCCTCAAATTAATTGGTTGCCTGGCTGATTATTCAAAGAAAAAGACGAAAAAGCGTCTAATAAGCACCAGTTTCTTGCTTACCACGCTTGTTAGGAAGACCTTCATTCGGAAATTGCTTTTAAAATTGGTTTACCAAACACTCGAAAACGTGCTAAAAAAGAATTCAATAGCAAATTTTCTCATCACTTTTAATGCACATTGCTTGCAAATGAGCTTGTTCGAGCAGCGAAAAATTGAATTTGAAACGCCTTTTATGTTGATAATATCTATCAAATTTCAGCATCGCATTAAGACTTTTTGCAGTCGCATGTAACAATGGAACATTCCTGCAAAATAAAGAAAATGAAAAGACAAACAATGTTCTCTATGAGTTTTGCACCAAAGGGCTACGCATTGTGCACTCTCTTCCTTTCAATCATTTTCCATAAATTTCCCATTTTTGGACGCAAATCCTTAACATTAGACTAGATCGATGAATCCACCTATCACAGTATTCACTAGCAGACGCCACTGATCAACGATGCTAACTGCTGCGGGTGATAGCCATGTGCTACCGATGCGCGTGAATGTTTTTTGAAAAACAAATTCCAACGTTCAATTGTGTCTACAAAAATGGGCGCTGACCAATTTGTTCACCAAACTGTTTAACAAATGGTTGGGGATATTTAGAAGATATGCTACAGTCGATAGCACAGCAGTGATTACATTATGTGGATCACGAAATTGCTGCTCGCACTAGACTGTGCGACTATCCAGCTGTTCTGCTTACATTTACGATTAACCGGAAATGCAACTGTTTGTCGTTCTGTTAATGAGGCGCGATAGAATGGAGTAAAATAAGCTTGCATGATAAAGAATCGATATGAACAATCGGAATTAAGACTTAGTGTCCATTGATCATTCTTTTAACAGTAAGGTGAAATGATAGATACTACAAGCTATTCGGAAAAATTATAACAGACGAAGTAATGCTAAAAAGCATCGACTTGAGCGGTCGTATAACTCAAGCGCTTCAATTACGAAAAACCGTCAATTGCACAATGTGATAGCGCATTTCATGAATCATTTCATGCTTCTCCTCTACAGGCTGCATAGGTGACTCTTTTCCACGTTATTTTTTCAAAGAAATTATATGGCAATAAATTCGACTTACAAAAAAATGTAAAGATCGTTTCATTGTATGGAAATAATATCATAAATGTCTAGCAGAAATTATATGAAAATTACGGTGAAAGGAAATGTTGCCTAAAAACAACGACCGGTCTTCATTTGAAAAGGCCGTTGAAAAAATTTGAGGCATAATGCAATGAGAACACAGAGTGTTATGCTCCATAGTTTGGAGAAATTATGAGCACTAAGGTATATCAGATACACCTTTGTAATTTCTTCTACTTTATGGATGCTTTGAAAGTTGAAGGAAATAAAGGCACGTTGACAATAGTCACAATAAATTTCTACCCGAAAGACCGCTATGATGATCTCTAAGCTTTTTTACGTGACTAATTTCCGCGTTTATAGATGCTAATTCTCAGTACTCTTTAGTCATGATGAAGGCTTAAAATGCAAGGTTGCAACGATCTGCGCAAACTTATTTATTTATACAAATAGTGCAGAAATGAAATTCAATATGAAGACATTAATAAATGAGGCTTCATCGGTTCTTTACTTTTATACAAATAACAGACACATCAAAGTTCGACTGTTGGTGAACCGTGTTCACGAATGTATAAAACGTTCGTGTGAGGAAGAGATAAATATATATGCGGTGGTTTAAGTTCGAAACATTTTTATAGCACAGTTAATCGTTGCAATGGATCGATTCGACGATCTGATAAAACGAGTATCTTCAATAGTGATGATGAGCGATGGTAAATTCGCATCCCATTGAGCCATTTGAATTATTATCTCTTCTATTGTGCCACTTTAAAGCATTACTAGTTTCGATCAGGAAGTTCTATAGTTTCTATCAGGAAGTTCTATGTATCACTTCAACATTTAGTTAAGAAATTCGATTGAATTTGCAAACCTATACGTTTAAGAAACAAAATAATTCCAAACATTTCTTCCCATTTATAGCTTTGCTCGTCTTTTTCTCGTTTTTCATACCTCTAGTTGTCGTTTTTGCATTTTATTCTACGACATCAATCATAAATAAAAATAAATATAATTTTGATGTAAATAAGGTCCACTGAATACGAGATCTGATGAGCAAAAATGTTGGCCGCTGAAAATGTTTGCTGAAAGTTTGGTGTCGAGCTTTCTAAGTGCAAATATTTGAACTAACTGGTGGCACATTAGTAAGTTGAGCATTGCGTTGCGTTGTGTTCTGCTTTCATAGGAAACTTGCAATAAAAACAAAATGCGCATTCATTGCAGTTATTAATTCTTTAAACGCTTTTCAGTTAAGATCAATCTGAACGACACTGCGCACTAATAGACAATAAATATATTAACAGTTACTGACCAATCACGACATATTTTAAATGTTTCCGCATAGGCGAAATGCGGTGGCGTATGCGGTATAGGAATTAGTAAGGAATGAACGGCCGAAAATTAAAGAACGCCGTGAACAAATATAGCAGCATTGGCAAATTGGATCCTCTTAAGAAGTGGAAAAAAAAGGTCACCATATTCATTGTTGCTTCAACAACCTCGAAAAGTATCCTGATTTTTAGGTCGATTGCTTTATTTGAGGATGTATTCTTCATTCTGGCCATTTTTTAACAAAGTAATGAGTGATAAACCGTTGAAGAGATGGCAGAGGCATAAAAACTAAAGTTTCCCTTAGAACATATATATTATGACAACAAACACTAATTACCTCATATTAAGTATCAAAATTAAAATGTTACATTAATTTTTCAAATATTTCAATGACCTTTGATTAGCGGCTAGGCGAAAATTCGCCTAAAAAATTTCTTGAACGAACTACTAATGGAAGAAATCGCTACAACCTTCGGAATGAGAATTTTTCTGAAGTAGAGTTAAAATTTCCAATATTTTCCTTCAAATTTTGCTACTGTTGTTGATGAATCCGGAGAAAAAATAAATGTTCTAATCGAAGAATATTCTATTTTCCATAAACCCATTGTTGGTATTTTCGTTATTTTTTATTTTTGATGCGGACGTCTGTAACTTTCATATATGTATATAATTTGCACATAGAAAACTTCTTTGAGTAGAATTTAACATTTTAAAGCGAACAAAGTTAATTAATGCAAACAAAAGTAGAGAAGCGGTAACGCAATGATGCCTACACAGATCTGAAACAATTCCGGAATATGCTAATTTCGGCCTCTCACTGTGAGTATCTCACCTAAGCAGCATTAGTGATCACATGAACTGCTGTATTAAGATGGCATCGCTATGGTATCTGATAAATGAAACAGAAATTAAAGCAGTTCTTTATTCGGATAACTTTGCGATAGATCCCTTTTCTAATAAAATATGTTCGACACGTTACTTTAGCCATTGTACAATTCAAAGTTACTTAGAAAGCAATTTATGAAATAGAATAGTATTCACTGCGCTATAAAGATGAAATATAATGATCGCAATCCATACAGATATGACTCATGTATCACATTTTCTACTCATTTTCTTATAACATCAAACGACTGCGCAAGCAAAAACTTCTCGAAAGACTACAGTTTCAAATGAATAACACACTCAGTTTCACTAATACTTACAAAATAACCGTTACTCGTTTAGCGTATATTCACTGCCTTTATTATGGGGTTAGGAGGGAGGGGGAGGAGTAAATGAAAGGCGATAAAATTTAATGAACGTCCGCAACATACTCATTTACCTTTGTAAGATTGTCGCTCAAAAATTACCGCTCATAATTAGTGCTGGTTTTCATTTCCCAATAAGATACCGAAAAGACCAAACAGCTTTATTAGGATATTAGGCGAATATATAGGGCACTCTATGAGAAAAGGAGCTATACTAAGGTCGAAAATACAAAATTAAGTGGACTAAATGTCGCCGAAAAGAATTGTTGTCAGCGGATAAGTGAAAAAAAAAGAAAGTATGAAGAAAAGGATTCACGTTCTTTAGCCGATTTCGCAAATATTTATTCGTATGAAAAAGTAAAAACTAAACATCTATAATGACGTACGATACACAATAGTCATACCACCGTGATAAACGAAACATCATAAGGGCACAAACAAAGATTATTTGATAAAACGTACATAACATTGAACGATCATCGAGCAAATTCAGCAAGAGAAGGCCGTATGATGTGCAGATGTGTATACGAATTTGAAAAATATTCATATGACGAGGCAATAGACTTCTAGTAAGTAATTTGTTGGAATTCATCATTTTATTGCCCCCAAAGGGAACATATCTATTTATTTATTTATTCGCCTTAATCGAGAAAGTTCATTACGAATAAGTGTGTTTCATCATATCGCATCCACTTCCGCTTCGGTGAAGTGGTAGAGTAGCCTGAAAGCTAGGGCTTAACCTTGTCTCCTGCCAATCGGATACTAATGAGCCGATTCATCGTTGTTCCGGTGAAGATGAGAGCTCTGATGTGCTGTACCACCCTCGTCCCGAAGAGGCCGCTGGTCGGAATGACTCAGCCGAACGAAGCCAGTCAGTTTGCTGTGAACCCCCTTAAAACCTACCACGCATCAAGCGGCACTAAACGATGAGTCTGAAAAGATCATCGAGCAGCTGCTAACCGACAACTCATTAAATACCTACCCGCAAATGACACCGAATACCCATTTGTGATAGAGGGTATAAAATCCTTCTATGTAAAAGGAAAGGGAGGTGCTAGGGGTGAGAGGACGGGGAGAACAGGAGGTGGAAGAAGAACAGATGAATAAATTACAAAGAAGTGTTTAGAAATAATTCAATCTCATTGATTCAAAGTTTCAACACATATCGTATTCTCCTTATATTTAGATAAATCCCATAATGGATGCAAAAGAAAAATTGCAATATCTTATCAGTGCCTATTAGAACTTTCAATTTTTCTAAAAACCATTAGGGCTGAAAATTTCGGCTTTTCAGGAATAGAGTCCTTGTAAAAATTAAAAAGAACTAGAATTTATGGATATGAAGTTCACTGACTGCTGGAAGATGGTACTTTAAACCTCAAGTTGCTAGTACTCTGCAACGATGTAGTATATTAAATTCCTTAAATTTTCAGCGTCGCAGAGCAAATCACTGAGTAGCATCGCGTCAAATATGATGGAAACAACTGTTTTTTAAAATGCATTTCCTGCCGAAGTTATGATCGGGTCGCCGATCATAACTTCGGCAGTCGTTGTTGTCGTCGAAGCATGTGACAGCTGCAATTAGCCACGCAAAAATTGGACCATTTACGCTGAAAATAACGCATCATTAGAATGAAACGGAATTCATATGAGTGAAATATAACAGCAATGGTAGAGAGGATGCCATGAAAGATTGCTGGCAACGCCTCTTGTGTCTACAGTGACCTTTCTTCTTGCAGAAAAGCTAAAAGTATCAAACTAATCTTTAGCCGAGCAAAAAGGGCCTACTTCAACAGGTTCCTGCCATATTTTTTGTTTGGATAGGTGAGATGTAGCACAGAAGACGGTTAACAGAATGGCTATGAATGATGAGCAGCATTGAAGCAGTAACCAAGAGCTATGGGATTGATGAACAAAGAGGGAAAGAGCGCCTTCATGTCCCCCTCCCCCCTTTCCCCTAACAGTTCTCGGAGCGCCATCTCTCCCCAGTGCACCTAGTCCATAAAGGTCGCTATTCTTGGAAGTGTAATTTTCTCATATGAAATCTCATATTTGAACCCTCCCAATGGGATTTGCAACTTCATTTTATGAAGATCTGTCGTTCAGAATTGACTGAATTTTCAAAGAGGCTATTTTCAAAAAGTTGGGAAATTTACCTGTATGAATTTGTACTAAGTTCCTACTCTGAGGAACTCATAGAAATCATAAACTATCCATTCCCTATGGACTAGTAAACTTCACGTACGCGAAACTTACGATTCAGAGATGTTTAAAAATGGCGTTTCTTCTAAGCTGAAATTTTGCTCGTCATTATCGGTCTCTCTTAAGTGCGTTGTCGTAATCGTCCTTACTCTTCACGGTCGTCCACAATTGTTTGCAGCCTCCTTTTCGTACTGTTTCATTTTACCACAACCTGCCCACGACGTATGGCCACCTTCGATATCTCTACACCAACACCAGCTACAATCGCGAAATCCGGCGATATATAATATGCATGTCCATTTCTTAATAAGATTCGCATAGGATCTCATAATTGCTCCATCTATTAGTGCATCCTTTAGTAGGCTTTAGAACTCTCCAATCTCACTATGATGTCTCATCATGTTGCTTTCATATTATTCTAATTCACTATTTCTCATTGTATCGATTTATGCAACCACTGAGAATGTGGGATATTATTTACTTCGAGAAGTTATCCGGAATGAGTTCATTTAATCAGTGAAGTGAATAAAATAACCAATAGAGAGCACAACAACTAACATCGATAATGGCATAATAACGATTTATAGTGATCTTAAGAGGAAATTTTTATATCATAATATTTCATATGTTATGATTTGCTTTAATATAAAATAGATGTGAAAATGAAGTCCAAAAAATTTTAGTGCAATCTTAACGCCTTAAATCACTTTGATTGATGCAATTTAGGGATTTGTTCATAGAAGATTAGTTTTTCCTTAAAATCATTGAAGATATTGGATGAGATTTACAACAAACGAGTTTAGAACTTGTAAAACTCAAGATAACAGTTCAGATTCGCATCATTTCTATATCGACTAGCATCGGTTGGCGGTGCTCGAGTTACAACTGCCAAATTGATGAATCTAACTTTTAAGTCCCATCCAACACTGCTCTGCATATGCCCATCGGAATCTGATCCTTCTATATGGTTTTTGAAGAATCCATCTTTTTTTAAACTGCAAACTGCAACAGTTCCTGTTCGTTGAATGCTAAAGGATAACTATCAGAATGTACATATCCGTCGATGCCACAACTACCGACAGGCCCAACGGCACAGAAGCGACCGCCGACCATTTATATGAAGCAAATTTGCTCGTTGCTTTAATGAGGCGTATTTTGAATGACGGTTGCACACAAAGGAAAATGTCTGCGGCACAAAGTTTTCAATACTCACCGACAAAACACTTAGCGGGACTTCCCTCGAATATTTCGAGAAGCCAATCGCCCATACTAGTACATATGGTAAAGTTCATTTCGTTTATTCAACGATTATAGTTCTCCTTGACAGAATTCGAAGACGTCTTTGATAAGCCATCCTCGGGTGCAGACTATCTACGTAGCTGAGTAATAGCTTCCAATTCACAAATAAATTTCACCAATTTTCCTTACGTGAACTGCCGTACACATATTTCCGCTCTTCAGCAATTCACTAACAAGTTCACAAACGTGTACATTACGATAACCTTCAAAAATATATTGGAGTCCATTGAATGATCGATGAATTAAGTGCTCCAAAAAATTACGGTTCCATGATTTAATTTGCCCCGTAGGAAGTCGAGTAATTTTCTCCTCTTTCAAAAAATTATCATCATCAGCTGAAAGAGAAACTCAGAGCTTCAACTTTCCTTGAGAGTGAAGAAATGGCGCTCGCGTAAAACTGAGCACGCTTATTCAATGATTCAGAAGTGTGTTATTGTGTCTATTGCAGTCTTGCTACTCTCAGTATAACTTTTTTAGATACACGTTTAAACTATTTACGTGTAAACGCAATGGTCCGCGTCCAGGAGATTAAGTGGGCTGATAACGTGTAGGATTGACCAAGAATTCGACACGTCTGGTTACAGCAACAACTATTCGAATGTTATGTGGAAGTTTACATTCAAGGGGTCGCTTCTCTGTCACAAGGCTCTACAGAGGGAATTTCTGCTCTAGAGAGTTTATACTCAGATGGCCGGAGTACGCCGGACGAGATCCACCAACCATACACATAGGGAAACGTTCAGTGGGCAAATGAATAGAATTTCGTCCCATGTTTGAGACATATACAATTTATCAATACTTCGGTAAGATCTGCTGCAAAACGACGGATACTGCAGGCTGCAATTCCTGGCCTCCTTCAAAACATATAAAATTAATATCCGCTAAAGACAGACAACTGCCACATTCCTCTGCGAGTGGCCAAGAACTAGGCGAGATGTCTCAATGAGTTCCCCGTCGTCCTACTGACGACTAGGTAGTTTTTCAGGAGCAGTGTATAAACGGAATCACCTTAGTACTGTTGCAATGATGGATGCTCAGTCCAGTTAAACGACCGGCACGCGTAGTAACCGAATAGATGTGGAGCACAGACACTGCACCAATATACGCCAACAAATCCTGCATCTGTACTTCGCCCACATAAAAACCGCATGAGCGGTCCCCAAATACTTCTACCAGAAGCATCTCTTAGCAGGTGTGGAACAGTAAAAACCATTCGATCTGCATCCGAAGGAATTTCAGTAGGCGTTCAACCTGCACTTCATGATGTCATCTGAGAACGCTGATTTTATTGGAAGTTGGCAACTGCACATTATAACAGAATAGCTCGAAGCCATTTTTGCGATCTAATTTAAGGCATTCAACACGTTAAGGAGCAGCGAATCACATTTTTCGTAGATTAAAATCAAGCAATTCGGTTAATTAGGGCGGCTATTCAAAGGAACATGAGTGGAAAACCGGAAGTAGGATACAAATGAAATAAACAGTAAAAATGTACGCATCGCTTCTAACGTGACATAAGGAGCAACTGTGCGATATGAAATGTCGACTCACTCAGGCAAATAAACCACTAAAACAGAATGGAGCATACATAAACGGAAAAAGCACCCATAACCTCAGCCTCACTTAATCGTTAGTACCCAAAAAACGACGAGAGCATAAACAAACACCCTTTCATTTTACCTATGGAAAAATGAAATGACGACGCATGAAGAATATATGTTTTCGCAATTTCTGCAGCAGTTATAATTTCCGAACTCATAGGTATAAACAATGACTGGGAAGTCCAGGACAAAATTCAAACATCACTTCCGGCATACTACCACCGTCCGAACCAACACGCACCACAAAAGCGAAAGTAAACGTCCAACACTATTTGTACTAATAAGTCTACATTTGTACAGCGGCACCCAACTTTTGCGATAATCAACGAAGCAAACGAAGCAAACACAGCATTTATTCACAACTGTCTTCTTGCTTTATTCCACAGAACGCAAACCACAGACTGAAAGAGTAACTTCCGCAATGACGTCCACTCCTACTACAAGCGCATATTCTTAGATCAGTCACCCAATTTAATTTTCTCAGACAGTAGGACTAGCCATTAGAATGAAGACTCCGAACAAGACATCGAGCTGGAAATAAATCGCCTATTGGTGTAAGCAAACCGACTCTAATCAGAATATCAATATGGCTGCTCCAATGGCCTCATGAGCAAGAAAAAAAGGTGAAGTGTGTCAAAAAAGTGCGCTTTTGCATGCAGCCCATTTATGCAAACACGTGATCAAATATCTAAAAATATTAAACATTAGAAGTGTCTCCATATGCCAACAAGTCCGGAATCTTTTATGACTATGTCGAAAATTTGTTTCTTCTGCTCTAATCTACGCACAATGCTTACGTGTTCTTCATCATACTTAAATGCCCACAACTATTTTATGGAACCAGGAAGCAATGAGAAAGACCGTAAAATAAGTAGAGCCACAACTCGTCAAATCCCTGTCCCTTGCATTTGTAGTTCTGAAGCTTTAAACCATCAGACAAACTGATAGACAGACAGATGATATACACAAATGCACAGTTGCGGCAATCAGCTAAGAAGCGCAAAATCGCGCAAGCGCACTGAACCGGCAAAAAAAAGTTCGCAAAAAGAATTACAGCCAAATCCATGTAGACCTAAAATTAACAATAAATTAAAAGAAACGAATAAAATCGAATGGAAACTCGCAGTAAAGTTGCGCGCAAGTTCTAGCAAAGAAGATTCGACAATAATGAATCACATAACCAATGGCAATTGTGGAAATAAGCACTCGAAGAGAAGAACAAAGAGTAATCATATATGCTGAACATCTCTGAAGACCTATACTCTCATATTGGAGTATAAAAATCGGTGAAAGATTCTTTGAAACAAAAACGTATATAAAATTTCCGATTACGTCCAAAACAAAACATCGTGAAGCATGGAAAAACAAATTCAACCGATGCAATTAAATTTAATGACCTAAATCACCACATCCTGATATCCACTAAATTCGTGCAACCCACGTGAATGCAAAGAAAAGAAGAAGAAACAACAGCAAAAGTAGACTGCTAAAACTACTAAAATTCATTGAGCAACAGGCTATACCCAGAGCATTGAAAAATCAGGCGGTGAAATAAATAACAACACTAGATAGAACGGGGGGAATATCCATGCATAACAATATCTGGTAGAACGCTGACAATCATCCAGATCGAGTGAAATCAAGCTCTTAACAAACAATTTCAAAGCCAAGAACAATTCATCCTCAAGCTGGATGCGCTTCAAAAACGGCCGACTTGCGCAAGCGAACTCTGAAACGTATTTCCTGACTAGAAAATTGGCGGCGGCTAACCGAAATTTTCAAGCGTAATGAGCTGGTGGTAGAGCGAGCCAAAGGTGAACAGAACGCGAAAGGAAGAGAAGAGCAGACTCGTGAGGGACTCGGTGAAGGAACACGGTCGTACAGTGCTGGTGCTCATTCGACCACCTTTTCAATAATCCCAGCGGCAATCGTTTGTCCGCCAGAACGAAGCGTTATCCTGCCAAGAGCTTTACATTCGGCATACGACTCCACACTTATTGCGCGATCAGTTTGGATCTCCACCACCCCACTCATATTGCGCGTTAAACACCTGCAAAATTGGTCACATTTTTGCAGTAAAACTCAGGAGTACTGCTATCTCTTCAGATGTAAGAATAACATGAAAAACACTCGATCCGAAATATATAGCTGTTGTTTTTCACAGCTCTCACCCATCAATTGCACTAAGATGCATAAGAACTGCTGAAATTTGTGAAACCCAATAAATTAGAAGAAAAATTTGCTAAAACTACCTGAATGTTTTAGTGCATGAATATATGTTCTAGTGTTTTATGTTTCAGCGTATCTATTTTAGCGTTTTTTAGCATATAATATTTTAGTGTTTCTAATACTGATTAAGCGCAGAAAATGAGAAATACAACAGTGAAAAATTGGCAGTCGAATTTTGCAATTTAATGCATGACTCCCCACCTACACCACGAATTTATTTTCCACTAATGGACTTAACTGAAAATATGTAGAAAATACATATCTGATAAAGACAACCAAACCTTGGCTTCTGCTTTAGCACTTCACCGCTTGCCTTACTGAGAGCCGAACGAAGACGCACTACAGTGCATGGCTCGCATAGCGAATGCGCAAATAACTCCGCCTTTGTACCTTTCATGATAGGAACGACTATGTTGAATACGACCAATCGTACAACGAAGCGCTTGGCCGGGATTAGGCATTCCTTAAGCGTGCCTATTTTTAAACACACTGACGCGCCAACAATCTATACCACCAACGATGACAACAGCTTCTAAGTACCAGTAACAACATAAATAAGGAAAGTCTGGGCAATACTGAACGAATAAACAAAATTGCAACAAAATTAGCGACATTCGAAAATTAAACGACTTAATCAGATAAAGGCTGCAGCACTTCAAACATGCCATCAGTGATAACAAAGGATACCCAAAACTCTAAACCGCTTTTTTTGACAATCTTTAAGGTTAATGGCAGTAAATTTTGCAGCAACGAAGAAGGTCAGAATAAAAGAATCATAAGCACAACTTCCTTCATCCAAGACTATAAAACGAAAACGCCGAATTCAAATGTTGTAAAAGCGGAAAATACCTTCCCACCGCGACACAGCACTTGACCGCTATTTATGGAGTCGGGCTCGAAGTTGGCAGTTGTGGAGAGCGTAAGTATGGCATGATCACCAGCGAAACAAATCGCTGCACCAGAAGTATTTGTGTCTTCCATATTAACGCCTCAAATTTTAACAATGAAAGACTGAAGTGATAACATCGAAGTGCTGCTTATACTTGTAATTTCAACGGCATTTAGTAAAACCTATGCGTGATTTCGATGTCACTGCTTCGGAAATGAGGATGGAAGCACTGGAAGCAAAAACGAAGCCTAATCGGTATTTCAACAACGCTCATTAGTGTGAAATCGTAAGACTATTAGGCGTAATATACTTCTGATGATGGAACTCTACTCCAAAATAACAGGAGATAATTAGTGAAAGAATTGGGTAAAGTACTGCTCTTGCCCTTCAAGCACCTGAAAACAAAATCACAGCGTGGGCACTGTGCGCAATAACTAGCGAAACGGCATTAAATACAGACCGAAATAAAAGAGGAATTGGAAAGAAATTCAAAGGTGTAAAACGATGCTAAATGAGAATGGCACGCATATGAAAACAAGAAACCATATCCTCAATAAGCGACTGAAAATGCACACGTAATTTCAACAGGAGAAACTGGCATAGCATCAACTGAAACGATTAAGACACACTACCTTTGACAGTAGCAGCATCGGCGTTCGGCATAATAAAGACCTTTTCACCGCACTCGGTATGACCAGCCTCCACCTTTACGCTGACTGTCACAGAATTTGGCGTTGTCTTAAGCACATCGTTTATAATAGCCCGTAATGGGCGATCCTCACCACGAGTCGGGGCACTTACACCATCTGCAGTTCGTAACAATCGTAATGAATTACTTTTAAGAAAAATGGCCCAGGTGAAACCTATGGCCGAGAAATGTACCAGATGTATGCAGTCACAGACTTGCACTCACAACGTCCCAGTTAGTGTGGAGATAGAGTTCTGAAGAAGAGAATGAAAAACAGATCTAACATGGCTAAGCTCAGATCAAAGGTTAGATTGGAGATCACACTTTTGCAGAAAACTTCAGCAGCTAAAGTTTGAAAAAAAAAAAACTGCATTTTTAATTGTAAGCAAAGATCCGAAATAATGCGAAGAGAAAGACTGGGACAGTATGGTCATCCCTGTTTTCTCATTTTTCGATATTAGCGCCTGCTCGCACCACACAGTTTTGATGCTACCTTGCATAAATATTTCAGTTACAAAAACTAGAAGGGGATTCGAAATTAATATTCCAGAAACTAACCAATAAACTGAAGAAGAGATGGTCCGTTGTACCACTCACGAAGAGGGTGACCGTCTGGCGGTGGCACGATTAGATTGATTCCATTGAGTCCTGACACAGGAATGAAATGCACAACCGGAAAACCTGCCTGCTTACGAAGAAAATTTCGTAGGACACCACAGACCTCGTCATAGCGCGCTTGCGACCAATCAACCGTGTCAAGCTTGTTCACTGCCACCGACAGCTCAGTGACCCCTGAATACAGGCAAATCTAATTAATATATGAAACATTATGACAATGATCACACTCTAAACCTAAGAATGAGAGATTCTTTAGTCAAGTCAGCATTAGCCAGTCACTTTAGTGCTCATAAAAATAATGACTACAGTGCATATTTTATAAGAAATAGCTTCAGCTTGGTATAACAAACTTTACCATTAAACAGGGGCCATTTCATGAAGCTCTCTCCAATAACATTCTTGCTCCATCAAACATGCAAATATGTGAAACTCTACAAGAAAAACCCATTTACAACAGTCATATATAGACGTACAAATTACATAAGAAAGCGTGCTATGAAAGAACTGAAACTACGGACAAGCAAAACATTGTTGAAATGGCAACTGTTATCTCCTCTCTTCTCACTCCAACCATCCCCCTTGGCCTTTTCCCTTGCCTCAATTGCTGAAAAACGGTTGCCGTGGTTAGTCTCCGTACTCGTTCCCCACTTACTCTCCTTCCTCTCACAGTTTCTTGTTCACAGCACTATAACCTATCCACTCTCATTTCATTGGATAGCTGATAATTGTTCAGCAATAAATAAATAAATAACAAACCAAGCGAACGGAGAAGCATGGCATGTTCACGCGTTTGGCCTCCTAAATCGAAACCGGTTTCGAATTCACCAGTTGTTGCGTTGATAACCAACAATCCAGCATCTGCCTGTGATGCGCCTGCAACACGTATAACATCGTTCACGAGAGCAAGATGAAAATCAACCAAACAATGTGAATATTTCGATGAATATCAATTACGAAACGGTACGAACAAATATTTTTGAAGCTTCGAAAGATCTAAAAAATGCACCAATATATTATCAACTGTTCTCATCAAAATACAACATGGAAGTGAATTAACAGGTTTTATCATATTTCAGATCCTTCGAGAAAAAAAAACATAGTGACGAAAGATTCACAGCAGATGCTTACTGCACAAAAAAAAACAACGAAAATCGTGTTCTAGAAAAACTGAATGTAAAAAATTACCTGTAATCATATTCGGGATGAAATCTTTATGTCCTGGAGCGTCGAGTAAAACAATTCTTCTGTGATCGGTTTCAAATACTGTTTTTGCGATATCCATTGTGACGCCTCGTTGCCTCTCCTCCTGCAAAGTTATTATTACATCGAAATCGCCAACTTGCAAAACCTCGTAAGGTCCACTAAAATCATGGAAAAAGCAATGAAATAGGCGCTTGAAAAATATCTTAAACGACCATCAAAAGTTAGGATAATGAAATGTATATATTAAAACGAAAAGCTAAGTGATAAAGCTTCATATTCTCGAAATGAATCACGAGCTGACAATCTCTGAACGATGGTACCACAGGATAAAAAGCACTAAATCAACATTTGCAGGATATTACAAACCTGTGTGTCGTCCAATACCCATGCAAATGCAAACGACGCTTTTCCCGTTCTCGCTGATTCTTGCTTATATTTATGCATTGTACGCTCATCCACACGACCCAACTGAAAAACGCTTTTCCGTTCCTTATGAACTTACACACAGATGACCCTTTAACGCAAAATAGGATTTGCAATGCATCAAAAGTTGCGCTTTAATATCACTTTGGAGGAGTTATGAAAAGCGTCTGATCGCATCAATACTCCACTCGACGTTACATCATTATAAAACGCCACAAAGTACCCTCTTTGTATTTTTTACCGCTTCATCGAGAATCACTTCCTGTTAAACCTCACCTAGTTAAGGAATTTTTGCGCCTACAAACATTATTAACGATGCGAAACAATAAACTACTGATGACGTAACCTCTAGAGAGAAAAAAGCTTATAAAGACAACCCCTTGAGCATTAATGCAACAAATCTAGTAGATTAAACAGTTTTCATATATTGCATGGTCTTCGTAAAGCATTTCTGTAGGTGAGTAAATGCATATGACTGTCTGACGGTGCTGCTGAAGCATGGGCCGCAAACTTGAACACCATATGCAACAGTTAATCTTTATCTGTGCAGCATTCATACAACCGTTGCATACTAGTAGGCATTTTTCCTTTTCGAATAAAGCCTTCAATCAACATATTACACAAGATACATCTAAATTTAATAATTCCAAGAAAAAAGATTGAACAGCAGAAAAGGTGTGAGACGTACCTGGTAAAGAAGGTGTCCCATTAGAGTGCTCTTACCAGCATCCACATGTCCAACAATCACTAGGTTGATTAATGGCTTTTCGTGCACAGTGCGATGCCTCACCCTCAAAATGAAACAAGATATTCCACACACTAATTCATTCTTGCTAATCGTCATTTCATTATGATTTACGAATCAATTTAAAGGTTCTTCTGTCTCAGGGGATCGAAAATGACACAGCAGCGACAATATCAATAATTTGTATAGAATAGGAAAACTGCTTACGAGTGAATGAGAAACATTTTGATTAGTCAAACTTTGCAATTCAAAAAAAAGAACGCGAATAAGCAGTCCAACTTTGGGCTTGCGGTAGGCGTTGCTTGGGCTACCGCCAATGCCGATAACTTTTTGGAGCTGGCATTTGGTGTAAGCGTCGGCGGACGTACTGACGAATCGCCACGTGCCTTTTCGGATACCTCCGAGAGGCGTAAATTTTCCACCTCGGGGATAAGCAAACGTGGCTGCTCTTCTTTAGCTGGCTTTTTCTGCAAATAAAACCAGAGACCACTCAATATGTAGTAGATCAGAAAGATAAAAACTCCTGAAACTATTTCTGCAACTATCAGCACACAGGGCCGTCTATTTGCTTGATGACCTATGTCACTCGAACGTTTTATCATGTGCCCTAATCACTTAATTATAAATAAAAACGTCTGTTTATGCATAAGTTATTAGAGTACTGGTTCCAGGCGTTATTTATGCTTAACAATGCTAGCAGAATGAGAACAAATATTCATGGACTTTTCAGTCATTCCTTCTCCGACCAATTACGTCCTCCACCACTGTTTTCATCCACCAGTTTTTCCTGTTAAACCGCTCCACCTTGGAGCGTCCCAGGCAAAACGACAGCCTCTTTCGCCTTGTAACAATATTTAAACTCTACGTTTTTCTTCCGATTACCTGTCATGGCTTCCCTCAGAAGAATGAGGGTCAATCTGATACGGGTGCTGTTAGGTGGTGATCCACGTAAAGACCATATAGGAGAAATCAAACGAAAAACGAATCTATTACATTGAGGAAAAGGAAGGAAAATGATCAACAACAAGCTCTTAAGAAGAGACACATCGCTTCGTGAACTGTTAAAAGAGAAACCGTAAATGGAATAATAAATGGAATAAAAGTCGGCACCGAAACGAAGAACAATTAAAATGTCCACCTGAAGGGTCAACCTTGCCTACGAAACATAAATGCAAGTGAAGAGAAGCTTACAGGCGCTTGATCTCGCCTTTCTTCGGTGGAAAACTTCGCATTTGCACCAGTCGGAGCTTTACGATCGCGCTGACGTGATGTAATGAGCGTAACCGATGGTGAAGGCTGCGCATGCAACGACTTTTTCGTTTCTGTAAATATCCTTTTTCTCACACAGCAAAGAATATCGAATGCATGATTCGCATCTTAACAAGTCAACGAAATATAGTAAATGTATGGCCTAAATGCTTATGCCCGAACAAGGTGCAATTAGATTTATATAGGGCGATTGCAATACCGAATAAACGCTTCATAATAGATGGCCTCATCTATTTTATATGAAATGAATGCGGTAATAAAATTTCATACAGCGAAAAATAAACTAACAAAACATGTTACCAGCAACAGAGGACGCTGAAGAGGCGTTGACATCTACCTTTCTTATGATAAAAAATTGATTGGTTGGTAACCTTATCATTGGGGAATTATTTCATGATGCAACCCTCTTTCCCAAACTGCAGCATCAAATGTGGGCTACTCAGGAATACGATCAGAAGGCAATAAAGATCTATGAGCTGTAGTATAATCATAACCGATCATGCAATTAACAAAGAATGCAGAAGTCCCTAGAAACTACAAAATGAGCATCCAAAAGGGGAAAGACATCGGCGCAACTTACAAAAGCCACTAGAAACAATGCAAAAACTTTTGCTATTCGTGCTCACATACTTTTTGTGTTTTCGTATTTATGGATTTTGAGAAACAATAAATAAAACGGAGTAAAGTGAAGTAAACAAAAGTGAAATTAAACGGAAGAAGACAAAAATTGAAAAAAGTAAATGACACCACTTATCACTCTTCTGTACAGCAATAATGAAGCTAGTGCACTCACGGCAAATCACAACACCAATGCGTCATGCGGCGCACCTATTCTCTCGTTTCAGAGTTAATGCGGCGCGCGATACTTTATTTCAACCATTAATATCGGCCTATTTTTGTCTACTGGTCATTCACACCTATATCTGCCGATATGCACGTATTTCGGCAACTGAAAGAGCGCTTCAATGCTGACCACAGTGACACTGCAGATCACTTCCGCTAACACGTTCTGGAGTTAATCCTAGCCAGTTTGTTGAAATTACTCCCTCCCCTCCCTCACCAAATCGTTACTGCTACGTAAGCCCTAAATGTCAAGCTTTTTGTGGAAACGATAGGCGATTGCGCTCATATGCATTTATCTGATCGAACTTCTGTTGCATTTATAAAAACTGAGCAAGTGCCGCAAGCAGCGAATAGAATGCTTCACTGATATCGCAAAATCGTGACCTGGAACGAGTCGATCTACTTCCAATTCGAACTGACTCCCATGTTCGTCGTATACAACGTCATTTTCTAACTGCTCCTCCATGACAAAATCCGACAACCTGCTAGTGTTTTGTGCCTGGTACATAAATTTCGCTGCAAAAGATTAACATACGGCAAAAAACCCGAAGTACGGCAAAAAACGAAAGAAAGCACTGGAATTAACTGAAGTGTAGGTGATTAATAAAACATGATTACTGCTGTATGGATTAAGGTTGCCTTATAGACATTTTTTTAACTGCACTAATGGATTTCCCCTCCAAGTGTCGACCGGCGTAATGCTATTAGGGATCGCGATGGAAAAAGCATTTCATCTATTGCCTTTGACATCATTCGGTAGAGACCTCTTCACAGGAAAATTCCGAACACTAAAATGGTCTACTGATCAGAAACTACCAGCATAAATGATTTCATAGATTCCTAATTTGAAAAATGAGAAACAACACACCAGTATTTGGTGACATCGACACATCATCGTCCATCGAAAGACTGTAGCGATGGAATTCTTCACCATCATCATCATCACGCTCTACAAAAAAACCACTGTGATATTCGAACAATGTGATGAGTCACCAATATTACTTGAACTTTCATGTTCGAACTAAACAGCGAAAGAGCCAGTCATCGAAAAAATGAAGATAAAAGATTAAACAATGGAGATTATTTCAGATACTTTCCTCTTAATATATTTGAGAATTTTAGATCTTAAATTCACATGAAATGTCAATTTAGCGAGAAAAAAGGAGAAACCTCATTTGAAAGTAACTCAGAGAAAGAAATTCCACCGAAATGAGAGATCGATAGAAATTTTCTTAGAGGAATTATCAACGAAAACCTACCATCATCATAATTCATGTTACGGAAATTTCGATGCCGCGACATTATCACAGATTGCCCCTAAAAACGGTGAAAATTTGTATAAGAAATCGACATTCATATCAACAGCAACGGCGCTACTTTTGCTTCACTTGAGAACTCCTATCTGGTTTAAGCCCTTCAAGCGGTATCACATTCCACCTAGCCATAATGAATAATCACCATGAAACTAAGATAAGAGAAATAAGCGCAAAACATATAAAGCAATACCTCCACATGTCCAAATATGCCACGCGACGACCTAGTTAAGCAAAAAACGACTAAAGAGTATAACACACAATAAATCGGCAATATCCATAAGTAAAAATAATTTTTGAGTGTCCTCAGGCAGATATCCAAACCACTTTCGAATTCCACTACAAACTTTCCTACCTCAGGAGGCTATTATTTGAACGAGTTGCACAATTTCTATTGACGGACGGCTCTTATCTACCGCCTATGCTGAACGGCACCACGTCTCGCTGAGAGCTGAGTACGACTGCGGTCGATCCAGTCACCTCTGGCTCAAACATACAACAACTCTAGAGGTGTCAAAAGAGTGGAAGTATAGGCCATTAGAACTTTTGAAGTTGTCAACCAACGTAAAAGAGGGCAAAAGAAGCCACTCTGTTATTAAGTACACTTGCCAGTGCAATGAAATGCATTTCCGCAAAAGCAAGTGCCAAGAACTGACAAAATCGCTCAACATCGAAAGTTGCTCTGCCCTTTCGACTTGATCAGCCTTCATCAGATAAGTCTGCAAAGAAGCGTAGCAGACAACTGAAAGGTGCACAGGTAGGTACAGCTAGAGAGAGGAACACAGCGATCGCGGAGATGACCTAGCCAATGGTGCAAACCAAAAGACCCGCTGAACGAAGAACGAAGGAACACAGCGTGCACATTCGACGAGGAAGAGTCGAACGAGTGCACGCTCGCACCGGTAGCTGCCTCCTTGCTTCTAACAGACCCCAATTAGCCACACCTCCTCTCCCCTTCAACCATCCACTTCAACCTTTGGTGATAATTAAATACCGCACGAGACCATCAACAGTGGAGTCTGACAAGATGGTACTACTTCCCCAATGCCCTTTGCGGTGACCATGGAAAAAATTAGAAAGATTGACCGTCACGGGGGGACTGCGACTGATGGCAAATTGCCAACCCACCTGTGTCGCTAATGACCGTGTTCGTGTTGCTAAAAACCCTCAAGACCTCCAACACGACTTACATCACTGCCAAACAAGGAAATCGGCCTGGAAATGAATCTCTCCGAGACAAAGTGGGCGAGGAACAAGTCTTCCGGTGCGAGTGGATGAAGCCAACGTTGAGGAAGTGATGGACCCCAACTATATTGCACGTCATTCCGGGCAGCGAATTCCCAACAGGATGAACAGGAAGTTAGATCGCTGTCAATAAGAACCCCGTTGTGCTATAACAGATCAAAGGTTGTCAATTAAGCTTAAGGGTGACATCTGGACGACTGTGCTTCCAGCAATGTTATATGCCTGCGAAACAAGGTAAACAACCTAAGCGTGACAAAGCGAGGTTCGCAGCGACAATAAAAAGGATGTGTCAACTAAAATAAAATGAATGCTTCAGCTATCGCCGCTCACTTATCAAGTACCTTCACCGATCAGCAGGTGGCGCAAGCCGATCCATACACCAAACAGCAACTACTGAAGAGCTTACGAGGTCCTTTCGACTGCCCCTCCATGGATGAAGGAACGTCATTCATGCTGCTCACATATATGTGGTCCCATAGCAAATAACGCATCCAACGTTTTTGATTGATCTGTTTCTAATGTTGTTTTCTCGTTGTGCAACAAATTATTCATCAATTCTTCAACTTCATACTAGTCATGACGATTTATTTGAGCGTATTTGTTTAATGATCGTAAGCGACCTCGAATGATCGCTTCCATGCACCACCACTCATTTTGCTTACGCTCTTTCCCTCTTGTAAGTCGTTTATATGCAGCAATGCAATCCGATCTTCGATTCTATAGAAGGAAGAGTCGAGAGGAACCGCACATCTCACTTGACGAGTGCAAAATCTTTCTAAAACGATCGTTTTTATCAATCCCATTCCGTCGATGATTGCAACGTTCATTTTCGATGAGTAAAATAGTGACCTAAAAATGCTCCGATATTTCTCTTTTATGAGAGAGAATGAGCAATTAATCCCTTATTCCAGCAAAATTGAGAGAAGAAACTCGAATAGCGAGAAATGATATCTTCTCGGGCGAATTACTAAATGCACTATTCTCTTGAAGTAATGTTTGCTGTTGGAAAAAGCGCAATTCAGATGCTTCTAAAAGCTTCATAGATCTTAATTTAACGCTTAAATAACAATAAAAAAAACAAACAAACAAACAAACAAACAAATATGAAAAATATGAAGTAGATAAATATTGCGAGACGCCTACTAGCAACTCGCATAGCAAAATATCCCACATTGATGAAAGCAACCACTATCTCAACGGGAACTTTTTTTTATTCCTCGTCATTCACAACCGCTAAACATAGCCAACGAATCGAGCGATCATCGAACAATTCGCCCATATCTTCGCATATAAAGCGATCATACAGCACAAAACTTATCATCGTCTCAAATCTTTGCCACCACCATACCATTCACATTCATACAACAGCTAATAGTCGTGCATATATTTATTCGCAACATAGAAATCCCATATGCTCTAACATAAACAGCTTTCATACATAACATCCTCCTCATATATGTACGTTCATTCACCTTAAATCACCTCTCATTTTCGCATTTTAATGCTTCTTTATGCTTTTGTATATTTCAAAAGTCGCTATAGTCAGCTCACTCACTCGTAGTCTTAATGAATGAAAGTTCATGAGAACTTCACCGTGAATATTTCGTGATATTCTATGCATCAGAATGGCAATCATTAGCTGAAGAGTTGCAACATATCGCTGAAAAAAAAGGAGGCGGGGTGGAGAATTTCCCAGGATTGATTCCATCATCGGAATATCCTACTTTAGATACAATTAGCACCTCTTCCGCTTAACGCTATTATCGATCTAAGATAATCGAAAATTATTCCCACCCAATCTTTCTGCCTCCAAATATTTCCCACTCGAAGGTATTCCCCTTGAATGTGTGCAATTTTATTGCAATTAAAGCCTAATCCACCTCTATTGTATATAAATCCGAAAAAAAAAACCTCATATAAACGTATAAAATTCCCAATTAATTTAAGCATGCAATAAAATTATAAACCTCACAAATGAGCTGCCTCATAATAAAGCAAAAACAATGAAGGAAAAAAAGAGAGAGAGACAGATTTCACTCACGCAGATCTCAAATGCCGAACAAATAATTCCGAATCAAACAATTGCCGCTATAAGAATAAATATTTTTATATTTATTATGCAAAATAAAATAGAACATTTGTGGGTGTGATCGAAGAAAAAAATAACCGAAGAATCACCGAATACAACAATAAAAGACGGCAAACATAGCGGAGAAAAGTTCGGGAACTCCCTATATGAGAGGAAATTAAAGAAAATACAAGCAAACGAAGAGGAACCATATGAATTCATTGAAGAGAATATCACCTCACTTAGCGGGATAAATAAATATTTTATGAATGAATGAAAGAGCGGCAAAATGAGAACCGAAAATGAAGTGCAAATAAATCACACCATCAACTAAATCACAGAAATTCTAAGTGGGATAAGCAAAATAATCGCCTTAATGAAGTATAACGTTTCGAAAACACCAATTGCCTCACTAAACGGGAAAAATTCACTCACTTAGTGCAATTAATACTAATTGATAGCATTAATGATTGCAGTTTGTGCAAAGAAAAAGAAGCGATCCGTCGATATACTTAAGAATAGGGAACGTTTTCCCCTTTTCATAAATATAACAAATGAACTTCACTTGTTAAAATGAGCGACTTAACTAACTCTTAGTTGTTTTGGTCTCCGATTAGAGGACATCTGAAATCATCTTTTGATCACTGCAAAACAATCTGTACAATTGCACTTCCCGCATTCACTTAATTAATAAACGACCTAATCGATCTTAACCATAGATTACAATGATGGTAATTTATTCTGACAGAATTTTATGCCCCATCGTTTGTTATGTTGCGATCCTAGCTTCACCTCTATATACCGGAAGTGTGCGAGAAACCAATTTGGATTCTATAGAGTGTACCGAATCGTCGAAATCACAAAAGCCACCTCCTTTAGACGATGAAAGAGAGCCGCTGAGCCGATCTGAATAAAGTACGACAACCTAAAAACCCCAATATATTTAACAAAGCGAGAAATTTTACAACGCGCAGCTCCTGATCGAAGAGGAAACATTTTGAACAGGAAACGGCAGCGCCCAGACAATCACATAGCTGAACTGCACACGACTGTCAAATCGGATCGCCGAAATCACATCATCTTCAACGACTGCGTCTAACCTGCAATCAAAATAAATCCTTTACTTTCGAAAAGCAAAGCTTTCACAGCAACCGAGTTGCGGCCGCTTCTCTGCCCTTACCTTTCCTTACCCAGATCATTAAATGACAAATAAACGTGACACAAGTTCTGCTGCCACAAATGTTTCAATTAAATAAAATATTACCACTCCACCGATGAATTACTCATTTTCTCCCCTCTTTCCCTCTCGTATATTTCTTCCCAACAGTACACGCTAAGAAATTAGCTGCTCGAACAATGTTAAATATTATTTCGTAAGTAAACACTATAAATATTGACTGACGACCAATCTCGCGGTTCTAATCAGGTTCCCAAAGGTTCCAGTCAAAACTGCAGTAGCAAGTTTTCCCTGACTAGAATTCATGAATAAAATTTAGTCAGCACTCGTCTCCATGCAGAGTCACGTAATCACCTCTCTTGTTGCGTCAACAAAGCACCCGTATCGAACAAAAACGCACAGACATTAGCGCTCAGTGGCGTTAGCACATAAATGAAAGTAAAATGATACACTAGACGAGAGTGCCCGCCGATGGGGAATGTCGTTGACGCCTTCCCTTTTCACGACCATTGTCGACCAACTCACCAACACGTGAGAAGAACGATGAAGCAGACATGCGCCTTTCTTTATCCACACTCGACAGCTTCTGAGTGTAACCAATTCTTTACACAACCAAGCAACATATCGGATAAGAAAATCAATATTGATAGCTAGCTTTGAACCTGTGTATCAAAAAAAAAAGAAAAACACCGTAGAGTTTATCTTATAGGTGGAAAACCATCTTATAGGCGGCACGTGATGGGGTATCAACATCCTCTCTAGCCGTTAGGAGATCCCGTCCCGCGGTTGATTGAAATGTAATTCGGCATCTGTACTTTCGAGATAAAAAATACGAAACCGACTGCGATATATTGTATCAGCCAACGTGTATTGAGATGCAAACTTCAGAATGAAACGTTACTGCAGACTGCAAAACTTTTCAAAAACGCCAAAACATTTCTTCATTGCACGCTATAAGAATTCTGATTAAACAACTGAAACAACTTTTGTTCCTAGAGAGAAAAAAAAAATATATATATATATATATATATATATATATATATAAATACAAATAAATGAACATCTAATGAGAATACCGAAGCAGTAGGTCGCATATCATTGCCACGTTCGAAGTTTATTCGTAACGATTTCACCGAACTGCTGTCAGATGGAGGCGCCAGATCGCCAATTGTCGTCGCCGATGCGATCATCGCATCCGAATAAGGGAAAGCCGAGGTGATCTTAAAAAGCCCGCATCTTGTACGTCATATAACATAACAGCAATTACCACCTATTCCAGATTCTGTAGACTGTTCGATAGCCACCTCATGCTTTCAATGAAAAATTCCAACTGCAACATTTGCAAACGCCACAATGGGAAAGTTGCTTTCTGATGGAAAATCATGCTGCTCACTTAATAAATGTCACTCATTTTAATAATTACCCATAAGATAAGAAAACATTTGCAAAAGGCGAATAACGCACGCTGCTGACGTCGAATGCTGGATGAAGACGCTGACGCCAAACGACCGATGCACAAGAAGACGATGCCGATGACGCAGCCGACGCTAGCACCGTACTCATTGCTATATCACGCGTTACACTACCACCTTCCTGAAATCACCTCTGTTAACTGCATAATTCCTAAACGACATTAACAAATGAGCACATGTCACTACCTCACCAAATAAAACAATAAACGGCCAGATTTCTTCTTATCGGAATTCCAAAGAGAAGTAATTTGTGATGATGAAGAACCCACTACATCATCCTTTCTAACGGTTACTTTCTCATTTATTCGGTTTCCACCATTCCAGAAAAGCACCGCATCTCTCAGCAAAGCACCCGCATAAAAAGAATCAAGCTACGCAACAGCGACAACACTTTGCTTCATTGCACTATAGTCAAATAACACTTATTTATAATACAGTTAAATAATAATCTCGAGTAAAAGCATATGCAGAAATATCAATATACAATGAACACCTGAACATTGGCTGGTGGGACCCATCTGAGGTAGCAGTCGGACCAAAATTCCACATCCAGTGGACTCGAAGACGGTCGAATTACATCTGATGATTTCTCGTCTGTAAAATGAACATTCGAAACTGCTGCACTATCTGTCGACTTCATTCTTTCACACTTTTTGCCTTTCGTTGGTGCAGAATTTCCTTGTTCCCGTCGCTGAGCCACAATAATTCGTCGTTTTCACAACCTTCTCCTTCGACTGAAGGTTAGGTTACCACTAACTCTTCCCGTCCTCCAGTAAAATAATAAATATAAATAAATCAAAAATCCCTCATAAAATGATACATTTACCGCCTGCACACAGATCAGAAAGGCAGAATAGGTGCCAACTTTCCAACCCTTACGTTCCACGTGTAAACCCTTTCAATAAAAACTGCACAGCTACACAATTACAAAAAAAGTCTGATCTACAGGAAGTGGTCGTCCCTATCCATTATGATTTGGTAGAACCTGAGATGCAAGTGATTTGGCTAATTTGAGGGATCTGAGGCGTACGGCGTTACCATAAATACCAAATCCTTACATCGCGTCAACTCATAGTTTATTTTCGTCTATGTGAAGTGACGGCCGGACCTACTTAAACGTACTGACCAATCGAAGGTGGAGGGGGGGAGGTGGAGAGGAGGAGGGTAAGGGCGTGAGAGAAAAGAACTATCGAATGAACGAAGAATATTCTCAAGCAAAATATGGACTGAAATATTTCTACGGAACCCTCAAATGTGAATGACAAGACGAAAACAAACGAACAAACCGACGCCAAAGAGAACACTCGCAGAATAAACAACATTCGCGAACATTATACAATATTTCGACGAGTAATACTGCGATAGAGGGAACGTTGAAGAAGTTTTCTTCAGTGCGAGGCAATCACGTACTGAGTTACAAGTTAAGCCTCTGAAAGTAAGATAAAAAGTGTGCAAACGAGAATAAATGAAAAATCAATTAATCGCGAAGTAGAACACGTCGTTCAGAGGCAATAAAGTCGTACAATGCGCTTAGTTCTTCATTCGATCCCATTTATTAGCCTATACTTCGATGGGTTTCGGTCGGTGGTAATATTAATACATTATGAGCCTTCTTTCACTCGATGCTCTCAATGGAGGACAACCTCCTTTCGCAATACTTCCAAAGGATTTCCGTAGAGGAAGACAATCTCTTTTCATAGCATTTCTAAAAAATTTCGATAAAATAAGACAACAAATTGACGTTACGAGTAAAGACTTTTCTGGGCTGGAATCTAACGCAATAGAACAACTTTCTAACACTTCAAGTTCACTTCAGAATATCGGACGCATCAGCAGGTGCACTGTGAAGTACCGATGCGGTTACAACACACTGGAACTCAGTGAATTAGAAAAAAGCACTATAAAAAACTCACGGGGCAAGCCCCGTAATCGAGAGGTCCCATAACGCGATTAGCATATATTGAGAATACTCGAACGAGACTGGAAATAAGCGAAGCAGTTGAGAGAGCGAATCAAGAAAGAGAAGGAATGTCGCCGTTGATGGACGTGACTGCTGAAAATTTCTATACTTCTTGCAATTCTTATCAAACCTCGTGCAGAAAGAATTATCGAAGCGATACAAAAATTTGAAATATAACACCGCAATACTCGCGATGGAAAATTTCGATCACTAAACGATTCTTCTGACGTATTTTTTCGATTTTCTATTTCAACATCCCAAATCTCCCCCCTCCCCCCCTCCTCTTTGATCAATTCCTCCTCCAATTCAAACATCATCAACATACCTGAACATGAGAGGAGAAACTACAATTGAACATATTACGGCCAAATGGGTGCCCGAGGGCAATCCATTCCTTCTCAATGAGCACATTGAGGCCCGCTATAGTGCGATAAAAGCCATCGGCGCATATCTGAGCAAGAGACGAGACCACAGCAGATGCATCCGTTCCTTCCTCATCTGCAAACAAACTCAACTAAAAATAAGTGAACAACAGTTAAACGTTGAGGCACAAGTGCAGAGAATAAAAATGATCCCGAGGACAAAAAAAGCAAAAGAGTACTGCATGACTACATGTATATGAAGGCAAAAAGTATATGTACATACCTATGTATATACACATATTTTGCCTTCATATGGTATATGTATATACTACAAGAAGGCAAAAAAGAGCACTACATTCTGCTGCGGATGAACCAATATAATAGGTGGCTGGCAAAAAGGAGAGTTAAGTAACGATCTTATGACCGCAATAAAAGTATTCTGACGAGTTTCCACAACGTTTATATGCAGAATGTAGATAGTGAAAAAGGATGAAGGACTGATGATGCTCACAACTAAGAGCGACCACAACTCGAGGTCATGTAATCGACAATGCGACCGGAAGTGGTGTAATCACAACTGAGGATATTACCACAGTGCAAAGGTGAACAGACCTGTAATAATGACTGAACGCTGATTATCGATGATTTTGTGAACCACCTTGCGCGCCTCAGAGAGACATTTGAAGACGAGGGCGCACCATCCAGTATCATCCACCAACGAGTACCAATCCTTCTCACGTTCGTTAAATTGTGCCACTGATTCTTCAATTAGCATTCATTTCCCAAACTAAACAGCCCGCGTGTTCCGATTAATTTGCTTAATGACAGATACAATACAAACCATGCAAAACACATACTTTCCACTGCATCACACCAGTAGGCTCTATATCAACCACTGGCGACTCTCACTCACCTCTACCTGGGAGATACCCCAACATAAACAAGCCTTCACTTCAAGACATCAATATTTAATAACACATGAGTGGATTCCTGTAGTGAAAAAAGTTTCGTGAATGAGCACTTAACATCGCTTTAATTACATCGAACAATTTGGTATCACATACCACGCAAACAAAAAGATTATAGGAAGCTAGCAGAAAGAAACAAACCAAAGGAGCAAAGTTCTCGGAGCCTTTCGAAAGAAGAGGAGATTCGCGATCGAGAAATATCAACATCAACGATATGTGCACGTCTGCTACGTGGATGCGCCGCATAAACCGGCGACAGCACTCTGAAATTATGTATCTATACGATTCATTCGACAATAGTAACTGAACAGCATCCAACTAAATGCACAGCTATCCATTAGCCGCTACAACCAGGCGTGCACACCTTGTTTCCTATAGATATATTCCCGGATTTAAACCGTCAAGCCTTCTACATTAAAAGAAACTCAACAATCATGCAAAAAGAGAAGGAACGCAGTGAGAGAATATCAAATTAGAGATAAATAATACGGACACAAGTAAACTGAGAGCGAAGCAACGGAACAATAAACATGAGAAAATAATATGAGAGATAAATTGAAATTCAGGCACATTTCACTTACAGCTCCCATAGTTCATCAGCTCTCATGTCGTTTACGCACTTCGATGATCGTAAAATGGCGCTTCCGTTCGGTGAAGACCAACACCAAATCTGAATATTATAGCCGTTTGATAACCCAACAATACTTCATAAACCCAAACATCAACCTAAAATCCTGTATTCAATGTCATGTGCGCATCACCCTAAATCACAGTTCTTTCACGTTGGAAGGAAAACCGATTCAACTTTATCTTACACCTCAATATATGCACTCAATTCGCATACCTACTGATAGCGGTGAAACACAAGAAAACGTTTTCGCGAGTGGAATATTTTCAAATGCTTCACAGTTACCAATAAAAACACACGACTTTCATAAGAAGTAAGTCCACTGTGGAATAAAGGACAAACAGTGGTAAATAAATCACGAAAAATTCTCTCATTCGTTGCCACTTTCGTTAAAATCTGAATCTCCTCTCTTCGCACTCTTATCAAAATATTTTCGAATCATTCCCTCAAACAAAAAAGCTTTCTCAGTGAGCTGATACCTTTTTTCAAAGGTTATGAACTCTTGAGAGGGTTCACCATCGCTTTATAGATGTCTCGAAGCAACCTTTCATTCGACGGAAATGAAAATTAAAAGCAAAGTTCTTAAGAACAAATACCGGAAATCGTCCATTTTTCCAATTGGGGATAAGAGAATCGTGAATATGAATGTCAAAAAGTGTACTCGGCACAACAAGGTGAGACGGATAGCTGCAATAAAGGTGCTCAACTCGAGAAATGAAAAATAAAACTTATTCATTCGCTAGAAGTCATCAAAACGAAAGGATGATCGCGTACACCCATAGCGCCACTTTACAAGCTGAGTTATTTCCGCTTCCTAACAACATCGCTCAATACATAAAACCGTAAGGGTTTCTATGAGGAAAAGCTTCTATTACGATGAACTCCCGGTAATTCCCCTTTTCTCCTCCCTTTTTGAAATGGAAAAACCTCAAAGAAGAAGTTGAATCTGAATGCTATGAGAGTGGTGGTTACGCGTATATTGTGCAACTCCACATTATCCGAGTAAGTGATAGCAAAAGACTTTTGCAGAAAAAAGAAGAGATAAAAACGAACGTCTGCACTAAATTGCGATGAATCATGCGATCTGAATCGAAACAGCAAATCCTCCAATGAGCGGCACTCGCAGCACAACGTTGCATCTCCTTCTGCCAATCACAACGATTATTGAACGCGATGGTCGAATGAGCTAAAAGAATTTCGAACGTAATCAACTCAAATAAAACCAATGAGGAAATATTTCGAATTTCACTCACCCTCCGCACAAATCACTTCATCGATCAACATAGAAAATTCACGATAGATAATCTGGCAACGTTTCACTTAGTGAACAGTGACCACTGACCACTGACCACTGACAATAACACTCTGGTAGAGTTGATTAGTTCCGCCATATTACATCAGAGCTATCAGCCACTATATCTCACTGCGATAAGTAAGTGAGCGATCATGGAATGCTCCGCTTAACCGACGAGTGAATGTTTTTTATCATTTTCATTGCATTAGCTACAAACGATGCTAAATGATTCGGATGCCACAGAAACGATACCACAAAATATGCCTTTCACGGGAAAAATGAAAGGTATACTGAGTAGACATCGCTATCGGCGAACTCGTTTTCTCTTGTAATAACTAATGACAAAAAGATATTCCTATTCTGCAATGCTGAAAAAAATCGACGGCAACTACTCCCGAGAACGACTAAGATAAGAACACCAATACTCCTGCACAATTCCATGAAAAAATAACTCAAAGTGCAATAAATGGATGCACTTGCCTTCCTATTATTAAAACATCATTTCGAAACTGTGTGTCATATAGGCGGACAGCTTTAAACACAATGAAGAATATTGTTACCTTCGTATAAAACATCGTTCCGACAAAAAAAGCTACCTTCATGCCACTGATAAATTAAGCGAGGAGGGGAACAAGAGAGAGGGGAGGAATTGCCGTACTTAAGAATTCTACGATTCCCTGTTCATTTCTACATGCCCCTACTCCAAGAACAATTGCTACTTGACGGATCCACGTCTAAGACAATACTTCTGGATAAAAGCTCAAGTTCAAAAATTAAACGTCTTAAATCTCGACCAATAATCCTTGTGGAACAACATCAGTCGAAAGACACAAAGAAAAGTAAAAATCAACGTACATTGGGAATGCGGATGAATACCGTCACAAGAGAGTTGGAAGAAATTCGAGAAAGATGCTGGTCGAGAAAAGTGAAAAATATTGTTGGCGAGGTTAACAGCAAACTGACTCCGTTGCAAATCGAATGTCCATACTCGAAAATCCTCAAATCACTCTCAAAAATTATTCCTGCTCACCTGGGAGCTAGAAAAAAATCATCGAGCTTATAACGATTATTTCTGGATGTACTTCCCTATAACGCAAAGTTCCTGTCTATGAGTCAGCCGACCCTTAAGCTATGTTGCATTAAAAAACACATAATAAAACACACGCAACAATAAAATGAACGCACCTTGGTGCATATCTTAATACACGAGATTATGTCCAATTGCGATGCTGGAGCTGTCATCGGGCGAAACTTGCGCAAAGCCCGTCCGACTGCAATCAATCCAACAGATATGCGACAGACAGTATAATGACCTTCATTGTGCGCTCCACCTCTTCTAGTCATAGAAACATAAACGACGGAAGACCACGGAATCTCATTAAAAGAGGAAATGAGATCGACAATTTCACATTTCTTTACAAATGTGAGCGAGCGGCGCGTTTCGAAAATGAGAACAACATAATAAGTTTCTAACGATTCGTATGGCCATATGAACGCCAAAGAAATTTCTTTGCTGAAGGATATTCCAGAGAGTGCTTGCAGGATAAGAATCAAAATCAAAGAATATCACTGGAGGATTGCTCGGAATTAATATTTGAGCAGAAGCGCTGAGCAATCGATTGCTGACTAACTGGCCCTAAATAGAACACGACAGCTTGAGCATGCCTCTCACCACCCATGCAAACGAGAGGGATGACAATGAGAGTTTGCAAGGGACGATGCCTCAGCAGGAATAAATCTTCAAAGTCATACTTATTGGCGATGACGTATAGAACAACGTTTCGATCGAACATAGCGGAAATTGGTAATCGTCATCGAAAATGACACTTCGACTGCAACACGGATCCCGACGCTAAAAACATTCTTCATAATGAAACATTCATTACATTACTATGTGAGTTCATCCATCACAAAGACACTGTGAGATACCGCATTTGGCTAAACAATCAATTAATTCGCAAACTGCTATAAAAACAGAGCGTTCATGAGAATACTGAAAACCATGCCTACTTAAAATCTATACTTCAGCAGTATTACCGTTATTAGGATGGTTTTATCTCAAGTTAAATGATTATTCAAAAGCATGGGCGAGGCCATCAAGGAAGCTGATATGACTTGCGCTCTTGCACCTTGCTTCTCCCTCAGCTAACTACTGATTTTCCTAAAGAATCAATAAACAACAATTACAAAAAACAATGTCTTCATATCTTAACTCAAACCGCCTACTTTCATAAGCCTTTCACAAAAGATTCGTTTTTACGAATCAATCATCGTAAAGCGAAAAATCGATCAATGCGAAGTGCGAGCCTGTTTTCTTTCGCTCTCAAGCGGAAAGCTTCACTAAGGCATTGGGATCTCAAAATGCTTGAAACGGTTCCTGGAATGGAACAGCCGATCGGATAAAATGAAATGCAAAGAAACGACATCATCCTCTAAAAACGAACAGTAAACGTGATAACTTCAACAGTATCGCACTTCTCTTCATTTCTGAAAAAGTTGATGGTATCTGCATCGATTGTGGTCAAGCAGATTGTAGTGACCCTGAAAGCTTAAGAAAGGCATTCCACTTCTCTGTGGAGTTTTGCGACTCTAATGAAAATCAAATCCGTTGAAAAAAATTCTATACAAGAGTGCATAGTGCATAATAAGCTAACGAAACATGCTAATCGCCGCTCCAATAATATACCCTCAGGGTGATTTCATTAAAAAGTGCACAGATGAGAGACTATCATCACTCCTTCCCACTCACTCTTACAATAAATGTCGATGCAATAAAAATACCGATCTATAGTACAAACAATTAACGTATTTGCAACGACCGCCGACCCAATAGATTGCGAGAATTAATCTTTATCTCAAACGTGTTAATAAAGTTTATGCGCTCAATGAAGCAATAAATATCTCACCTGTCTAGCGAGAGGAACGAAACATATGCGGAAATTGGTACAATAAAGTTTGCCGAATAAATTCTCCCGAAATGGCGGATAGAGAAGAACGTCATCACATTGCGAAGAAACTATCTCTCCTGAAAATCAAACACCTCATCACTGGATGCAAATTAAATCCGAATCTCCAATTTTCTCGACTAATCAATACCATCCAAAATAGTGATACTCACACCCATATATACACGTATAACATAACTATCTTCGCTTCTTGATGCAGCTAACTTTATTTAACTCAAAGATGCCCCCCTCCCCCCCTCTTCCCTTCAAAGAAGATAAAAGTGAAAGAAGGAACAAACACTTTCAAGTATCACATTAAAAAGTAATTAACGACTAAACTTGGTTGATAAATATATAATGAGTGCTATTATTCTTCATAGAAAGTGAACGTTTTAGGCTATTCATAAGCTTTTTTCTTTCACATATAGAATAACGCAACTAACGATTGCTTTCTCTATCGCTACAAACAACGCTGAATCACTCTGCGCACAAATTAAACCATAAAAACATCCACCAGCATTTAACATAATTTTTCTCATCTGCTGCTGAGCGCCTATTTTAAGTCAAAGACTCGTTATCCTCCCACAAGAAAGAAAAATACTTACGATCCTATATCCCCGAATCAAACGAACGACTATAACTATTAGAGCTTTTAGAGATTCGCACATATTCTTATAGAAAGATGAATGCAAACAAACCATGAAGAAGAGGAAACTCAGGAATATCGTTGATATCCTTCTCCTGAAACAAATAACATTCCTAACATATATGTTGTCAGAATAATGCCACCTCACTAATCACCTAATAAATCATCAATTCACTTAACAACATCAAACAATCGAATCAATGATTAGCTCCTAAGTAATAAATGTAACATATAAGAACAAAGTCTAGAGAGCTTCATGCAGTTACTCTCAATGAGCCGCTCACAATAATTAAAAGCAACAATAACGAGCCTCGAATGCAAAATCCAGTAGTCGATGGGTACTGATCCAGTCTAGAAAATAATCCACCACATCCATCACATAGTGGATAATACTTAATTGTAAGAGAAATGAGGAAAAAACAAACTGCATTCTGATCGTCCTTTTGGAATGCGGCCACATACGACCGGAAACTGTTGCGATACTCAATTGAAGGTAGCGACAACATCGCGGAAACAGCGATCCTCCCGGAATTGGATGGTCGCCGCCTCGCTAATCATAGGACATCTCACTACGATAATCCTAGAACACTCAAAAAATTTTCCGAAAAACAAATATCAATAACGAATAAGAATGGCTCGACGATTCAATAACAGCACAGAAAATGGGAATCAAGAGAAAAACAATGCACGACTAAGCAACTCTCCTCGTCGGAACCATGCTGTGATATCCCAAGTCCCTGATACTGTAAGAGTATGATGGAAGATCGGAGGTATCAAGGAGGGACAATAGTGTTCACCACTTCATCTTCTCGTTCTTCAACGATACCCATTCATTTAATGATCACTGGCACCATCCCTTTTCCACGCCATTTCAACCTTTCCGGCCATCTTCAAAGCCGCTACTATAACCGTGAAGCATTACTTGCTGTAACACTTAAAGACGAGCTGAAAATCGAGATCTCAACAGATTCGAGGAATTAAAAGACCTAAGTGGGAAACATTCTCCGAAATTTGCAACAAAAAAACAACAGAAAAATCGCCTGCATCAACTCCGATACTGCACTATGACATAGCACAGCGCACCCAAAGCTCAGAAACTGCCCTCTCCTTTATTACTTCCTAATTCCATGAAAATGTCCAAAGTACAAACACTACCTGACCGGAACTAAACGAATTCTTGTCTGTCTACGTATCCCTTCCTTTCCTTAAAAGATATATCCGTCCCGGAAGACCTCAACCTTAGGTCACAATGTAGAGTGGGAAGGTGAAACGGCTTCAAACAACCATAATAAATATAAAAAAGGTAAGCACTCGCTGAGTTAAAATGAAATATCAACATAACTTTGTCCTCGCTCCATTAAGTGGGTGCATATTCACTTGAACACCGTTATACATACTGCGCAAGCGCCAGTCGATGCAAATAGCGAACAATTCTAGTATGACGAGTAGCCCCCTATGAAAACGACAACAGCTTTATCACGACACCTCGACGCAGCTCTTCGATGCAGAAGCCGTTCATTATCGGCGGCAAAGCACATAACGAAGTCGTTCTCTACCATTCTCTAGTGATCGGAACGAGAACGGATTGCTACTCAGCCCTATACCCACACTTGCTCTAAACCTTTCCTCTTCTACTCCAAACATCTCAAACTAGTCGAACTCGATTAGATCAGTACTGTTTATCTTATGAAACACTAACCAGAGCTTAAAGAATAACCATTCCCTTGAAATATTTGCTTCACTTTAGTTAAAATAAACTTCAAATTACTCGAACTAAAAGACGAGTAACGTTGTCGATATTTGAAGTATCCCTCAACGGGTACGTTAGCAACAACATTTCCCCATTTGCTAAATAATAATAAACATTTGATGAAATTAATTTATGCATAATATAGACAATAGAGAATTCAATTTCTTCAATAAACAACGACGGCAAATTTCGATATGCACTCGTTTGAGAATAAAATACAACAATAACATATAATTATTGCGTAGAACAACGCGAAATGAAACGATTTATGCAATAATCGAGCATAATTACTTCTTTCACTTCATATGAAATGCTGATCTACGCTTAATATCGCTAAAATTCAATGTTACCTTTGAAAAACGTTGATATTTTCGAAAGTCTTCTAAATACCGCATAACATATTTAATGCGATACAATGTCGAATTAAACCTCCGGTTTAACTTCGATCACATTTCATCAAATCTCATCCACATATCTCCGAAAGTCTACGACGGCAATAGGACGCGAGACCTCCGTCGATGAGATCTTTCTCAGCTATCATCGAGTGTTCAGATCGTAAACATGCATAAACTTCGAATATAGGAGCGTATAAGATACAATTTATGTGAACTTTGGAGGCGAATAATACAAGTACTCAAATAAACATATTGCAGACGTGAATAATACAAATAAAACATCTTTTATACAAATTTTAGTAAGTTGGAAAATTACAATGTAGAATGTGATGATCTGAAGAATCGATCGCCTCACCTTCTTTCAAGATTGCTAATTTTGCCAGGCTAGAGAGGCGAACAGACATCACTGCTTAAGTGATGAAAGTCTCAGGAACCATTAACGTGGGTAAGGGAAACCTCACCTCGCCATGTTGATATCCTTCACAAATGTAGGAGTATTTCGGCACGCTTCTTCAAATGCCATCAATAACGATAACAAACGCACAACACACACTAGCTGCACAAATACCTAAGAAATACAATGGATCGTTAAACACTAACAAGGCTATCTGCTTGTAGCACCATACGTCCAATGAATTGCATCCGCTAAAAGAGCGTAAAGGAGTATTTCCAATGGATAAAATGCAACGATAATGGAGAGGATGCTCTCTGAAAGGTGACTAAACAATAGAAAGAATAATTTGCAAGGTGATAACGTTGTCGCCAATAAATAAGAAAATACATATCTGAGACCTCAAAAGATCAGTATTCTAAAAGAAATATTTACAATAGAATTAAAATTCGTCCCCTCCCTCCCCTCTTCCTTCCCATCATCCCATCTCTCTTACCTGAAATTAGCACACTTTCTGCTCTGATCATAATCCCATATAACACATAGGTTCGACAAATAATCACATAGGCGAAAGAAAAGAACACAACACAACACTCTCTCTCTCTCTTAGCACAATTCGAATAATGAAACGCTTAGAAAGATGAAAAATTATCCTGGAAATATGGAAAATTCAACTCCTTAAAAGATAATCGGATAGAAATTTGAGAAAGTTTTTCGAAAATTAGCCGAAGATGAAAATAAAGCGAATAAAAAAGCGGAGAACTTGAAAAATATACCTTCTACTAATTGAAAACCCATCATCCTTTCTTCCACGACGCTCTCTTAATCCAGAATTGAGGATATCATCATTCCAGGGAATGTCGCACTCACCAATAGTGATCAATACAATAAACAATTAACTACTTCAGGTGGTACTATTAATGTAATTACAAGTAGAAATGAAAATTCTCATACAAATACAGACTAAATTCCGCCAATATGCCAATAATATATTAAATAGATATAAAAAAGAAAAAACAACAAAAACAAACGATAAAATAACAAAGGAAAATAAAAAAAAGGTAGAAAAATCCCACAAAAAAAAGGGTAATATTTCGGTGCGATGGAGAAAAATCCATTGTATTTCCCTATCATATGAAGATCTACCTTCAGAAGTGTGGAGGTGAAATCGTTGTTCATATTCGCCTCAATTTTATCCCGTTTCTATCGAATTTCCGCTCGTTCTAATTCAACTCAATAAACAAATATAAACACTTCAAGCAAGCAAAACGTTTCCTTAAATAACCAATAAGAATACTTCATAGATAACAAATCTGATTCTTCAAAAGCGCCACTATTGAGAATCTTCATAGGATAATTCCTACACTATAGAGCACTCGTTATGCACTAAAAGCAGCGAAAAGCAAAGTTACTACTTAACGAAACGATGAGATGAGTGAAATTTTAAAGAGGCAAAAATTGAAATCACAAAGAAATTAACATTTACAACGACAATGAACTGAAATGAATCTTTTAATAGCTAACAGGAATGAACATTTCATACAAGAAGCCGTTCTTAACGTACGATCAAATCCTTCACAACTACTGCGCTCTCCGTCCGTACATCAATCACATCACATACGACTTATTTTAAGCAAAGAAACCGACAACATCAAAAATATAAAGTATACAAGTAAAGTGGAAAAGTCAATCATCCACTACCTCTCATAGATGCTTTCTATTACCATCAAGAAATTACCGACGTTAACAATAATATCCACTTCGAGTTACTTCAAGCTGCTGCAAGAAAATATAAAACTTGGTGCCTATCGAATATTATCCGCTAACGACTCTTCAACTGAGAATGTCTCTGAAGGATGCATTCGCTTAATTTATGCGATTCACATTCCTCTCACTGTATATTTTCTATACTACTGAAAACTATTCACGCACAGTGTCGACATAAATACTGAGGATTTTTGCAGATTTCATTTTGGCTTGAGTACGACGATAAACTTGCACCATCAAGCTGTCATAGTCTCTAACTAAGCTTCACTCCTCGTAATTTTATGTCAGCGAGGATTTCGTGACTTCCGCGGAATTCATCCAAAGAATCCAAGATATGCGGCATATTAAGAGGAAAATGAATTCTTCTCTCGAGCGATGCTGCTTTTGTACACTAAAATAGGACTGTGCTTCATAAATCAATGCAGGGAGGATGTACATACTGAACACTCGACAAACCAACACATCAGAGGGAAAAACTTTCGACCAAAAAGCATCAGTAAAATGCACTGTGCGTCAAAAAAATTAACAGTAGCGAGCTGCACCGAAAAAAAAGCGGAAGAAAACCCGGACCGATGCGTAGTGTCCCATAATGCCCATCATGATGAGTTCGCAACAGGTGGGAATCCAACCGCCTGCAAAGCTTTTAGCCTTTGAAGCATATGGCTGAACGTCGGTCGGGAATTCGGATCCAACATCCATGCTTCATTCATTAACCTCGAAATTTCTGTGGGGCAACCTTCAGGAGGTTCCATTCGGTAACCTCTCTCGATGTGCCGCACAACATCTTGAATTGGCTGAAAGAAAACATTCGATAAAAGAAGGCAGGGACTTTCTTCATCCTGATAGATTCTGCAATTCGTGCTGTCAGCCATGTTAACACCTCCGAAGGTACCCGATCAAAATCACACATTCAATGCACTGCAGTGCACATTAGAGCTCATCAAAGCAGGTGCAATAACTTGTTGCTTAGAATGCATTAACTGTGATCAAACCGTTAACCACAAGGCACGGGAAAGTATTTCGACTGGAAATAAGGTAGAGGTAAAACTAAAAGAAATTACTGAAAGAACATAACAAATGGATCAGAAGGCGAGAAATGAAGTCGTAACAACCGCCGGAATCTTCCATCAACAAACTGCCACTAGTCACCGTGTGAAGTGCGGCTGATAACGAACAAGCTCACGGAGTCGAAACACCAAAAACAACTACGTTAGAAATCAACCTCTCGAAAGTGTGATATTCAACATTCAGGTATAACGCCTGACATATGCGCATCAATAACGGTATCGATCGGATGAGAGGAAACATCTCGCTTTGCCCGAAATAGATCTCCACTAATTCTGCTCCTTGCGGACGTATGCTTTATAATGACGAAGACACACGTCACAGTCAACAATAAAGTGCTTCCGCTGATGTAATGTAAAATACTATATCTAAAAGATAGATCGAAAAGTGAGACATACAAACCTGAATGAAGTTCCCCTTCCGTAGTAAGCTTGGACTGACGAACAGACACAACTGCGGATGCTCAGGTGTGGTGAATGAATGTGGAATGTAAAGCGCTTTGAAATATACATTAAATGCTTATCAAGTGGGAATTTTGTTTGTCCTGGTGCAAATAGATACAGCCCTTTGACCTATCAGTTGCAGTTTGAGACCACATTATATGATGAAAACGGATAAAGGCATCACATACAATAAATTTACCCACCATAATCTATATGCCTTGTTGTTCATCCCATAGTGACTAGCCATTATTATAAAAGAGAGATTCAAAAAATTGGCTAATAAACTCGTGGTGCCGATTTATCAGCATGCACAAGAGCTTTGATTTTGAAGCACTGCACAACACGCCAAAAACAGGAATGAATGGAATGCTGAACAGAAAATCCAGGAAAACGGGAGAGCGTAGACATAGAGAGATAGAGAAGCGGTAAAAACAAGAGAAAATTGTCAGGCGAAGGAGAGGTGGCAGAGCGAGTGGCAATTAAAGTTAAACAAACGCTCACAGAGCGACGCGCATCACAACCCTAAAGAACGATCGGTTAGACTGCATGTACTTCGATGTATACTCATCACTATACTTTCTGACTGCAAATATATAGAAAGTAGTACACTCTTGCGATTCGTATAAGTTACTTGACGGTGCATCCGGAGCCAGCGCTCTGGAAATTTAACCTAAGGCAGCAGGTGGAGGATGGAGAAAGACAAAGTGCCGGGGATGACATTAATGACACCACATGTCGAGGAAACCTAGAAACAGAAACGACAGAAGGTTGGGGAAGACATCACGAACCATTAAAACTTCCCACAAAGTACGATTTTCTTTATTATACGGATCACGGAAGTACTCTGAAGAATGCCGAAGACGAAAACCTCAAGAACAAATGTAATCATAACGAAATGAAGGGAACGATGGAAGGAGTATAAGGATCTACTAGCATCACCGATATGTGAAAACAATCGAAAACGAGGAATTTTGATAGGCTGTGATGGAAAATCCTAATATGGTAGCGCCAAAATTAATCAAAGATAGAAGTATAATGGGCATCTTAAAACGCCGAAATCCACACGATAGCACTCATAGATTATAATAACCAAAGCAAAATCTGTCAAATTAAAACAATTATCTGAGTATCACTAAAGATTTTTCACTCAGATGCATAAATCTCATCTTTAAAGAATAAAAATAAAGCCTATTGACTGCCTAAATTGGTCACTTATACTCATCTCCATACTTAATCAATTGCCCTTCACTTCCTTCCATTAAACCAAAAATCAACTAAAATAGCCTAGAAACAATAGGAAGAAAGCTAACTATGAAACTGATGCAGCTCAACATAAAGGAAACTGTGATAAGCAAACGTGGATCGCTCAAACTTGTTGCAAGAATCCACCAAGGACATGTATTCTAGGAGGCAGATAGCCGAAAAAAAGATATAAGAAATCTGAGAGTCCTTCTCGAAGAGAGCCCTTCATCTACTCCTCATATGATGTGAAAAGTGAAGCAAATCAAAAGACCAAATCCACTCAATGAATTATTCCAGCAGCGAATCTATATTTCAAGACAGCAATGATTAATTATCTAATAAAAGCCTCCCACCGGAAAAATTACCTCCTCAAATTGTGACAATAGAAAATGTTTATCCGACAATTCCATCAACGCTGAAACGATCTTCTCTCATAAAAGTGTAAAAACTAAATAGTGCAATCATATTACCTAAATTGTTGTACTGATTATGATGAATGTCCCAAATTCTGGGAAAAAAAACTACCCAGAATATACATCTACAAACTAATATCGTTAATTCCAATTATATTAATAAGCGGATGTGGAAAGCTAAACCGTAGAAAGGCTACTTTTTACCCTCACGTGAGCATGAAAACACGGTATTACAAAATCACTGCCTCAGCCGGAAACAGAACACGAGACTGAGCAAATAACTTTAAGAAATCTCCATCAACGGACAACAGTTGCTTTGCTGACCATGTCCCAGAAGTTCAGGGACAATGAGCGATTTCCGGAGATGGTGAAGTTCACGTAGTCGGTCTTCGTTGCGACTAAGTCATCGATAAGTTAAAGGCGAATTGATAAGAATTTCGTCAATGATCAATGTATCAAATAAATCCAATTCAACTTAAAACAAGGAATGTTTTAGGTATCAATGACAGTGAAAAGTGATACAAACAATAAACAACAAAAGTCCCCAGGAGCAAAAGGAAGGCAAGATAAAACAGGTTTGGCAAAGCATTCAGTAACTAGCCATCACTCATGTGAACCCCACTCGTTCACTTCTTGTAGTAGCTCATACTTTCAGATGAAATGCACTAACGACTATCCGCATCAACTAAACCTCGACCATTCCACACTTGCGCCAAATTTTCAGAATTTCTTGAGGTTAACTTGCCCGACTCTGTTAGAGAGATAACAAAACCTGCTGACTACAATTTTGGGCAATGCGTATTTTTTTGGACTGGGGACGTGGTAACTGGACGACAAAATCCCAGAATAATGGATGGTGAGGGGAGCTAACCTACAGCACCGCAATCACGCAAGAAGTTAGATCTGAAATCATTAGAATCTCGATCTTCACCCTTCTTACAAGAGATTTGTAAGGAATCTTCAGTTCACCGTGAATTCAACAACAGCAAAATTTTTCCACCAAGAACAATTTAGCCTAACGTTTTTCATACACAGAGATAAAAAACCTAAACCTACTAACGCCATTGTTGGTTTTACTCTCTAATAGATCAAATACGGAATTACTGTGTAAGGCAATGCCAGCTGCTATTACTCCATTATCATTTGCTATTAATTTACCAAGACAGCTACTCTGTCTACTAGTTAAGACAATGCATTCCCATGTGCTTATCATTGTTACTAAAACAACTTACCATTACTAGCACTCATTGTTGTTATACTGATACCACTGCTAGTGCCAACTACGTCTCAAATTTCGCATATAACCCCTTTAGCCATATATCTAATAAAACTCGCTTAAACCGGAAACTTCAAGATTGGAAAATAACCTCGGCTGGCCGCCCTTTTAAGTAGAGAAGTGATAATATAATTTTCTCTGATCACATTAATATTTATTTACCTATCGTTGCAGTATTCTTAACAATTGATGCTGCTAAACTATTTACCACAAGTCATTAGTAACTATGGCTTACTGCTGCAAACGATACGGCGCATAATACCGAGTGATTTCTACTACCGTTATAAGAGCACTAATTTGCGCCACCAAACAGGAATTTGTCATCCTTAAACGAAAGCAATTATTAAGTAATACTGCCCCGTAATGCGGGTTCCACATCATTTCTGATTGATGACGAAGGATGGGGTGAGCGGAAAAAGGAAAAGAAGCACTTTGTTGGAAGAACGGTTTGGGAGATCTTGATGATACAGCAAATTCTTTAGAGAAAGTAGGGCATACAAACTCGCTGAATCTCCTCTCTCGAGGAAAAAAACAACTATAGCGTCCAACCCCTTTTCCCTGTGTAACACTACTCACAACTAACTTATACAAAATAATTTTTAGCACACAAATGCAGAAACTTACGATACGCGGGTATGGGACTCTGCCAAAGGAGAAGATTTCCCATAGCAATACACCAAACGACCACATATCGCTCTTTGTTGAGAATTTCTGTAAATATTTAATATTCATCATCACTACGACGAAATTTCTCGTAGATCACAAAACACACCTGTAAGATGCACTGTCTACGAGAACGATCTCGGCATCACTGAGGTTACAACGCGACCTGGAATTACCTCATAGAGACTGCTATGTTAGGAAAGCTCCGCAGTGGAGAGAGGAATAGAAAGACATTTCTTAACCCTTTATTGCTTCCTCTCACCATTTCTTCGCCCACCTTCAATACAATCCACTCCAAGCAACTACCGGTCCCTCTTAAATGTTGCAACATCACTGGATATCAGCTTAAATAAACTTCCAAAGAGATCGTAAAGCACAGCTCATAAGCGACGAAAATCAACTAAATAAGATCGCAAGTCAAATTCTTTCTTGGTAATTAATTTGCAATAGAAGAATTGCCTGATTATTTAATGAAAGCTGGTTTCGCGATTAAAGTCGACAAATACGTTGCTCTGCTGGAAATCATTTCCCTCAGAAATTCCCGCACTCTAACTAAAATAATATTCGCTATTACGTGGACAAATCTGAACTTTTAGCTGGCTTTAAATCAAATATTTCACATCCTTTTCTTAGTTTTACACTGAATTTTTGTTGAAATACTCCAAAAGTTGGGTAGGAGGCAAACAAGTTTGTTTCAATTTCTTAGGACAATACAATTTATCTCTCCGTGAAGAAATAAAAAGGAAATGAAGGACGAACACTATATCTGAGAGCCTCAGGTGCCGTCCATTTGATCGGAAATTTTCCAGCCGAACTCTCAACAAGATGACAGTCATTAGCATCTTTGGCAAGTCCAAAATCACTTATTTTTGCTGTTAGTACATCATCTAACAGCACATTCCTCGCCGCTAAATCACGATGTACAACATTCCTTGCCTCCAAATACCGCATTCCCTCGCAAATATCTATTGCAAACTGTGTCAACTGCGTTCGCTCAACTTGATGACGTCCTCGAGACCTCAAGAAGTCCACCTGAAATTAACATCAAAAAGCGCAAAAGCTACACTTCTGCCAGTGAGATTTACCTTAATTCGCGCATGAGCCACTCACTTGTTCTTGTCTTCGTGTTTTTATGTTATTCCACTGCTATTGCCTGCAGATCAATGTTGCATTATGGCTTTCTGCATAGCTTCCCATCAACATACATAAGCGCAATCACCATGATAGACTTAAGCACAACAACTTCATCGTATGGAAGTCTACAATGCAACTCACTTAAAGAGGTCTAAATACTGATATCAGCTCGAGCCCTATCTGCTCGATATGATCTCCGCCGCCTGCAGCGGCCTCTGTATCTGGTTCGTAATTAGGCATTCATTATACGTTTAAAGCTGCAACAAACACATAACAACTCCATTTAACGATTAAGCCGCGATGTGCAATGGAAACTATGGAAAAAACATCGAAAAATAAAAAAAAAACAACTGCATAATTCATTGCTTTCATTACACTTTGCTAAACATTGGGTAGTGTTCTTGAGCGCACAAGGCTTTGCTCTAATTAGCTGTGATAACAAGAAAATATAAAAACGAACCTCCAAAGGAGAGGGGGAGAAGATGAAATAAATACGAGAAAGAATGCAACGAAGAGCCACTAACCAAGTTGCCATTTGCCATATATTCGGTAACCATGTACAGATCACGCGCATCATCCAATACAACACCAACCAATGCAACCAAATTGGGATGTTCAAGGCCACTAAAACACTCATACCTTTCAATTTGCAGAAAAAGATCCCAGAAATTTCCCTCGATCAGACGATAATGAAAGAACACTTTGATGATAGAACATAAAAAGAAATGAGCAGCGATCTCTTGCCAAATAAAATTACCCAAGAAATAGGAATTTGCTGCCAACCCAACACACTGAAAAACGAGATCCTTCAGCGAGAACATATCAAACATTCACTGCAATAATGCAAAACACATCATTCGGACAATTTGAGAAAGCAGATGCACAGCTTTTAAAGATGTTCTCAACCAATATGGTACGCTTTAGAGGAAGAACGAATTAAAATATTACATCATGAATTTCGCTTCATCGAGTAGTGACTGCACCATTGCATTCCGCTTTAAAACCTTTACGGCCACTCGTCGTCCATTATAAGAACCAAATAGTACATCTGAAATACAATATCGCTCATTCCGCTAAAAAGCATCGACAGATTACGATATCGAGGGGTCAAACTGTAATCTAAAACTGCAGCGATCACATTTTCCAGTATACTTAATTTTCACTCACTGTTCCTCACATAATCTCATTGATTATCTTATGTGCTCTTGTGTCACTCCCAGGTGACATCTGCGCTGGGCCCTTATAAGTCAGGCATCGGCTCGTTCGCATGACTTTGGTTCAAGCCGTGTTTTGGGAGCCGTGATGCATCGCCATAGACTACTTCCTCTATCTCGCCTGTGCTCTTACACACTCGACGTTAATGAACGATTATTTACTCCTGCCCTCTACCTACACTCCGTCCCCTCAATGCCACCACAGTCAGCCCCATTAATCAGCTTTATTAAACTTCGCCCGTACAAAAAAGACCAAAAGATCCAGCAGAAGATACACTCACAGAATGCAGGCGCCTTTTTCTTGCTTTAGATCACTTATGAATGTGAGCATGACCAGTCACTGAAGTGGGAAATCCATTTATGCAGAAAATTATCGCAACTTCTCATCATTAAGGCCAGGCAACATACCCCCGAATTCGCCGTGCCCAATCGTATCACCGAGCTTGATCTCGGCGCGCCTTATGACTAACGACGCTTGCTTAAAGACTCGTGCTCGATCGTCTATATTTACTGAACCAGGGCCTAAGCGGTACTTCTCGGCAATTATTGGTGTCACCAACCGATGACACAACCCATCTGCATCGCGTTTGTAGTGCTGAAAATAAAAACTCTTTGGCGCAGCAAACTTCTGATCGATATCGTTATGCTCAGTAATGCATGTGCAGGCAACCTCTTTCCTGGTTTCTCATTTCTCCACACTTCTCAAGTGCTCAAATGCAAGTTTCACTTTCAGGACTTTGATTGAGAGTACCGATTTCTGGATTACAGCAGTCAAATGCAGCAAGCGGTGAGAACCCCTCGTACCATTTTCTTTCTTAATCAGAAAGGCGGAGTATGACACATAATGTCGGTAAAATGCGGTTGCAGTCGACCACACTCATTCCAGACCATAAACAAAATGCCTGATTTTGAAGGAAGAAGAACGAAATAAAGAGGAAAATTCACGCTCATTAGAAATTCACTTCTCAAGGTGTCTCCAATCCAAAATGGAACGGAAACGGAAAAGACACAATATGTGCTTTTGCGATATGGCACACCAGATCAATCAACTTTATAGCCCGATAATGAAAACTAACGCAAATGCAATAACGCAAAACAAATTCTACGTGATTCGAACTGATTCTCTAAGACGGTAATGCATTCAGCGAACAATAAAACTTCAGCATTGTAGGGAGAGTCCGCTATAACAAATTTCCGCCCTATTTTCCTTCCAGAGATACCGACACCAACTAAATCACTAAAATCATTATGAATAAGGCCGAAAATATGGGCGCCTATCAAATAAATAGATAGCAATGCTAACCGATATAAGCTGAGTGAGATTCTCAAAGCTTTCTTCATGATCACAAGTCAGGACTCCATTTGTTTGGTAAATCCTATAAAAAATCATTAATATCAAAAAGAAGTCAACAGTGCAGGCTCAAACTTACGCATCATCACACAGGTCACCTATGATGGTTCGAAGTGTCGCAAAACGCGTCTATTTTTGAACCATCTCCTTTTGGAATCCCACATAAAACATCACTGGATAAAGCGCCAATGATAAAGCAATCAAGTCTCTTCATGCGAAAGTGGTTTCAGCTTCGAAATGTTTGATATTGCTTTGAATATTTTCAATGCACCATTACTGTGCAACATCAGATGCTGGCAAATTGCTCAGTGATGCTAAGTAATCGACATCGATTCGAAACGTTTTTAACACGATGAAGCATAAAAGACAAAGGAATGAGGCAAAAATGCTGGTAACACCAAGCTATATTTGTGGATATCCCACCATGAGTGTTTTCGGTGTGAAACCACTTAATAAGCAACGCCAATTCATAGATTATTATCCGAAAAAATAGATTCGGCAGAAAGTTCTGCCACTTCTAGGTTGCAGTACCGCAAGATAGGATGAAATGACATAGTGGACGTCGAACAATGATTGGTACAGCTTGAGCAATGATGACAAAGTAACATCAGTGTACTATCACAAAAAAACTTCATTGTTTCAAAAACTCAAAGCACTGCAATAAAAAATATCAAGACCTTTCACTATTGCATCCATTCCTGCAACTTATCACAGAATTTGCACTCAATTTCATAATTATCCCCATGCATTACATCTGCTTTAACCTCACACTCATAACCATTAAAAACAATTTCCTAAAAATTTGCAGTTTACTGAATATATAAAGATCCTCTATTATCCGTAAAATATTGAAATAACTACGGATTCATCTACCATTTACAACGAGGAAAAGAACTTGCCTATAATGCTCCACTTTGCCTTTATATGCCATACATAAGGTGAAGTCACCTGGAAAGTTGGTGGATTCGCGAACGAGGAACGTTCCATCTGCCTTTTCCGCCAATAGCCTAGAAAAAAAAAAAAAAAAAGAGGAAAAAAAGAACGAGACGCGAAGATATTCACGAAAACAATAAAAAGCACCATTTCTAAGTTGACATTCAGAGATGAATTCATAATGTATTCCAAAGGTGAATGAATGGAGGATCAGATATGAGCTAGGTGTAAGATCATTTGCATCGCCTGGAAATATGATTCACTCTCAAATAATGAAGAAAAATTTCTGCAAGAGAGCAAAACGTAGCTAAAAACAAACTCAAATATGAATTATCTGATAAATATGTCATCGAAAAACTATCCAAAATGTAAACGGCAAACGTTGTCCTGCTGGCACTTCACTCGCAACACTGCAATTTAACATCACCTAGGTGGTTCATTCAGAGATGATCGTCGCAAATTAACAAATGGAAGGGCGCAAATGACGTGTCATAGCGGATTGTGCTATTGGGTGGAAAATAAATTCAACTATGCAAATACCTTTCTGTATGTTCACGAGAGATGTTACCGTGAAACCAAGGCATCGGTTGTTCGTTATTATCGACATATTTACGACCGCTACTTAGGCTCGATGGTACGCTATCCGATGAACTTGACCGTATATAGCCTGCATTCAATAAGCTTTCGATTCCTTGCATACCGCGTGAGCGATACCACGCTTGATCCTGCAGTGTCATTCTTAGCGGACTCTCCAAATACGATTCAAGCGCCGTTGTGATTCGTAATTTTCCACTTTATCACAACGAAACCTTTTCTACACAGAAAATTCCCTTCGTAGAGTATGAATGCTTGTCGAATGCTGCAGAGATGAAACGAACGGAACCAACAGGGAAAAGATGATTGCTAAGCGAGGGAATGAATTATTCTTCTCGATAAATCACTTCTTCGCGTCACTCCCGTGGGGATTGCGGAATTCTCGTTTCTGATGAGAACAACGCGAACAATGAATAAGGTTATAAGGCGTCATTGCTTTGGGTTATCGCGCGAGCGGCTATGTTAAGCATTGAAACTGCTCTGGAAATGTTTCCATAACCCTAACAATATATGCTCACCCGATTTCAACGATAGCTTTCCAGTATATCCTCCGACCATTAATTTATCGATTAAGCGGTAAACAGCGTTGTACAAATATAATTTGCACCGACTTTTGCTTGTAAAAGTCGCCTCAGTGGATGCAATAGGCATTGCAAATCCTTAATACCTTAGAGGTGTTCAATTATCCAAGTACCCCCACTATATCTTCGAATCTCAACAAAGCGTATGAATGCATCTGTAGCAGAAATCGTTGAAACTGCGAAGCGTGGATTCACGAGAACAACATTTACGATTAATGGAGAAGGAATGGGATAGTACAGGTGGGTGAGGCTTTAGGTGGTAGGAGTGAGCTAAACATGGAAACGGATATTAACTTCATCGTTGAAATTAAAAAAAAAAACTACACGAACAAACTAGAAATCATAAGAATAAAAGAGAAACATACCGAAGTGGGTGACGTTACCCGAACGAAATCATCCTTCGGTAGAGAGTTATCATTCATGAGTTCGACATTAACTGCGATGATCTCTTTGCCGAATGCAAAAAAAAAGAAGCCAATTCACTCTTCAATAGAAACAACTTCAACTCTCTCATTGACGCAACAATAACCAACGTAAAAATTAATATTATTAACAATATACGAATGAAATAATCAAATGCAACTTAAAATATACTTACGTAAGTTGGCTAAGAAATATTGAGCCGTAAAGAGAAACCCCTCAAATATTATATTCCACCTCTTAACGTTAGCCATAAATAAACTGCTCAAGAAGTGAAACAAATAAAGAGATTTTCGGAGGCAATACGATGAGATCACCTATGATTCAATATATCGGAAGAATCGTTTCCACTCGTTTTCTTCCAGAAAATATTTCATTTCGTTAGGAGACAAATTTCCGGAGTAATTGCTGTTGTTTGTTTCCAATTCATGCGGAACTCATCCCCTTTGCAGCTCCCTCTTCAACCTATTGATATTTCGACAATGAGGTAAGGAAAAACATCACCAAAACACAGCTAAGAGGTCGACTGTATCCACGATATAATTTGCAAAGTTATCCGGAAAAAATGTAAAATACGCGAAATCTTGTCCCCCCTCAATCCCTCCTCAACAAAGATAAATGACGCAGACGATGGCGGAATCGTGTCACATTGAAAATACAGTTGTTGACATCCGCCCAATAGAATGCATCCATTGAATGCGACTCTCATCAATGTTTGCGCTTTAAAGTGTTAGGTTTTAAGAGTTCCATCTAATATAGCACTTTTCTCGAGTTTTTTTACAAGAGACTAAAAATATTCACTCAAAATCCTTCACTCCTGAATTTTATTAGTACCATTTTTTGCATTAATCCATATTCCAACTAGGAAGAACTCTGTTTCATATTAATGGCTTGTCGATATGTTACTTTATTAGCGTTATGACTCGCAACGATCCCATAGAATGGAGCGAGGATATGCAGATGGCAGGAGCCGATAACCATCTATCGATGCCAATATGGAAAGCCCTAACGAAGTTGAAGAGCTAGTACCATAGGTAGTACCACTGCATCTAAACCCAAGTAGAACGAAGGACATTCAAACGCACCAAGGCCCGACTTATTAGCCCCAGATATCGTTGGCTTTTCGATGCTGTATACTCAACAGTTATGTGCCAACAGCACAATGCTGTCTGTAGACTTCAGTCAAACTTTATTATTCTAAGAGAATATGCGTTTCTTAGATTTCAGTGCTGCCTTCACACTAATGATAGGTTTGGCGGAAATCCTCACTTCCAGGTGGTGAGCGTCTCAAACGGTTCGAGCCGTTCATTTCATATTGTACACCACATTCAACATATGGTAAACGTTTCGAATGATTAGCACTAAGAAGGCTAAATTTTCAAATAAACTTCAGCATTTATGCTAGGCAGAGGAGTGCAGTCCCTGCATTTATATGCCCAGAACAATTGCTGAAATGAAAAGTATATCGCCAATAGGTTCGTATCGCCATTTCCACTTATGGTCGGTAGAGTGTCGCTCTTTATCTTCGTTTAGGAACGTTTTATTTTCATTGCTCCCTTACAGTGTTCTTCAATAATGCCTATTATTTTCATTTTCTCAGTGAGAGTTCCCATATCATAAGAACTAATCTTTTGCAATTTTGCATATAAAAAAACCAGATATTTAGAAATTTTCATCTCCACAACGATTGAGCTAATAGAGTTTTCATCTGCGATTTGCTTCACTCTATACTACTTTAAAAGTACTAGTAAAATATCCATAAAGTAATTTATCGTAGAAGAGGAATTAGAGGCGAAATCCATGGACCATGACCCTGAAATCCCAATTTTTGCGATTTTGTGGATTCTCATATAAGTTAACCTCATAATTTGAGCTAACCTCTTCATGGTTTTAATATGAAACAATAGAACTCAAGTACTTTTCACAAATGTATGCACCACTATTCAAGTCTTCATGTGAAAATCAGGAAACTCTAAGTGCCATGCAAATGTATTGTCATTATCAATAAGATTAAATTCTTTGTCCGGAAATTACGTCACCATTTATCGGATACAAAAACTACTTTCCGGATGATATTAGTGGATTTCTGAGCACAGTAATTGAAAGTTGAAATGATTAAAGAGTAATTATCACTGTCTGAGAAACAACGAAAGATTTTTATATTAGTGGAACGAACGAACTATTAATGTGTGCTACTGCCAGTAAGTTACACCAGAACTACAACAGCTTGCATCGGGTACCATCATTGTTTTTTCAATGGTCCCAGTGTCGGCGACAGACCACACTTAGATCACTTACCGGTAAACGATACTTCGTGGATTCGTCTTCTCTCTTTGCACCAAGTTTTTATCGTTCATCAAGAACTACTTATCTTCCGAGTGTGAGTTAAATTATAGTAGATGGTCGCAACTTACCACGTTAACTATTAAAGTGTTTGTTTAATCAATTAGGCCTACAAAGCAGAATCCAACTGAGCATGAATGCAATATATGATAGAAAAAATATTCTAAATATGCCAAAGAAATGCTTTTAATGAAGTCTAAAGATCATATCTGCTATGGCTAAGTATATTCGATCACAAACCGTAGTTGCGAGAACAACTCTATCAATCATAAATTTGCTTGGACGGAGTGCTGCCATAAATGTGTGTTTCCAAGAAAACGTTGAAAGTCTAACAAATATTTATCGTAAGCAAAAAACAACGGGATGAATACGTGAAAATAGCAAACAAATTTCATAGGTATATAATTAAAGGTAAGAACAGGTATTAGCGAAGCTCGCGCCAAGAAAGCCTTGCACAGTAGTTATTTGAGGAGATGAGTTGATGCGAATTCGACGTGAACGTGGCACTAGTGGCACACAATTCGCGTTTGGCTTCACTTCGTCGTCGTCTGCAATTCCCTTATCTACAAGTCATTTGTAAAAAAAAACATGAGCAATCTGATGCTAAAAATTGCACGAAGATGTTATCGAATCCAACTTGAAGTTAAAAAAAAGCATATAGTACCTTACGCATTGAAGTAGAGGCACCTAAAATAAAGAATCCTTGAATAAAGACCTTAACGCAGTTTTACATTTCGATATTTAATTCACTTGAGGCAGACATATACGTAACAAAAATTGAGGTATTTTAAGCGGAATTAATGAGTTGTTCAATAGTACAACGACCGTTAACCAATAGAAAATGTACGATGATTGAGGAAACACCATAAGTGAAGCAATCCTGAGATCAAATATTTATCCACTGAATGATTTGTAAGCAAATTTCATTTAATCCCTTCTTATTATTAATGGTGTTGCTATGATGAGTAGTGAATTTCTTAAATTCTCTTAAAAGTAACAACACTGAAAATAAAGTTTTCAGCTGTTTCCGTATGAGCGTCCGAAAACGACCATCAACTTCGGCAAGTTCTTTATAAATATCGATTTGCTCAACTCTACCTTGATTGATGGCAACAATTTTATCGGCATTTTCAACGATACTTAAACAGTGCGCCACGACTGGTGCCGTATGTCCGGTAAGATTTTTCGATATTGCTAATGTCTACCTGAAAATTTGACCTAAAAACTCGGAAAAAGTATATCTGAGAAAATCTCTCGACTGCAAAGATTCTTAATGAATATAGAAACCACTATACGAAACATTGTTTTATCGACTTTCTGCGAAACCTTAGAATTTCTGACGTTATATTCGCCTATGATGTTTGTTTCGAACGTAGGCAGTAACGATGAGTTGATTAGTTTGTTTCATTTATCCCAATGATGCGAACAGTTCGACAGAAGAACGAGCATTGATCGTTCATAAACGCTTATATAACGGGCTCTCCGATCTACAACCTCCTCCGTTGCAAACTGTTCTCACTCACTGACACCAGCCGACCTTTTAAATACTTTAGATGATTCCGACACTATTCGTTTCGATTACGATTGGATGTAATAAACGTAGCCAAAAAGAAAACTGAAATAAGTGGACGAAGATACAGTCTTACGCTCCTTTTGGTTTGAAGCCTTGAGGTCTATGTTGGCCATTGTGATGCTCGAAGCACGACTGCAAGAATGACCTTTTTGCTGCGAATACAATGGCGGTCCTCTGAACGCATAAGATGCCACCAGTAACCTAGAAAAATTTTCTCTGAGAGGAACAAGCTGAAGTAAACGGTGTTAGAAAGAGTTTATGCATATTTCTAATAGGTAACTTAATATGCAATCTTTCAATTTGTACATGATAGTTATAAAAACAAAGGTCTCTTTGTTTGTGCTATCTGGATTTGTTTCTCGTTGAAATCACGTCAAAAGCTGGCAAAAATTGATGCTCGTTACTGTTCATATTCATATGAGTAATGATTACATCTCGTTAATTAAGCACACCTGCTGACGATGTAAATTTAAAGAGCGCCGAAATGAAATGCCTCAACAACCTTAACTCTCCTCGGCGATTTCACTGCGCTTCAATTATATCCGTTCAGAAACACTACTGACAGCTTTTTATCGTTAATTTGATGATTTCACAACGATAATTATCCTGAAGTGGTTCAAGTAAAGCATTTGCTAGCTAAGCGTTCCGATTCGGAATCCAACGCTGAAGTAGCTTCATCAAGCAAATGTACCACTGGATCACGAGCGAGAGCACGGGAAATCGCTATCCTCGGCTTTGGTCCACCTGAAATACACTGACTTATCTCATGCAAACTTATTTAATTGTCAGTGATGAAATTTTTGACTAATGTATCAAGCATACGAAAAGGATAATCTATTGACAGATGTTTGTCTGCAGTGCAAAAGAAAAAAATTTCGAAGAAAAGAATTATTCAGAGATTTGCCCACAGAAGTTAAAAAAGTTAACATAATTTTACAAATGCAACTGGAATCGTATTTCTAAAGTAGTTCTAAGGAGTACTGTAACTGACATTTGAATGCCCATTTCACCGACATCGTACTTTAGCCATCATAATGAAATTGTGCCCATTTGACAAAATCGCTACACCTTGGATCTCTTCAGCTGTAATCGAATCTATGCCGTAGGCAATATTCTCTCGCACCAAACGTGCATATAATACTAGCTCTTGGCCAACCAGTGCCAACCTTCGACTTTTTTTTTCTTTTATGGTACCTTTTTCATGTAAATGAAACATCGTTTTTGCACAAGCTCATACTGTTGAAGTTCTCTAATAAATTTCATATTACATGTAAGGATTTCTCGCTTAGTTACCTGAAATATTTACAATATGGGCATTAATATTTGCAAGTTGCTAAAGCGAGTGCAAATTATCGAAGTACTCCTTGATGTGATAATATAACGGCCCTGATGCACGTCTGATGTCCCCTTCAGTTTTCACCTGAATCAAAAGCGCCTAGTAAAATCTTCTCGTTCTCATTACGATTCAGTCCGATAGGTAGAGAGAAAATAGGTATAAACCTTTATATGAAGAAATCTGTGATCATAATCTAGTCCGGGAATGCCGTCAAGAAGGATCTGACCTGAGGTCGGCTCATAGAAGTGCTCCAACATTGCAATGCACGAACTTTTACCACTGCCGGATGGAGCCATTAGCGCTACCACTTCTCCGGGGTTAACCGTGAATGATATGTCTTTAAAGGCAAACACATTCAGGTCGTAAGTTCACTTGAACGTGATTGCAAAATGCTTCGATATAGTGGTAATAGTCGAAACTTCAGCTTTGAGTGAATGAAAGCCGAAAAATTAGAAAAACTTTGAGGAATGAGACACCTTCATCTGTTATTAATAATTCATACAAAGACAACACCTGAAATATAAATCTTGAAACGATACAAAACAAGGGAAATGCTGAATGCTTTCTTTTGGTTCCTAAACAAATTTCAGCGGTTTTTTCCAACACGATGATGAAATTGGATTTCAAAAAGGAAGAAAAGCGTATAAGACGAAAGAGAAGTACTAGAGTTGAAGTTCGACTAAACCCTTGAGATTGTGATAGACTATAAGAGTGATTTAACTATGCACCAGCTGAATAAATCAATATACATTATAAAATATCATCAAATCCATTCGACAAATATATCGACGCCTCCCACTGTAAAAATAAATCAAAGCTTCATATGAACTGAAAATTTGTTGTTTATACATTTCGAAAGATATTAATAAATTATATCATATAGAAAATTCTCTAAGTTGGAACATATAATCATTCTTAAAATGCCTCATGAAAGTAAAATTCATCGCTTATATGATGATCCAGTCAAACCGTACATACCCTCATAACGAAGTCGGGATGGGTCGGATAACTGAATCGAACGTTTTTGCATTCGACGTTGCCTTCCACCTTAGAGATGGTACTATCCTGTTTGATCCTATCGTAACTGTTCACTAGTGGTTTGCGATCGATGAGCTCAAAGACTTCTTGATGCACCTATAGCCTGCATGAGGCCGTTCCAACTTCACTCAAGTCCTGAAAAATGCCACAAGATGCCCTGACGTGGGGAACGTTTTTTTTTTTTGGAGGCTCAGTGCGACAACAAAACAGTCCGTTTCAACCGAGCTGAATAGATTCTCTTGGGATATTCCTCGCGAAAAAAGAAAATTGGAGTACGCCTTCTGATATTCCCATGCAGTTTTCTTTTCATACAATTTCTAATAGGAAAAACGGCAAAACAGCCTTCAAATAGTCACCAAATGATTGCAGAAGTCGCAAAATCATCTCTGCCTATGTGCCGTTTCAACTTGCAGATTTCATCTTCTCCTTTGTAAACCTTCATTTCAGCATAATTTCGAAGTTATTAATCACAAATCCGTGCCATATTTTAGATCAGAATTTTGACGAAATAATTATAGCTTTATATTTTAGTACCACAATTTCAGAATTTCAGAAACATTATCAGAATTTCTTAGGTACCATAATTTCAAAGTATTTTATCGACCACAATTACCATAGGCTAGTATCCCATTTCAGTGATGTACAAATAGCTGATAGGTATGTTACGCTCTAATTTTACAGATGACGCGTAGAAAAGAATATTTTTTGCATTAAGGACTATCAGTACTTAGGGCAGTTAAATTTGATTGTAACTGCATAGCTATGTAAGGATAATACAGAACTTAAAGCAATACAAAGATAGATCGATTTAAAGAAATAGAAAGTATTTTTACGCTTAGGTTTTCGCCAAGTTGAAATTGATAGAGAAGAGTAGTTTGGATTCAGTCTGAGAATGGTAATCTATTTGCGTACCGATTTCGATTTTTAAGAAAAGATCCAAAATTGAAACAATTACGAAAATAAATGCATAAGTTGGCGCTATGATTTCTCCTGAAATGAACCCTCAGATGAAAATTCAATGCTCCACAATTCTCTCGTAACTCTTTTATAGTCTACTTACTAGATTTTAGTAAAATTCTAAGCGTAGAACTGGATTATCTGAAAGTTAGCGTTGATGAAAAAGATATTTTCTGGAAGGCCAACTGAAGCTCTAGCAAAATTATGATCATAGGATTTGGAAGGTGAAAAAGCAGACTTATCCAGAGTTAGCTGGTCGCATTTGAAACATGTTTGAGTTCCTACTGGATTCATCGCAGAAGTAACAGTTTAAGTGAAATTTTGTCGAGTGATTCGCATATTCAGATAGCAGGTAGAGTGAACCGTTAGGATGCAATATATGTGTAATGAAATTATTTTATGATACACATTCCTTTTTTTATGATAACTTTATATGACATTTGGATAAGCAGTTGACGCTGAATGTAAGGAGGAGGTGGGTTGGAGTGAAGTGAACTCAACGGTGATTTCTAACCTTGTCTTTGAGTACCAAATGACCGCCATACCATAGCGCAACAACGAGGATTCCCATTTGAAGAAACTGAAAATATTTCAGCAACAAATGCTCTGTTTTCTCTTCTATTGATATAGACATAGGAGAGAAATTTGCGCAATGCATAGAAATGAATATTTTGATTAAGTTCTCCAAATTTTACGAATAATGTTGTCTAACTCTGCCTTTGTTAAACACTCAGAACCTATGCTAAAATGTCATAGTTATGAAAATTCAGTTCACTCTTTTTATAGGGTAATCAATTAAGTAGTAAAAGGATAGGAACTTCTTACATTTAAGAATTCTGACAAGAATATATACTATCCAAACGAACTTTTGTGCTTATAGAACCTAGGTGATGAAAACGAGGGAAGCTAATTGATAGCGGTGGATTTGAAGAGGGGTACGTTGGGTAGAACATGAAAAATATTGCAGAACTCAACGATACACGAATAGTGTAAAACAACGGTCGACTAAATCGCTTCAGAGCTCGATTTTCGAATCTTGTTCATCTACAGCAATTCACAAGGACTTCATATTGGAAATATACAACGAAACGCACCTCGGATGTTCATACGAAACCACCAACGTGCGCGATCGCTCTTTTGTTTCAATAGCGAGCTGTGTTATATCCAGAAATGATAAAAATATGAGCAAAATCCTTGAAGATTTTTTTAAACAATAGAAATGAAATGCGTTCATTAAAATTCAATAATATCTAAGCTTTTATATGTGCGAAAAATGGAAATAAAGCTATTTTTTCATATTGTTTTCCATTATGATGAAGTGAATCGTGTGGATTTTTAACATTTTAAGAGTATATTACTACTTTAGTGTAGAAATTTCCCCGCTGAAATTTTGCGCTTTTCGCTTCTCAAACCGCAAATTTCCGAATTTCATTTTTTTGGCATAATAATTTCGAGAAAGGATTTTGATGAAACATATCAGGCAGCAGAATGCAATATTGCTTCTAAAACGACAATGAGGATTTTGAATATAATGGCGTTATTAATAGGCAAACTTTCGGAGTGTATAAATGCATCCGCCTATGAAAGATCCATCTAAACTTGAAATCGATGATCTTAGTGATGTACCTGAGAGCTTCGAACTTCTCACGAGCGAAACTTTTCATTGTTCAGACTACACTAATCACTTTGATGACAGATGCGTGTGTTTCTTCAGAATTCAGTACTTCGTATTTGTTAATAGACGACCAAGAGTTTATTATGTGTGATGTTTAACTTGTGATAGCTGTAGAAAAGTGGCTGATATGCTGGCACGGTATGTGCTTTTGCATCACGTTTAGGTAAGCAATTGATTTCTTAAGTTGCCAAAAACTGCATATAGAGAAAAAAGTCGCCATGTTTTAATTGATTCAAAACCTCATACTATTCTTTCACAAAGTATTCGATTATAAATTGGTAGGTTAGAAATTTAGATTAAGGGTCGTAGGTGATTTATAAAGGTGATTTTCAGATAAGAACATTAAAAAAGAAGAAAGAAAGACGATAAACTATTACAATATAAACACTAACGGAAAGAAAAGCCATTATGGCTTTTCTTATGTTCTATGAAGTTGGAATTGGGAAGCTTCGCCTCCGAAAACGTTTGCGACCACCTCTCAGGTGTAATAGGGGATCTTTAGATCATTACATACTTTAATGAGAAACAAAGCAGGAATGAAAGCAGAGAATGGCTCGGTAGGTTTGCAAACAAGTTTTAAGGGTCAGACGAGACAAAGAATTACAACTAAGTAGAAATAATGAAATTTGCCCAAATGCATTTCTTGGTTTCCCACCTCTCCGAAAGAAAAGAAAAATTCCTCCCCACTCTTCCCTTCTCTTCCTCCTCGGGGAAGAGAATTACTAAATGAAAAATAATTGTTACTGGCCAAATTAATATCGATTGAGAGAATATTTAACAAAGCCGCTTCACATAGGCAGCATAAGCAGTAGACGTATGCTGCTAGTAGTGAATCAACTCATAGCATTGCATACAATTCAGTGAGCACAAGAAATGAAAACATTCTCACACCACTCATACGATATGAAATTTCGGTAGCAGTATCGACTTAGCAGTAATTTTCGGGCCTAATAAATAGCTAGCGGAGTATATTAGTGCATTCACATTCAGTCAGTCGGCTACACAAATCACCGAGAAATATGAAATATGCGTAATAATTGCTCTATATTCCAACTGATCCAATCAGCCATATAAATGCTCCATAAAAGAATTGTTTCTCGCAATTATTTTCAATCTTTTGCTCGAATTTTAAAGGACAAACAAATAAAATGCCCTTTTTGAAATCGAAAAATTCACCGCCTCAATTGTGAATCGCCACTTTTCTTTCTATTTCTTATTCAATACTATTAGATTACCTTAAAAATTAAAGTGTAAAGTATGAAAAATAACAATTCTTCCGCGTAGATTATACGCTAAAGTGATTTCATTTCATATCTGCTATACTCCAGGTTAAATTTGATAAGCAAACTGATGTTACTGTTACCATGCGACTTCTCGTTCGACACCTGATTTGACCAATATTACTCAAACTTGGATAATATTTCACTTAGAACTAGTCATGAAGCCTATGGAAATTTATTGTTCTGACGCAATGACTGGTGGCTGAAAGAAAATTCGTCATCTTGGGTGGTCTCAAGTGGTCTTAAGTGATAGATAACCACAGCATACGCTGCTAGAGTTTAGGCCTAGGTAAAGGGCTTTATTGAAATGTTTAAAAATTAATGTATGGAATTATGATAAACGGATAAACGTTTCTTATGTTCCAATAATGAATTGGAGTAATGACTGCTTTCTGCTCGATTAGCATATGGTGGATAGAAGAAACAAAGTTGTTAGTCGATCGGAAGAAGCGCATATCGCCTTTTAGTGCGATGTTTGCAATTGCTATTGCAGAATTAAAATATTACTTAAATAACCGAAATTTATATGAATAATTTGCAAAGAGCATATTATTCTGAGAAGTTGAATTTCCGTATCGACCGATTCTAATGCGCCGCGGAGGAAACGAAGGTAGAAACAACCTGAAAGACTCAAAAAACGTTACATAAATAAACTTAAGCGATAGAACATCTGGAATGAGCATAGCATTCAGAAAATTTGAACAGTATTTGTACAAACCTCGGAATTATGAGGCCAATTTCAATCGGGAATCTAAAGTGTAGTGAATTTTTGACTAAGTGAAAATAGTCCTGCTATCTACTACTTCATAAATGCCTCAATCGACACCCACAGGTTGACTGGTTGATTTAATTTAGACAGTCATCCCATTTCTAAAAAAGCGAGCCTTGTTTCGTAGACTGAGATTACAGTGGAGAGCAGAAGTCGGGATTTGAGAGTCGAAGTAACTTAGCAAGAATAAGTAATTAGCATCTTTCGACTTGTTTTTCTGTTGCAATTATTATGACGCTATTAGAACTTAAGCTGAATTTATTTTGCAGACACTTGAATGATTGAGGAATCGTAAGCTGAAAGTGATGATAAACTGCGACCTGCTAAGTTCGGAGCGGAAGGAATAGGAGCGATCACTTAAAAAACTTCAAATAACATGTCAGTGTGGTTCCTGAAGTTATATATTATAAAGTAATACTTCCTCAAAAGTGACAAGTTGAGATGTAATTTAACAACGAAACATCGGCTAATGACAACGTCTAGTTGATAGAAAGGGCCCGCAGAACGCACGCTTAGGCTAGCGGAAAAATTCCCGAATTTCGAATTCCACCAATAAACGATTTCAACAAATCACTAATGAATATATCAGTCTACAAGTTTATGTCAGCGATTGTATGTTTTAATATCTCTGGAAACTGACCTGAGAGATTACTGCTGAGTTGTTAGTGTATAACAGACGAAAAGTGATGACTATTTCGAAGAAAGTGCACATGCAGAGTTCATTCTCTAAAACAAAACTTACGACGTGCGGTACCGCTTTATTTGAGATGAGGCATGCTAAGCGGCTCCTTTTTTGTGACATCAGAGGAAATGTTGAGCAAACTATAGAGGAAAATCAACAAAGAAAGCATACCCACCTGAAAAAGCCATTAGTAGGTGTAGTTTTCTATTTTCATCGTCGCAGGTTTTCTAGAATTCGCTTACTCCATCTTTTCCATTTCAGCATCGTTTAAAGCTTGAAGCGCAAATGTCAAAAAAAGTGGAGTTATGATTTCGGATTTGCAGGATTTTGCGAAGTGTTTTCTTTGTATCTAACGAAGTCGGTTCAATAAATCCACTACTTCATTTCTTCAAAAAGCTTCCACAGAAACCGTTGAAACGAGGTTTATTTTTGACATGAAAAAAAGCCGAACCTTTTTAACCGGTAGATGAGTTAACAACATGATGGCAGACCCCGCCAAACGTCCCAGCTATTTCACGACTGATTGGACTGCTAAAAAGCGGGAGTGTTTTGGCCCAAAGTCATTAACTTCTAACTGTTTATGTTTGGAAAATGAAACGAAAAAACCCCAGAACCGTCTAAAAGTCTACTTTCTTGCCAGAAATCTCTGATTGATGTAAAAATAGCGCTAAGTCGGTTTTACTATAGTAAACATTTGAATAAGCATCTCTCAAGCCCTAGTATATCGCAATAATCGTTTCTTCTAGGCAGATGTAATTTTGCATCGGCGATAACAAATTTCGCGATTAGCATTATTACTCTTTAGCGATGATTCAGCTAATATTTTTATGCGTTTTAATTTTTTTTTGAAATTTAGCTAATATTGAAATTCAGCTAATATTTGTTGAACTTGAACTTAAAATTGAAATTGAACTTGAAATTGAACTTGAAATTGAAAATTGAAATATTGAAATTTCGCTGAAATTGAACTTGAAATAAGAAAAAAAAAATAAAACTTGAAATTCAGCTAATATTTGTTGAAAATTTCGCTGTCTTCTAGAGATGGTCAGTACTTTGAAGCGTTTAAAAGTTGGTTTGAAAATTGTGAACAACCTAAATTCTATGTGACATTCAGGACAGATAGACGACATACACATACATACCGACTAATAGTCGACACAGACAAGCTGCTGTGTGACAAGTTGACACAGACAAGTTGACGTAAGCTTTCACATATTAGGCGAATGTGGCGGCGGATGTTAATGAATCTTGCAGTGGTACACAGCCGCTTGTAGTCTGTGATCGCTTTACTTGCTTGAATTTATTAAACATCATTTATCATTTTATCTCTTATACGCTTCTAAACGTGGTTAAAGAATTTGCACTTAATGCCTGGCAGTTGCCCATGAACTACCAGTTTCGCATGGCAACACTGCATTTTAGATGCAATACGCAATATCAGTACCACAATTGTGCATTTTCATATTTATCTGAGGGAACCGAATAGTAGGAATTTCAGCAATTCTTTAGGCGAAATGAAATGCAAAATACAAATCACTGATGAAACTTAGAAGATTCTTTAAGTTGGCGAAGCCGATTTGTGTCGAAAAAAATGGATGAGGTTTTTTAATCGAGAAAATATTGACCGAAATGCGAACAGCGAAATAATCGACGAAAGATTAGAGGGACATCTTTTTCAATTGCCACCTAATGACTCGGCATAGTAGATGAAACATCAATGTTCACGTTGTAATTGTTGTCAAAATTCACACCCCGTCTGCGACCTCCCACTACGATATGAGCCGATCGCCGATAGCAGATCAGGTTCGCCTTGACGACTTATCTCTTCATCATACCCAACCGCTTAATATTCTTTAACCATGCTCATTTGCAGTTGTGAGTCATAATCCACCAATTTTTGATAGCCTTTAAAAGCCTAAATATGAAGAGATATTAATCAGACTGCTCTCACCTTATTGGATTGTAGGAAATTTAGCCTCGCAGCAGCGAAAAAATAACCACACAGCGCTTAGATTTCATATGATCGAAACCCGCCCATCGACACTCTAGCTGGATATATATGAGTCTAAACTTGCCACCCTGAAGACATTTTTTAATGAAAATTTCCTAAGGAAACTTTAAAAAGTATATAAATGAAAATAAATATTAATATTAATATATATATATATATATATATATATATATATATATATATATGTATATGTATATGTATATACATATAGTAAGTAAGCAGTCATACTTTATGTCAGTGAAAAAAATACTTAGACAGTTCACGCCTCTTATATTTCATCAATTAGATTTTATGTACGTAATATGATCTGTGTTTATGCATACATGTAACTTTCATAGAAATCTTGGAGTTCATTTTATCACGTTTGCGTGAAACGGGGATTCTTAGTCACAATAATCGCTCGCAGCCAAAAGAGCTCCATCGAATTGCCATTCAACTCCACTAAAGGCTCCATCCAGTTTTATCTTCATTAGACTCAGGATATGGTCCACAACCATCTTTTTAAATATTTGTCACCACTCAAATCTTACAAATATGTAGATCAAAAACTTTGATTAGGCTTCTTGAAATTTGAGCGTTGACAAAATCCCAGTCGATTACGCGTAATCGAGTAGAATTGCTTAGTTTTTAAGATCTCAAAAGGAAATGAATCACGAATACGTTTTATTCAAAAATGGTTGGGGATGTGCTCCTCTTTCATCAGCCATATGATTACAACCTTGTTTAATATGCGCAATTATTAGTAGACCTGAAATCAATATTAGGTTTTTTGTTTCCCAATCATCTATGACACAAATAATCGAAAATGTTATTAAAAATTATTAAGACAACTTATTTTCAAGTTTCCTGAAATTAGCCGGACTCAATCACAATACCATTCTTTCTCGTCCATAATTCTGATCGGAAAAATAAAATGGATGCTCTAATGTTGCCGTGAATCTTCTCCTAATGGCATTATTGTTTTTGAATGCCGCCTCATAATAAGAAAAAAACAACAACAACAACAAAACAAAACAACAATAACAACACAAATAAGCTACCAATATGGTATACAATTTGAATGCGCTACATTGAAGTCATGACCAGAAACGTTCATTAAAGAACTCTACTTTAATTTTTACTTCACTTTTTACTTTAATTTTAAAGAACTTTACTTTATTACTTTATTCTCATAAATGTCTAGTTAAAATGTTGTAAGTATCCGCCAATATCGCTATTGATTTACTAATTCTTTGTTTTTGTTTGTTTTTGTCAAAGATATTATTTGAAATGAACACTTAAGTGAACGTAAAATGATTCATATGAACGAATCACCCCTCAAAGGTTTCGTTGCTTGAGAAACTGATAACGATGTGACAAAAACCAAACGCTTCAAATTTTACCTCGCTGACTACTTGTTGGAGTCCTCAACTTGTAACGTTTCATTTTTTGTGTCATCTTTCATCATTTCCACTGAATTTTTCTCACTTTTCCCCCTTCAATTCTTCATTCTAAAGTAGAGCTTTGTTGGTTTTTCTTCTTAAAACTTCGATGGCACTTTTTTATTGCTAGCAGCTTAATGCTTTGTTCCAATTTTCAGTGAACGCTTTGGTAAAATTCATTAATTTCATTAACTTTGACAATATAAAATTCAAGAATAGCATTTGCTCACAATAAACTCTAAGAATAGAAGACGTGCGTATGAAGAAAACTGGACTCGCCGTGGCTGCATAACACGGTCGAGCGCATAGCAGGAGGCGAAGCCAATAACCGTCTATGGATGCCGGTACGCAGGAGCCCAACCAAGACCGAAGAGATAATTTGGAAAGGAGCACTACGGTCTCCAAACGCAAATAGAGATAACGAAACATCTAAACAGGGCGAAACTCGACTTATATAGGTCTCAGATATCGCTTAGGACGGTACAAGAGCACAAAAGTCGAGCGATGAAAGTATGTGAAGAACAGTAAACGAGATTCGATTGTACTAGTAATTGTTTTAGATCACAGGTTAGATCTTCAATGCCACACCAACAATAAATTATTTTCGAACTGGTCATGTAAAATCATCGGTCGTCGCATTTCACTTACCATTTAAACTTCACATCGTATAAAATTACCTCTCTATATAGTTGCACATTAGTAGCTCTAACAATGCTAAATATTCGTCTACCAAAATTTGAGTGCGGAGTTGCAGTGCATTTGCGGTCATCTCTTCTAGGATTGATGAATGGACGAAACAGTAGGCATTCTTAGGCAACCGGCGATGAGGCGATAAATTATTACTGTATCTTCGTTAGCAAACCTGAAATAACCCCATATTCTCAATAAGTAGAGACTGCTATAAAATAGCACTCGAGAAGCTTTAATCTAAAAAACTGAAGCTGACGTTACATGTGAAAGCAAAACTCAAAAAAACATGCAGCTGTTGTAAGTGCATTTTCCATAGACATCGATGAAATGATATTAGAATGATGATAAGAAGGAGGGAACGGCGGGTTTGTAGAGATAACATTTGTGAGAAGCGAATGACTTAACGAAACTGTCGCTAGTTGTTGATGGCAAGTTATAACAGAACTTGGTCGTAAATGGTTTCAAGGCGAGCCATCCTCTACCGGTTTTAGCTTGCAACAAGATGCGATCTCTTTACGCTCAACTCATCAACGTTGAACGCTAACGTTTTCGTCTACCCTATCGAACGAAAATGAAAACAGTGTTTTTATTTCATTATTGCCTTCTAATCAGCGCTTCCATTTAAGTTTCTTTTCCTATCTTGCTTATCTTGTTGGATACTTGGTTATGCACTAAGATATGGACGTGAGCGCAGTGAATGAGTTGTGACGCATTTCTTAGCTTGATCTTATGAAACCAATCGGATTCTCTTACAATATCTCAAAGGTACTTTCTCGAATAACCAATTGGACTTTTACTTTCTTTTTTTGTGCCTTTAGAGTTTTAACGAAATTCACCTCAATTGAGTTGACGTTGCACTCTTATATATGCTCTCATTTCGTCAAACAAAAAGCTACTCTTTTTATAGGTTTCCAAGTCAATTTTGCCAAGCATAATCGCAATAGAGCGCAGTCACGTGTAAAGCAAACGCAGCAATCAATTTTCAGTTGTAGGAATAGCGATCTTTTTAATTTATTTCAATATTTGGAGTGGCATTAAGATCTCTTTTTTCCGGCCATAGTCATATCCAATAAGATAAGCAAGATATAGCGTTTGAAGAATTAGTTCCCAGTCGATCGTCTATACGAACGAGAAGTTACATTGTGCATTTCATTAATTTTCATTTTCCTGAAGATTTTATACGAATATAAAATGCATTATGCCTTATATTCTATTTTAGATTAATGAATTTTTCTTCTAATCTATATTGTCGTCCATTGAGCTCGGTAATGTCGCTGGTGTGTTAAACGGAGTACCTCAATCATAAATGGCTAAGGAAGTTCTTCATTTCTATAACAGATCTACAAACAAACCAAATGAATAGTACATTCAACTTGTTGATTCATTCATTTTGCATCTGAGGACGCCTCGCAAATACATTTGTGCCTATTCCGTTAAAATATACTTTATAGATTATAGGCGGTTGAATGACTTCCATATCATATTTGTCCCGTTGACCGTCTAGAAAGTGATCCAAATGAAATGTTGCGATAGATTATTGAAGAGCTTCTTTTCTTCGTTGGAAACGATTATCTTATCGAAATCAATTTCATTTTATCGTTTTCAATTTTATTCTCCAAATTTCAACTTTATGATAGTTCGTATGTAAATATTTCCCTCTTTGTTAACATGATCCAAATGGAAAATATAAAAGATTTTGATATTATCACTTTTTCTCATTTGATATAATGATGATTATATGTCTCATAGCGAAGGAGATTATAGTGAAGCGATCATATTTTGAGCCATTTGAAAGGATTTTTCGCATCAGGATTTTCCACAAGGATTTTCCCTCTATCATTTTTCTATTTCTTCCATATTTTCCTATGAATGTTCAATCATTTTCTTACGCGGTTATTCGATTTTTAAACTTCCTTGAAATAAATGAAGTCTCGATTCTTCGACTATTATTAATAAGTTGAAAGTAATTAACCCATTATCAAAATATTGCTTGACGAGAACGACTAGTCTTCAAATAAGGCAATCATTCAGTTCGACGTTGCGTATTCTGTCATTAATTCGTGAATGTTGGAATTCATTGGATTTGAAGCAAAGAGAGGGGAAAACTGTTAATTTACGTTTTTTTTTCTTTCAGATTTTTACTTTTATTTGTGTAAATCATATTCTTGACCACTGTGCATTAAAACGGCGACTTATGGACGTTGTAGCTCACATATTCAGAGGATGAAGCGTGGAAGAACAACAGCAATAAAAAAAGCAAAAAAAAACCTGATCTGTAAGATGAGACCGTTTGCAGCTCGATCGCCTATTGTCCACCCGTTAGTCGTTTACATACGTTTGGCCGAATCGTTGGCTGACTGCCTGTACACCGAGGTCCGACCATCAGACCGGATATTCCCACACCTTTTAGCCTCGGGCAGTATTTAGCGCACTTCTGTTGGTGGCATCGCATAGATCACGTCCAATATTCACGCGTTCGACATCGCATCACTAGCAATTCGTTTCTTTCTCATCTCAGACTTGTTGTTCGTGTTTACCATTCTCGCTCACGTTACACGGGTTTATTTCAGTTTCCGACCTTTCCGCCTATAAATGTGAAAAACTAAAAGGTTATTCACCGAGGTAGACAGATTGAAGTGATCGAAGTCGTTTCTTCCTGCAGTAAACTTCGTGTCTAATTTAATGCTTGAGGCAATGAAGAACCGTCGCTAGCTTTTTTTTCGCAATCTTTTACCTTCAGCTTCTTTTCCTGTTTGCAAGATTTTAAAGTTTAACAGTTATTGGCTGGTTGTAGCAAATTTGATTACGAATCAATGAGAATTTATGGAAAATAATAACGAGGTGTTAATTTTGTTAGCCGAAAACCGCTTGATGGATCGATCAAGCGATTTGATCATCAAATATAAGCGTGCTGATCGTCAGAAAGTCGAAGTTGAATATGAAAAGTTGGAGCTAGTATCGAAAGCTATCGAAATTTCCAAGAAGTTTTCACCTAATTCAATCATTATTTTGCATAATTTCAAGTAAAGGCATTTTTGAATCATGCAAAAGGAGTAAGTACTGTTTGAAACACAACGTTAATCCTATGAGTGACTAAACCATTGCAATTTGGCGTCGTTCAAAAGTCGTCTATCGGTACAAGCGTCATCCGCGACATCTATCAAAACTTCTGCAGAGCGCCTGGACGCTGCTAGTATGTAGCCAAAACAAACTCATTTCTAATCCAGATATGGTCCTTTTTTCGCTACGGTTATGATGAGAATGAATATGATATTAAGAAACATCTTCTACGTGATGTTCTTCCATATTTTTGTTGCGTATTTTGTGAATGTAGACATAAAAAGCGTTGAATATAATAGATGAAAAAAACACAATTTCGGAGGATGAAAAATTTCGGCGGACGGGTAATTCCCATCATGCTCATTTAAACATTACCTCCGCTATAGATGTAACTATTCCTCTGAAGAGGTCTGTATGAACAATTTCTCTTCAATCTATGCAAATATTCAATAAACTATGAAAGTTTTCTCTGCTAAAAGTGCATTTATATGAATATGGAAGTAAAACAAATATTTATACTTGCTTATATTACTGATCAACATACTTACATTCCATTTTAGGTGGATATTAGCGTATGCTAAGTTTGTTTCAATTCTTTATTTGCTCGAAAATCTTATGAAATTGACTGATCACGACATTGCAATGTTCGCTTATCTATGGAACAGGTTTAAGCATCAACAAGGCGGAATTTCTAAACGTTTCCAATTGAAGAACGCTCATAGTTATCACATGACAGTGGTACCACAAATGTTTTTCAAAAGCCCACGAACTGTTGTGGTGGTTTATTGCTCGAATGCGTTTGCTAGCCATAATAAAGCCAATCGCAATGAGCGCGCTTCGATGAGGCACACTTCGTTGATCATTGCCAGTAGTACTAGTTCCCAGCGAATGTTTCACTGTAAAATATCATTTTACTTTTGAATCATCGAAGATACTCTCACGATAATCATGAGTGCACTACGTACAGATACAATATTACATCATAATTTCAGAAGAAAGCGATTTTTATTAAGTCAATTCCAAGTAAGCAGTTGAAAATATATTATTTTTTTCTGAAAGCTTTTTCGGATGTTTAACATATGCTGATGTGCCGCCATGCTAGAAGTGGATGTGGGCGTTCCATATTTCAGTGGTGCTTTGTAATTTTGAAGTGTAGTCGTTTGGTGTGCATCTAAAACTGGTTGTGCTTCTGTGGCGACATACTTGCCTATTGTAGCGATTGAGCGGCACAATCTGTTTCGTCGGCATCCTATCAGTTCGATAACAAGTAAGAGTTATCATATCTTCCAATTCAGTCGCTTTTATTTAATCACTGAGTTTTTATATTATCGTATATTTAAGAGCTACTGTTAATTCCGCTCAACTAGCAAAGTAAAATTTGAAAAAATACAATAAAAACACAATATGCAAAGATGGATCTCGCTGAAACTCTCTATTATCGTTTATTATGAGCTATCAATGTAGTACCGTTTTCGTTTATAGATTCTGCTAGGTTTATTTCACGTTCAGAATGACATAACTTGCATCATAGTGGGTATAATCATCTATTGACTTTTTTGAAACCTTTCGCTTTTTTTCTCCCATAGACCATATTAACAACGTAGAAATTTCAAAGAATTTAGAATAATCGTAAGCTCTGATCCATTAATAAGACACCAATATATATTTTTTAGCTTTGCAGTTAGCGATAATAAAGAACGAGAGTTTAAATGAGAAAAAAGAGGAGAAAATTCTAAACAAACACCTAATAACTTTTATACTCTTATTCGAAAAGTAGAACGATGACGAATTTCCAGTCTATAGAATGCTTATTTATTTCAGCGATCGCTCACTTCAACAGCAGCAAAATAATATGTTTTCGGTCGTAAGTTAATTTTTTCTTTATTTTTATTTTTCCCACTAATCGAAGTTGATTAAAAATCGGATTGTCCGGATCATATATGATTTCAATATTTCTTTCGATTCTCTAGTTTTTATTTTCCAATTTTCTTCTTCTTTAATTATGTATGCTCGACAGAAAATGCTCAGTCCTTTCATGCGGGATTGGATTCATTCCTGATTGAGACTGAGATGGATTCAGTATTGATGGATTCATCAGATATCAATTTGGCTCAGTTTCTTTCTTCCATCTTGGCTTCGTTTGTAGAAGTGGAAAATTTGCGCAAATCCATGCTTGAGATGAGATAACTGTTTAATTTCGACATCTCATGTGACATCATCGCGTGTCTCAACTCATCACATTATATTTATATTTTCTTATCATTTAACGTTTATAGTATAATTTCATTTGCTTTATTGATTCATTGGAACGTATTCTGCAGCGTTGTCCAACTTTTGCTTATATTTGCATAGTCGCCATAAAGCACTTAATGCAAAAAAAACCTCTACTGGAGAAATGATCTCATATTCATTTGTAAAAATTGTTCACGAACTTAAGGAGAGTCAACTGTGGTAGCAAGTCAAATTTTAAGTGGCAAATGAGGTTGGAATACCTTTACCTTGCGGTATTACTTCGATTTTTGCTGCATCAGTTACTTATGTACCTTTACCTTGCGGTGTTACTTCGATTTTTGCTGCATCAGTTACTTATGTCATCATTTTATAGGCGAGCGGACTTTTTCTAATCGCTGATTTAGCTCCATCGCACAACAGCATAAGCCTGCTGATAGAATATGCCAAAAAATGAACAATTACGTTGTTGTGAAGATGAGAAATCGTATAACCACCCTGAACGCTCTTCAGTCGTTTCCGAAAACTGACACGGGGCTAGGGAGGGGAAGCTGTGAATTCTTTCCCTTGTTCAGCCTAAAAGCCACATGCCAGATTTATTATGGATGCATTTAACACAGGAACTATTTCAGTTGGTCGCAGTGTTGTTGAGTACAGTATGTACAGGAGAAGATGCATCAGGAGCACATGCCGGTTTTGTATCAGGAAGGGCACATGTTAACGCATATTCCACCGATGCACGATCGCATGTTGGAGCGCGTAGTATCAACAGTGCATCAGTGCAAGTTAATTCACTCATTTTCAGCAGTATAAATTATTGTGCTCATATTGGTTAGCTATTCGGAACGGTCATAATTTATTTCATTAAAACCATTCAGTTGAAGTTTTATGTGGATGAATTTTCAGCTAGCTGCTTCACTAAATCATAAGATCAGAAGCTAGCTGAGTATACTATCTAAAGAGAGATGCTATTAGCGCAACGGCAATAATTTTGCTGATACGCAGTTTGTTTACTCATATGGTGAAAAAATCTCATACAACATCTTCAGACCGCTATATTTATTATTTCGTTCATAATTTTCAAAGTATCGCAAAATGCTTAGCGGCAAACATTTGCACTTTCGAAGTTCCTTACAAACTTAACTTATCGATCATATAACGACGAACATAGGGCACATGTGGAAAATATGGAATGGAAAGGCGTGATGAGGTCATACCGAGGCAACTCTTCAGACGTTGATCAGATAACGCTGTGTCGATTTCGCACTACGTTGATTCGATTATTGTTTACACTTCCCAAAATTTACTTCATGAAGAACTCGACGGTTCTACTTCGTTCTTCGCTACCACTTATCCTCGAACGTTCTCAGCATTGTCTTCAAATAAATTCAGCATAATTATTCGAAACTGTTCAGCTGTAGGATTACCCTACTTCGTTCAAAACATTCAATTTTTGAATGCTTTTTTTTCCGAATACGGCTGCAAAGAATTTCTCGAGTCGAATAGATCGAGAGGATGGATATCAACGTTATCTGCAGTGGATGTTTCTATGTAATGGATTTTTGAACTAACATTGCAGTAAAGTAAAGAATTTAGAAAAGGAAATAAAAGTATCGCGGCAACTGGATTCAATCCTGCTCTAGCTCTTGCAGTTCACGGTTATCCAGGAATAAAATTTCGCCTAAATCAACGCGCCTTCCAATACTCAAGTACATTAATTGGAGCTGTGCTGAATAGCGAAATTAAACGTGCTCACATTCCACCTATTATTCAGTGCATACCTCAGGTAAGTACCACTTTTCAAATTTCGGTGTTAGAGCAGCAAAATGTTGTGCTTTTGCATTTATTGAGAGTCGATTAGACAAACTCTCATCTCATACAATAAACGGCGTATAATTCTAACTTAGCGGTGCCCTAAACAATTGAATTAGTTTTACGGAACATTTTAATGCCTAAGTATTTTCATTCTCTGCTCGAATCTTCTTGAAACAAAAAATATCTTTCATCGAGTTCAGCAATTCACCTTACTAAGTAATTTTCAACTAATGCTTACCGAAAGTTGAAAAACCAAGTATTTTTTCTTTCAAGACACAAATCGTCTGTAATTTGTTAATTGGTCCCTTCTTGGCGATGAATCATCATCCTTTCAAATTACTGAATTATTTCGACAGTTTTTCCGAGTCTATAAGTTAATCGTTAAAATATCACGTATATGTGCATTCCCTATTAGCGTTTCGCTTATTATTCACAGTTTTCAATGCTTATATATGAATAAATAAACCAATTTCATACGTAGGTGAACGGTTGCATTCAAGTGTACAATTTATATGTGTCAAGATATCGATGTGCTCAACGTGTTACTATATATCCAGCACCACCTAATCGTATCATTATTTCTGTGCACAATCTTGACGTCGGGTAACTAATTATCATCATCGCCTATAATACATAATTTATTAAATGAATTAACGAACTGAGTACCTCTCGTGATGGGAACAGTTTTGGTGTTTTAATGTTCTCGCTTTTCATCTTTATTCGAACAGTTGAGCTCATGTCTTTCCCAAAGAAACGTTTTGTTCAGTAGTAATTTTGCTTGTTTAGGTTATTAAGTAAGTTAAGTAGGTTATTGAATGTTAGTTATGTAATAAGAACATGTAGACCTGAAAGAGACCATCTGAATGAGAGTTTTTCATCAAACTTGGAATTTAAGCCATAATAATTTGATTTTGAATAATGTAGAAGAAATTACTTCACGTTGGGAGTTTTTTCCTTCGAATTTATTCTGCTTCAGTGAATGCTTTTTTTTGCGGAAGTGAGCATTTACTTCAGGGTGTCGGGTAATCTTGGTGGTCAGATCGTCGTGCTACTTCCTCTCGTATTGAGTGGCATAGTTCATGTAAATGCTCATCAGGTTTGTTCCATAATTTCATCAGCCAATTTAGTCGATTCTACTGGATGGTCATTTCCAGCAATAGTCTAACTATAGTGATGTGATTTTAAAACGCAATCAACAATTCAAGAATTAAAATATATGAGGGAATCTCTGTGAAAGGCAACCTTTATATGTGGCGATTGCATGAAAGAATACGCTATAGCGTAAGAAGGTTGACCTTGCAAACTGGAATTCACTCATTTGCCGCTTTATTTCAGCAGCTTTCAAATCTTCTGAAGCGTTTATTGGCTGGTGTAATTTTCTAAAACTTAGGCCAGTTTCAGCTATCGTATTTTCAATTCGTTAACGGAGTATCCAAGTTGGAGCTGCGATGATAATGTCTACTACACACAATCGAAAGCAATGCTGTGATGATATTAAAAACAACTGAAGAGAAGAAAAAACTTACTAATGAATAGTTCTAAAAAAAGCTTAATAGAAGGCTGTTCAGCTAAGAATTCATTCCGAACAGTTGTTCCATACGTAAATGTTATAATCAAACGAACTGCAATCATCGTTACCTTTTTGCAGGTGTCTGTAACCGTACAATTAGCGCTTGAACGTTCCTTAAGCGGTTCTCCCTCTATACGAATAGTTGGCTGCTCAGCAAGTGTAGGATATGTTGATGCGTACATCCAGAATGGTGGTCTCATTGGCGACATTGTAAACAATCAATTCAGGGTTAGTTCTTCGCTTTTTTTAGCGATTAGTATGTGCGCAGAACAATTTTCAGTATTCGGCAAATTGAAGTGTGGTTAAGAATTACTTAACTCTGATTTGTGGAATAATACATCAAAGACGAGCATACATAATTGAACATACACTTCCTTTTGAGTGTCGGAATTTGCATTGCACTTTAGAGGGCAATTTGAACAAAATGGGAGCAGAATGATAGCAATGAGTTCATAGCTGCTCTATTTGCTGGGGGTACACTCATGGTTGCCGATTATTGGTTGCAATCTTAGTTGAAATTAGAGTACAGTTGACCGGCTTATAACGAATATTTGCATCAGTGCGTTGCAGGCCAAAGTATCTGAACACGTACGAGAGGCAATACCGAGTAAGCTCTGCGAGGCATTACCACGGATCGTCAGTGAGAGAATTAATCCGAAGCTAGCCGAAGTACCTCAGTGGATCGCCCTCAAACAGATCGCCTCACTTGCAGGAGGTATCATCGGTGGAAACAACAAAGTGCCCGAATACGCAAGTTTCTTGCCATCTAAACACTCCCGGATGCAAAATTGGCGTACAGATGCATTCCTTTAATGTCGTTTACTCATTTTCATATTTGTTTTCGCATGTATCGTGATAGTTCGACGAAATGCATCCAAATCGCATTGTAAAGTAAGCATTTGAGTTTCGCTAAAGCGTTTGTCAGAGATGTTTGCGCGGTGACTGCTAAGCAGAACGAGTGCATAATCAGATTTTTGCGATAGCAGTTCAAATCCTAACATAAAGCATCCGTTAAAATAAATATAATTCGCTGTTTTTGAATTTGCCAGTAGGGTGGAGAAAACATGAGCTTTTTCAGTGTTCCTCACCGCAGTGTCAAAAACCGAAGCAACAATCGGTGACTATACCTCCTTCAGCTGCTATATCAACCAATGCCCCTTCAATTAGTACACCTGATCATGGCCAAAGCGCAAATTTAGACAGCTCACCACTAAATACTTCTCTGCCGCTTCCCGATAAACAGGGCAGCACATCCGACCAATCGGATTTCCAATCGAGGAGGAGCGGGAGAGTTAGAAGACTTTACTCGAGCTCTCAATACAGCTTGCAGGTTATTGTTCTTCTGTAAACGTTGAATCGTCAAGTTTTGATAATATGTTCATACGAAAATTCTACTGTTCTATTTCCAACCAAGTGCATTACTGCATGGTCATAATTGTCGGTCATTAACGCAAGCAGTCAACTATTCGAAGAATAGATGAGTAATTTTTTCTGTGTAAGTTTGCATCACTTACTGATATTTGATCAACATTCGGCTGCGAGAGATGTTTATGAAAGCACGAGCTCAATTTGTTACCTGATAGGTCGAGCTAAAGAAATACACACATTTCCCGCCTTGTAAACAATATTACTTGAAATCATGCACATAAACATTTTCTTCACAACTGAAATAAAACATATAGTGAAGATTATTCGTTGAAATCAATGAAATGAAATGCTCAATTGCTCAGAAATATAAGAAATTATTATTTTATGTGCAGTATCTTTCTGAGCTCATTTTCAGAGTGCTGTTGTCCTACATGGCTTACAATTAATGCGTACGCGGCGTGTGGCACCGATGGCAATTCCATTGCCGTTTGAAGCTTATCACGACGCTGACTTAAATGCACAACAGCGCAGAGCAGCACTAGCTGCTTCATCGCTTCATCGGGCCAACGGAGTCCCAACCGGAATTGTTGCTTCGCGTAGTGGCAATCCTTGTGCTGGATGTCCTGATCCTGAAAACAAAGAGCAGCTCAATGCTGTTCAAGATCTACTGAAAGCTCTCGACATCGTACGTTTTGCTCATCCCATTTTCGGTCGCGTCAACATGAAATAGCACAGCAAAGTCGGAATAAAAAATTGAGTTATAGCCTAAGGTCATCAGCTATGAGAGCGATTTTTTTTTGCATTTATTCACCGTTCTTTATAAGGCAAAAATATTGCTCATAAAGTATTATTTAACAGGAAACACCTCAGTTAACTCGAGCATCACCGATAATAGAAATTGTAGAAATTCATCTTCGAAATTTAGCTTTTTTTCCAAGTGTTTTTTCCACCATTACGTTGAGTTAGAAAGGATTGAGAATGAAATTTTAGAATAAGCTTTCGGATATTGTACTTACGACACAAATTCTACGTACCTACGCGACGCCGAATGATTACACGGTGGAGCTAAATGGTGAGTTCAGTCCGAGCGGGCGTGGAGGTACACCGTTCAGCCCATTCGCGATGTATTTCCCACAAGCAGTTGGCAATTCGATGGCCGATGCACTTCTCAGTGATTTCACTATCAATTCGCTCATCTATCAAATGCAGAAGTATGTGTTGGCTCAAAATATTAGACCACTGCAGCAAAATTTGAAGCATTTTTTTAGAACAGTTTTTTTTCCTTCCATCATTTTTGGTTGCTTATTTGCTCGCTTCGAATACAATCGAAATTCAAGGATAAGCAATCGAGTGATTGAAAACCGTTTATTTATGTAACATATTCAATGCTATACATTAATTCGATGGATACGAGATTGTATATTTCAACTGCAGTAAAAAATGCGCTTAAATATGACATGCAATCAATGTAGTGTTATGCCGAATCGCTACCTTTTTGTGCATTTAGGAGGTAAATAGATTCACCATTTCCTATCAATGGAGTCGAAAATAAAAAGAAAAAGTACTAATGCATCATTTCACCTGCTGTATTCAGAGGAGTGAAGTTAAGCCTTAGGTGGATAATAACGAGCGCGGCAATGAGATTTGCTCGAATATTCGACATGACACCAGTTTTCCGGTGTTTCCTCCAACAGACACCATGAAAATCGGAAGCAGTGGGATGCATAATGTTCCAGGCGTTCTGAAGATTTATTGGAAGTAACGATTATATGTCTTAAGCATGACCGAGAGGTACAACGGATTCCTTCTTTGCTTCGATCAGTGCATTCATCCATGTCAGACTGTTCAAATAGGAAAGATCTTTCAGAAAGGGATTCATCTCATTCCGCGTCGGTCCAGAGACACCAAAAATTGGTGAACTATTGAAAACGACATGCGCTGATGATGACTATTCATCCGAAAGCTTCGAAGATCCTGGTGTTGAGGTAAACATTAACGATTTTAACTTCTTTCTCAAATCTCTTACAACCCCTCTCCAACAACCTAAAAAGGGGAGTTTTCGTTACTGGAAATACGGCAAGAAAACACAGAATGAAAATCAGTACAGCAATAGACATATACTCATAAAACAAACACTCTAAGCGACCGACGTCTCACGAGAGGGAATATGATCAGCTCCGATTGCGATACAGTAATCGTAGACATTGAGAATATTGATGTATCTAATATAGACAATCTTCGGTGCAGTGGCCACGAAAAGTTTCTTATTAGTATTGCTACCGAAGTGTTTCAATCTGCAGGGAGGATGGCAAAAACCTGTTAATAATATCGCACAAAAAGATCGTTTTCAATCTATTATACTACTCATAGTCATTTCCGTAGTCCGGGAAAGCATTTAAACAACATTATTTCAAGATGAAGGTGTATTTAATTGCTTTAAGAAGGCTGTTCAGATGACGTAACCTGTGACTATGAAACGACAACAATCCAGAATTTGTCATGCAACCCCCACATGGCTTTTAAAAACCAACAAGGGTCCTGAGAAAACCGATATTATCTTAGCCTTCAGTTGAGCAGAATCCGATTTCGGAAGCTTTCCTTAGAATAGTATAGCGTGGATACATTTTCAGTTATTGTTGTGTTACATTAAAATGCTTCATTATACTGCATTAAAGTGCCAAAAATGCTTCGTACCTCAGGAATAACCCGAAAAAGTACAACAAGGAAATGAGGTCGTTTATAGTAAGCCCAAAATCTTCTTTGCAAAATGTATCTATGACAATTTTTCAGCTGCATTCAGTGACTGCAGTAAAGAAACCGATGCTATCTAGGAACATCTATATTTAGATCGATGACGAAGGTGAAAGTACCACAGAAGTAACGACAACAGAAACATCAGCGTTGCGAAGGCGAAAACGTGAGGAAGGCGATGATGATGGTGAAGAGGCTCTATTGGCTGATTTGGGCATTTGCATTGGTGACATTATGCCTGCGGTCAGAGAGGCACATCCCAACAAGAAGCTCAACATTCTTATCCATACTGTACGCGCTCCGTCCGTCATCTTCAGTGCCAAAAATGGCGGTAAATTGTTTCAAGCAGTGGATGCATTTGTGTGAACGACATACCGAAAACTGTTGATCAGACCAACAAGCGTCTCATATTTTTATCACCATCCTTTTTTGTTTTTCATTGGAGGATCGAATAGCAGTGAAGTGACGCGGAGTACTTCGAGCTACGAGAATATATCATTGCCTACTCAATAAAAGCTGGAGGAAATACCACTTAATGTGTTGTAGATTCAGTAGTGTAATTGTGACCTTCTTGTTTCCAGGGAATTCTGTTCCTACTTTCGTCTCTCCTTTCCATCTCAAGTGTTATTTTGAATAGTCGTCCAATTTTCCCATACCGATGAAGGTTTTATTAAGGATTTATTTCTGTAATAAGTGGCCTGTTTAAAGAAAAAATTTCCGTAATATTTTTATAATAAGTAGAAATGGTTAAGACACTTTCTTTGAGGGACGGCAACATTGGACTTGATAGCGGATGCTGAGATCTTCATTGATGATACTGGCGAGAAAGTTGGAACGATAGAGGTGACAACTGTAGTCGAGGTGGCGATTAAGTCGAGTGGGAAGCATATTTCTGGAACTGCTCAGCTGAAGGTTTTGAAGTTAGAGGACAAGGACGGGACGCTTGGACTACCTCCAGACGCTTTCCGTAACCTCGCCAATCTTGGCAAGGATATGGTTTCGAAGGTGAGCGCTTGCATTATCTTTCTTTGAAAAGTGGCAGGGAGAGTGGTGAAAGAAAGTGCCCATAAAATGCTCGCGTTCTTGCAGTCAAATATGTTGTTCCAACGGTAACTCAGCAAAGTGAAAATGCTCATTTTCGAGCAAAGATTTGCGCCGATAAATATACGCAGCAAACAGAAAGCGCACTAGGGAAATTTCCTCACCTGCAATGTCGACAATATTTTAGTAACTAAAGTTTATTTTCGTTTAGTTAATTTTTCGAATTGATAGCGACATACATTATAACTAATAACTGTAATGGATACGAGACGATGCCAAACTTACTGCGAAACCAAATCCTGCAGCTTGAGGCAATCGATGTCAAATTAAATGCTCGTCTGAGAGAGATGAAATCATTCATAAAGGTGAAAATGTGAAAACAATTGGACGTCAAATGCAACAGCAAAGTTTTCCTTTTAAAACAGCGTAAACACTGCCGACTTCGTTGTCATTTCTTCAACCAAACATTTTGATAGTTTTCGTTGATTCGCTTTGAAGAGTGCACATCCGGTTGTCGGAATTTGGTGTGGAGTTGATTGCAGATGGTGAACGATGCATTAGCCAATGGTTTCACTGTTGACGTACCAACATCTGGATTACCGGTGTCGTTTGTACGACCGCAGATTCGAATCGTTGATCATGCAATCCTATTCTCTGCCGACCTCATTGTTTCGGCTTCATTATTAGGTACGGATGGCGAAAGTAAAGCTTGTCGAAATCAAAAATAAAAAAAAAATCTTGTAGCCGGATCATTCCTAGCCATGCACTGGCGAATTGCTCAATTTGGTGCCGATTCTTCAGTCCACATAGAAATCTCATTTAATTACTTGTACTTATCAATTCGGCGCTGATGTTGCATTGAAAAAAGTTCTTTGCACATCACTGTATTGACGAGCTATATAGTGATGTTGGAAATAAGCCGAAGCTCGATTGTTATCCATGCTCACGGATCGCTGTATTCGATTGCTTGTGGTAACGATTGCTACAGTGCCACTAAAGAAAATTAATGCATATTGACCGCGAATAATTATTTGAACTATTTAGTCGAGATCTATGTCCTCTCAGCTTGCTACCCTCTAAACAACGTCGGCGTATACATTTCCTTTTTCTCTCGAGATTTTTTATAGCCATTTCTGTACATTGATGGTTAAAAAACTATAATAAATAAAGATGTGACGAAAATGCTGCGGTCAGATTGCAATATCAAAATCGGTTATCATACTCTTCTCTGCTATAAAATTAAAACTTTCAAAATGGAAGACACAACACATATTTTATATGCGACCCATACGTACAGCGCGAGAACAAGTCACGGAATTCTTATTAATTTCGCTTTTTCTCTTTGGGCGAGAAAAAAGATCGGCGATAAAATAAAAAACTAAAAACAACGGAAAGAGGAGAACATTCCAAGTTTCATATATTAATTGCCCTGTCAACTGTTCCTCAAGATGCCACTGTAGCCGGAATGCCTTACACAATAAGCCACCCCTCCTTAGCTGCTGAGAGCAGTCTTTCTTAGGGGATGGAGGAGAGAGGAGGGAACATGGGAGTTGAGCCAAGCATTTGACCATTTCTTGGCAAGTCGGAAAAAAACAAAAGCATGGTATCAACAGTCGTCGACTTCTCATTCTGACTGATAACAAGTAATTTAAAATCATTAACGTCGGCTGATCATAGTGGTGAACCGGCTCACGATAGTCCTCCATGATTTCTGAAAAAGTTTGCAGCTTAATAAGATTGACGCCAAATAGTTTGACGAGTTGTCACATTTCACCTTTCAAAAACGGTAAAAGTGATTGCCGGGCACCTACTTGAAATTGTCTTGTTGCGGTAATCCGTAACCATGAGGTTTCACAGCTGGAGAATTTGAATGGCAAAAGTGCCAAAAGTTGCCGGGACCTTCATACTTTAGGTTGCCTTCGGATTTGCTGAAGCTTCAGTAATGCTTGTAATATCGTCAACTCTCCGCGTGTCGATTATCCGTCTATCTGACTATGGCTCATTCTAAAATTTTTAGTTGTCAACTCTCCTACTTCTGCCATTCCTCCTCCTTCCTCTCCACCCTTTTTCTTCTCTTCTTTCAGCAGTCCACAAAGTGTAGGCGAACCGATGTGCAGATCCAATATAATACCGGCATGTGCTCATCATAAAGTCAGGCATATCGACAACTTTTTACTTGCCACTGGCTGCGACGACAGATAGCTGTGTAAACTGAAATGCGCTGCTGTGGGGTGATAGTTGCACCGTGGTGCAAATATTTGTTGACAAGGGGAACGGGATACGTGGCGAGTGGCTCATGCAGCTTTAGAAAAAACTGAGTTGACACCACTACCTTCACAAGCAAATAAGCAGTGGGAAATTTTGCGCAGATCATTTTTCAGCAAAGACCATCGCCGTTTTACTAACCTCAACACATCATCCGGGAATCCAAATGTAACTTATGAGATTCTTTTGAGGGTTTTCACTTGTCTCTGTAGGATCTCCACACGCGCGATACAGTTAGGATTACTGAGTTATAGCCACTCAATGCAGTAACGTGCAAAAGCAGGTTTTCCGATGTCGACGACGAATCTGCATCACTCACATAATGTCCAATATGATGCCTTTTTTCGCCTTGCAAACATTTTAAATTTTTTTATTCAATCTGATCGAATTGTGTTGGTGAGAAGTGCATCAAGCGGATAATGTGCACATTTTTACATCATTATTTGGAAGTGTCGCATTGCACTTTTCAATTGTACGTGCATTGTTTTAAGAGAACGATCACGTTAATAAAATCAAAAACGACGAAGATCTAAAAATAATATGCAAGAAAATTTGTCCAAAACTTCTTAAGACACTGAGAAAAAACAGTATAGTGCAAAAGTATATCGTCTTTTCAATTATACGATAAACCAGAGATGGGGGGGAGGGGAAGGAGGAGGGAGAAAGCTAACGCAAGCAGCAAATAGAGCATTTTTTGAGCCTAAATGTGCCGTTATGACAGCAATAACTATTGGAGAGAAAGCCGCTGTGAAATTTTGAGACAACACGACCCTCTCTCAATTAACAGTATTTACATGATCGGGCACAATCTTGACGCATATATAATGTTGATGAACGACACACATCAGGGCTTACACGCATCCAGTTCACACACCACGGCGATCGGTCGACACACTGGCCACTCAGTGGTACTGCTGTCGCTGCAAATAACGGCCTTCGATAATTGTGTGCAATTTTCGCTTTTCAACGTCTGCTTGCACTTGGACTGCACAAGTTAATCTGTTAAAACTGTGAGCTGTAAATTTTGTGGCACATAGTCTGCAAATTTTGTAGCGTTTTACAGATGTTATGCTGCACATCTTGAAGCAAGAGGGTACGTACAGCTGATAAGATGTGGATAGGCTGTACACGTGGAGGATTTGGATTTGAAGAGCAAGGGGCAAATTGTATAAGAGCGACTTTCCTGCAGAAAAACTTTCCTGGCGAAAAAATACTCAGCCAAAACATCTGCTAGCTAAACGATTTTTCTCTTTTGATGCGGTGACGACATACGTTGGTTGCATTTTGAAATCGAAACGCCTTCATTAAAGTAGTTGTTAGATAAAAAGTATCCAAATGGAGCAGTGAAGAAAACCATCTTTACTAAACCTCTCTTAGAGACAACTACTGGCAAATAAGAAAGACGACGTTTATAAAGAATTATTCACACAACAGCAAGAATTATTCAAAAAAGTGAATAGCATTATGAGTTGGGCAAGGGAGAGAAGGAGTGCAAGGGATCGACGTCCTTCTTGGGCTACAAATGGAATGAATGACTCTTACTCAAAGCGTACTGGACAACAGATTCCTTAGCGACTGTCGCTTTCACGGGAACGTGCCTTCTTATGGGTGATTTGTAGAACTGCAAGATAATTAAAGGATCTCGAAATAGACGACAAAATAGCTGCTGAGCTTAATCTATTGCTTTCCGATTCTAAGCGCACAACGTACAAGTGTGAGCGTTCCGATTACGATCCTTTCTGACGCTATTGATATGTGATAACCGTAACATATCAAGTCGCCTTTGAATATCCGTCCTGAGCTGTTGATCTCGAAACTGCAAGAATGAAGTATGTAAATAACGTAACGAAGCGCAGCAAGAACTTCGATCGGCTAAAGCAATGGAAATGACCGCAGTGCGTTACGAACTTCCCGGTGAATTTGTAAGCAGCATGCGCTAAAGTCAGTGGAATTAATCAAGCATTCTTGAGTTCATTTATTAATCCCTCTTCATCCTCTCATCATAGTGAAAGTTTAAAAAAAAAAAGAATTCTGCGTAAGTGTAAACTGTAGTGCATAAGCGATCTTCACATTATGTCATATGCCAATGTCTTGAAACAAAAAAAGGTCGATGCGCACCTGTGATTGCTGTATTTGACTAGGAGAACTTGGCGAAACTCCTGGCGCAACTGCTCCTGCAAATCTCCTCCACTGTAACAATACGAAACAGGTTGGAAAATATGAACTCATTTAATGACACTGATCTGTTTACTTTTTTAGGACGCTTTGTGTAATTTAGCGAATTACAACTGGGAATTTCGCGTCATAAAGCCAAAACGCGATGTGATCATCTAACTCAACTGCGACATTCTAATGGGTTCTCGCTGAACAATTGCAGTTACATCTAAATATTCGTCACGCAAATCGATTGCGCATAAAAGATTTTTTAAGTTTTTCGTGAACTACACATAAATGAAGGCGATTTTATTTTTTGAACTTCACTATGAAAAAAATTCAGTTTTTTCTTTCTCCACTCAAGGAGTTCAACACGCTAATTGAATTCACAACAAATAATAGGCGCATTTCATGATCAGTCTGAAATTATGGAATTCGTTTAAATTCTCATCAACTACATTAAATAGGACAGAACTTGTTGAACAATATCGGATGGGTCTGCAAAACAGTTTATTTGTACAGACAGGTTTGAACTCGCGAAGTTGAGCATGAAGTTGAAGCTGTTTCAATTGCTCGAAGTTCCACTCATCTTCATCGGAAATCGTCAGACGGACGTCCAGCTAGATTCTTTTGAAGTTTTTGAAAAAAAGTATCAGTAATCCATTGATCACATATTGGTGAAGATCATCGAGGAGAATTTCCCTATACTCTATACGATCTGAAAGCCAAAGTGCGCTCTTTTTTGAAACAGCATTCTCTTCAATAAATTGGCAAATTATTGTAAAACGTACGCTGAGCCTTAATAACTGCATCGATGACCACCTTGATACCTGCCCAAGTTTCGCGACCTGTAGGAATGAGCTGTCGCTTATCGAGCAAGAAGCCGTCCCATTCTAGAAAAACCAATTTCTTGTGTAGTGAATGAAAAAGAAAACAAAAATTTCGGTTCCTATTTGTTTTATTGACATCACTGTACGCCGAAACTGTTACCACAGATAATGAAATGACATCAATTGTTGCAATGATCAGTGTGGCATTACCTTCTTCGTCAGGCCTCAGTTCGAGCAAATAAACATATTTAACGTTGCCTTTCGCTTTTGCCCAATCGTCCGATCCTCCAGCCGATGGGTCTGAAATGCTTCATTACTTCTTCATTTGGGTCGTCAAGCCAATCAGTGGTAATGTTATTTGGTAGAAATATGTTCTTACTAAAGAGAAGACACTGAGAGAAAACTAGAGAACCAAAATACGTTTGTTCATTAACTTAGATTCTTTGAATTCTTGGGCAGTGCTTGATCATAAAATTTTCGTCAAACAGACCCCTTCTCGACGCAGTATTAATTAATATTGAAGCCACAGCTTGTCAATACTTTGAAAACCTCACTGCAGGCAATCATTTTGTTGTTATGATCAGATCTCTTATAAATAACGTACATAGAATGTCTGCTCCTGTTCCAAAACGATATTTAGTTCCATATACGCTCTCCAAGGCTTTTACACCGCGTTTTCCTACTTCCTCCTGAAAGTTACTACAAATTATTCCACTCCTTTAGAAGCAAAAACTCTGAACTCGTTTTGGCAACTGCTTCTATATTTCAATTAGCTAAAAATTTAAATTTGCATCAAAACCAATCCGCTGATATCATATAGGCAAATGGCCGATAGTAAAGTCATTCAAGTGCGACATCCTATACACATACAGCATCGAAGTGTAGATACTGCCAGTTTTCCTGCATTCACAATGTGCATCTCATTTCATCTAACGGCATCAGTCTACCATTAGGTAGTGCGAAGATGGGTTCTGATGTTGCAGAAATGATGCACTTCACTTAACGAGGAAAAGTGATTATGGTCTCGAAAAGCAGATTGCTGACAGCAAATAAAATTCGCTTCCAGTCTTGTCTGGTAATATGTGAAGTCCTTCTTGATAGAGATAAAATTGGTTAGACCGATGGATCCCTCTCAGCGTAGTCGGAAATCGGATTTAACAAACGCAGCAAAAGGAGTTTGTGCCTCAAGTATCTAAAGAAATGTTTTTTTCGTTGCTGCTCGAATTCAAATCTCATCATGACCGAAGTAAATTTCTGGAGGTGTTTAGAGTTAGTTCCTACAAAATGTCACGTTACTCACATTAAAAAAGACTGAATTTCAAGGGGAAAACGCCATGAATTTTACAGGTCACTGAACTCGTTAAAGCTGATAGCTTTTTCATCAAAGATAATAAAAAGGATGTTACTTACAAGATCGTTGACATCACTGGGTACTGAATTCCTTTGATGATTAAACGGGTGAATCCACATTTGGGAATATGTGTGCAGTGTTATGAACGCATCAACCTTGCCATACAATTCTGGTGATAGCAATTTGTCTCTGATTGCCCTGCATGTTAGCAAATATTTCATTTAAAAGATTTAGGAGGGAATTGTTGATGCTAACTTAAAAATGCTGATTTCATCACCTAAACAGCTGTTGTTTGATAATGAGTAACAACTGCATCAAGTAGAGGTTCTGAACGGCGGTTTAACAAAACGGTGCTTACATTTAATACAAGCAATTGGCTTTCCAGTGCTGTTTCCGAAAAAGAAATGAACTAGCAAAGAACAAATAATCGAAGAAGACTTCCCCTTCTTTATCTTTGTCTGCACAGAATTTTATCCTTCCTAAATTAAGCATAAATTTTTCATATGCCTTACTTTCACAAATAGCTCTAATGTTAAAAGCTGAAATCGTTAATGAAATGAATATTCACTGAGCTTCTTTATCGATTTCTCTTCACCTTCTCGAATTCTATAATTAAGTAGAATTCAACGCTGCAATATTAGAATTCTTCAAATTGTAGCAGTAATCTTGAAAGCATAAAACACTCATCTTACTGGAGAAAAAATAGCTAAACAATAATGGCCTTTAATTTTTGTGAAAACACAATGTCCCGCAACTTTTAATTATTAAGTAAATGATAGAAATTGCTAAAGCATAGGCCTTTTGCATTTCACTACATCTGAATGACAAACAGAAAAGCCACTTGGTCTTTTTCTTCTTTTCCCTTAAGCAAAAAAAAATCGCTTTTTGAGCACTACGATCTGCATTAAATCATCACGCGATCAATATAAAGTGAGTGCAAGTTTTTTGGAGTATCTGGATAATCTAGAAGATCTCTGCCTAACGAAGCTCTCAAATAAAAATAATAAAATCATCTCATCAAGCAATAAGTTGGATCTGAAATAAAATGTTATTGTAAAAAAAGATTGAATAGTAAAAATATCTGTAAATAGTAGTGAATTCAGTTGGTAGTTAGCGACTCTGACCTCGTCTCAGGTTCACTGAATGGTCCACTGCCTTGGTAGATTTCCGAACACGAATCGGAGCTCGATCCAGTTTCTGGAATTACACAAATCATCCTCAAACGTATAATGCGATAACTAAAATTGTTACATATCATGTCTGGTTGCGATACAGTTGAACAACAAAAGAAGGATTCGTGCAAATGATTCCAACGTAGCTCACCAAAATTGTAATGAAATTCGCCATTTTTCAAAGATCGCTAACACAAAAAGGTGCTAATTCTCAAGCCATCTTCCAGGCATTTAAAATTTCGTAAGAAAGTTCACTCCCTGCGAATTAAAGTCGTAAAATATGTGGAGAGTTCAGATACATGGATGTAACTTGTGCAGATGCAAAAGAGGTTTTTCTATATACTATTTTTGTTTGAATTGGGGGCAAAGAAAGGAGAATAAGATTCAAAGGGTTATTGGACCACCACTGATTCAGTAGACGAGATTGCAGGAAAAATTCGAAGCAACATGAGGAGAATATAAAAAAGAGTGATTTTAAATAGCGAACTGCTAGCAGATGGCTAACAAACGTGTCTTGAAGGAGAGGTTTTGATCCGTTTGTTTATGCCGAAAGCCTAGTTTCCAAACCTAAAATAGCAATTGGTACTTGCTGGAAATGAAAACAACTGTTAGTGCCTTTCGAGTTAATTTTCGCTTCAGCATTTGCAGCTAGACTATCTTTACACTATATTAGGTGAGTTCGAAAGGATATTGAGTCACTCACCTCCCCAATGGAAGTCGAAATTGCGATTAAGGTCGACGCCTCCACAGCAACGTTCTCGCCTCCAACGATCTTTTTTGCAAATCTGCTGACCTCGATTTTTTCGCCAAAATCTAGTCTGCAGTTTAATCTACATCTTTCGGCGCTTTCATGAGCATGCCAAAACATTTTAAAACAATCATCGTGTACCAGATAGATGCTCATGCAGTATTTTTTATCAAATCATCAAAGCTGCGAGCTCTAGATATTTAATATTCTAGGGCTGCTAGACATTTCGAATTCGTAGGCACAAATTCATTCAACCTTATATGTAAAGTATGACTTCTTCGGCACGAAATGCCCCTCTACCAATGTTACTAACTCGCTGTGTTTGTCTTACTGACGGGAAGTCGATCACTTATCACTACTTTGATTATCGGTGGGTCTTTCTCGCAGATATCGTAGGAAGAATTTAAATTCCATAAATAGGCTCAACATTTTATACTGTTAGCTGCCAAAGGCCGGTGATCGAGCGGTCCAGTAATGTCACGTACACGTGCGCTTACCTGTGTGCTACTTTCGGGATAATATAGGTCAGCTGGAAAAAGGTGAAGTCGTTATCCCATAAGCTACTTTTTGCTATGGTCGTCTTATGCCCATAAGTCAGAAATCCCACATGTGTTAAAACTGAATGATCATATAAATTGGTATTGTCGGTGTTGCTTTTAAATTACTCCCAAAGTATATAACGGTAAGAACGAGAAAGGTAAAAAAGCATGAATGAATTGAGTGCATTACACAATTCATTCTACTAAGATCTGTTCACATTATGAACATATGAGCAAGGGCTTTTCGATGATTTGAATGTTTATAATAGAATACTTGATACATCGATAGAATATCGCTGAGTATACGATCATTCGTTTTGTACGCACATTTTCGTATGCCTAATCAAACAAGCAGTGTGCAAATGCAGCTAGATTCACTCTAAAATGGAGCTAGAGGTCATTAAATCAGTGGTAGTTGTTAATATTTGAGCAATCGAAGAAGAGAGTCTATTTGAAGAACTAGTGTTCTCACTAACATGGATAATTTTTGATCAGGATAAGCAAAATGGGAGTGGAATGTGACAAGAGGAACTGATTAACGACGAAGAGCATCTTCCACTGCATATCATCACCGCCATTAAGTGGAGGTTGCTTTCTAATTTTTGTCCTCACATCGTCCTCTGTAACGGCGAAACGAAAATATAAGCTTTATTTACTAAATTTTCCATACTGTTGCATGTGTTTGGAATCTGACTATGCAGGATGTCAGACGTTACCGAAGCAGTGAAAGGTTCGCTTAGCTAAATCTTTCAGTGATACTTTTTTGGAGGAAGGAGAGTGTGATGTCAGTATGTGGAGCAATTTGATAAAAGAGGCAGAGAAAACTAATGCAATTCAATAAAAAGGAAAGATAAAATAGGCAGATTCGACGTTACTTTTGACATATTCTCATTACACCGCGTACGAGAGCCCTAATATGTTTGGCGGTGAATTAGCGGGGTCAAAAAAAGTGCCCTAGTTATCATAACAAGTAGAAAGTGAAATTCCGCGTAAGGATAATTGATGGACGCGAGCTATTAACAACAAATTTCACCGAATGAACCGGTTGTGTCAAAACTTTATGGAAAAAAGAAGAAGAAGAAAGAATTAAGCAATACCTACTGATGCATTTCGTAAGGATGTAATTGTTTTCATGGATCCTCAATCAAAGACAATATTTCGCCTTTTATTTAACTCGTTTATTTGATTTGCAAAATTCACACTTGCCATCAGCTAATAGTATCATCGGGCAAGAATAAGAACACCTTTAACTGTGGTATATTTCCAAACTATCAAAATTATCAAATATTGTCTACTAATGCTTGGCAAGCATAGCACTGGATTTGCAGGCATCATCAGACAGGCAAACGTTGTAGACATCTCTACGGATTAGGCGACGGCATTAGGTGCTCTCAGACGGATAGTTGCTATAAAAAGGAAGCTCATTAGTAGTGGTGCACTTATGGATCGATTGATGAATATGAATAAGCTTTAACAAATTTCTTATCCACAAGCGTCTTATAGCTCGTCATTTTTGCCTATATCCATATGCGTGGTATACTTTTTTATGAAGCGTCTCTCGAATTACTAAATGCGCAAAAAAGGCTACAACACGAGATTCTATGGACGTAATGTGCATTGAAGGATGACCGCACTCAACGCCGGTCTATCGATTCCGAGAGGTTATGGCAATGCAAGACAGGAAAAAAATTCCCATGTACTTATCCAACAATAGCATTTTCATTTTACAAAAATCGGTTTTTGAAAGAATAAGAATTCTTTTATGAGAGCAGATGGATCACTCAAAATATAAAGGCATTAGTCTGTGTATTTAATTTCCTCCTCACCGCTTGCAAAAATGATGGAACTGAAGGAGATGCGAAATTACAAGTTGTGGGAGCTCTTTCCCGCACGCTTTGCTACACGTTAATTTCATCATTGATGTTTAGTGAACTCTGCCAGGCAATTTTTTCCCGTGTTTCTCTGCATGCGTGCAACAAACGAACAACCGACTCGCCAAGTCGTTCAGCTGCTTTGGCATGCAATTGGGAGGCCACAGTATGCAACGCAACAGGTTTAATGAGACCATATACAGTGCATATCGCTTTCAATGTAGGGAAGGCTCGATATATAAATACTTGGTGGGGTCAGGGGTCCATGACGTTCCTTGCTTTATGGTTTTAGATTCGTGCGTTGACGAGTTGTCCTCGGAACTGACCAGGTTTAATTTACTGCTACTGAAAGAGGTCAAGCAATTTTTGAAAATATTTCGACCTTCATCGAGAAATTTCTTGCCCTCACTTCGAAATCCCGCAAAAGTTGTGGTTGTGGTCATGCTTGCAGTGTGAAGACGTGCAATTCCGACTGCGTAAATGTGTGTGTACTTGCAACTTTTGTAGTATGGAAAGTCTAAGATTGTACTTGCCAAGGATAAATTCGATGGTGAAGATAGAAATGTTGTCTGTTTGTGTTGGACTGAAACGATTTGACTGAACGCTGAGAAGGTAGCAGTCACATTTTACAAAGATCACAGAATTATTTAGGTAACCTGTTCCTATGATCAGGCAACCAGTAACAGACATCGCAAGATGGCAGCACATATGTGGAAGGATTTTGCTTCAATTTGCTGCAACATGAAAGCGAAGCGCAGTTGGTTCTTTATATAAAATTGCGCACCTCAAACACGAAGCGCTGGCAACAGAAACTCTGAAATCCTGACCACCAGCATTAGAGCACCGTCCTACAGAAAGAAAGATAACAGACCAGTCCCAGTTTTTTCAGATTCAGAGCTTTAAAAAAATTGTTCACCTTCCTATCTTGGAAATCAATTTCGCGTGAACATTTTAAAGCAAAAAGGTTCTCTTAATGAAATCAGAATATCACAGTGTCAGTAACAGTTAAACCAAATCTGCATCTACAGTTGCACGATTGCGTCCGCAAACACAGACGAATATTGTATTGAGCACTATTCGCACCGCTCTGTTGCTACCTGATCAACCGTTTCAATTGACGACGCATATGTATTTGAACACTGGAATCGAATCTCTGTCAACGTGTAAACTTCCCGAGAAGAAAAAACACTCCTTTTTTAAAGAAATACCTGAGGTGAGATGTCGGATCTAGAATATTCGTAACCGTCCGGATTTGCCACTGGAACAATGTAGAAATTGAGTGTATCCACATATGATGTAATTTGTGGATCAACGCCGTACTGCGAGATCAGCTAAACAAACCCTTCGATCAGAAGTCTAATCTATTCGCAAGTCATGAAAGGGATGGTGACTGCAAGAATGAAGAAGCGATGATCTCTAGCTGGCTATACTTCAATGAAAACAAGAGTCGACTATCGGATAGTATGGATGGCAGTGTCTGTGGATGTTAATTGCAATGTCTATTAATGACGCTTTTAAAGCCGATCTGAAGCAGTTGGTGATGAAAATTTTTCTGTGACAAAGCCTTAACAGTTCTATCTATCGTTGTGGTTTCTTTGAAAAGTGATTTCGCTTAATGATTGGAATTCCTACTCTATAAAATGTTAAGTAATTTTCTGGACGCTTTTAAACAATATTTCAAAAATACGCTCTCTAAGCATTCCACTACAACTTTAATGTTATTAATAGAGTATTTCCTTAAGCATAGTCTTTACGCAATGTTAGAATTTCCGAGAAGCTACTATCGTGGACTGGTTAAGAAAATATAGGTCTGTTCCTCAGACAGAATCTTATCAGAAGTTAATTAAAGTGACTACGGACCGAGCTAAACAAACTGCCCTCTAGAAATCTACCACAGCATGAAACATACAGGTGTTTTTTTGTAAAAATATTCTCCAATTATTGAGAACATGATCGAGTTTTTCTCTTTTCTTACACATCAAAAGATGCGCTTAAGTTTTTGTTTAAAAGACCAGTATTCACAGATATTTGTTCAGCTTATTTGAAAGTTCAAGAAATTGGAGGCAATGTGGAAATTGCAGCCACATTATGAGAACGGCGATTATGCCGCACCATGTCCAGAAAAGCATACCTGGTCGACAAAATATAATGCGGTATGTACCGCGGCCCATTCACGTGCATGAATCCCTCCATCGACCCAAATGATTCGCTTATCAGTTCGATGGATCGGATTACCTATCTGTAGCAACATATTACCAGCATCTCTCACACGTCCTTTTAATAACCAATATAGTTTGGCGATCACACATGAAGAATTTAACCCTCATCTTAATCTGATAGTTATTTTTTACATTGGTTCAATTGCAATTCCCCTGAGTAGATCAATGTTCTCCGAGTTTTCCTCTCAAAAGGATAAAATTGATTATGTGTCGGAGCACGTGTTGTCCGGAAAAGATGCAATCGAAAATGTTCCATTTTCCATTCCTGATCCGCTGCAGGGAGGCGAAAGACGAGTTGCCGAAAGAAATCAAACGCACCGCTTGCGAATTTATTTTCTTGGGACGAAATTCGTTCGAGCACATTTTTTTAGGTCATAAATTTCAAAGCGATTTTCTTTCAAGTTTACTGAAGTCGTGGTCTCAACACACGCCTCAGTTTTCTTTTCTGATGGCATTGGCAAGGTTCGCATCAGCCCCAGATAGCTTAACTGATAATCCATTAATTTAGAAGAGGCTTGTTCAGTTCCTATTGTATACTTGAGGTAATAATTATGATCATGAGAGATTTAAAGTACTCAGTTGCTCATAATTACGCAAAAAAAGATCGACTTATCGAGTGATAGTTAAGTGAACAATTTCTAAGTGAGCGAGAGTAAAATGGGAGGAAAGAGGTGCAGACCATTCAACAGTATTTTTCCTATAGAGAAATGGGCGTTCGAAATTCGGGTAGGAACCGATAGCGGAGAAGTTTCTTCCCTGATTGGGGCTAAATTCGGAGAACTTGTTAATAAACGAGTTTTTTTCCAGAAAAAGAATCATTTCATGGTTGGTTGATGTGCATCATCAAAAACGAACGGGTCGACTATTCGAGATCAATGACAAAAGCAATAAAATTGTGATAGGTATTCGTGAAAAATATGTCTTCAGGTGTTCGCTTTAGTGCACTTATTATTTCAATTCATTCATCGCTATAAGTCAACATTTTACACTCAGTTTCCAGGAAATAAAGACAAATTTTATTGCTGAGAAAAAAATTCTCAAAGCGATTTTAAATTTCTCCTCCTCTGCATCTAATTTTCGTATTAACATCAAATATCGGTTGCGGCAACATATGAATCGCTGCGGAAGCCACTTACGGGGAAGAAAGTTGCACGTAGAAAGTGGTAGAGTTACCTTAATGCCTTTAATATGTCTGCCTTCATATGTTGTACCAATGCTGAATACTTTCGCCATATGTGGATAATAGTACTCAACATCGTTCATCCACTGAACCATCTCATTATAAGAGTGGTAGTCGCCGAAGCCGTATTTTGCCTTATTACGGCTCGAAGCGTCTTTCGCTCTCTTGAGAAATGCTTGCATGATCGGACTGAGATCAGAGGCATCCGTTTCTGAGCGGCGACCTTCACGTTCTATGGTCAGACTGTAAATAAACTTGCTCGCATGTATTTTACATATTCGTCCAGTTTCTCCATGCTCATTCAGTTCGTTCCATATTTTCCTTGGCCATTAACTTTTCACCCTTCACCCTTCCCCCCCCCCCCCCCCCCTCAATACCGATATACAGGAACGAGTTTTTCAGATGGAAATTATAAAGGATCCCACTCCGAGGAGGACAAAAAGAGAAAATTTGCGAGGGACGCTCATTGTGAGAGATACTCCTCAAGAAAAAGGCAAAAGTTGTCAAGTTGTGTAGATTCACGTGCTGCGTTGAGCAACTCGTTAGAGGAATTCAGAACTCATAAGTTATGAATAAGGCGCATAATATATGAGAGGACACCAAAAGATATGGTTGTGAACGATGAAGCGATTCGCTCTTCAACCAAACAATCAACAACTAACCCTTGTACATCATCTATTGTCACAATGTGCGGAATGTTGTGCTCGCTGAGAAAAGTAATTAAAGGTCGTGCCATACTTGGGTTTGCCATCACGTCTGCGAAATGCCCCAATGCGGTTGGAGCTTTCCAGAAGTCGAGCTGAAGCAAGCACTCACCATTAGAAAAAGCTGGGTGGGACATCCATAGATGTCAGCAAACACAGAGGTTGCTCGTATTTGTAGTGTCATCAAAATCATCGCCCTACTCAAACACCTCTGTATAAAAAAAACGGCGGAAGGACCGCTGTTTACCTGTAAAAATTTCGATTCAATGGGTTTCACTGATGAAAATGTCATTTGTGAAATAGTAAACGGTTTGGAGGATTTAGTGATTAGGGATAATGAGATGAAGAGAATGCATTTAGATATGATACAAAACGAGTGACATCAAAAATTACTGGAAATTTTCTGGACGCTTCTGAACAAAATGAATTCGTAACGCATATTAGTGCCGATATTGTCTGAATTTAACGCTATACACTCTCTTTTTGTATATTTGAAAAGAGGAAATAAACTACTTTTTTTAATATCAGTTTTTTTTTTAAAACGTTAATGCGGGAGGCAATCATCGAAACTCGAAAGAATTGGAGCTAAACTCGAAACTCCGCTAAAAATGCGAAGCGCCTAAACATGTAAAAACCGATAGCTGTTGCACAAATGTTCTGTTCCTTTCCAAGTTAGTGCTTATGCGATAATGCTGCAGCTGAAGAAGTGATTCTAACAAACTACTTGACTTCTTCGGAATTTTATAGATTAAAAAAGAATACGACAGTGGATTTATGGGATGCCTCTATTTTTCGCTGTAAACGTGATGTTATGCGAAATGTTGCTCGCCTATTAATGAGTAGCTAGTGCGAGCTTTTCTGCTTCCAGAACACCTGAAGGAATGTGGCGAACTGCCTTCGACATCTCTACAAACCTTATTTGCGTTCACATTCGACTTAGCCTTTTAAGTTGAAGCTAAATATTGTAATTCTTCATGTATCATATGCTCCGCAATTTCACGTTTACATCCATATATTTCACGAGTAAATAGCTTTTTACTGGCCTGCAAATCAGACGATTTATTGTAGAGACTCCGCATGAGTTCAAGCTGCTGAGCATCGCGTGGAAATATCCGAATCACCTTGTATTTCCTGAAAACGGAAAATAAAAGTTTTCTCTCTTTGGCTACAGAGTGTTTCACTCGTTTCACTCAAAGAAGGCGCTCTGATAATGAAAGCATCCCTCCAACAGTTCATTTACCTGAGCACTCAGGTGGATCGATGTAAAGTATTTCTAGAGCAGAGGTGGTAGTGGGAGAGGAGAGGAGGGAGAATGTGATTTTGCTATCGGCTGCTGTTGTGCGACTGATTTACAGTATACTAATGATTTACAGTATATCAATTTAGAGAGCGAAGAAACTATCGTATAGTCATGGAGAGTGGAAATCCGGACCACACACGGAGTTCGGAGTATCCTGTTGGTGGGTCCCTGATGGAACATTTAAAAACAATTTTTTTTTTTGAATGTTTCAATAGCAACGATCAGAAGTGACATAAAAAAAAGAGGATTAATGTGCGCTCTCTTCGTTGAGCGCGACATGTTTTCGTGGACGAATGAAATGAAAAACGGATGTTATGTAGACGTTTTTCAAAAATCAACGGCCACACAAAAACAGTCTCAATTTTATCGCCGCTGTCTGCAAAAAAAGGAAGTGAAAGAAAAGAGAATCTAAGGAATCGGAATGTCGAGGAAATGCAAAGCACTCGGCCTTCTTCATAATTTTTTCCCATTAAATTTCAGCGCTATTATCAAGAACTCATGTGTCGATCAGTGTAGAAAATAAAAGCTAAATGATATCAATAACGGCTCTCAGCATTCTCGTTTCATTCTTGTGAGCAAACGACAATGTTCTAATAGCGCCTAAGGTGTAAAATGCGTAACGCAGAGAAGAATCTTGTAGTGAATGAAATCGTAGCGCCGAGAAGCATTATTTGCCGTCTTATTAACGGTGGATGCATTTCTTTGAAATGTATTTTGAATGGTGACTGCAAATAATTTGTGCTCATAGGGGAAAATTTTATCGGCTGTTTATAAATGTGATGCAGATAGAAGGCTTATTAGGAAACCAATAGGCTTATAGCATTCGCACAAAGATCATCGGATCAATATCATAACTTACTCTCACTATTTATATTGAATCTAAGCAACCTTTCCATACATCTTATGAAGCAAGTCCAAATTTTACTGCATTGAATGAACTATTTCCGAAAATTAAGCTTCATGCTAATCTAAAATCCTGAAATGCTAAAAAAGAAACCTTTTCTAACACAAGTCTATTTTCTCCATGTGACTGTGAGAAACCATGACGATTTATCAGTTCAGCGCACCCACGAATAGGGAACTGCTCTCTTTCTCAATGAGCAAAAACAAAAAAAAAAAAAATGCAGTGATAAGTGACATATGCACTTTATGTATAAAAAGCGCACAATAGGCACACCTGTGTTGCACTTTTTATACAACAAATGCGCAATATGAATTCATCATTTAACGAAACCTACATGAATCATCTTCATACCGCTAAATTTTGCTATAATGTTATGCCTCACACCTGTCACTACGATTAGCTCGATAATGATTCAACTATGAGAATAGACTGTGTCATAAATTTTCCGAATAAAAATATAAGTCTTGCATGTGAAAAGAAACGTACCACCTCAACATATCTGAAAATGGAAAACAACCAAATGAAACGCTTAGTTTCAGAAGCTTCCTAATTTCGGTTTTGCCGTTATGAAGAAGCATATTATCTCACCCATCATTGTCGGCTTCGCTTTTGATTGAGGCGAATGTGGAGTTGGAGAAAACGAGCAAAAGCCATAGAATATGAAGCCACATAAGGTCGAAGAATCCTTTCAAAAAACAAAGCGTTATTAATGCACTAACCGTGTGATTCGCGCTCATTAGTGATAAAAACCATCGACGTGAATCTGAATGCTATAGCCGGCCTTTTTCTTTTGTTTTCGTACCGCATAGAGAGCGTTTTCTGGTAGAAATTTTATATTTTCTTCGTGCATTCGCCGTTTGTTACTTTTTTAGAGCTACGAATTACGTCGGAAAATTCCCTACAGGATATCATTAAAAAAACTAATAAATGCATTTAAGATCCCTCTTATCATATTATATACGAAGATTTATCACTAAAACGCAATAGATAGCATTTATTCTCATAAACTTCAGTGCATTATAAAGATTACAAATATCTTCATTAAAGTAAACGGATCGTTTACTTTAATGAAGATATTGAAGATATAGTAAATGCAGTTTAAGGTCTCACGGCATATTTCTAAATTGGAAGTTCTCTAGGAGAGATTCAGTGGTGATTAATGGTTATTAGGACAATTAAAGTAACTTAATGTAGAATGAACATTTGAGAAAACATTACATTGCACTTACTCCAAAAAAATTTTCTTAATTCCAATCAATGCTAATTTTATCTTTTACATCATTACTCGGCCAATATTTACAGGTATATTATCGACTGCAATAATCTATTGTCACTCTAGCGCCTATTAATTAAATCATCCTCGTATCACTTTCCATTTCGTCGTTTTAATCTTTCTTTATCAAATATTGGTTGAATTATGCTGGTGATAACGTTTATCTAACTCAAACATCTGCCTGTGTACGGCTCGGAACTGGGGAAAAATGCTTCCGCTGTGCTCAACGAACAGAATCCATCTGCAGTCGAAGTGGACTGGAAAATATAGCTGATAACTCATCAACTGCTTTTGCTATGACTTTTAGATTCGGTATTTTAGTGTTATCTTTGCAAGGCCTCTCCTGAGCTTCATTTCCTTGAATATTTTCTTGCTGTCCACCTCAATTCCCCTGTTGTGTATACACTTCATTAGATCGACTTACCTTATTTTTATTTCTACGCCATTTGCTTTGTTCATCGCAGAATAGTATTTCTTTGTTTACGATATTTGCGGTAACTAGAACTCAGTGGTCATGCGAAGTGTTCTAATGCCCAGAAACGGCTATTATAAGTAACGGAAGCATCTTAAAATCCACATAATCTTGTTCTCGGCACAGTGAAACATCGATCTTTACCTCATGTCCTATCTTCTAATTCTCTTCTTTGTTCGGTAAACGCATTTGAATATCAGGAATGTAATTTTTGAAGTCATTAGTTTTGTTTATGGTGGCGACATTGTTGCAATAAATTCGCCTAGAGCAAAGCGTTTAATCATCAAGAGTTATTACTCGGAATGCGCTTATGGTGACGTCGAGGACGTTAAACAGCCAATGAAAAGATGTTGCATATTTCGCCGGATGCAGTAAACTATAACTATCGTTTTCTCGTTATTCTGCTCAAGCAATCCTAGTTGAATTGATCATTTCATAAATTTTAACACTTCTACGTTTACAATTTCACCTCATTCTGCTAACACATAACTTGGCCACATATTTAGGTAACGATAAGGTAAGAGAGTAGCTTACCTTTGGGTGGTTTTTTAGATAGATTACTCAAGTGAATAAATAAGAAAGGCGGGTATTACGATGCGACACAACAAACTGATGAGAAACAGCGTGCAATAACCGCGGTCCTATAAAAATACAGCTCTGAGTCAACAAATAGAAATATTCGAGCTCTTGAAGTGACCGAGGCGACGTGAGAAATAATTGTTGCAATGAAGAATTTTTTAAAGACGCAGGAAAAAAACTGCGGCATTTTATTGGCATATGAAGGAAGTTAAAGGAAAAAAAGATTTATACAACATTACTTGAGAATAGTGCACAAAGTTTCTTGATTGAAATTCCTCGCAAAGTATATTTTAAAGAACAATAAACAAATCGACCAAGTACTATCCAACAAACCAGCTGTATCAAAGACACTCTATGTGCTCTGTGTTTGGGGCAAACGAGACTCTCATCATATAATGAAGCAACGTGTGTAATACTGAGTATTCATGCTGAAAAATCCACGAACGCGGCGGAAAAACCATAGGAAAGCTGCTCTGCACATATTTCTTATCCCCGAAGAAGCTAACGGTAACAGTCGTTGTAATCAGGCCCGTACGACTTCGCTTCATCCCATTTCGGTGACGACCAATAAAAGGAAAAATTTTCTCAGCAAATCACCACTGCAAAAATAGAGAATAACGTACCACTTCTCTTAGTCTATAAGCTTCGATGTTTACAGTATACAAACCTTTTCAAAACGGGGGATGGATTGGAAGGGAGAAAACTTATGCACAGCCGACAAAAAAATAAAGGAAGGGCCGAACTCTCCGGGATGCATGGCTGTAATGAAGTCCATGTGCCCTGACATCCTTCTCACCCTTCCCCATGTTAACGCATCTTTCTAGGCCAAATTTGTTGGCGCTCCGCAAAAGCACATTACGACCAGAAGTTGAACGTCCTTCATTGAGTCCAGCTTACGTTCAAAATGAAGGAGGAAGGGGAAAGTGCGGCAGTCGTAACTTTCCAAAATGAGCGATTATTCAAGTGGGAGCTTATGCAAAAGAGGGCTAATGGACGGACGAATGCGCTATTTCAATAATTTTGGAAAAAGAGGCCCGCGTTTATGCGTACAGATAAAGGATTTCACATAAAATGGTTCACTTTAGGAAGGAGGTTATCACGGAAAAAACGGAAAAAACTCAACAAATGACGACAAAGGCGCGGTACGTTTCATCACGACTAAGCGAGACCGTGCATATTTACACCTCCAGAAATCCGACGGACGGCCGACTGATGGTGACGAGACGTATGTGATTGAATGGTCCAGATGATGAAAATGAATGTATACGAGCAAAACGGATGCGACGAAACCGATTTCTATAAAACGGGTGCAAGTGTGAACTCGTTTTACCTCATCTAATAGACCACATTAGCTGCCTGGCTCGTAGAACAAGTTATCATTGTTGAAATGCACACACACACACATAAATACACTCATTCACTGCCCACTCATTACGACCAAATTCCTCGAACATTTGAAAAATATTGCGGAGAAACGCTTCAATACGTCAATTATTACTCACATTTGCACACTTCAGCAAATAGTTGTCATTATGGCCGCTTAACGTCAAGTTTTTTGTGCAGCTAATTTCGTCACACCTCTTATCGCCAATAGAATCCACAAGAAAGAATTAACAAAAAAGATACAAATTTAGAATTGATCGGATATTAATAGAATTCATAGAATAAACTCACTTTTTCGAAGTTTTTTTCTTCGTTTTAACACTTCAAAAAACTACTGCGCTAAATGCATAAATGAACATATCCACTGAAAGGCGATTATCATAATGATTGTGATGGTCGAAGCGATATGAATTCTCCAAATTCTCCATAATTCGTTTGGTTTTTGTTGCCTTTCTTAATTGCTCAGCGAGTATTCGCTCACATCGGCAGCTTCCTCGTAGCTACTGGCAACATCTATTGCGTCTTTTCTTCTCATCTTTGTGAAAACACTATATATTTTTCGTTTGAAAACACTTCACTCGCTCAACTATCTCTCCATTAACTGAAGTGATTCGGCTATTCTCAAATCCTCAGTTCGATCGCCTCAAATACTCTATTCAGAATTATAGATATAACTACTGCTTTAAATTATACAAACATTCTGTAAATGGGTAATGTGGGGGAAAAAAACTCATAGGAAAAGAAGCAAAGAATTTTGTCAACATTGAGAATTGGAAAAAACATAAAATGACTGCTGCTAAGGGAAATACAACTGGTGTGGTAACATATTTTCGCGTATTTTTAATGCATCAAATAGCAACTGTGTAACGTTTATTGGTGGGAAATTCGATGTGGAATTTTTGTGAACGCGTCAATAAAAATAAAGGAAAAAACTTGTTGTTGCAAATGAGTTAAAAATGTGGAGGTCATCGACTATTGCAACGCGCCGTGCCGTCATTTCATTCATGTGGAAAAGTATTTCAACAACAATAAACACCACAAATGAAATACCATAGAGACGACAAGTATTTATTTCGGTAATCTGTGAGGTGAAATAAATGTGGAGATAATTTCCCGAAAATGAAAGACTCCAATTATTCCCTTATTTTTTTGTTGGACTGCTAGTGCAGTCCAACATTATTCTCTTTGGAACTGCTAGTGCAGTTCCAAAGAGAAATGATGCGACAGTTGCGAAAAACAAAAAATTCGATAGTGCGACAAAATGAATTGCTTATTGCAGTGCTTCACTTTATTAATTGCAATCATTCAATAAACAAAAAAACTCAATTAAAAACATTTCGGCATCGTACCAATATTCGGTCCATAGTCTAACAAAATTATAGATGCATGACGCCAAGATAGCCTGTGATAAGTATGACTCGTCCAACTCGGCCAAATTTGGCATTTAACAAGCGAAAGTGGTACGAGAGCGGAAAACGCTTCATTCACAGCATGGAATAACTTTCGCCTGAGGCCAAGGCTTATGAAACGAAATCCCGGAAGTTGAAAAATCTACACCATATAGAGGTTTCTGACAGAAATTCGGCCATCACAACTACTACGTAGTCATTCGCACAGAAGAAATACCCTGAATTTAGAACGACTTTTAGTTGACAGACCATCCAAAATTTGTCATCAAGGCTGAAATAGCAAGAAGAATGAATTTCGCTTCACAGACTGTAAACGGATTAAGCTGAAATGGATAGAACACATATACACCTGTGGGCAGTCGATAGGCCATAGCAGCCACCGAATGGTACAAAGAAAGCGAAGGCGACTGCTTAGGCGTTCTCCAAACAGATCGCTACTCTGCGTTGAAAACAAGCAAGAAAAGGAACCGGGCAGCGCCCGTGTGATCACTGCTACCAAAACCTGTACTCGACAGACGGATCGACGCAGACGAGGAGCCTAGAGGTATGACACTTTCAAAATGCATGAACTACACAAGCGTACAATATCCATCCTCTAATTTCCATATTTTCATATTAGTCATCTGTTGTACTCACACATGCTCCTTTTGGGCCAACCGAATTGTTCGCCATTCATGTTGCAATAAACGAATTCCATGTGCAAATGAGAAACAGCATCTAAGATTTAATCTAAAGTAAAGTGACAACTCGTTAATAGAGAATCATAAAACTGCAACAGTCTGACAGGAATAATATTGCCGCAGTTTGGAAGAAAGCATGGCGCAGCTTCAGTCATATCATCTTCCTCAAAGACGGATCTGGTCATTGGCACACAGTCGCCGATACTCTGTCAGCCTCATCGCCGTAAGTTAAACCATCTGTTAGGCTGACGGCGTAACTGCGAGTATGAACGGTGACAGACGTCTCGCAATGTGGTCCACGTCGCGTAAAAAGAAATACTGCTGACGAGCCCCCTAGCTGAACAACGAGAACAACGAATGCAGAACGTGTTACCGACAAGCTGTTGGCGTCTTGTTAAGGAACTATTGAAGCGTTTGTAAGGGAGGAACGTTCCGCACCGATTACGTTAATCCATCAAGGGCGAACATCGCTTCAAACAAAATTCCTTACATATTAGACCTTCGAAGAAAAACTTGGTGAAGTTAGAGATAAAGAAAAACCAGTGGCTCATAATCGGCTCATAATTACTCTCGTTCATTAAAAACGAGCTTAAGTGAAAGTGTATTTAAATGTGATTTAAAAGCCACACAGTTTCATAGCGAAAGGGCCAGTTGTGAACGCATGAAGAGTGTGGAGTTTGGTTCTTGAAACGAGTTAAACTGATGTTGAACAGTGCTAATCAATAATCGACAAAGAGAATGAAGGGGAAGCAGAAAATACGAGAAAAGAAACCAAATTTGCGCGCTGAGGAATTCGACCCGCCCCGGCCGTTCCCCGTCCCTCCACTTTTTTTGGTGGCTAGAGCTCATCGCTGTCTCATTTTGACACTTTCACTGCGCGCTCGGCAAATTGCGGCGTACGATTTCCGACTTCCTGCTGCTGTCCTTGGATCACCTCGTACACCACTTTGACACGTGCTTTTTGCAAGGAAATTACCAACTCCGTTCAATTTGCTCACGTAGTTTTAACTCATTGATTACGATATCGATCGTGTGAATTTCCTAGGAAAAAACAGTAGAAATAAACGACGATTTGCAAAAAAGAGATCTAAGATCTTCAGCATAATCATTCTCAATGAGGCGTGATAATATGAGAGCAGAAAAAGGTTTTCATGATGGAATAGATTGGGTAATTATGCGAAGGACACCGTTTGACCTGAAATCATTTCATGCTGCTTTGAAAGTGAAACCAGAACGACAAATTCCACTGCGAGCCAGCAAACAGTGAAAAGATAAGAAATGCCGCCGGCAAAATACGACCAGATGAATCTGCTTGCATTGTCGCTACGCTTGCGTTTAATGAGTATTGCCATTAACCTTGCGAGCCAATCAATTCACGAATTGTGTTAATAGGAGAATGAAATCAACGCTGCATTTCTTCGCACATTTAGCTGTTCCTTGCCCCAGTTTCACTGTCATATTTGTGAATTACGTCTTTTTTTCGCTTATTTTCTTTAGAATCACTTTTGTTAGTGAGCAGATCTTATAGAGTTTATTTATTGGCCTGAATCATACGTATTTGCAGACAGGAAGGGTGTTTCATCCATTTGACCTAGGTAATGCCATTAAGACGTTATAGACGAGAAGACCGCACAGGTTTAAACAGAATTTCTTGCGAAACAGTCACTTTCTTCACATGGAAAGTTATCGTTGTTCCAATTCAAGTAATGTTTGTTAGTTTTATCATTAGCCAATGCCGAAGTGGAGACAAGATTCTTAGCGCACTAACCACCCTCTTGGACACTCATAAACAGCCCTGGATTGTTATATTTGTACTAAGAAATTGAACTCTTGAGTTCTACAGCTTATCATTTCTTCACTAGCGATTTCCTCCTCATTCATATCTTTGGAATGCTAAATATGTTTATAATGCTTAACACAGCAGTTCTCCTAAAAGAATTTCGATAGCACCGAAATGTGCAAGTGCCGATTTTTCATGAGGCGGTCATTTGTTGGCTAAAGAGATGAGTGTTGCGTGCATAAGCATTGTCTGTAAACTAAAGTTACTTCTTCAAGGAACCACCTAGGTTGTTCAGTTAACCAACCTGTATCATGAAAGTACTTTATATGGCGACATGCTTCTGCCGCCATCAATGTGACTGTGATGCGTCGCAATAGCCTGCTTCGTCGGCTAAGTGCCTTTTATTATTATTTCTTTAATGCGCTGTTATGTTTTCAACTCAGTATACTGTGTTTCTCCGATCGCATTGCCACGTAAATGTATCTGCTTATGCAACAACGGTCGCAAAACATTTACTTGAAGAACATTACCATTTAACCTATGTGCATCTATCATATCACCCAGTCGGCAATAAAGTCCACCAACACTAAATCCAAAATCTCATCTACAAGCACCGGAATTTCTAGAATTTTACAAGGACGAAATATGTTGATAATTCTAGCAGATGAGGGCATTTTTTGTTAACCGAAAGAAATCTCTCTGTTAGCTAGTATTGAAACATCTAAGGAAAATGTTGAGAGAGGGAGGAAGGGAGAAGCGGTGGGGAGAGAGTTGAGCTGTTCAATGACGTTCCACTATGAATTATTCACTGCAGTAGGCAACACTGAAAAATAAAAGTGCAATTCAATAAGCAAATAGATATAAAAAGAATGATAAATTCTTATCGCCAGCTAAGCGAAAATAAATTGCTCAAAGAAACACTCGTGGTGAATTCGAAATTAAATTTCTCTTGTGTACATTTCATAATGAGGCAATATTCCCTGGAATTGTCGTTCAATATAATTACACCTGCCGCTATGCTCAAGAGAAGGAAATAAAACTGATTGATGTTCTAGTAAACTGACCGAATCGGTGCCTCCTTGATGATCGTTTTTCATCGATTTTGGAGATATTATTGTGGATTGACCCATTGCTAAGATTCTCTTTTCATCACAAAAACATTACAAGTGAGCAGTGACTATCATTAATGCGTTTGTATCGAAAGCTGATGGCGAATTATAAGTCGAGAAATTCTGTCAGCGAGTACATGCATAAGCACGCAATTATCAGGTGAAGCGAAACACTTTCCACGGGGGATGAAATTCAGAGCCATCGAACAAAGTATGTAAGATTAAGATAAGGTGTATATGCCTTATGAAGAGAAATTCACCTCAACTCAAGATGACGGTTTCACTTGAAATATTCAAGGCTCGAGCAAAACCGAAGTAGGTTAGTTCTGTCCAATTTGCTTACATCCTTCGTTGCATCAACACTCTTTCCCTGCCCCATTCAGAGCCCATTTAGCTCTGAGAAAGCGGGGCGCATATTACACATGGGTCAGTTCCAAAATTCGATGTCATCGGGTCTAAAATTTGCATTTCTCACACTTTGTCGAAAACAGTCAAAGGAACTATGGACTTCAGTAAGAGCAGAAGGGGAGCAAGAACTGCAGTGAAAGTTCATCTTTAGGATGAGGACGGAAATACTGAAGGATTCGCAACAATACCGGAAGTAATGCACTGGAGATTAAAAGGCATTAAAAGGCATTAAAAGAAATGATATGATCACATCCATCGAGGAGGATGTGATCACATCAAAAGGAATTGCATTAGCCTTTAGGCGCTTTTGACTGCGTTAATTCGTTTCTTTCTCATTTTACAAGCGATCACCGCGATGCTAGTAACTGAAATTTCGGATATTATTACTTTAAATGTACGTGATTGTAAATAAATATGAGAATATAAATTCGTCAAGAAGTTGTTTTTTTTTTCATTCTTCCGGATGTGAAGAAAATGGCCGCGCTAAGTTGTAATTTGCACATTCTGGACTTATCCAGGGAACTGACACACCGCCACTGCATCCACAGGGAAGAAAACGCTGTAATTGGTGCTGTCCTCTACCTGTCAAATGATGTTTCACTATGTCATATCATGTAATCGCACAGCATTTTGCAATAAAGGGCAGAAAAAAATGGCACAATATGGCCGGCTGATCTGCAGAGTGATCCCGGTTGGAAAGATGTCATCGAACCTTGTATTCGATTTCAGATAAGGCGTGAAAAGATCTTGTTAAATTGCATAGAATTGAATGAAGAAATGCGACGATAAGGGAAAAATAATGAATGTGATGTGATCGCAGCTGTAACAACAGCAAGTTAAAAAGAAATCGATAGATTTGTGTTAGGTACGCCATAAGAAAGATTTCATCTTGCACAATATAATATAAATACAAGATAGATTTGAATGACATCTCCAATAGGGTGGCTAAGCATACGATAGAAGAAACATCGGAAATTGCTAAAGATAGGCTGAAAAATTAATAAGATTTTTCTTTTTTTCAAAACAAATGGAAAGTTGGGGCTGATTAATGTTATTATAGATACAATTATTATTGGCTGACGAAGCTATTTTCAAATGAGAAACTCTATAGTGGCAAAACGACTAAACGGAATTTGACAAAAAATCTAGCATGTTTCGTAATGGCCGTCGCTAATAACAATGTGTTCATGTGCGATTGCTCATATTATTTAGTTCTATGAGTGAGTTTGGATTTAGCATCACTGATCGTATGATCACTAGTTAAATAAGTCGATACCAACCTTTTCATCTAACTTTCGTCCTTAAATTGTCACAAAGCAGTTCCCCCATTCCTGGAAGAGCGAACTCTCTGCATCAGGCCCGAAGATCGAATACCACCAAAATATGGCAGAGTTGACAAACTTTGGGGAAACCAACCAATGAAATCCGACGTTTCGTAATGCAGCCAATTTGAAGTGCATTTATTTCGATTGGTAGGACATTTAAAGCTGAACCAAATACCGCAAACAGTAGCTAAAACGCTTCATTCATTGCCGAAAGGCGGGCAAGTATTTGCTGGATTTCATACATATGTATATATTAGATTTCATATATATATATATATATATATATATATATATATATGTATTAAATCAAATGCACATTCACTGAAATGTGAAATGACTTACGCTCACTGGAAATATTGTTTTGGTTTCACATGTTCTCCAATAGCGTGAAGTACCAGATGAGTACCAGATTTACGCGAAGTACCAGATGAAGGAAACGTTATATTTATTCAAGTTTAATTCACGAGGAATTCTTCACTCAAATTTACAAACACGATAAGGATGAGCTTCGGAGAAATAGATTATTTGTGATGAAGTAACTGTTGGAATGACTGCAAATTCATTCGGCTTGCCGAATTCTGTTTTTCAAATTCGCCAGCAAATTCGAAGCTACTTTCGACATCTGTTGTGCATATGCATACCACCTGAATGTATGTTAGTTTAATATGCCAGACAAGAAAAACAAAAAACGAGGAAATAAAAACGACTCATTGGTGTAAATATAGATGGATACTGCGTTTGCAAATGGTGAAAACTGAAGAAATTATGTGGTAATCGGCATCTGTTGCTAGGAAATTTTAACTGGAAAGCAAAATAATAAATATTTGATAGGTTCTTAATAAGATAATTTTAGTCATAATGATTACATCTCAAAAAAAAAGCCTACTCTATCATTACCATCAGTAACACTCGCTTGATAATAGAAATTAATAAACTAAAGCGTTGTTGCTATCCTTTATAAAATTTCAGCTATTAATGCTCTACTATTAACACCGGTTAAATTACCCACGCCAGGAAGAATGCAGATTTTTGCCTGAGATTGGGGCTGGTAGGGGAAATAAGATTATAATCGCTTATTTAGCGGATTTTCGACACTTATGAACTAAAAGTTTTCATAAGGATATTTCCCACAGTGGAATCTCTAATTTTACCCCTCTTGAAGGGTTCATTTATGAAGACGGAGACGTTTTTTGCTTCATCCATTAATAACTGTACGTCAGTTGCTTTAGGGTAGAGCAGAAAAGTGGTAATCACGGGAGAGAACCGAGTCTTAAGGCGAGGATCGGTGGGTATAAAAGAGAAGTAGGTGTATTTGCTTGCATGCAATCAGTATACTTCCAGCTCTTCATGTGAGGTGTCGTCCTTCGGACAATAGCTGTGCGCAGTCTTGCCGCGAATTAGCTCGAGAGTGAGGAGTTCCTGGTGCTCTTCGGCACGGATGTGGCATGCCAAGGGTCTGTTGGAGCGATGCCATACCTGCGGCCGTTATCCCATCCATCTCACAGCCGTTGGTTTGTAGAAAGCTCAATAAGCCCCACAACCTCTTGTTTTGTTGTGGCATTACACTGCACCTGGTCAAGCTTCGAAGGAGAAGAAATTTGTGGGTCCGTCAGAGGCAAACCAATGACAGAAACGAGGAAAAAAACGAGGCCGAAACCTTTACACAGCAACAAGTAATGATGATTTATTCCATACGAGAAAAATAACGAGGCAGAAGCGTTAAGTTTACGGGTTTCGTCGAGAAGTGAAATTTATGAGACCTTCGTGGGCGGCCTGGAACAAACAATGAGTTTTTTCCGAGCTTAACATCCGTGGATCCATCACGGTTTTATGACGCGATATTGGGTTTCAAATGGGGTTGGTAAGAATGCACTATCGCTTGGCCTATTACTTGTTATCATGGAGGATGAAGAGATCCCTTTTAGTGTTGTTATGTCGATGAACAGTCCATCGCACCAATTAACACCTTTGCTCTGATTACATATTTGGATACCTCTTTAAGTTTGAGCGTTCTGTGATGTTTAGGATCTAGAGGAAGATTATTACTACTGGGCTTGTCTTCCACTCATTTTCCAAATTTGCATACTGTATTTGGGCATAAAGCTTCGTTGATGGTTACAGTCAGTGCCCTATTTACTGAGTGCAGATCAGCATGAGATAATCGTCGCCGTAGTGAGTTGTGAAGGGCTATGTGTACTACTTGATCCTACGCATAGTGTTGAATTTTTGAGGGTGTTGTTGTTTTTCTTATTCTTGCCACACATCTCTTGAGGCTTCGATCTCATTTCTCATCCACCATCCTGTTTCATTATTGCGTAACGATTCGTTTTCAAACATATGTTAACAGTGTGGATAAGCCTGATACTTTGGTGGTCACTTAAGCGTTTTTTTTTTTTATACGACATGAGAGAAAGAACTGAACATATCTGCCGATACGTTTTGGAGAATATGGCTTGTTTGTACTAGATTAGGTGGTTAGTGGAAGGTAGACCCGCTGGAAGGCAAGTGATCCTTGTATATATCCACCGAATCAAAGAGCCACGCAAGCAATCAGCGTTGCAAGCTTCACAAACTTAAATATTGCCTACGTACTTAAGATAAGTGCAGTATCGCATCGTTTTGTCCTCAACCTTCCACTCTCCATGCCTTCTATTTGTCCTCCTCCTCATCACTGGAGTCTTTATAAGGCCCTCCTTTGAAGCTTGCAAACTGCGCTCGCTGCCAGCGATATGACTGCTACCAAGTTTTGGAGAATCAGGTCAAATCTTTTTTGTTCACCTTTCTTTACTAACGAAAGGAAAGATATCTGAATCTAGCTTTGAAATAAGTCCTAGGAAGTTTAACTGCTTCAAATGCTGTAAGCTCTAACGTGTACGCAGCAACAGTCATGCTCATTTAAAAAGGTGATGGAGGGAGAGGAGGGGCATCATTGGCATCACAGCAATTCCGTTTCTCTCATTACATGAGAATGCATGTAGACATGCCATAGTCCTGAGAGATTAGTCGTTCACTTGTAGCTGCAGCGAACTGCTTTATTTCATGGCGTGCATCCACAAACTTGTTGATGTGTTTCTCTTGTACTCGAATAATAATGGCTTATCCTGATAAGAAGTGCAATAATTTAGCAAGTGCTTCAGGATGAATTAGATTGCTGAGGGTTTTTGAAATCAAAATATTATCGTTTAGGCGTCCTCGTTCGTTAAACCGAATCGCTTAAGCGAAAAAGTTCTTCTTTTTGAGGAATTTCATACGCTTTATCATATTGCATTTCATTTTCGTTCATTACGAATCAAAGACACAAATTATGATTGCCTAATGCGTTTAAGCTATTGTATATTTCCATCGTACTTTCTAAAATCCAAAAATGCACAAATTCATTCGAAAGTAGCCGAACTTCTGGGAAGTTTGTTTAATATTATCGTTAATCTAATTGTTTATTGAATTGAACACTTTTCAAAATATTACTTGATGAGAAATAAATTTAAACTCTTAATATCACATTTTCCTCCCTTTTTTTGTGAGAGGAGATGGGGTTAAGGAGGAACAGGAGGAAGAGAGGAGGATAACGGGAGGGACGAGGAGGAACGCCTTTGCTGAACAGTTCTTTCATTTACATATACTACTTATGTTCGAACGTGTTCGAACGTATATATAATGTACGATGTCAACAGATTCATCCAGCTTTCTTGTTTCGAATATTTTATTCGTCGGTAAATGCAGCAAAATCGCTACCATCTAAAGGCACAAATTTCGCACGTTTAGTGTGTCGTTGTTTCCGGTTGTAGCATACGTTTTACCGACTGAGACGATCAACAAAATGAGCACGACTTTTGGCATTGTTTTTCCATGGCATGTTCTGCTCTCCGACAGATCGATGGATTATCGGATATCCAATGCAAGCATGCCGGTGAGGCATCAACGCAGGGTGTTTCGATTCCTGAAACTTGCGAGCTAAGTAACCTCTTCAGTCTCGCGTAAGTCAACCAATTTATTGATCATTAATCTAGCATCAGTGGTAAATGAAGTCGAGCGTTGAGGTTCCTCCTTTCGCGGAGAGGTGCTTTTGATTTGTTATAGCCTGCATTGGGATTTGTGTCTGTATTTTCAGGCTCTTCTTAACTTTATTTCATCAGATAAGCATAAAAATGACTATTTAATGAGTTTTCTGGAAGATTCCGGAGTGAACTTTCTGGAGCGTAAGCATGGAGACTCGAAATAAAAGGCGAAAGGGAGGAAACGATGGAGGAACATTTTGTGTACAACTGTTTTATTTAGGATCAAATGGAACCATATGAGGCACTCGATCCGTCGATTTCTTATCTCCAGTATACTTTAGATGAAGAGAAGGAAGGGAGCAAACAACGAAACTTATGAAACGTCGCTGTTGCCTGCAAATCGAACTGAACTAACGGCGGGAAGGCAGTGTTCTGTGTATGCGGAACCATTTCTCTTTGTTGATGAGGAATCGTACCTTTCGGCGAATGGAACGCAAGGTTTCGGAAGAGGATCGCCTGATCTAATGCGGCCGTAAACTGAATTTGAGGCAAAAAAAAAACTTAGCAAAATACGACAAGCTGTTTGTTGATAAAGAAGTTGCATAGGAAGGGCTTTGTGGTCTACAAGCACATTTTGATGCGTCACGGTTATTGCTGCTTGTTCGTCGAGAAATCAAATGGTATGCTCTGCGGAAGTAAAAAGCAGAACTCGTCCACCGGAAGCCTTCCGGCGATACATGTACCATGGAAACAATCATGCTAGTCGCTGTTTCGATTCATTCAGCTGTTGTCTTAAACTGAACACCATTATATGCGCATGTTGGGCACAATTCCAGCCCTTGTATTCAAAGAAGACGGCCATGAAACAAAATGCTGAACAACTAGTTGTCTTTTTGAAAAGCATCAGGCTGTTTTGAAATGCTCGAATAATTATGACGGTTTGCAGATTTATAGCTAGACAATATGTTCCGCCTGTTGGACCACCATGATCGTTTGTGAGAATCCAGTAGTTAGTTCTTCAGGAAGCAACTCTTCTTACTGTAGCAGACAAACCCACTGATTAGAAAAATAATTGAAAGTATGAAGAACTTTTACAGCTGTCATCAAGTTACATATGTGAGAAATTTTCGCTTTTCATAGGACCATAATATCTTGATCCAAATAATTGAATGCTGTTCGAATTCTGACAGATATCTTCAATAACCGTCCAGAACTTCAGTTTTCATAGACCTCACTAACGAATATACCTCTGCTAAAATGAGGGAATTTTTCCACTTATTGCAACAGAGGGAATAAGCAAAAGAGAGCTTACTGTAGAACTGATGCAACCAACACATTTTCTCTCACCTCGACGTCTCTTATCCTCCTCGATGATCTTATCGATAACGACCTTAACGCCTTCGAACGTTTCCCTTCCTGTAGGTACAAGTTGGCGCCTATCCAAAACAAATCCATTCCATTCTGTAAAAAAGTAATCTGCCATTATCTCAATCTTTTCAGTATAGATTCAAAGATTTTTTTTAAAATGCTGTGTAGCATCGCGTTAGCATTATGTTAAGAGAACCAGTTAATGTCTCCAAATGGAGTCTGGTAACGCATTTAGTGGCATAGATGAAATTCCCGCCAGTTGACCGAGAAACAGCGAAAACATTTGGCAACAAATTGCTCAAGGAAACAAGAGACAAAATTTCAAGTTCATTTCTCACTGGTATAGTTATTGCAGCTACCCATGACCATGATGAAAAAGCCAACGAAATATGCAAGATCCATTTAACTAATACGACCGAGATCGATAAGATATCATGAAGTAGAACTGCTTAGCTTATATGCCTCGAAAATTGAGTGAAATCTTTGATATGACATAATGGAAGGCTGTTGTCTATTGTTCTCTATCAGTAAAATAAATAAAACTAAAAAAATTTGTTCTCTATGAACCTTTTTTCCAAGGATGTACGCCTCATATCCGTCGATGTTACACACTGATGTCCTAGCGAGGAAATACTGTCTGCATCAAATGATCAGCATTTGATGGGAACCGTTTTTAAGTTTTCCATGAGAATCGGAAATGTGCGAGTTTTTCGTTCAGCATTTGATCACATCAAGTTCTTTTTTTTCTGTCGCTTCGAATTTCAGCCCCAAATAAAACTAAATGAAAAGATGAGTGATTTCTTGAAAACCTGCCTTATTATTGCTGTCAAAGTTATAAGCACTTCTATATTCAAGCCACTGCTGCTTAATTTTTATGCATGGAACGGCGAATTAGCGGTATTTTTAGTCTGTGAACGCTTAATCAAAGCGACGCATTGTATTATCCATCACGATAAGTCTGCTTCATGTGCTTGTATACAATGAGTGCCCTTCTTACTTGGAATTAGGGGTATGGAACAGCCAACGATCCGTGCAAATATGTTCTGAAAAGCCTACCAAAATAAGATGGCCGCAACTCGATCGTATACGAGTACTTCACTCTTCCGCTTTCCTTTGCCCAGTCCGCCGACCCACCAGCATATGGATCTGCAGTGGAAAAATTGTTAGAGAATTAGTCAACTTACTGTTGCAACGATGGGAAATATTAAACGATGTAGCCAATTTTCTGGACAATTTAGTACTGACCGCTGGCTAATGCTAGGAAATGGAAGTTGTTAGTGAATCGGTTAGCTGTACTTTCGAAATCTTTTTTGTTCCAAATTTATGAGATCGGAAAGGAGTTTGGAATCTCAAAAAGATGGGTTCTAGCATTTTTATTGCCAAATATATATGTACTATTTAGACTCGAGTAAGAAAAAATACTGAGGCAATATATGTGGATTTATTCTTCAATTAGCCGAGACAATTTTTGTTTTAGGGCATAAACCATTATGAAACACCGGTAAGTGAGTAGGCTGACGTATTTCAAGGCCTCGTAATAGACTCTGAATACGCTTACAGTGAATTTGTATTTATAAAAGCTGAACTTACAAATGATTTCTGGTCCTGTGCCATACCGATAGCGAGTTCCATAAAGCTTTTCCAGCGATTCGACCGCCTTCTTCGCCACGGATTTCTAATAAAAAGCATATTTCGGGAATTGCTTTTAAATTTGCCCATATTCGTATATAGTAATTGTGAAAGCGAAAAAAAAGTGGAAACCAACGAGATCATTAACGTCTGCAGAATATGCGTATTTCCTATGCGAGTAGGGATATATCCACAATTGTGAGTACGTATGCAACGTAATGAATGCGTCGAGCCGATTACTCAACGATAATACGGCGTCACGTACTGCTCTGAAAAAAAAAGAAAACTAAATGGAATTAAAAATAAAAAGACATACTGTTTAACATTTATTTTCACCAAATGAACTATTGGAGCATGACGCAATGCTTGCTTAACAAGGAAAATATGGGCTGAGTGTTAGTCTTCAAGTAGCTTACAGACTGCGGAAAGTGGATTGAGCGCAGCCGCTTTTCTTTTGTCTCCTGAAAGGTCCTTTGCATTTTATTCGTGGTTTTCATTGATTTAAAAAAAAGGAGTTTCACAGTTTCCAACAGAATGATATCTTCGCCAACTATTCCACAGGTGGTTATAAGTGAACAGTGAAACGGATTCTTACAGAAAGATGGGAAAAAACAACTCAATAAATAAATAACAAAACTGCAAGTAGACTCATCTGAAGCAATAATGAAAAGTGGAGTGAATAATAAGCTTTAAAAAAATACAATAAGATTTATCGTATAAGTAAAGTAGATGTGATAATGCTAGTAAGCAGTCTCACTTAAAAATATTTCCACTCTCTTCGCAAATTCTCATCAGTGTACAGCCCTTTGGACCGAATGCTGCAGATGCTCAATCAGGCAGTCTAGTCGTGCGTCTACTACGAATGTGTTCTTCGTAGTTCATTGGAGTTTTTGCCCAACTGAACTAGAAAAACTATATCTTTTTTTTGTTTCGAAATATAAACAGTCTGGGTAGAGAAAGAGGTACGATAACGGTAATCGGTTCTATACATACCTCGATTCAGGTTCGCTGAAAGCATTTTCACCATGGTGAATTTCAGAGCAAGGAGATGAACTAGAGCCGACTTCTGAAAGCGACAAACGATTATTCAAACTTCCTGGACTCCTTTAAACCTCTCTATGAACGCGTAAATAACTATCAGTAAGTTTGAGCGTGACAAAGTCTGGTGAAATATTTCACCTCTTGTAGTTTCATTGGCATATCTGAACATCTCTGAGCTTACATGCACATATGATGAGTTATTTAGCGTGCACAACAGAAAATATCTCTCCTTAATGCGGTTATCGGGTAAGTAAGCGGAAAGAACCCTTTAATTTGACGATAATTTTTGCCTACCTCAACGTCAAGTTCGAAAGGCGAGAAGTCTTTAGCTAGATGATCCTTATGAGTTCATCAATTTCAGATCAAACCTCCAAATCGAAAGGCGAAATTTCTATTGAGATCGACGCCTTTACAGCAGCGTTTTTTTCCATTCTTTGTGTAGCACTTCTCAGGTGACATGTTCTTGCGCCACATTCGTATCTTCAATACTTCTATGAATTACATACTTTACAGAAATGTCTCTGCCACTGCCACAAGGCGACTATATTTTGTGGTCGATGTTTGCTGAGTTTGTTATACTATCCTTTTCCTGCAACAGTGTTTGTTCAACGTGAATAAATCTCTTCTAGGAAATCTCTCCTTGTTTCGTAATTAAAAGCAAAATAATTTTCACGATGCTTTGCGCTAGTGAGCACATCTCCGCTGACCAGCTCTTCTTTGATATAGCTTCTTTGATATACATAATATGCCCTTAGGTCATAGACAGGTAATATTCAAAGGAGAAGTTTCAATAACTAAAAAATGTAATTCTGTTGTGAAGTGCAGTATTATGTGGTAAAGTTAAAGCTCAGTGTTTATGTTCATTTGAAGGGTGAGCCACTTAGAGGGCATACTTTAACTGCTGAATCACACTATCTCCTTATCTGTCAGTGAAATATGGGATTGGGGACATGGAGCGAAACTGACATTCACGTTGGCAAAACAATGAGGAATTTAAAGCCACGTCTTATTATTGACTGAAGTATGTTAAGAGGATGTTTGCAACTGGGACCAGCAGGGAATTGGAGCCTGATGCAATGTGAAGATCAAATTCATACTGCAGGATCACGTTGATCCGATCTGGTGTACTCATATCCGTCGGGATTAATGCAAGGGAAGATATAGATGTTCAGTGCGTCCACATACTCAGCTATTTTCGGATTGTTCTCATAGCCAGAGACAAGCTGAAATGATGGAGTTGAAGCTGTAACGAAGCGAAATGCTTTTTCAAGTTTTTGAATTTCATCAATTTAAGGCATCGACTGCACTGGAGAGGTCATTATGAGCGACCGTTCTTCGTTAGGTTTGGGCGCGATCTTTGATCATGAAGCTGCGCCATGCTGTCGTTAGTGCAGACGACAAACTAGCTGCAAGCAGCACTTACACGTGCATCAAATAAACTTGAATAAATTTCACTTTTTCGTGAGGTTCTTGAATTAAAAGCTTGTAGCGGTGCTTTGTAAATGAGGGTGGAAAGAGGGTCACTCGCTTAGGAAGATATGGTTCTCTTTATTCATCATTAGTGAGGACATCGATCAATCTCTATCGAAGGCATCGAAAAATATTGGTACATGCAAACTCAAGTTACGTGGAGTTTCATTAGAGGTACTGAGGAATGGAATTAACGGTGGAATACGGCTTTCCTTTCTTCAAAAGTTTGGACGAGTGGAAACTTATTTGTGAGAAAAGGTATATTTAATTTGATTATATGTCGGTTTGCCTTGTTTCAAGTTATGAGAAAATTTTAGTGGATTTTTGAGGATTTTTAAAGCAGTTACCTGTTGTATGAAGTAAAGTGCTGTGTGGACAGCAGCCCATTCTCTGGCGTGGATTCCTGCATCGATCCAAACGATTCGGGCTTCTCTGTTTTGCTTGTTCCCAATCTATGTGAAGGATTTATATATATATATATATATATATATATATATATATATATATCTTTTATGGTTCGGTACAGATGCCAGTTCTAAGTCAGGGTCAGAAATGTTAAGCATATTCGGTGGTTCGCGGTACCGTTGTTTCGTGATCACATTATATCTCTAGTTTTGAGATATAATGTGATGATGGCGTTGAGAATTTAGATGTAATCGAATGATTGCGTTGAGAATTGGTCTGAGAAATATGCCAGAAAGCGCTTCATTCACAAAATTTAACTGCATCTCCATTTTTGGAACACCACCAAAGATTTTAAAAAAAGTTTGATTACTAACACTTTCAATGTATTAGCGCTTGTAAAGTTTGATTTGTGACGGCAAGGAACTGCTTCCGAGCAATAAAGTGACGGAACATGCTAATCCTTAAAAATTGTTGTGAAGGCTTGAGAACCTCAAGGTCGTAATCCTCCTCATGAGAAGTGTGTGATGGATGGTGCGCAGTAAATGTGTATGAAAAAGTGGCGTATCTAAGGTTCGCTTCTCGCCTCAGCATAATTTTCCCAGTTCACCGTCCGACTATGCACTTAATAAAGACGCTGTTTCTCATTTTATGGTACCTTCCATTTTGTTTATAGTTGTAACGTCAAAACTACGACGAGAGGAACTATTCGAATCACTATTTTTAAAATATGATACGATAAGTAAAGTGAGCTGTCGCCATACCACAACTCCCAAAATGCTTCTTCCTTGGTGGGTGGTGCCGATTGAAATGAGGCGCACAATATTTCCGTGTAACCGTTCGAGGTTGCGCATCCACTGAACAATTTCGTCGTACGAATAATATTCACCCATCGGCAACGTGGAACTCGATGAACGGTCATCCTTGAGGCGATGCTCGCCGAAGAGGTTGTGCAGGTATCCGAAACGACGCGGAATTTCGCGCTTAAGAATAAGTCTGCAAGGCACTCATCGATCTCTCTCTCACTTGATCTCCTCATGCTTCATGCAGTTGCCACTTAAATGTTTGGGTAACTTCGGTCGATAAGCAACAATTTGCACGATACTATGTGTGTTGTTAGCTTGTGTGGGCCGTTTGCTCCTGCTTATAACTAACCAAAGCAACGACGAACAGCATCGTTTACACTAAACTTTATAATCCAACTGTGTGCAAAGAGCGAATGTTCACTGTATTGCGGCTCGTCCCGTCATTCTTACTAACTATCCGCAGAAAAACGTTGTGTTGATGAAGGTCAGTGGAATCGAGAAGAGAGTTGTTGAATTGTTCAGCAGGAGTTCGGGCGCAGCATAGGACAATCTGCTACCTTTCAGCTCCTCTTTTGTGCGAACAAATGAGAAAAATGGGCTTCGGCGCTTGAATTTAATCCTCTCAGTTTGCAAAAGAATAGATTACTGAAGATAATGTTCATTGAATAGGCGTAGTACACATAAATCTAATAAAAAGTGCATGGAAAAATGACACGAGGATCTATAACATTTTTGAAGTAATTTATAGGAATTTGCTATCCGCAGTTCTTCGACTGGACCATCCAGAACTTCTCTTCGACCATTGCTCCCATCGAATGCAACTTTCACCGAAATGCATGGAAATACTCCCGATTTTTATCAGCAGCTGTTTTTAAAATGATCATAAAAATAGTGTCCTCATTCATTTCGAATCATATCATCTATTAATCGAAATATATGTACGATACATACGCCTCTACTATTCATTTCGACAAGTGAAGAGCAAGAAACTTCTCACGATCTGAGCGAATGTATTACTATAAGTGGCCATCAATGAGCGCCATGAAAAACTTATGACTCTTTAATTTTTTTTCCTTATTTTTGTTTCAGAGGTTGCATTAAGGTGACCATAAATTTTTAAATTCATAAACTGAAACTGTAGAAACAATATATTGTACTTACTCAGCGAGATCTTTAATGGCTATTTCATATTGGAAACCGGCAATATGGAGCCAATCAGTGAAATTCCTCCTCATCTCTGGATATACCATGATGTCAACCGAATTGTTGATTGATGAGGGTGGCCTCCAGAAGTCTAACTGAAATATTCCAACTCTTTTGATATGAAAGATTCACTGCGACCATAAAATTAAAAAAAGCAATAACGAAAAAAGGTTAACTTATTGAAGAGGTCACCAAAGCGTGAGTCTCAGCTGCTAGCTAAAATTAGCGATTTAGAATATAGTAGCGAACATTTATTTAGGATGATCCTCCCAACCTATACTGTACGAATCATCGATTTCTATTACAGTCGGCGCACTAAAGAACCTCCACATTTTTCGCTGTTTATTCTGCTGAAAACAGAACATTTTAAGTGCAAAGCAATGATACACAGAAACAAGGTGAAAGAAAGGCCTTTCTCGTCAAGCATTTTGAAGCAGCCTCGAAGAGGAGCAAATTTTTGCACATTCTATGAAGCATATTTAGCTATTCGTATAACATGTTAACGTTGCTCACTCTACTGATTTTCAGAAATGATTTATGAGTTTCTATTATGTTCATCCCACAAACAAATCAACAATGTTGTTATGTTCAAGCTAGGCGAGATAACACATCGAACTCCCTGAATATTGGTTGCGAATATGAACTGTCTATTCCCCTCCTGAGATGGAATGGGAGTTGCCCATAATCTCTTCTTCTTTTGCATACAATCCCTAGTGCACCTACATTTGTATGTTGTTGCACTAGCGTATGACTTTAAAGTGTACTACAGTTTTGTCGACTATGAAGAGCGTCGAGGTAACTCTGCGTCGGAAAATGTAACGTTCAACCCCGATGCTGTACTGTAAACTTAGTGCTAACTGTGGCCACATTCCACATGCTACCATTAGGATCTCTATGACACCGGGAATAGAGCGCATATGTGCTTTCATAGATGGAATCCTTTTTTAACTACCCTAATTCAGCGTTTAAAATGCTTGCTTTTCTTCTTTAAATCAATCTCGCTGCACCCATTTGCTGCATATTCTCATCGGATATTTAATTCTTAATTGCTAGACCATTCCACAATTTTAGTCAGATGACCATTTAATCACTAGCGAGTTAGAGACGGGGGAGTGGTTTTACTAGCTTCGAAATCATTTCATAAATGAAGATTCTACGTTAGCCGATTTATAATTTGTTGTTGTAAACCGGTTCTTTCATACGTTTTACTGAAAAGGTTTCGCGACAGATACACTGCGTTGTCATTATGAATGATCTGCAATTGCTGAGCGTTGTAATGTGCAGAATTTGGAGACTTATGGCGACGTTTCGGCTAGGAGTGGTGTTTTTTTTTTCTTGATGAACTCTTACTTTGCGAGAAAGATGCTCCAAACCGTCATCGTTTAATTTAATTGCAGCATTGGTGGGTTTAAATAAAACAACTCTCATATTATTTCTTTCCTTTTTGAGTGGTTTCTTTCGAGTTGAGTTTGTAAATATCGCTTTGTTTTCAGCTACTGACACCACGCGGGCTCATAATTTCCTTTCAGTCATTGACTCGGGTCGACAAAATCCCTATCCTTCAGAAAACTGTGCTATTCAGTTCGTTAGAAAATAATGCAGAGTGCGATAACACAACAAATTTTAGCAATTCAAATTCTACAGTTTCACTCCGAATACTAAATGAATTACTGTTTCATTTCATATTTCGATCATATAACAAAGCTGAGTTCCGCTGTGCATGAGGGGAGTTTTAGAGTCGTTGTAATTTATTTTATGCGTATTTAGTCTCCTTCAAGCGAAAAAGAGTTAATGCTTCTTCAGTATGCTGCTATATAAGCTAGCACGCATCAATTCTAAATCTGCGATCCACCTTTGCGTTTTATGTGTTCAGTAAGGAGCCGACTGTTGGGAAATCACACTTCTAGCACAAATTTATTACCTCTTAGTCATTTTTGTCACTCCTATTTCAGGTGGTAATATCGATTTAATTCTATTGTCCATTATGATGCAATTAATTCGATAATCTTGAGCAAGAAATAGCGGCTGCAATCACTTCGCGAAAATCACTATTTTTTTATATCGCTTTTCATATGAGGTCGATTACGCTAAGAAGGATATGCATCAAGAAATCATAGAAACGCTTACAAATTCATCCGTGTTTTCGTAGAGCTCAGAAAGAATTTTAAGTTCTCTATCGTTCCGAGGGATTATTTGATACACTGCAAAGGCACTGAAATAGAGATTATCCGCATTAGAAATTCGACTTATATTTACATATATGCATTTGCAACGCTAAGCGCCTCTAAATAAAAATTAACTATTAGCAATAATGCATTCGTTGCAGTATGTCTTATGAATGTTTCCAACTTTTTCGAAAACTCATTTAAAGATAATACTTTATCGTCAATGAAAATAACATCGAAATAGATTTGGTTAGGAGACAAGCAATCCAGTGTTTGAAAATTTCACACCGTGAAACGTCTCTACGTACTTCTACAATAAAATGGTGCATTCATAATAACGATTGTCAAGTCTTAAATTACACAACGAAAATTATCAGTTAAAGCCTCAAATTAAGGTCGGTGCCTTACCTCGAAAATTTCGCGAAAGCGTTTTCAAAGATAACACAAAGAAGAGCGATCTGAATCAGCATTACGAAACGGCCGCCGATACACCTTCAATTAAGTTGTGAATTAAACAACGGTAATCAACAGTGGGCGCTACATGCCGCTTCACTGGGCCAGTGAGGTCTTACAGCTTTTCTTCAAATTGAAGTAGGGGTCGAAACAAATAACATAGCACGTTTTCATCACTCCACGAGAAACGATCCAGATAATGCCAGTGTAAGAAGCCTGTATTCCACAATAAGTCTTTGAACACTGAAAGTCCGTTTTGATCTTAAACGTAATGCTCTAATGAAAGAATATTTGGAACTGCAAGAATCCAGGTGTGGTAACTGCGAAGTCTATATGTTTGCTCGAATCATACATCCTGCGCAAATGACTGAAATATTTTAAAGGACATTTTGAGAAGCGAACACAAAAGAAATACGGGGCTAATAACTCCTCTCAGAATTTTTTTGCGCCCAGAAGAAGTTGAATTTTTAACGGTTTTTTCTGTGACCTTCGCCACCATCACACATTACCTGTGAAAGACAACTCAAAATGTCCGTGAAGCACACAAACATACACCACGCACACACACGAAAAAACACCGTTTTTACATGCGCATCAGACGAAAAAGATGCGTGATATGCTCATATCTTCGTTTTCCTTATCACAAACGTCGGTGGAAGTCTGTATGAATGACATCAAGAGTGGGAAATGTAATAGGAATACACAACTATTACATTTAAAAGTGATTTGATAGGTGCATAATTTCGCTGATGAATATGCGCACAGACGGAGTTGCTTTGTTTCTTCGGCAAAGAATCGTCATGTATATCGGAAAGCATAGGAAGAGTAGATGAAATTAAATTAAGGAAATGTTTGGGCTGCTTTTAAAGACTTTCCATCAAATCACAACATATGGCATAAAAAATTACTGAGAATTTCCACTAACAGTTGGGAAATTTCCCACCAACGTTTGCAGTTGTTATTCCCTATGAGACTTCGCTAAAGATGTGAAACATTGCGTTTTTTTGTATTATTTGTATATATTGTGTGAGTTGAAGAAATTTTTTGACGATGAAATACTGCATAAAAATAAATTGAAATTGTCATCTTATACTCTTAATCGGGAAATAAAGAAGTCATTCGTATAGTTTTGTCATCCAAAGTATTCATGCAATATTTTAATTCAAAAAATTAAAAACCACAACTCGAATTCGAAGGGATGTTCATGCTTTAGCGAGATGATGCTCTCTTCAATTAAGAACTCTAAGCATCTCATTTCCTCTTTATGGAATATAGACTACAAAAGCGTTTCATGTAAATAAAGAATATAAACAAAATATGGAAACACGAAAAATAATGCAGCGAAAGCATTTGTCGATTTATCACTTGCAGTAATAAACACGTTGAAAAATGACGCCGAATTGGTCAACAGGTCGTCAGTCGAATCACCAAGAAAGTAAAGCATCGCTATGAACGAAGACAGCGAAGTGAAATGAAAATCTGGTTTTTGAGAGCATCGAAGCATTTCTAAAAACTAGAAAATTTCATTCATGTAAATTGCGCATTCGCGTAACAACGCTCATTTTCTCACTTTCGAAGCTTACTTCACTTCAATTTGTTCATCTCTTCAATATTCTACACGCAATTCCATTTAGTTTTTGTGTTCACGATACCTTATTTCGAATGCGATAGAACACTTAGTGGGAAAAAAAATAGTGCTCAATGAGAAATTCTTAGTAGCAACCACAGAAAATTGAAGGCAATAAAAACGAGCCGCAAGACTTAACCTTGGCTTTGCAAGGTGTGATCAATAAACTATAGATCAATGGCTTTTGTGCAAGGCAGAGAAGCCTATAAAGCAGAGTGAACTGTCTATAAGCGCCTTAAGGCAGGAGTCGATGCCTATAAAAGGGCAGTGCATTTGACTGGAAGATATGAGTGTTCTTCTACGTGAGGTAATATCCTTACAGTGATCGGTTCCGACCGTAATGATACGTAGTTCTGCAGCGAGTTGGCTCGGGTGTGAGCAGTATTCGTCGGCGCAGACGTGGCACTATTCGTGCCAGTGCTGTGTCGGAGCAACGTCCTCTTGCCTTCGTGTCCCTCCACTTTACAATTTTTGATTAAATTGAGGCTTGATAAAAAAAGCCTTAACATCTCGTGTTTTTGTCAGACCACACATCATCTGAGAAGGAATCTTCGAGTCCTCCCGGCACAAATCAAAAATAGAGGGGCTGAACGCAGCCCGAAACGTTTGCAGTCCTCTAAAGAGAACTTTGTATACGATTATAACTAGTCGTTTATAAACAAATATATGTAAGTGTAGCTACAAAAACAGAGATCCTCGACCGAAACGCTAGCAATAGGGATCATAGTTTACAGTGCCAGTCGTTTACACAGGATTTGGGTGAGGCATTTATTATCGCATCAACTCCTGTCTTACTAGATGGCTCGCATTTAATATATACGGAACGTGGGAAGAAACGCAAGAAATCTTCCATTCTGTACTTTAAATGGCCTAAAATTGTTGACGAGGTTTTTTGCTCGTTTTCACCTCGTTAGGAGATGCTTGAAGGTTTTTGATATATTTCCAGTTACCACGTTGAGAATTCTTTTTCCATATTTAAAAACAACATTGGCTACAGCATATTTTTCGAGTCAAGAGTCACTGATAAAACTTTGCATTTGGAGCCGTATGGCGTGATAAAATCATAGACAGAAAGGTCGAGTGGTGTTAACAGATCAGCAAAGCAGCACTAACGGTCAACTGGCAATTATGATCAATAGGTGACATCAATGGGTGGCTCATTCAGCAAAATGTGAATAACAGATATCGTCTAAAATGTAAAGGAGTCACCAGAATCGTCCATTGCTATCGTCTACGAGATAAAATAGATCGACGAAAATCCGTGACACAACTATTCAGCCGTTCGCGAAAATACAACGATGATATCTGCGAGAATTCTTTTGATAAATTCAGACTTGATGGCGACAAATTTGCAAAAGCAAAGAGGAAATTATCAATCAATAGCTTGACTCTCTCGCAAGATGATAGTATTTCGACATTTCTAAATGTTTGTCTCTGTTCGTCGGATGCAAAAGTACTCATTATGTCGATCACCGAAACGCTAAACCAAACGCCGATCGCGTTGAACAATTTGCGGCGAAAATGTTGAAAAAAATTTCTTTTGCCTCTCAGTGTATCAGATTTGACAATAGAGAACATTGGATAAACAAATCCATAGCCGAAATCTAACGCGGATTGAAACGTTAATCTTACTTCGAGACTTTTTTCCCCCACTTAACTCCCCCCCCCCCCCCCCCCACACACACGTATGTTTTTCTCCCACTAAGCGCCTAGAGCTTTCTTTTTTAAATTCAACGCTTTGACGCATTTGCACAAATTGAATGACGGCCAATGCCCATTCGGTTGGCTCCACTTATAACTAATTTGCAATTTCTAAAGGTCAAATCTTCCTGTGTTAGCTTGCTGACTTCATCCCTTACGGCGAGACTCCTCTCCATGGTCTGACCACTCAATGAGATGTGCTGTGACTATGTTGCAATCGCTCTAACATCCACAACAATTCGGTTTGTGATTTTCCTCAGCTTTCGCATCTCTTCTTTTTCATGTACTCAGTTATTCAGTGCGGTGTTTCAACGGCTTTATTTCCACGCCATGTTCAATGCAGTTCCTTGTCAAGGACTAGGCACCAAATATATCGTTGTTCAATTCTATAGTGAATTATTGCCTAAACCATCGAATTCCCGGCATCATAAATATTTTAGACTGACACCCAAATCTGAAAGCTTTTAATGTATTTATCAGCCATGGCATACGCAGGTCGAGGAATTTCAATGACCAAAGTGCGTCGTTTGCTCCGTATTACGCTGATTCTTCAACGGTCTCTCTAAACATGCCAAGTTGACCACTGCTCAAGGAAATGCTTGAGTGACATTTCTGCCACAGAGTAATTGATAAGATCGGTTGATCGATTCAACTCAAAAAGACGATCGCTGATGCATAAGAGTGAGGCATAATAGCCAGTACAAATGAAGCGTCTAAATAACGGCGATGAATGGCGTTCTGACTTCCTAAGTGATAAAATTTTGTTTCGCGTTCTACAAGATAGAAGTTTCATGCGCAACAGCACTACAGGAAGTGTTGTTCCACCCGACAACATTGCACGTTTGCGGATGGAAGGTCGCTCCTTCAAGATGCAGCTAGCTAAAATGAGTGAGCGATGATCAAAATGGACGTTGGAAAAATACGCCGTACTTGTTTGCTGGCTGTAATTCCACTCTCATCAATAAAGGGCTCAATTTTGCCATTTACACCACTTTCATAACTCTCCTAAGGAAACACTGTATTGCATTGTGCCTTCAAGAAAACCACAAAGCTGATGTGATGTGTAAGAATTTCTCATTATCGAATCTTCTGAGTTGCATTTTTATGGCATTTGATGAGCATGAGTGTTCTCGTTTTAACAGCACAATATAAATAAGAAGATATACTCACCTGTTGCAATGTTTTCTCTCAGAAACGACACAGACGTACTGATGATGAAGACCCAAAGGGATTTATTTCGTGAAGTTATAAAATAGCTATCATACACGTTTCCATTGATCAAATAGCAATATTTACAAGGTGCATCATTTGCAATCAAAGGAAAAAAATGCGAGGTTTTTATCTATTTTATAGTCACCATTTCTTGCAGGCAACTGTTTGTCATTGCAAGTCACGGATTTGCGGTTATTCGCACCCGAGAGTTTGTAGGAACGCAAGAGCGGTTCCACTAGTTGGTACATATGCCGCAGGCGGTCACCTTCTTCACCATACTTCCACAAAGAAAGAAAACATTGACCGTTGTTTGACCGGTGTGACTTTCCACTTTTTATTTCGTCACTTTGTCAAATTCTTGCTATCACGCTTACTTCTACGCAGCAAATTCATTCAAGGCGACGTTTTTCTCTCTTTTTTTTTCCGAATCCTGCCACTTTCATTACAAACTTGAAAATAGACAGCATTATTAGTATTGGTGAAATAGAAGCTGCATAGAAGTGCGTAAGCGATTTTTGCACTTTAACCAACAAATGCGGCAAAGATGAAGTGGAGGTATTTTTGCTTATGAGAGGAAGTTCTGGCACGAACAAATTTTTTAATCTTTTCAGCAGGAAAGAATGCATAACGCTGATGGCCAGCTTTTCTGAAATAAGCACTACAAACGAGATATCTAACGGTAGGTTATGAGTTCCATTTCTATGCAAGCTGATACAACAGGCTTCTCGCTTACAGCAAAAGCGAGAACATGTTCTCCACAGCATCGGAAAAAATTCGTAAACAGAATCGAAGGTGCAGAAGGGACCGAATGGGCCGCCTCTTTGTTCGTTGTTGTGGCCACTACCTGCAACTTTTGACTGCTAATATTGCCAACTGACTGCACAGTGCCTCATTAGCACGTAATGTAAGTCATATGAAGTTGTTGGTGGTACAGGGGCTGTCTTTATTCATACTATTTGAGCAGGTAGGAACGAGGAAAGGAGTTAGCCAAGTGCTTTGTGGTTGCTAAGAAACAATGTGCAAACGGACGGACAGTAAGCAAATACAAAAAAAAAAAGTAAATCTGAAGAACTTATGGACGATGAAGAGAGCGCTGAAATATGTGAAAACTTTGACAACTGTGGAAAGCAGAGACGATAGGAAAATTTCGAAGTAAAACTATCAACAAACGCGAAAAGGGCGAGTTAAACACTTTTCCAGTCAGATTGGCAGGTAACTTAAGGGTCTGTGATGGCTAGGAAACTGACTAGGTATGCACTCCATCACCGTAAACTGTTGCAGAGAATCCGAAAACAAAAACAGTATGTCTGGTGATCTGTTCCTCTACGAAAATAACAGATTACGCAAGTCCGACCCCTCTTTTTAGCCACTTCTGGTCGAGGCCGTGGTTTCGCTCGCATATTCACACAGTCCTTAAGCATGTGTAGAGTGAGGAATGAGGTAATTCAGAGATGTTTAATTTCCCATGTCCTGAATGCACATCTATGATGGCTAATAAGCTGTTGTGACACAGCCTTTGGTAATGGCTATTACTAGGTTCCTTTAGCTTTTTCCTTCCTTGCTTTCGTGAAAGCTGGTTCTCTTCGCGCTAGTATCACTGTTGCGATGGAAGGCAAACACATCCGACGTGAGTATTTCCCTGGGATTCGAAGTAATTCGCTGCCAGCTGGATACACTAACGCCTCCGTGCGATTCACGACAGCGAAGACACGCGTATACTAAGCAGACGCTGTTGCATGCTCTGTTAAGTGGTAGCAGAATTTCAGAAGTAGCCTGTAAGGAATGGGTATTAGCTGTCGGAGAGAGGAAGTTGTGATAATGCTATGAAGAGTTGAAGGAAAGGAGTCCAATGAAAACCACTTTTCTTTTGCGAAGTGATAGGAGATAAGATGAGGAGCAGTGTGCTTTTTTGACATATGTGAGCCACGTGGTAAAGTTATTACGACCAGTGTTGTTTAGTTTTCGGCAAGTTATTCGTTCTTATTTTAGTATTCTTTTTTAATTTTTGAATATTCGATTGGGAGATTTCGGTCAATGAAATACCTAGATGACGTTCTAAACTTCCATTAACAGTGATGCCTCTATGTGGAAATGAGTTTTTTTAATGTCTGCTGTGATAATAATAACGAAACCGAATAGGCGGGCGAAGTACTGTGGTCATGAGAGTGGCAGCTGGAGATGACAATAAAACACTTGAGCACCCTCAGGGAAGCCAACGAGAGATTTTTTGGTTGCTGGCATCCACGACGGAGAGGCAGCGGCAAACGCACAAATCGCTCATATTTTATTATAATTGTGTATAAAGGTGTACTGATGGTTAGCACCAAATTTCAAAAGAGCCGGACAAATAAGCTATGTAGCAATATGAAGTCCAGTAATGAATGAAATTAAAAGGAACTTTGCCTCCGTGTTCAGTGCCAATTAGGAAAATCTTTTAATGTCATGAACCGTTATCCGTAGAATCTAGATCGAACCCAATAAAGGGGATAGGACATATTTCATCGAAGCGAAGCTAATGAAAAGGAAAAGCTCGTATAGATGAACTGCCCGTTAAAAATACTTCCGAAGATTTGCGGTAAGTAAACGTTTGTGATAATTTGCCGCTAATTTTCGTAATTGAGAATACGATTATGGAACAAATATTCCAGCATGTCGTCTTACAATCTTCAACTGATCTTCCTAGGCCAATATGTATTCCATGCAAAATCAGACATAGGGACATACAAATTTAGCAACAAACCGTCAACGGATCTTTATAAATGAAAGAGCAATATTCTGGTACCATCCACTTTTGCCTACAAGTCAAGGTTATTCGACGGAATTCGATAAACTGTTTCGATGAAACGCCTCTCGATTTGCTTAATTAGCTTCTCGCTCCGGAAGAGTGAGTAGCGCAACTGTAGTCAAATATAGACAACATAAAAATTTTATGCACTTTGACAAAAGCAACAACACTTTTTATTTTTGCAGCTCAAAAGGTGGAATTAACGATACCATGGGCATTAGCATTCTTAAGGATACAGTGTAAACCTTGATTTACTGTTTATTAGGATAAACAAATCCTGTACATCCATGATATTACCAATGTTTTACACCCAACAATAAACGACGACCGCATGTACAGAGAACTGTTAATGCAGAGGGATTTGACATTTTCAGTTGGCGAGGTCCATTGCACATTGTCATGCCAACTACAGAGGAGGTCTCGAGGTCACACTGAAGACAACAATAACAACAATAAAAACTCCATCTCTACGATTTCAGTGATCACTTGCTTCAGTTATTTTACTTTTGCTTGATTTTGCGTTTTAAGCATTTCTTAAACTTAGTTGGATTCGCTATCCTCCTTTTGGTTCGAAGTGATCGATCCCTTGATCACATTGCAATTTTTGAGGAGCAAATGCCGTCGTGCGAGATTCCAGAATAACTTCCGACTTTTTAGAGTTATAAATGCACATCGATCTGAACTCCACGGTACCACGGATGTTTTAAATTGAAAACGCGAAGTCGTTTCTAAGAAACCAGGGTTTTCAAAGAGCTAAAGCTTTTCAGTGCCTTCGATATCTTTTTCTCGCAGACGATGATCAGTTTTCAGTATCATATTCTAAAATAGGACAACAGTGAGCGATAAAAGCTTTAAGGTAATCTTCAACTTATCTGCATTGCTTAGTGCACAAAATTTGCATTTCGCGTAGTTTTTTGTGGAACTTTTGCACAATGATTAGAGCAAATGAGACCGCTACAAACACCGAAGTCAAATGTTACCAAATCCTTCGCAAAGAAATCTAAACCAAACAAATAGAAGAGACATTCAACCGAAAAAAATACGCTTAAGACGGAGCATTTCTCATCAGATATATCAAGAGAATTGTCAACTACATTGATGAAATGGCGATAGCTTAAAATAATCGGTATATTAATGGAATTTTGAATTTGCTTCAATTTGGGCAATAGTGCCGATGAACAATAAAGGAAGCGCGCAGTCATATAGGCTATCTTAAAAATAGCTGTTATGCCGGGGAGGAGACAGATTTTTTGGCTGTTTGCTAATGTTGATCTGTTAGGAAGCTTAGAAGCCATGCTGCATGTTTAAATCTGATATCTTTGAGCCGATAGAATTTTACGATATGAACTGCATCAGAAAGCTTCCCAAGCTATCTTTATGCCAATCGTTTAAATAACAGGGTGTCTGATCAGTCGTGGACCTATAGCTGAGGAAAGTGGGATACTTTTAGCTCAGTGCGCTATGAACTGAACAAAATATCCTAATATTTTCAAGAATTCTGTGCAAAATGCAAGTTAGACGAATGAGTCGACCATTTGGTACAGTTTCGTACCATATGGATTGGATGTTTGTGCAAGCTACATTTTTTCAAACTGTAAGGAACAGAAATGAATCAAGAACTGTGAATGATTTTTCACAGAAAGTATGCGAATTCTTTTGGTATTTATTGACTATTTTATAGTTTTAGCTGTGGAGTACATCCAACAAATTTACCATGCCAAAATTTATAAAGAAGTATGTTGATCCGGAAAGGTGTTCATAATGCTACGAATTTGAAAAATACATAGGGAACGGTTGCTGAAGTGGTCTGCCTTTATCTCGTACTTGTCGAGCGCCTCATCCATCACAATTTCTCAAAGGAGCACATGACATTCAATGACTTTTATGATAAAAATATTTCCAAGCCTTCATTGTTTCATTTTAGACCCTCGAATCGACTCCTGATGTGTCTTATCTTCACTGGTTTGAGGCGGCAAGATTATGTTTTAACTCGCTATAACTCCAATGCAGTTGGTTTCCACTGTACTCCTTCATTCATCAACTATTACCATGGAATAGCAATACTTGATAAATGAAGGACGTCAAAATTCCTCTCATTGTTTCATTCGATGAGAAATATATTGCTTAGCCATAGAAGATATTTTCGGCAATTTCTTGCACGGCGAACATTTTCAATATCTTTTTTTTAGCAGGCGCCGCGATTCAATCCGCATCTCATTTTACCGTCGGCGCTCAGCGCAGAGTGTCACGTTTCGAAGCGTCGACTTTTCATGCGCGAGTGCACAGTTTGCCGCAACAGTGCGATCAGCGCCATTTTAATTGCACAGTGTTCCCCACTTGCAGCAAATTTTTGTGGCTTACCTTTATGATTTTAATCGTTTGGATTAATTCTGCAATTCAGAATACACAACCCTGCTCTCAACGGAATGGATAAAAAATAGCACGAATTGCGGAAGTGACTGCAGTGATTAAGTGAGGATGGCAACTGTGGGCGGGGGCTCCGGGATACAGCGGAAGTCGAGGGCGGCTGTGGCGCTGCCCTCCAGTTGTGTGTTGTGACTTGCTCACAAGATAGCAAGTTGTCTTGGTGCGTCTTTGGATTGCTACTGGAAGCTGTAAGAGGTACGGCAAAGGGGAGGGGACGTATGCTGAGGGGGTGCGTGCGTTTGCATAGCTGTTTTGTGGGCACTCGGTTAAGAGGGCAGTGCCTGGGAGAACAAGTTTCCGATATTGAAGAGGAGCGCGGCGATCAGGTTTCTTTCTCCTCTTTCTCTGAGCAGTTCGTTCGCAACACGTCCCACTCTCCTTAGCTGTTTTACATCCCATTTTACGCTTTCAATAATTGGCACCAGCGAGCGTTTTTTTCGAGCGCTAACGCTCGACACGCCCGTGTTCGCAGATGGGCAACAAACAGAGTTCTGGAGTGCCCAGTCGGGTCGTACCGCTTGATCGAACTGATAAAAAATCGAATTTTATCTGCAACCTATTCGCTAAATCTCGTCTTGATCCGGCAACCCTCGCTCAGGCATGTCCACCACCGGTCAGTCACTGTTGTTCTTTTTTTCAGACTTCGCTGTCAATAAAATTAACCAATTTGTCCACTGTTATTATGCCTTTCTATTCATTCCCATCTTCGAAATCCCTATTTTTGTGTAACTAATGCCTGTTCTGTTAGTTCAAGCGTTATTTTGTGAAAGAGACCGGCTGAAAGCGATCTTGTCTGACTTATCAATGAATAACGGCCATAAAATAAGCACGAAGTGAGGTCCTTTCCGGCAAAGATGCTCAAGGAGCAACCGCCATGTTTTAAGTAATCCTTTTCAAGCTGCTTAAGGATGTTTTCTAGTTTTTTTTTGCGCTTAAGCAGAGGCGTTCGGCTGTATACGAGGCGAGGCGGGGAAGAGGGAGTGAATGGGAAAGTGGTCAGCCTCTTCGTCCTCGCTGTAACTGCAGATATCTTACTGGTTCCTAGGCAGTAGAGCACAGGCCGAAATTCAAACGTGATTATGAAAAGGCTGAAATGCGTACCTTACTCTCTATTAACATCGTTCCTTTAATTTTCAAGTTTTGCATTTTCTATGAAATATTCTTGTATGAAATCTCCAGAAATGTTTCACAACTTGTAGAATCTTTCCAAATAATGTTTGTTACATGGAATTTGAGTTCGACTAAGTTTACAAGAGCTACAAGATGACTTAAGAGGTGGCTGAGGTTTTTTTGTGAATTTAGTGACTCAAATTGTATTTTAAAAACATTTCCTCAAATAGAAAGGTTCATGCAACGTTTCGAAGTTTGACCGTCGTCGCATGATTTTTCATATTATCCGGAAGCGAATGTTTTCATCCAGCTTAACTGTTGCGGCATTAAACCGAAATGTCTGTGGATCTTGGAATTCCTGTCCAGCTTAACTGTTGCGGCATTAAACCGAAATGTTCTCTATCCCGGAAGAATCTTTCCCGTGGATTCCAAACTTTATTTTTGAAGTAGTTTTATTTCTGGGAATATCGGTAAAATGCATCGAATCGTCGGAATCAATTTTTTACGAAATTAAAGTGCACATTTTCTTTATAACCACACATATGGCAGTGTATAGAAGGACGAGATGAACTGTCTAAATTCTTTCGTTTAAACAATAAATAACAATTATTTATGCCTTTCTGTGTTGGCTGCTGAACAGAACTGTCTTCACTTTAAAGAAGTGGAACAAATGATCGGATACGCGAAAGCGATGAAAGAGGAACTATAGTACTCGCTGAAATATAATATTTAGGACAGTGATGAATTCGATTTTATATATGTATGTATGTGTTTTATTTAAAGAATTTGCATTGAGGCAAGTGGTGTCTAAATGAGCAATGAAAGCGGTTGTGAAGTGTAACGATCTTTAGAAAAAACCGTAAAGAAATTAGTGGACATCGTTGATTTGTTGGGCTTGTTGTTGTTGTTGTTGTTTCTTACAACGTAGTGGTTGCTGAAAAAGACGGTTTAGTTCTTGTGGGATTAGTATCGCACGACGATTTATGTCTTATTGGGTTTTTTTCACAATGAAAGCAAATTTCTGCCTATATTTGAGTTGAATTTTCGATTGCTAATCAATTTCTTTTTGCTCACTCATTAACCATAGCTTACTTCTCATCTGATTGAATTATGTTACATTACTATATTTTACAGGATTAGGTTCGTTAACTTTCTATAATTCTATGAGCGCTATTAGCAAAATCCTTGAAAAAAATGTACAGTTAAAGTAATATATAACGTGAAATAGAATATATAACGTGAAATACAAATAACCGAAAATGTACGCACAAAATGATCATGTATTCGATTTTATCTTTTATTTATTTATAATGATAATCGTTTCCTGTTAAACATACAACGGCACGACATATCCACTTTCCTTACTGCACGTAACATGTGGCACTATTTTTGCCTCTTCAATTCCGTTATGATCTATTTTCCACGAAATCTAGGATACTCTCAAGCTCAAAATTCTCGTCTATGGAGACATCGCAAATTATTTTAACTCATTAGGCGATAGCGCAAAGAAATTCCATCAGAATTTGCTCAGAATTTGAGTATTCTTGATTTCATCTATTTGCTACATAAATATGATATCGCATTGTTGACTGCCACTTTGATTTACCACATTACAATACTGCAAAAGAAAAAGCAGCACATAAATTTTTCATTAAAAGTCTTCTGCGCTAATATAGAACTCTTCTTGATCCATGGAGCCATTCATCTATCCGGTATTTTGCAATCCATAATTTCATATGTTAAAATAGCGGAAAATTTTCCAGAAATGCTATATTTTATCACAGTTCTCCTGATATTATACAACTACTTCCTTTTTTCGGCATATACGAAGTTAATCACTAATTTTTCGCTGTTTCGCTCGGACATTTCAGGACCAATCTAAAAATCCTAAAAATTCTTGCATCCTCATTATCTTCCATTCTCCCTCTCCCTCCTCCCTTCTCCACCTCTTAACAATGCGAAGATTAAAATTAGTCGTAATGACTGTCGATAACGAAATATGAACCGCTACGACATGATTTGTATCAATAGCACGCATTTCTTGGTGGAAATTCTCAACAATTTAAAGACGCTGTTGGGAGCACTTAGTTTTTCTTAATGCCGCTAAAAAGTATACGACGATGTCACTGCTGTTGGAAATGTATATTTGCGCTTTCGTCTATACTTTTTGCCCTCGAGAACCTTGTGGCTGGATTAATACATATGACTTAATTGTTGTGTTAGTCGCGTTCGTTTTTCAGCTTTTTGTAGCCGCTTGTCAGATTAACTAAACCATAAAAAGCACATATAGTATGAACTTCCCCGACACTTCACATCGATCATTTGGGGCTGTTGTTGCTATCGAATTCTTTTGGCTGAAAAGAGGTCTTCGATTCTTAAATTTGCGCGTCTCTTGCAAGCATGTCTACGTTTGAGTATACGCGCATTTGTGCACGCATGGGTGAATGTGTATGTATGGGCTTTTATTATTCTCAAAGAAAACGAATGTGTGGGCATTTTGTTGTGTCGGACCTGAGAACCTCTATTTCTCCAGCTAGATTTTTTTGGCATTAGCCTAAACTTTTTCTCAGGGTCGAGCTCCCCCGCACCTCGGAATGAAGCAATGAGAGCCTTAATCCGGATCAGTATCTCTTTAATTTTAAGCAATATTCTCATTTCATAGCGCTGAATTTTACAAACTATATATTTAAATTTATAAAGACAGCATTTAAATTTATAAAGACTTAAGGCATCTCAGCAAATTGTCGCCGAGATAACTCTGGAAAAAGTGTCGTTTTTGAAGCAGTTTGCGAGTATATATCTTTCTTTACTATTCAGCTTAATGGGAAGCTGCTTTCCTCCAGAAAGAAAGCAATTATCCTACGTTAAAAATGAAAGGAGAATTTCGATTCTTGCCTTTTCTCAATGCTCTCTGCGTATGGAAATATAAATTCTTCACTATATGGCTCCTCTCTATATGCATCAGTTAATAAGCGAGCTTTACAATGTGCATTTTCATCTGCACTGATCGATTCCCATAGAAAAAGTTCTTATCAACCTGAAAGAGGAGCAAGGAGGTGTTATGGACGCCGATAAATCCTTAAATTTTGATATTTCTGGATGTGATCAGTTTAAGGAGGGACCCCTACCAAATGAGATTCATTATTGCAATACTTCTCAGCAAAAGATAGCATAGTTACTCTAGAATAAATTCAACTAGTTCCTCTACTATGTTGAGAAATAAATCACATCTGTTATTATCAATGATAAGTGTTTGTTTTGCTTGCGAGTTTTATTTCGATCGGCTTTAATTTCCTGCAGTGGTCATCCTCGTAATAGTAATACTTTTAAATGCAATTCACCTCTACGAGGAGAGAAATCTCCTCATAAGTTCGTCACAGAAACGGCTGAAGCTTTTCGTTTGTTTACTCATTTTTTTCTTCTCGAGCGTGTTTATTCGGTTAAGTAAGCAACTCGTTGAGCACACGTAGAGATTTACTTGCCAACGTCGAGAGCGCAAATGATGGCTGCAAACTCTTTGCACTCCAATACTCTACTAGCAGCGAATTCTTGCACCAGCCTATCGCTTATAGATTCACCTCACCCTCTGAGAATTTCCTCATATGTGACCTCAGCAAAGATGAACGTATCAACGTAATTGGCTTTTTCGAAAGAAACCATTCTTTGCTAAAGCACTAGCCAAAAGTCAGGTCTTCAGCTCATCAGCGACGAGATTTATGGTCGCCTGCGCGGGCTTCTATTCACCAATGTGGGAGTACCACCTCCATCACCGTAAATTTGTAAAATGCTCCATGGGGTTTATGACAATACATGTCGTACACGGAAAAGCAAGTAAGGAACAGAGCTGTGGTATTTTGTGTTGTATTGGCGTCACATTACTTGCACCTGCGCGAGAGTTTATACATAAATATTTCTTCTTTGAATTTTAGTATGATGAAACAGCTTTAACTGAATCCTCCAGGCTGCATCCAATCATTGTTTCTTTCATGTTCCAGATTTCTTCAAATCCGTAATCACCAGTTGGGGCCTCATTATGCAACAACGACTTGTAGAATAGCCTCATTGATGCGCGATTGGTTTAGCATAATTTAATTACCACATTTGAGATGACCCCCTTGCTAAGCAGTTCTGACGCTTCATAACCTGAATGAAACGAGATGAAACGAATCAGTGGGAATTCCTGCGTTCTCTCAATTTACAGTCGCTCAAATATCTGCCATAGTTCCTTGAATATGATCAATCCGTAAAGAAATTATTTAGTATAGCCAGGTATGGTGTCGATCGGGTGCGACATGAATGATATGCTCTATGCGCATCCGAGATTTAGAAAGCAAACAAATGCACTAATTGGCATTATATTATAGATTATCGCATACTTCATTTCATGAAAGTGCTTTGTGACTTATTGCGATTGTCAGTTTAAATGTTACCTCTCTACGGTGGAGAGCATAAGAAGGCAAATATTCAAAGGAACTTCAAAATATTTCGGTTTTTGAAGCCATTTCGTATAAAATATTCGACAACGATGAATAGAACGACCGACAACTCAAAGTACTCATGCAATATATATAAGATTTTAATGCAGTGCAACAAAAAACATAAAATAAACAGAAAAAACGTAATGCACAAATTCCTTTTTGGATGTCACTTTTATGTTCACATAAGTAAGGCGGGGCGGGAGGGGGGTCTGTGGGTGATTCACGTAATGTCCTATTTTACATTTCAAGCTCTTATAGTTCAAGCTCGTCCACATTTTGAAGTCTAAATTGCTGTTGCTTGTTAGTGAGTTCTGAAATTTCGAGGCCTCTCTCAGGTGATTCATGCATCCATCTCCGATATACCTTCTGCGTAACGCTGGTGTAATTTTACATAAAAGGAATATTGACGTCAACGCTAGTCAACACCAAACGATTGATTGAGAAAACCAAGCAAGAAATAAGGCACCAATATTTTCATGCGGTCAATGTAGGTGATATAATGTAAAAGTAAGGCTCTATACAATAGATTAGAAAAATATAGACTGCTCAGTGTTGAAAAGGTAAATATTGTTTGTTTGGTGTAATGAATAGCTGCCACGTGTGCATAACGCTTTATTTCATTTCCACTCAACGTCGGTTGAAAAGAAGTGCGCAGCATTTGCTCTCCAATCGTCGATCTCTATCTGCTGAACATTCAGCAACTTCAATGTTAAGGAATATTTCGATTTTCTGGAACTAATCTGCGGGGTCTGAAATTAAACCACCTCAGTCTACAAATAATCTATACGACAGTATTGCATCAGAGTAGTCAGTTTTCTAATTCATTTTGTACTACGATTTCTACTCCGCTACCTAAATAAAACGCTTCATCGTAATTCGTAGTTTCGTCAGGTTGGCTCTAGGCTCTACCTTCCCGAGGTCTTACTTCAAACTAGAGGTTGGTTTGAGGAGGGTGCCTTATTAGTGGCTGGTTGCGGTCAAGCAATTTAACGTGCTTGACAGCCGAAGGTTGATGGCCGAACGATTCAGCAATAAAAGATTGCCTGTTAATCGTTGTGTTTTCGGAGCCGTCATTTTATTGTTTTTTCTTTCCATTCTGGACTCGCCATATTAATAAAGATTGAGATGAATGGTTAAGAATTTTCTGTGTACTCACTTTCTGCTCCGATCTTTCCTAGTCTGTTGCGCTCACTTAGCGAAGCTTTCAAGTGCCATCTGGGAGTCAGTCAAATTGACAATAACAGCACCCACTGACTGAACAGGATAGGCGCGAATGACACTAATTTCAGGTGGGTGGCGAAATGCCTGTTGGGGAGTCCACGCAATTAAGGGAACGACCTGCTCTACGGCTCGATTCACGACTTGTGTGTAAATATGAAGTGTTGTCTGTAATAGGCAAAGGGTCCTTCTCGCAGGTGCTCAGGGTGCAGCATCGCATAACGCGACAGTTCTTTGCCGTCAAGCTCGTCTCCTCTGACTGTGGTGCAGTCAACAATGAACTTAATATACTCAGTCGACTCTCGCATCCATTCGTCATTCGACTTGAAGAGGTCGTTTTTTCATCGTTTCGTAGTGGCGCTACCTGGCTCCCTTTTTTGTCATTTGAATAGACTGAAGATGCCCCGAGTTGATGGCTGTGTTTGAATTGCCCACCTGTGCTCTTCGTCGAGACCTAAGTGAGTTATTTCCACGAATCGGCTATCCAGCTTGAGGAAATGGAACTGGTTTACTCTTGTGAATCTCTAGTTGCCCCTTCTAAACCCTAATTCAAACATTCTGCGAAGCTATTCCTTATTGAAATTGGTACGGCGTAATATCTTAGAAAATGAACTTATATTTGTTCACAAAAAAACCTGTAAATTCACAGGAATTGAAGGATAAAGGACGCAGCCGTCAACAAACAAGAATTCATGAATACGAGAATAATACGCAAACATTTAGCAAATTCCAAGAAAAAAATAGAAAAACATAGACCTTCTACTGTGGAATTCACGAAAACACCATATGAGTGGTTCAGCCACTTCAAGGGAAGGGACGAGAGGGGGGAGGGGATCATTCCGATCATAAAAACTACTTCGTATCAGTGGTCATCTTACTGCGGCAAGAAAACTGCAGTGGCGTAATGCGATCTGCATTCACTGAGTCATTGCAACACTGACAGATACCTGTTTTAAATCCTTAAATGATTCGATTAACGATCTCATTTTGAAATGATAAACTTCTGCAGTGATGCTCTTTTTTCTAAATAAGGCAACAACTCATCCAACAGACAGTTGATCCTTGCAAAGCTTTCGAAGCCATCCTCAAAGCGCATCTATACGAACACTAAGTTTGACTGTGGCTCGATCCACACTGTTTAGACGAGGGTTCTAAGCCTTCGAGAGATTTGTATTTCACGTTTCCTTGACATATTTCTCTGTGCATTTTTACTTAAGTGGTCGTAATACCAATGAGATGAGTGGAAAGACATCTTTTTTTTTCAATGGATATTGCTAGCTTTTGATAATTCACCCAGTAAAAATAGATCGTTCATAAGATCGTTAGGTTAGCAAACTTTATGAAATTGAAACATGTTCAGTTATGCATTTGTTGCTAGTGAGTAGCGGGGCCGATTCGCTGCAGAATTGCAGCATCATATAGGGAGGTAATGCCTGGGGAAGGATAACATCGTTTTTATTCGTTGAAATATGTTTATTTCTTGAATTCTGGTCAGATTAATCGTCATCATTAAGTGACAGAATGAGTGTGTTCAATGAAGGAGCAAGTTCATTGTTCCAACTGTGAAATTGAGGAGCCTCTGAAACCAATTATAGTATTTGAACTGATGCAACATTCGAATGTTATCGCAGTTGGCAAATTATTTTGATACCGCCATAGTAATAAACGGTGGAAGAAATTATATAAATATGATTCCGTCTTACATTTTCTTCTTAAAGCAATGTTGATTTTCATATGAAATACTTAACTCCTTATCATCGGTTTCGACGTAGCGACTTGACTTCTCCCCGCCGCTCGCCGTCACTCGTTAGGAAAAATGGGAATGGCAAGAGATCCCTTATAGATCATCATAGGTACCAGATTATATGAACTGAAATTGCATTGTAAAATTCAGGTATTTAAATCATCATCGCGATTGTTCATTGTGATGGAAATGGCTAGTGGAGGAGAAATGTACGATCGCGTCGTTGCGAAAGGACGATACTCAGAGGCAGAAGCTCGGCAAGCCCTTCGTATGCTTCTCAGTGGCCTCGCCTATCTACACGGAATCAGGGTAACGCATAGGGACTTGAAACCAGAAAATCTTTTGTATAGTGATTCGAGACCGGATGCGCGCCTTCTGATTACAGACTTTGGACTCGCTCATCAAGTACGCAGTCCACAAGAAAAAATGATGGAGACGTGTGGAACGCCGGAATATATTGCTCCTGAGGTTATTGTTCTCTCCGTTGTGTCTTTATTGCTCTATAGAGGTGGACAGCGCACGACTTTGCTGAGTGCGTTGCTGCATTGTTGGCATGGTAAGGTGATGAACATTCATTCCTACATGTAAGTCGATCACGAAAATTTCAGCACTTCGCAAAAAGCTCATAATCTATTGGAAACGAAGCGAAACGACTCTAGAACTTAAACAATAAATGACAAGAAAAGGCACTAAAATTTAATCTTACAATCTGTGCATTTTCCGCATTCGTTGGTATTTCTTTGCCATTTCTTGCTTCGTAGGTGATTCTCATGTCTCCTATGATACTGAACGGATAGTGGCGAAAATCACTTCATGGATATTATAGATCAACAACAAATTGCTCTTTTTTTTAATCGTGCAAATTTTACGAACGGATTGAGTCGCTTTTTTGGGGGAATAATATGATGCTCTTTCATTGTTCTGTCAGGAAATGTTCTCTCCTTTTAGTTTGTAGCGAATTTTAAGTGAATTCAGCCGCCGTCGGAAGACGATTTTCGACATTTAAGAGCATCTTTTTGTCAGCAATTGCGTAATTTCAGTTTTTGTTAGTCTTGTTACAGGAAAACTTTCATCGGGATGATGTGGCAGATTTTTTGTCATTTGGTGAAATAAGAAACTAGGGAAATTAGAGGTAAATGGAGGAAAAGGGACATGTCATTATGTCTAAGCATTATTATCACTCCTTCAAAGTTTTGATAAAGATTCAGCAGTAGAAAAAAGTCTCTTAAATATTGAGAAAAAATGACCCAATGAAAAGCTGAATATGCAGCGAGAATTTTCGACACACCTACGACGCTTTGGGAGATCTCAATGCGCTAATGCGATTATATGATGAACCAATTAATGAGCTACTGTTCACCTTTTTATGCAAGGTTGTGGATAACGATGGGTGTGCTCTTTGCGGTCATGATTTTCAAAAATTTGGAGCTACTTAGAGATGGTCCTCAACATACCATGTTACTTCAAATAGAACACTGATTACCTCTTCGCAATTTGAGGTACATCGAAATTCCCTTGAACATACATCTTTGATAGCTCGACGAGTACAAGTTAGCTGAGGAATTAAAAAGTGCACACTCGCGTATTGGAATTCTCCCGCTAATTCTTAAACGCATCCATGGAAAATTTGATGTGCTTTCATGAACATAAGAAATTTATAGAGAGATGAGGACGAGCTTTAATTCAGTATTTGACGCCTGTATTGAGGCGCCATCAAAAACTTCCGCCAATCCTATATGCTCAGGCTTAAATGTTGTCTTATGTTTCCTGGAAAGCAAAGCAGTTAAAAACAGCTTCCCGGAAAGTAAAATCCACTCAAGTTGCATCAAATGTCAATTGAGTTATCTGCATGTCTCAATTCAGGTATTGTTACGGGTAGCGTACACGGAAAAAGTGGATATGTGGGCTGTTGGTGTGATTGCCTATATTCTTATGTCGGGTATTATGCCGTTCGATGATGACTGCCGTTCACGATTGTATACGCATATTATTACTGCCAATTACGTTTATTATCCGCAGGTAAAGTTTATAATTTTTTAATGCCTGGACGAAACTTTGATAATGCCATTGCTGTACTCAGATATTAGCAGCGCTGAACCGGATACCATGTTGGGAGCGATTGCTTAGTTGCTGAGAATTTTTTCCCACTTATGATTGCTTTTTTGATGCAGACGTTTTATCTCTCTTTTCGTAAGTGATTTATATATGCAAATGAAACGTTTGATCGAACAGCACGTATATGTTATTGCTTTCCTAACGTAGAAACCACATGCGAAATCCTCGCTGATATTCCCTGAAAGTGTTTAGTCGATCGGATTTTCCATCTCACTGCCTCGACAGTGATTATTGGCATTATGACGTATAAATACCTCATTCAGTCGCAACAGATATTATAATATAACGTTTTCGTTACTATCAGTTCTGTTATTATGATCGTCGCGTAAACACTTCCGGCGAGTCAGCTGCTTGCTTTGATGCGGCGGTGCCCTGACCTCAAAGTCCCACGCTACAGCATATGCTTGCCTCTGGACAATTCTTGTCAACAAAGTTCTCTCCTCGCATCCAAGTGACGAGTGGTTTATTAAAGCTGTCTAGGTATTCCTCCTGTGGATCCTCAGAATGCAGCGTTTAGTCCATATGCACGTGACCCATAACGACCGCAGCAAATGCGTATTGCGTATGGGTCTAGAGTGTACAGCTATTGCGCATTTTCGTTTCGCACAGTCGCACCAGTAAGCAGTTCCCCCTGTTGTGCAGAACGGAGCATTATCCATGAATGTAGAATGTCTGTTTGATACTCGTGTACTGTTTTGGGCAATCAGGCCCGTTATTCGAACATTGGGCCCGAGTTGAGTTACCGCAGATTTATAAGTTAAGGCGGAGTTATCGCTGACTAATAGCATCGCTTGAGAAAAAAAGCGCATTTTTCGATAGAAAACTGTTCTAGAATTTCTCACCTGTAATTACTTTTCATTCTTTCTCCAACCTACGTGAATAGTGAGCGAGATTACTAGAATCAGTGCCGAACTTAATGGGTAAAGAAAAAGGGGGAAGGAGAAGGAAGGAAGAGTGGTTCAAGCGTGCAGTAAGATCCGGAAATTTTTCTTTCCACAGGACACTCAATTCTAGAATCGCCTGCATTATTCCAGATTTTTCATAGCATCAGTCCGCTGTGTTTGAATAGAATTTCAAAAAGAAGAAAAAACGGCAAGGGCTGACATTATAACCAAAAGCACAGTTCACTTCTATAAAATGAGAGAAAAACTTTGGAAAAAAAGCACTGCCTATGGAAACGAGGAAAGGAAAACTGTCCCATGTTTGCGCATAAGATCTGATGTGATTGCCGCTCGATCTAATTAATGAGTGTCGTTACGTGAATTTAAAAGGGTTGGCACGTGCTCATTTGCTCATTAAATGGCTACAGTGAGCGCACGTTGGATCGCATAAGTAATAACGTGCACATTTACGCACTCACCTATCAATCACCGTTGATCGAGTGAAGCGTCCGCTGAAGTGTTATTCACTCGATCGCAATGAATTACCGATCCACGTTCAGTATATCTTTATTCCTGTTCGATGATTTTCCGTTCTTTTTTTGACACCATAAAACGGATGAAATTCATTCGAAAAGATTAGTGATTATTACGACTATGAAGTAAACTTATTCGGATTTCATATAGCTTCTTCAAAAACTTCCAGAAAAAAAGAAGAGAAAGAATTATCGAACTGTTGGAATTCGCCTATAAAACAACCAAGTAGAAAAAGAGAAATTGAGAAATTATAGCGCCTCTTCTTTGAATAAATTCATAAAAACTGTTCGATCGGCTATCGAAATTTAGCTGATATTTTTCCGACAAAGTTTTTCCCTTCTCTCTTTCAGTTTCTCGTTCTAAAAATTAACAAACTCGCCGCTGACAAATCGAATTGTTAAATATTTCATTTAGCTTCATGTGTCAATACGTTCAAAAAAAGAAGAGGAATTTGTTGGTCCTACGTTATGAGAAGAGCATTTTCGATTATCCGCTTGGTCGTTCCCGGCTCATGTCGATCACAAATCACTCACGTTTCCAAGTCTGATCAGCTTTCATCCAGCTAGATCTCAGCATCAATTCTGTAACAAAAGCGGTCGAAGCATTCAGTTCGTGCAAAGTCGTTACCAGTAACGCTAAAAGATAAGAGTAAAATCGATTATTCTCATTATTGAATGTCTCATTCATTATACTAACTAAAAAGAGAAGACTTAAGGAGGTTTTTGTACGCATGTAGGAGTTTTTTTTTTGCAACTCGGCATTCTTGCAAATCTTATCGACGCTGAAAATAGGAGGATCGACTGAAAATGTGGTCGAAGAGATTCGAGCACTTCAACCGAATTGCATCCGAATTGCTGAAGTCATTATTTCTTTCTTTTTTTATTTCAGTTCTGGTCAGGCTCGGAATTGGCGAAACAGTTCGTCGATAGTCTTTTGGAAACGAATCCTGAAATAAGGCTAAGTGCCACTGATGCTCTCAAACATGACTGGATGCTTGGTGAGAGAGCACACCTAAACGTTACGATAAAAGCGAGACCAGCTTCTGAATACAACACGATGCAGCGGGTTCGTTTCGCGAAGTGTATCAATTAACTATAGTGCGCATCAAAAAATTGATGTGTTGAGTATTTTTTATGAGAAAACTGAGCAGATGCCAAATTTACTCATTCTACTGCGACCGTTCTGATTTATGACAGCTAACTAAGGGCAACGTATGGAACCATTGTAGTGCTGTTGAAGTAATATTGGAATAATCAGCTCAAATATGACCCAAAAATTGATTGAACTTTTTCGTTGTTTTCGAGATCATTGAGTACTATTTGTTCAGCTAACTGCTTTCTGAGATATTCGTAAAATATATAAAAGAAACTGAGAAAAAAATCTTTCATGAAGATTGAGAGCGATCGCGCAAATCCTTGCCTTTGAGCGTTTAAAGGGAGTGCGACGTTTATTTGTAATTTTTATAAATAAGTCGGGAATTTTTGAGAAAACGTTTCAGACAAAATCAACCCGATCAATACGCAGCGTGACTCGCTCAGATCATGGACATCGAGTGGATCCTCGTGAGGTGGATTTACTCGCTAATGACCTTCAGCGACTCGCAATGAGCCAACAGTCGACAAAACACTACGGAGTTTTCTGAAGCTGTGATTGTTTATAGAGATTTTTGTGCTCGCTGAGCATGTTCTAATGTTCTTTGACGACCCCTTGTTTAGGTGGTTTAACTCATTCCAGTGGGGAATTCATTGCCGCTGTTTATCATCTCGTGAAGCAGTTGGCGAGTTATTAATAGTAAAGTTCACAACAGCAGTGGTAAATGCCCTGTTTAATGCTTGATAATTTAAGTTCATCGATTTGCAGCTTGTGCCTCTTTTCCACTTTTAAGAACTGCTATTGCCAGAGTTATGTGCTGGGAAGTAAAGATGTTATGGCAACGCATTTGATAAGCTCCTTAAAGCGGAAAAAAGAACGATTTTTGAAGATCGTAGTACAAAGAAACGGCAGTGAGCAAGAGAATTTCAAAAGTGGAACTGATAGTGCAAAGTACCTCACGATACTGAAATAGAGGTGAATATTCAATTCACTTCGTTTCCATGCCGACAGCTAGCCCCTGATGCAGACAGTTTCAGCTAGCATGTAGAATATGAGGATGGCTGGGAGAAGTACGACGGCCTCTATTGTGGAAGGGAGGTGCAGCCTAGAATGGCTTCTAATATGAAAATCTGGCTTCATGTTGAAGTTAAACAGTGGATTTCGCCATGAATATGGCTCTGAAATCTTGACATGCGTATTGTTGTCGATGATCTATCTATACGTTTCGTTGAAAAACTTGGATGCATTTAGCATTTTGATGTAGGAAGTGCTTGGCAACCTTCTTACAAGACATAAGAACTATCAGATTGTTCACAAAAATTTAGAGATTTTAACCATACAGCCTATTCTGAAAGCGCGGAAACAAATTCACTTCAAACATTCAGATCTTTATTTGTTAAAGTTCAGACTATATTCACATGTATATGCGGAAATGAAGCTGAATAGCTCAACTTTGAATGATCGGCCATTATGATCGGTCAATTTTCACATAATTGGCATATTGATCTGCAATCGTCGGTTCAATCTTCAGTAAAAAAGTTGCTGATTATCTATTCGGTGAGGCTGAATTTCCGATTGCAAAAAAGGTACTAAATTCGCCACTAAGTAACTTTTTCGCATCCATCGCTCATGAAAAACAACGCAATGCAGATGACTGTGGAAGAGTTGTGGAATTTTCACGGATTGATATGTTTCGCTTACAATTAAAACTCATTATGAGCTTTTCGTTTGTTTGCTCTAGTCATCTGATGCAAATTTGCACGTATCGCTCACACACATTTTGCCTTCATCTTGTAAATAATATGGATACAAGTGGTTTCCACATTATTGAATCACCTTAAATGCCACTTGTATAAATCCGTTTTTGTATGCAGAGCATATTTTCATGCATTCATTAAACATATGAAATGAAATTAAGATTCACATTGACTCCACAAACGCGATAATCACAAGCTTCGGGGGGAGACTCACCGGTGGTTTAATTGGATTTGTGCGAAATGCGGTCGCATTCACAAACCTAAATGGCTACATTAGGCCATAAAAGCTATTTAATTATAGAGATGATGGTGTGATTTTTATATTTGGACTGAATTCCACCCGTTCTCTCACTCATTTTTGTTGGGTACCATTTAACGTGGGAAGCCATCGTTATCATTTAATAATAAAGATATTCTTCCCTTTTACAATGAAGACCCGCCTCTCCTCCCTTATTTTCGTCATTTTCGTCCTGCCTCTGTGTTGACGGTGAGTTCAGTCTCAAGGGGAACTTACGCAACTGATAAAACCACCCGAAGTGGCTCACAACCGATAAAAGTGCAATTGTGCAAGCCGAATTGATGCAAAATTTGGAATTCGACGGGAGCTTTTACTTGGAAAAAATGTGCCAGAGATTGCAAGTGTGTAACTGCATGTGATGCGTGTCGTCCAAGTTCTATTTACAGTTTCAAAAATCATGTCGTGAAAGTTTAAATCAAGTTTGAAAACTGAAGTCGCACCCGCATTCGCATCGGGCGAATCCAACACTATAGCCGACCTCTTCACGCGCTCCCACTGCCCCAAAGGCTCACTCGGCCTTACAAACAATTTAATAGTTGGAATGAATAGGCGAGCACATCGACGCCCTTTATGTCCTCCCTATTCTGCCCCAAGCTAGACTTATAACACATGGTGGGGAGTAATCCTCATCTGTGGCCATCGCGTAGCTCGTGCTTTCGTTCGAACGTACTTTGCAACCTATTCAACCGTTGTGCAATGGATGCCTACAAAGGAGACCTGTATTGATCTCAACGCCACAAATGATTTTACGTCGACGACTGAGCCATTAATTCGGTCCATTAAAATACGTATTTGGAGCAGGTGGTTGCTATGCAGCAACAGCAATTTTATAGAGCGCTAGAATTGCGTAATTTCTGTCAAAATTCGCTACCAACATTCCGCCATGCCGAGCCAATATCATAGTAGAGGCTGAAGATAAGAAAACTCAACAGCGGTCGGCTATTCTGTTCCTTCAGATGTCGAAGAGCCCAGTGCTCATGCTGGTAGTGAGCCCGTCGCAGATGACAAAGCTTACCAGCAAATTCTTTGCCGACCTGCATGTCGACGTCATTTCTAAGGAAATAATCCACCTGGACCTACACGACGGAACAAGTGCCGCATTATAAAGGTGCCGCAAGTTCATGAAACTATGAGGTTCTTGAGTGTGCCGGACATTTGATAAATTCTTCTCTCTTTGGAAATTTTTTCATTCTTTCATCTCATTCAAAGCAACCTCTCGATGAATTGAATGAGAAAGGAAGATTTGATCCTAGCACTAATTACGTCATCTACAGCCAATATGCTGTAGATCGGTCAGTGGTGCCAAACCAAAGATGTGTGAATGAGAAAATCGGTAGGGTCCATGTGGGAAGAAATATGTCACAGATCGTCAATACCTCGAAATAAACGCATGGGAATGTAAATGTGTTAGTCATCAAAACAGCAGACCGGCCACCAATAACTTCTCTGTGTTTGTTGACCACGTGGGATCTCTCATTAATTAGAAACAAAAAAATATATAGTGGATGCAGATCGGTGCAAAAGAATTCTTTCTTGTGCTTATTTCAGTGAACGTAATAGAATCAACAAATTTCGTAAACTGGAGATTTCGCTGACCATAAGAAAGTCGGATATCGTCATTATTTCAGAAACGTGTCTTTTCCCTGCGATGATTGGTTCATTTCTTCCTGTAAAGAAAAGTCATCGTATATTTCGTTGCTGTCGAACTAACTTTGAGCTGGGTTAGCTGTACGCATAAATAGTTACATAACTGCTGTCGAAATTACTGCTACACACAAATGCCTCGATAGCGAATACCTGTGCCTTGATCTTACTGCAGAAAAGCTTTCTGTCCGTTTTCTGTTCATCGAGCACCTGATACATTATGCGATTTCTTGACTCTAGCTCTGAGGTGGCACAGTGAGTCATGCAACGCTGGTAGTCGGTGATCGAAACGTTATTTTTCCGGTCTCAACGAGCTTTGTAACATCATACTTCTTGCCGGAAAACTTCTAGAGTAGTGCAACTCTTGTTTACCTCATAAAATACCTCCATCCTTGGGGAACAGGGTTCTTAATGTGATTTTGACGAATGACATATCCTTTGCTCGCAATGTTTCTCTGTCGAAGAATTTCTCAACTAGCGAATATATAAGCACCTATTTCAAAATTAAAAGTTATGCACGTAGAGAGAAACGAAAGGGATGTTGCATGGTGCAACTTGGAAAACACTAATAGTTATTCAGCATAATTGGAGTGAATATCTTGAAGGCTCACCAGATAGTGACAAAATATATCATCGTTTCTTAAAGATTCTTTGCGTGATGCTGCTTGAATATGTGCTTAGAGCATCATAAGCTTAAATTGCTTGAGACATTTTAGCCAATGCGCAGTGAATTACTAAATCTACTAAATAAAGTTACCACCAACCATGAGAAATGTGTGACAAAAACGTTAAATCATTTTACAGAGATGTTAATGAAAGCAGTGATGAAGCGCTACACAAATACGGTTCGCATCATAAAAAAACACTCGTGATAAATCTATGATTAGCGATAATCAGCTGCAAAATATGATGTTTTCCGGTGATTTTAAGAGTTTTCAAGGATAATAATGGCGTGCTACTGGCTTTTCATGTTTGATGCAATAAGCACTTAAATTTTTCCCATCTAACAAGAAGGGAAAAATTTGGCGTGTTCCGCTCTTTTATAAAGCGGATCGTAGTATTCCTGTGTGGATGAAATTTTCAAGCCACAATTGAAGATGTTACCCGGCAGCCATGTTTTATTCTTTATATAATTGAAAGACGCTTCCGATAGCATTCTGGGTAGTACTAAGCTCTTCGCTGATAACCTCAGAACTTATCATTGATCTCATAATCCTGTCTACGACCTTCATATTTTACAAAAAAACCGGATGCACTTGTCAAGTGGTCGAAACTTTGACAGTTAAATGTTGCTCAAGAAAAACCTCGTTCATTTCATTCCAACTCTCGATATAAGCGAGTTGAGGTTCCTTCTACTGCTGAAAGTGTTCACAATTTTGGTAGCATATTCGGCTATAAACTTCTCTATAAACTATAAACTATAAACGTCAATTTCAACTTACAGTGTTTCACGGCTGCCAGTAAGTTCCCTATGACCGCAGAATGCGTTCTCTGCCGATTGCAGCACAAATGTATTCATTTGCTCTCCCTGTTTGATTTCCGATATCAGTTTGCTGGAAATGTCCAGAAGTCTTATTGCTTTTCGCTAAACCTACTGTGGTCCATGTCAGCCAAATTACATTACCAGACTAAAAATTTTGCAATGAAATCATTGAAATATTGCAAACTCGAGTTGGACTTGATTCTTTTTCATAAAATAGTGTTCCCGACATCCACCCAGTCAGAAATATTACAGTTTGTCCCTCCCAGTAGTTACCGTACGCATCGTTTTCAGCTCGTCAGAGGATGTCTTAATATGAACAGTTTCTGCTGATCTTTCAGTTCCACGTTAGACGTTTCTGGAACGCGTTTCCTGTCAAGCCATTGCACCCACTTCTTCAGCTTTTATGCAGCGGTTGAATCCTTTTAATCTACAAACCATTGCTACCATGTCTAGTCGTTTATATTTCACGAAAAATGTTCTTTGCTGTTGATATTTACGTGCTTTTGTATATTTCCCTATTTCGATAATATGAAATAAATTAGTAAATATTTTTACACCGTTTCATTTTGTTTTCGAAAATTTGTACGACCTGTAAGACCAAATTCCCGAATCCTTTATCAATTTGTATCGATCGGTAAAGTGATCCCATATGGTGAGCTAAAAAACCATAATCATGATATCTAACAAGTATATGGTACTGATTAAATTCCTATTGCCCTCAAGTTCATTGCTCTTCCGTGTGAATTATCGAGAATTGAACGAGCTACAGAAAATGTTAGTCAGTCTTGTTCTATCACTAATAGAGGAGGCACCATGAGGCTATAAAAGCAACGTTAGCGTAAGATTTGCACAATCGACCGGTTTGCTTACGTTGAATTATTTTGTGGGACGTTGTTTTATGGCTGATTTTGAACTCCGATGAAGTCAGTTGGATTTACCCAAAAGCGTATATTATACTATCATCGGTGTTGATTCGTTTGAGATAATAATAAAGAGCTCATATTTGCGCTATTGATTTCGATGTTCTTTTCAACAATTTATTGGCGAGATGAGATATGTATAATATTGAGAATGACAAAACGAAAAAAAGGAAAAACTCTGATGAATATTCTCATTTTCCAGAAAACAAAAAAAGAAATCAGTCGAGTAATTTCGAAAAGCTGGATGAGCAACTTGCAGTTTCTTTTGCTTTATTGCACCAGTGATTATTTAACAGATCGATGGAATTATTACGGATAAAATATATCTGCAACATTTATGACATAGTGAAATGAGATTTTGGTCAATAAACATTTAGAAAATGCAGTGAACGCTATAAGTGCCGAAAGTATATGCTCATTGTTAACCGTTTATAGTTTTGTATAAAATGATGTAGCGTAATGGTTGACGTGATGACAAAAGCAACACTATCAAATAATTTATGCCGCTAATCCGTCTTGGTGATTAGCTTTGCGGGCCAATCCCCTCTAATGCACGTTTTTGTTGACGAATTTTTAAGCCGATTCGTTCCGCGTTCTAAAATTTTGCTCTTTTCTCTCGATAATCGGCAAAGTATACGTGATCCTCATGAATAATGAATGCAATTTTATGATCTAAGCATTCTGATGAGCGATAACTGCAAAAAAAAAAATGTGGAGAAAACGTGAAGTTTATTAGTCATTAATGTTAGTATCGAATGTAGTTCAATGGCATAACAAGTAAAAGTCACAGTATATATGTTCTGCTTTCGTAAAGTTGTGCTTCATGTCGCTTCTCGAGCTATTTTTCGAACAACTATTGACATGAAAACGTGCTGAGTGGTTTGCGTGAAGAAAAAATTGGCGAGAGGAATGCATCGGCATTTGGATATGCGTCGAGGACGCATGTTTTCCTCGAGTGCCAGCCGGCTGACTGCCGAGGCGTTATGAGACGAGGTGCAACTCTGCTCTGCCTTAGAGCTCAGTTCGTCGTATTTGCATATGTTAGCGCGAGGAGCGTCGCACGCGGCTTGCGGCTCGGATGGCGCTTTATGATTTCACCCACGGCTAGCTGATATTTGCTAGCTTACATCAGTGCTCTACCTCTTCACTTCCGGCCGACGTTTTTTTTAGTACTTCTTGATAACGCTCGACTGCATCATCTTCTCGTATTGCACGAAGACATTAATTCTTTCAGCGTGCGCATATTAGTGTTATCTTTAGGTGTTTAGCGCAAGTTGTGCTAAAACAAAGCTTCCTTAGAAAAGTGCCGCAATTTCATGCTGTTGAAATTCGCAGCCAAGTCCGCAGAGGAATCGCTTCAAAGCTGTCAGTTATATGAACTTGTGTTTCCGCTAACTGTTGAAGCGTTTTTCGCATTCTGCTCAACGTTGCAAAAATTTTCCTTAAGGTTAACGAAATCGAATTTCAATTAACGAAATCATTGTTAGTGATATTCCCATATGAATTTTGCTTATTGTTCAGTGTGTTTTCCAGTATCATCAGTCGCTAAGTACATTCAAATTTTAAACTCTCTTGTTTTCGAGGAGGTAGGGAGATGGAGGGGTCTTATGTTTTCTATTGTGTGTCAGAATTCATTCATACAGCTTAAACTTTATTTATTACTGTACAGTTGTGTTTGTTGTATTATTGTTGTTTTTTAAAGCGCATATTACTTGTATTGTGGCAATGCGATATGGCATTTTGGGTGCATTTAGCTGGCAAAATTGCACATAAACGTTAAAACAACGAAATTGAACTATGCTGATCCTTTATCGACGAATAGTGGTACTGCAAGAGCTAATAAGCGAGTCGCTTAAGCAGTAAACGAAAGTTTGTGTAATACATGAGATTTTAGGAGGACAAGATAGGGAGAAGAATTCCATGAAAAAATGAATATAAGGAAGATAGGCGCTACTCATTTGTATGAAAAATTAAAAGTCCACGCTGCAAAATTTTTAGTGTCACTTAATGTTCAGGTTCAGCGTTGTAGGCGATATTTTCAAAACTATTATTGTCATTGATAAGTAACCCAATATATGACCGCTTTCATTTCTTATCGATCATTTCAAAGTACTTCTGATCGTAAACGGTGCGCTTTTAACAAATTTGTATAAAATCGCTAATTTTCTCATCCAATATTTATTGTGTTCGTTTTGTTTCTGCATTATATTTGTCCAAATAACACTGGGTACAATTTTGGTTGTCTGACTTTAGGTTGTTTTCTCGTAGGCAAGTTGAACTTCTCGATCTTCTCGAAGTCCCTCGGATATGACGATTTGAAAAGGTGAAATTGAAGTAGCTCATTCGTTTTTCAGCAAACAAAATCAACACACATACGAACAAATTCACCACAAATCCCAGAATTGCATTATAATATACTTCACGTTGTATAAATATCAGTTTGTTTTTTTGCATAGCTTCAAATTCACTATATCAGTCACAACAGTACGAATTATTTAAGAGAAGGCTAAAGATTAGCGAGAAAAACGAACAATAAGCAAAGGTGAGCATAATGATAAACGATAATCTTTAACGCATTCGGCAGAACAACAACGTTTACGGTAACGGCAATATTTGAGGATATTTATTGGATATTTAAGGTTAACAAATATTGGATATTTAAGGATACGATTTAAGGATATTTAACAAATATGGGATGGAAATGCAAAAGTGCATATCATACTCGTGAATATTCGGCCATTTCGCCATCATTTAGGAGTTTGAAAAAAGCGGAAAAAGAATTCCATTCGTTTATAAATAAAAGTCGATTTCGCTATAGTGAGTGAAATTTCCGAGTTTTTCTACAAAATATTTTCACGTATTGCATAGGAGGCGTATATTTAAGTGCATTTGTCTGTCCGATTCCCTCATGTTTGTCCCTTTAAATGGTTTCAGTTGACCCATTTGCTCTATTGTATGAATCAGATTTGCGGCAGTTTTCCTTTAAGTGTGACATTTTTGATAAAATCGGAGAGGTTGACAATGATTGTTTCGGATATCGTAAAGAGCGTTGTATTACATTTTGCCGGGCTGAAAAATTATCAGTGATATAAGTGTTTGCGCATTATTCTTTCGCTGGTAAGAAAGCAGCAAGCTTCCAGGCTCGCTGCTTTAGATGTTCGACTGTTTGCATACAATTCTACTTTGAATGCTTAACAAGTACTGCTATGAGTGTTCGTAGTAACTGTCAACGACAGCTTGCACGAGTTTATTAAATGCTCATAACAAGGGGAGTTTATGTAATGAATAATTTTGGCAATCCCCAATTGAGCATCCTCGACAGCTTCCATCTCCTTTCCCCTCCCTCTTCTCGCCCTCTCCCTCCACCCATCTGCTAACGCTGATCCTACATTCGTTCAAAGAATGAACCCCTCTATCCTAACGAACTGGATGGTCGATAAGTTGATGTGGAGCTAATGGGCGCAAGCCGAACACTATTGAAGTGCGCCAAACTGGATCGATGTAAACGCGAACAAGAGCGCACAAAACGCGTCACCGAATGTCCTATCGCGTGCGTTTACTTGCAACGTCCATTTACACTTACAACGTCCAATCCTACGGTATGTGTGCAGTTGGTTGTTTCACATTGATGTTCGACACGGATATTCTGTCGAAAATCAGCGCTTCACAGCTGTGCAGCTATGTGGTAAAATATATTTTGTAAGGAGGTGTGGAGTTAAAGTTATGGATGATGAATGTTGGAATTGGTCGATGAGAAATGAAGGCTATGAAATCACTTTCAACATTCACGTGCACTGCCAGAGGGGAAAGAGGGGATTGCATAGGGCGTAGAGAGAGAGAGAGAAAACTCACAGTTGAAGATGGCGACTGTTCAAGTTTTGCATCACCTATACAATGGAAGGATTTCGAATAGGTGGCTCGATTCATTTGCAACGAAATACGCAGCCATCGGTGTGTGACATGCTTTTAGTGTTATCGTATCGGTGTGTGACATGCTTTTAGTGTTAGCGTAAACCTCCTGTACAAACAAAACTGCTACGCCACCAAGAAGTATAGTTTGCCATACGCTTTGTGGCACTAGCTTAGCAACGCCTCTTTGAAAATCCATACCAGTGGGAGTTGGTGGTGGTGGAGAGGGAAGGGTTGGTTTTGGGAAGAAAGAAGTGCGGGAGAGAGATTACAAAAATCGCCAAAGGTGTGACAATAAAGATAATATGAGCCTTATTGCTAATTTATCAACGCTTTTGTTCAGATTATTTATTCTACAAACGTATTTCATCTTGGAGATATATATATATCATTGCGGCCTACTGTGCTCGTCATTTCTACGCTTCATACATAACAGCTGTTATTGCCGCCCACATCGGAAACCATCAAAACAGCGTTCACTTTTTCCAGGGAAATGGTCGATTGCTTTAAATGCAATAAAAACACTCTCCATATTAGCAGTCTTCACTTAATGACAGCTTAACCAGAGTTGCACTTTCTGTTTCTAAATGAAGAATCCATCGAATTTGAATTCCCACGAATAAATGAAGGTAAGAATAGATTTCGAGAATTTCGCAGTATGAGGAGATCGAAGTTGATATTCAAAGGAGTAAAAAAAATCCATTTGGAGGAGCGCGAAGTTATTTAATCTTCAATCGGAAAGAAAAATTGATGATGATGGAAGTATTCTCACTTTCAATTTCTAGTATCTTTGTGCAATCGGCCTTTCATTTGTAAAGTTATCCCACATTTACTTTCTTCGACTACTGTTATTCATGTAATCTTTTACTTTATTGTGGCCGATGCGTAAAATATCCTTAGTGGTAAAGTGGGAAGAGTGAAGCATCGTTATTAAGTAATTCACCTCAAGCAGCATATAATAATTTCCTTTCTCTGTCGATATTCTTGACCAGTGTTCCAGTGGTATCGGGAATTCGAGAGAACAATCGTCCCTTCTTTTCAAAAGGTCACTTTAAAAAAAAATGCTATAAGCAAACGTGATGAATATCGAATAATGCAAATATGAGCAGTCTTCATGTACCTTATCGATGCTGATGATACTCCAACTCTCTCATACTTGTGATCAATAACTTACTTTCATTGCACAGTTACTTTGGAAGTTTACAAAAATAGACGGTCAAATGCAACGAATAAATCCATTCTTTTACACAAATATGCGACAACAATATAAGATTTAAACCGGATGATGCAAATGTGGATATGATGCTTGCCATATGAGATATACCTCAATTGTTTCTCGAAGAGGTTCCACCCTACGTTAATGCAATTCCAAACCTTCTCTCTACAATGAAGGTTTCGAAATTGCTTTGAACTATCCATTAATCGTTTGTTCTATGCGCTTTTTGTTGGATTATTGAAGGGTGTATCTGTTTTTGCGAATTATTTCGTCGAAGAAGGCATTCATTTGCACGAATTTTCATCGTTTTCAGAAATTCATTTGTGTGCATTTGTGTCCATTCTGCGAAGATTTCTTGAAATATGCCGTCATCATGCTATACTTTAAATCTTTTAACGTTATTTCATTTTCCCTTAAAATATATTCTTTTAAGGTGGTGATTTTTATTAACGCTGAGAGCACCTATGTTTGACTATACATTTTGATATCTTAAAGATATTGCTGGGGGGACGGTTTGTTTGGATGCAAAGCTACAATCGATTTATCGCACAAACAATCCAACGCAAGGAAAAATAACGTCTTGAAACTTTCCGCAAGAATCGACAGTAAATGACTTGATGATGACAAGCATCACCTACAGAAGATACAGGTGGTAATTGTAGGTAGCAATTTTTTGACCGCTTATTCGTTCGTTCCACCTCTTCGTTAACTTCAGCGAGTGGTGCGATAATTTTTATCGCTCTGTCGCCGAGTTCCATCGATGGAATATTACACGATGTCGAATATTGCGGCTTTACAAAATTTCGCCGGGAATTGGAATTATTAAGTCGTTGTCTGTGAAGTGTGACCTCTGTGATGTCTCTCCTTTCCCCGTGCTGGTCACACCACCTGGAATTTATCCTCAGTCGACCGAAAGGGTTTGTGGGAGGTACCACAGAGAGTTCACTATTTTAACTATGAGCTTTTAATTCTGTGAGGTCGTACGATACAGATCGAGGTCGAACAGTTCAAATTCCCGGTTGAAGTTTATAACGTTGAAATGTCCAGGGGTGCTAAACTGTTCGTTGGTGAAATGTCGTCAATTGCATAATCAAAGTGGAGGTTACATCGCTGAGCTCTACTTTCAGGTACTTTTTTTCCCAATGCCGCATCCACAACGCGGTACGAACCGCGTTTCGATGCTTGATCGCCTGAAAGGGATATCGTTCAGAGGTTCCGTCGACTTCGGACATACCGAACAGGTTTTGCATCTATCATATATAATTCCAGTGTTTACTCTCAGTTATCTGAACTGCCACCATTCAGTAATTCGCACTGTAATGGTCAGTTCGTCTTTTCCACGTTCCACTGCCTTCGGTCTTCAGATAACGGAATGGATCTCCCATTTTTCCTCTCCCTCTATTTCAGAGGCAGGGATCATGAAGAAGTCTTTCTGGAAGTAATCCAGATGCCGAAGGAAAGGCAAACTCTTCATTCAGGAAAAAAACAACGAAGCAAGAACAAAACAATGACTTCCAAAAGGAAAAAAAGAAACACATTGCCAGTCTCGAAAGACTATTTGCTTCCATTCGGATTTGTGCCTTAAGGCGTACATCGCTTCTGCGGCAATATTATAGAGAAGTCCTTCCAGCTTGCATGTTCGTAAATGAACCACACAAAAAACCCCCCTAAACCGTCGACTTAACACAATAGCTTCTTGCTGAATGCTAAGCATAAATGCAGTTTGCTTGCTCATGCGGGATCCCTCACACGTGTTGCTCGATGCGTCATGCGGCGCCAGACAAACAACGCGTGAGCACACTGCAGCAATGTGGCGTTTACCAATACGTCATTCTGCTCTTTTGCATGCACTGTTGGTGCTGCGGGAAATTTTCGTCGAAGTGGGAACCCAGTCCCGAACAGCCCAGGTTCTGGAAATAGCCGGGGTGTCCCGCATTTTACAATCAGCATTCGCTGCTTTAAGGTTGCGATAAGTGATACCGCAACTTCGAGTTTCTATCAACCGCTATTCGATTGTACATAACGACCCGAAAAACGCGAGAGCTATTGATCATTACATTTGTCGCTGTATAGCGAGGATGGGGCTAAGTGAGGTTCTTGGTGGAGTGTGGAAGGTGCTCTTTAGCAGATTGTAACGATCGGCAATTTGATATCTACTTGAATGCTTGCGCCAACTGTATCGCTAGTCTGCAACCGAAAATAGTTGCATACATTGTTCATCCCAATCTCTTCAGCCTTGTAGTCACATCTATACTCAGGATTAAAGTCGGAAGTCGTAACTTATTCTTCTGTGCTTTTCATTATGACATCGAGCATTTTTTGCTCATTCTCCTACGCTCATGTGATGCATCGTAAGTTCGTTCGCAGGTTTTCGTTAAGTCATCGAGTATTGTGATTGTTCGTTGGGAGAATGAGTGGTCGACCTCCCCATATCTTTTAAATTGCTTCATAAAGCTCCTCATTACGTTGTTTCTCTGCTATATTTACATGCGGTTATTTCTGGAAGGTATGGTACTCACCACCCTTGTCACTTATACCGCGCTAGCTGCTCTTGTATTAGTTTTGATGTTATTTGTAATCTCCAGGTGGAACGTTCTTAGCCACTTTTGCAGTTTAAACGATCTTTCTAATGGCAGATCCCTTACATAGTCGTTTTTAACGCACACTTAGCAGCATAGTGAATTTAGGAGCCAATTTGCAACAGGCTGCAACGCCTTTGATGATGAATATGCTGCAGTCTCCTTCCTACCCCTCTCCCCTTTCACCCCGCTGCGCTTAGCACCTCTTAACTAGAGAGGGGGGTATTTTTCCCCCTCATGTTAAAAGTCTTTTTCGTTTGCTAATTAAATGACTTCTTCGACCCCACTCACCTTTTTTCTCCTATTAAAACTTTCATATTAAACAACAACTGATTGTAGGCAAATGTGGATGCAAACTTGCATGTAGTGTCAGCTGTTATTCGATCATCCTGCCGGTGCAGAGTACTTCCAGTAGAGTCCAGTGCAAGTACTCGTCAAACTGTAGGCAAATTTTGATCGCCTTCAGCAGTCGCATTTTTGTCACTGTGTCACCTGATCACCTGTTGATCCATCTATTCGGCAATATTCAGCGTGGATCTGTCGAATTTTTCACTGGACTTTTTAGCGATTGAGGTTTGCGGCGGTGACGTTCGGGCTCTTAACTCTCCTGCCCTTATAGCCACGGTTTGCCTCATTGAGTACGTCTTCTTCAATATTTTCAAGCATTTTTGATACACTTGTGAGTAAAATGATTAGTAGACTGAATGACTGAAAATTCAGAGCTTCCTTTTTGAAAGAAGGGTTCGATAAGAGGATTTGTCGTGCCTCACCTTGATAGGTCGTGGCGAGGAAGGGGATGAAGGGAAATCACTTTCCGTTTAAAAGCCCCTATTTGTTCGTCTTTCGTTTCATTGCGCTAGCGAAATGCTGTCTGAATTGAATAAATTTCAAATATTGAGCTATTTCATCGCAGAAGCAAATATGCATGAACACATTTGACGATAGCAATCTGATTCGATAGAAATGTAGAACGGACTCAGAAATGATGGTGGTCAATGATAGATTCCAATGATGTGCTTATCGGCAAACTGCATCAGATAGCCGCTGTTGCCTATAGAAAAGAAACGTGACGATTTTGTTTGTGTAGTGTCTTCAGTCTGCTAGCAACCAGATGACTACAACCTACTGGTTGAGGGTGTCGTTCATCGAAACGCTTGATCGACGTCTCATCAATGAGCGATCCTTCTTAAAGATAATTTTCTCATCTACTTTTTTTTTAATCATTGCACGTCGCATGCAAAACTGATTGCACTTAATTGCATGTATTCGCCATTAAAAGTTTATATTCGTCTGATTACTCATATGAACTGTTAGGAAACTTGTACCTTGCTCTTTAAAGTACAGCTTTTATTGTTTGTTCGATGAACCATGCTCGGTTGCGATATGGGAATTTGGTTTGAAGAAGCAAAACTGACCTAAAATTCGATCCAGGTTCGAAGATTTTGTATGGGGACTTGAAAGATCTAGACAAAAACATGGCAAATTTAGGTTATTTTGTTTAGAGCGTTAAGTTCAAGTGCAGGGGTTGAATATGCTCGAGTAATCGGCAATAGAAATTAGTACTTTCCATCCGAGTGACATTGATCTCAGTTGCTTGCACATTCGGGTTGTATGAAATCTATGTGAGCGAATTGCGAGATTATTTTTACGCAAAAGTGATATTTCGCATTGCCCGCAGAATACCATAACTTTTAAGGGTCAATTTCTTAATGCCTCAAGAAGAAAACCACTTAAATGCTGGAATCAACTAGTGATAACAAAGTTGTAAGTTGAGTTTTTGAAAAATCCGCGATTCTAAGATGCCAAACTCTCCGCCGATCCTGATTCTTCATAACAAAGGCGTCAGTTAGCAGCTTAAGAGGGATATGGATTCTTTCCTTTTATCACCGAGATTGCTTCGAATATCTGCCCAAACACAATCATCAACTTCAAGTCGTTAAAAGTTAACGTTTGTAAATATACTAGCACGATCAACTTTTTGCTAAAAATCTAAGTTAGATTTAATCAGGGAATAATTTAATGTTTATTTATTCATCGAAAAACTTTATTAAGTTGTTTCGCTTGAATTATAGGTCCCCTTTGAAAACCTACAGGAGTAATAAGTTCTCTTCGTTGGTATTTCTATCATCATCTCAAAGAAAATTTCTTTGAACACTGTTAGCTGTTACAGATGAGGTTTTGGAATGACTTCCAGATTACACAATCGACGTTCTGCTGTTGTTCGATCCTGAAAAATTTCCATTATGACAAGGCTTTACAGTATCAAGCAACCATAAAGCCTTGACACGAAGTATTGTTCCTCAGGTCCACTAAATGACCCGAATGACTTGATCTTTTACGAGTGGAGAAGCTTGTCTAGGGAAGTAAAGGGATATATGCTTGTGCATTTCTGCTTACCAGTCCAACCAGCGGCAGTAACTAGCAGCATGGGCAACCGACTGAATGCTTCAGATGATCCAGCCGGTTTCACAAATTGCCACAGATGATTTATTTCTATTCGCTTCTACAAATTTATGTCTACAAAGCTGTCGTGGTGACGTCGTGTCTGTGCGTTTGCATGTATCTGTGCGTCTGTCTAGTGGATAATTTTATCTTCGAATCCAATGAAATTCGAGTTGTCAGATTTCATTCGTATTATGCAAACAGTAGGGCTACCCAATATAGTGGGCACCTCTACTAACTTGCTGGTAGACAGTGACGTGCCCGAGAATTTACCCGTCTTTTGCTATCGATTGAATTGCATTTCGCAGCTCGTAGGTGGGACAACTTGAAATTTGCCACGTTGATTATTTTCCACGCACATAATTTCTTAACACTAGCACTCGGTGGTTCTCGAATTGAAACTTGTAAAACTAGCTGATTATAAAACAGCGCGTGCGCATACATAAAATAAGCAGAAGCATGACGTTGCTATAATGCGCCTTGTAAGCACAAATTTGCGAAGGCATGCTATCTGCTCTTGCAAAATCAACACCTCGATTTCACCACAATAAGTTGCTGGAATGTTGATTTAAGTAGCCGATCGCTCATCTCCACAACTGCTACGTCAGGCAGATCTGCATGCTTAAGTGAAAATCACTTGTTGCCAGCCTTTTCCTATCAGTCGCAATCAAGAAGGCGAAAAAATCCACTCAATTTTCAATGTTTATGCGCTTTTTGCATGACCACAGGTGACACAATTTCTGGTTCCGCTTACTTCTTCAAATTTGGTTCTTAGCAGTGTCGGCAGTATTCATTATAGTCAAGTAGCGGTCCTCTTTTCAGCCCCCACTCCTACAAGGCGACAAAATTGCGCTATGGCTTCAGAATCGATTTCTATGCTGTACAGTAAATGTTGTGTAAATGATAGTCATGACTGGATACTTTCTCAAATGATAGTCATTGTTGAAAGCTTTTGCGCAACTTCAAGGGATGGCGTTGTGTTTCGCATCCAAGCAGATAGCGAACACCAATAAATAGTTTATTTGTTGTATTAAAAGAGTTGATGTGAAATTTCAGCCTTAATGAGATTTGCACTAATTTTGCCATTCAACGGAAATAACCTCGTTCTTAAGTCTAGCAGATTTCGCACATTCAGCAGAACATTTCCCCTATACAATTAATGATAATCAGTTTCACCTGTAAGCATCGAATAGAGTCGACGTGTCACCTTTCTTAACTTTGAATTATCTCTTTTTTTCAAAGCGCTATCAGCCTTTTGTTTGTCGTCTTGTCGCCCGCCCATCAGTGACGTCTCTTGTTCCTTGTATAAAGATAAATCCTAAAAAGGGTATTTAAAGTGCTGAAGTCATGTTATATGGTGCTAAATAACTACTCGCTCATAAATCCCTCGTTTGTAATTGTGTAAGGCAATTTATGCTGTTCGTTAGCTATCGATCTTCTTGAGCTGTACCATTTCATTGTTCCGCCTATTGTTTGAAATATCCGTTCACCTGTGGAACTATGATTTTTCCTACCGTTGTGACGTATACCGCAGGTGTAAATGAGCACTACAAAATTTTTCTTACATTTCAAGCTTATTTTGCATAATTTTCTCCCTATAGTTAAAAGTGGAATGGAAAGAATATGGTAGCCACCGAAGCGCTAGTGCTCTCGCACAGAATAAAATGATCCAATGAGCGGGGTGTTGCTATGAGGCCAACTGACAACTACGTCATCGCGGTCACTATTGTAGCAGCAAAAAAGCTGATACACAAGCGACTGGTTAGGTGAACCGCTCCATTTACAGAGATTTAAGCATATATTAACTTCCGCCACCTGAAAATTACATCGAATTCTTTCTTCATCGAATAAACACCGACATTAAGAGCGTTATGGCCATCCTGTATTCATTTTACTAAATCTTTCGAGCCTATGCTTGCCGTCCTGCTATTAAAGTTGAAGTTTTTTTGCCGTATTTGATTGCATACTTCGGCCCAAAGGCGCAACGTTTCATTCTTGGTAACTTTACCATTGAACTTACTCAAATTTGAATGCATTTTATTTTAGCGGCCTTAAGTCTGAATGTTTCGATCTCGCAGATGAGAGTGCAACATAATTCACATAGTTCTATTTACAGGTATTACAGGTAAATGAAACGAGATTACAGGTATTCCAATCAAACATTACTCATAATTTTCTACGAGTTCCTTTGAAGAGGGCCATATGTTAGATTCTTTTTTGTTTTAAACTCACTGTTTTATTTGTATAATTATTCTGCTTTGTTTGCAACTAACTGCAAGCTAATTTCCTCATCGGTTTTGCTATTTGTTGCAAGGAGGATCATATCAATGATATGTGAACGTGAAATTATTTCCCCTCTTACCTGAACATTGCTCGGCAATTTTAAGAGCGTTTTCATCGTCGAATTTTCCACAAACAAAGATCGTATAGGACGAATGAAACTAAGTGGAATTATTGATTATCCACGACAAGAAGGAAAGGCATTTTTGAAGATCTTGTCCCTTCGATCGCCTTCGTTGTTTTTTGTGTATATATATGTGTGCGTATGGAAGCGAACGTTCGCCATTTCAAGGCAGCAGCTGTTCGTCGATAAAGCGGACGGACGCGCACTGCGACCGTTCTAAATCATCCGCCTTGAGCACTCCATACCCAATCAGCGCAAATCGATACTGCCTATTATATAGCTAGACGTATTTCGAGGCTTTTCATCATCTAGCACTTGTAATGCGCTAGCTTCGATGTGGTGCTCATTCCTTCTGCGGTATGCTAAAAATTCCGACTACAATTGATTTTTATGGTCGATATAGATATGTCAAGTAAAACTTCAACGAAAAAGGATACCAATTATAGCGATTAGATGTGGAATTTTTCGAATACGTTGTACGTGATTGATGTCCTCTTGATCGCTTCAGATATCTGAATTATATGAACGCTATTGCTCGTTCTTTTCTCCGACCATTATAATCGTTTGTTAACATTAATTACTATTATAGGAATATATTTTCATGGCCGACGTTTGTTTTCACTGAAATGGACTCAGTTAAGAGTTGAAAGCAACGTAACTGCCTTTAGCGGCACTACTAAGCTTGGAAGTAACTGAAATCGGCATATTTTCGTGGTCCACACCCCCGTTCTCATTTCGAGCAAACGCGGTTATTCACGAATTGCCTGCCACGTGGTGTTGATGACGACTCATTACGAAAGAGGCGGCCAATCATGACGTTATTTCCGCGCTTATCTCCGTTTATTGATATGATTCATAGCGTTTCTTTATCGCACATAAACGTCGGATTTGGGCGTATTATTTAAGCGAGCAGAGTGACGTTAATTGTGCACTGTTAAATGGTGTTAGATTTGTTGAGTGTTACTTTAAGCACATATGTTTATGTAATCATTAGCAAGTTTTTCTTATCTCCTTCCCTATCTCAGCGTTTCTCTTATCGTTTTCCTCTCATTGCTAATCGAATCGTATATTATTCTATTGTGGAGATTCTGCAAAGAGCTAAATCAAATGTCATAGAATTAGTGTCCGAGAGAGGCATCCGAGGATAAATATTACGGGGATTTATATCGGTTTCTTCACTTCCTTACTAAGACAATTTATAGCTCTCTCTCCTCCTGTTGTAGAATGAGGAGAAGTGATTAACGCCATTCCTTGATTTTTCATTTCTCGACCATGTTTTCTTTCTCTTTTCTTGGAATGCAATAATAGGTTTATAGTTCCCATAACACCTCTAAAAGCGTTTAGCTCTTTGAAAACACTAATGAGCGATCGTCTTGGATTTTCTAATGATCCTTGCAACAGAAATATAAAGACAGCAAATAATGCCGTTGAAGTTCACGTAACCAGAGAAATGTGTCGTCCGATACTGCAAAGCGCTGAGATGTGATAACGTGAATTCGTTCTGAAATGACCGATCTAGTGGCAATTCGTCGTTCTCGGCGGTCAGTGAACGTCTATTTTGCGCACGAAGTGTACTCATCAATTAAGCTAGTACATCCACGTGGTCGAATTGCGTTTCCTTTCCCGTGACGATCGATCGTTCCATTTCGTGTGATTCCCCTCTTCCCCCCCCCCCCCCCCCCACTCTTTATTTAATGCATTCATTCAACACAGTTTATGTGATCGCTTTCAGCCGCATAATAGTAGTTGTTTCAAAAATCCGTTTTGTTTTACCAGTTCAACTGTAATTTTAGAAGTGAAAATAAGTAATTGTTTCCTTTTTTAACGCTCACCTTTCCTCTCTTATATTATTCGTTTTGTGCAACAATAACACATGAGAAGTGTATGCGTTGATTTTCATCCATCTGAAAGTCAAAAATGCATGCGATCCACGCATAGAGAGCGCAGACATTATGGCAATATTGCTAAATTAATTCAAGGCTCATCGGTAATTCGTAGAAAATATTTTGCCCTATAGTGAAGATAATTTCATATTACGTACACTTATCATTTCCGTTAACGTTTACGTCTAAAGTATGAGGGAAGAATTTCCACCAGTGCTCTGCATACACCGCCTAATCTCATCATTGTCTTATTCGCATTCTTTGAGAGCACGTTGTTCTCATCGAACGATGTGACGAGAGGATGATGAAAAGAAAAAACCATTTGCCATTGTGGGCACGTTATATGAGGAATGCGTTAAGCGACCATCATTCGTTTTGTCTGCATTCCGAAATTGGAAAAATGCACTATTTTATCGCTGATTCGAAATTAGTTTCTGAGCTGCCGTTGGGTCCAGTGTTAAAAGCTTTTTGTTTTGCAGAATTCATCTTAGAAAGGTAGTTCACCAAAGATCAGTGTAGATGTTGCGTTAGTTGAAATCACATCATCAAGAGAAGTAATTGCCCCAACTGACAACTGATTGGTTGCTGCAAGAGCCCTCATTCATTTCAAAATCCGTTCGTCGTTTTAAATTTGAGAAGGATCGTAGGTGGAGCTTCTCTTTGCACGCCTTGAAATATGAGAACTTAACGACAATAAAAAGTTTCCTGCTGAGTAAGCAAAATTGTGTTTATAAATGAGCTGTGGTAATCACTAAAGAAAGCAATAGGTTGAATATCTGAACCAGCATTTTTGCACGTTAGCAACATAAGAATAGCGTCGACCTTTTCAGTGCTTCAATAATCTTGTTCTATCGAGTGAGTGGGACCCATTAAGCTAAGACTACAGAGTCGGTTTCCGGAGCATCCAACTAGAGACACAATTCACGTTTAATTCAACACAACAAAATACTCTATTCTTTCATTGGGTGCAAGAGTCAGCTCCTCCCTTGGCTAGTCTAATCGTTTTTTTCTCTCCTTGAGGTTCTGCACCTTCCATCGAGGTGCGGTTCAATGAACTGTGAGACGACACAGATATGAAGGACGAACAGTTTATCACATTTATAAGGTGACAAACAAGTAGAGACTCATTCACAAGGATGGCTTCAAAAGTAGGTACGACCTTCTTGTTGCGTCAGGCGATTTCCACACTGCCGCCGCCTCGTCACACGCTCTTACGGCCGCACCTGTGCACTCGGCCTTACAAAGAGTCTAGCAGCTGGAATGAACGCATTAGGACATCGGCCCTTCTTATATCCTTTCGCTTCTGTTTCAGGCCAACCTTACAGTGTATGCCGGACAATCGTCTGATCTGCCTGTACGCTCTTGACCGTTGACTTATTTTGTTCGGCGCACTATTTCTGCTTCATCTAAAGCCGACTGATCTGCTTTAAATAGGCGTTAGATACTATTTGCTTTGAAGCAGTTTTATGCGCTTCAGATATGTTAGAATTAATAGAAACATATGCTGTTGTAACGCACTGCTGTGTTAGAAATAATGATCATAACCTATCATTTAATATTTATAGACAACCAAACTTTTCATCAAATTTTCATTATGGTGCATTTGTCTGAGCGTTTTTATATTAGCTATTCGCACAAATTGCGCCGATCGCATTTCAGTATAGAAGCGTTTCTCTTGAACAGTCACTACTTCAAAGCACAATCAGTTTTGCAATGCTTCTGAAGTTGGATAGCTCGTTTGAAAATTTACATGTTACCGAGAAGCAAGCTAATGACGCACTCGCCGGAAATCTTCTCATGGTTGCCGCTCCGAATCCTGAAGCTGATCGTTCTCGTCGGGTAAGTGTGGGTTAGCAACGAGACTAGTACATATACTTCATCTTGTCTCAAATGCCTGCCACAACACGAATGTAGGGGATTTTAATTGTTAGCGCATCTTTTGTTGTGCTGCTAGAAGGAAGTAGAGGAAACAGTTCAACGCTTAACTGTCTAATAAACAAAAAGTTGAATTTTGCCCTAATTCAGAGATGCATGCGGCATGCTTTCAGGTAATATGAAAGCGAAATAAAGAACACTTTTTAATTAGAGTATTTGCGGTCGGCTTTGAATTCTCACTCTTCATATTTGCACAGAGCGAACTTATTTATGAAACTTTTTTTCCGAACGTTCAACCGAATCGTTTAACTTCATTAGCTTTTTTCTCTCAGTTGAATAACTGTCTTGCGTAAATTGTTGTATCATCTTCGACAAATTTCAGATTCAAGATATCTGCGAATGTTTGGTATTATCTGACGACAAGTTGAGAGAGGTGATGCGTCAGTTGTTGAAAAGTATGGAGAAAGGACTCAAGAAAGAAACTGGTTTGTTTCATTGGCTTTGCCTAAAATTTGAGGCGTTTTGTTTTGTTGTAATTGAATTCTTTCTCAGTTTTCTCTTGGGGCGTTATTTTAACGTGAGAACTGTTGCGCTTTAGATGAGTTCCACAAAAGTGGAAGTAATTAACTACTTGAGTTTTCTTTCTTCTCCTATATTATTACTCATTATGAGGCAGAATGTTTCAGCTCTAAAATAGTAGAAAAATAGCGTTTCAATCTTAACGCTTATGCGGTCACATCCATTCATTGTGCATTTGTTTTTATTTCTGCTCTAAAATAATCTTTGTGCCTTTTGATGGTCCTTTATGCGCGTATAGAATCTGCATAATGCACACAGTAGTAGCATCCAGGTAATTCGTAGCTTGAATGTTAATTTTTAAAGTATTTCAAACCTAATGTTTAAAACTCCAAATGAAGCCAGTTTATATGAGCAGTAGAAATAATGTGATTGTTGGCATATTTGGCGATTTGTTCAAGGTGATTTAGAGTTTTGCGTGAAACAGTGTAATATTCTATTGCATTTAAAAGTAGTCGATTGTTAGGTTAGTAGGTAGTGCTTATACAGATAGCAGTATGAGAGAATTCTTGTATATTTTTGCTCTATTCTGTAGATCAACTATCTGAACAGGCGAATATTCCGGAAGAGATGAAGCAGATATGTGCATAGAATGAATGACGAGCAGCAGTGATTCACAAAGCATTCGAGTACGGTGGAAAAAGCGTGCAACAACGAAAATCAGTTGCAGTATTTAACATGTGGTGATTGTAGCGTCAACTGCTGCCATCAAAATGCTGCCATCGTATGTGCGTGCAGTGCCTAATGGTACTGAGCATGGCGACTTTTTGGCGTTGGATCTTGGTGGAACAAATTTTCGCGTTTTGCTCATCAAACTCAGTGGCAATAAAGCTGATATGACCGGGAAGATCTATCGAGTTCCCGATCACATAATGAAAGGAACCGGCACAGCGGTAATATGGCCTTCATTCTCTTCCATCGTGTTGACGAAGTTGTGAAAACGATAAACGTTTTTGAGATGAGAAATGGAAGGCTATTCGAAAGAGTCATCCACCTCGCAGTTTTTATTTTACGAAGTGTGTCTCTTCATTTTACAACAGGATCGCGAGCTGCAGTTTCATAGTTTCGGTTTTACAGATAAATTTGGCGGAAAATTCACCGTAAATAAGTTTATTTGAACTGTACAGTGTTTATCCATTTGTTGATCTATATATATATAAGTCTGTTTAATCTATATATATATAAGTTGATTCATCCATTTGATCCATTTGATTTATCCATTTATCCATATATATATAAGTCCATTTATTTCCTGCTCTTTTTTCCAGGCTTCTGACTGGAGATTCCTTTTCAGTTGTTTGATCATATTGCGGAGTGTTTGGCTAGGTTTATGGAGGAAAATGGCATTCTCAACGCTGAGAAATTACCGCTTGGCTTCACGTTCTCGTTTCCTTGCAAACAAGAAGGGCTGACGTGTGCAAAATTGATCAGCTGGACAAAAGGATTCAAAGCGAGCGGCGTTGAGGACAAAGATGTTGTAACACTACTTCGTGAAGCCTGTCAGCGACGTAAGGTAACATTCATTATTGAATTAACACGTCGAGTTTGAATGGTACCCTTAGTATAGTTGAGATGTACTGCTATAAAAGAGTGAAGTATTTTGCGAAACTTTGAATTGCGGTCATTTTCGACTTTGAGTTGCAGGTTCATAAATTGTCAGTGGGATTGAAGTTGTCTTTTTTCTTGTGGCATTCTTTCCACAATTCTCGTTCCTATTGGCTTGTCTTAGATCACACTAGACTTCACAGCGTTGCAACGACAATAAGCAAAGATTATTTCACATGTACGCGAATAGCCTAAAGCGAAATTTGTCGCTCCGATATTCACTTCTTTGATGATTTGGCTGCAGATGAGAGCGTTTAATGCCACCTAATATTATCGTATTCAGGATATCGATATTGACGTCGTAGCGGTACTCAACGACACAGTAGGTACATTGATGGCGTGCGCATTCAAGGAGAACTCATGCCAAGTGGGTATAATTGTCGGCACAGGAACAAATGCGTGTTATATGGAAAAAATCAGCAAATGTGAGAAGCTTGCCGACGAACATCTTGAAGACGATGGTTTCCCTGATGAAGTAGGCCTTCTTAGTCATTCATTTTCCGCAAAGAATGTTGTGCTTCTGCTTTTTCTCCTCCCGCTTTATTCTTTTTCTCTCCTTCTCCAACTTCCCTCCCATTCTCGTCATTTTTCTCACTCTCTTTCTTTTTTTTCCCTCTTCTCTCCCCTCTCCCCCTCGCTTCTTCTGCATTAGAATTTTTTTTGTAACTTTAGTAATGAAGAATTCGGCAGTTAAATCTTTTGTTATTATAGTTGACGCAGTTTATCTTCAGTACTCTACCTCGATAAATGAACATAAGTTTAAGCATCAAACTGTTGCTTCAGTTATGATCTCACACTCGTCTATGTTGGTGCTGCACTGAGATGCATCATGTGCGATGGGGTTTCAGATGATCATCAATACGGAATGGGGTGCATTTGGTGATGACGGAGTGTTGGAATTCGTGAGGACACGGTTCGACAGCGAAGTCGATGCGAATTCAATCAATCCCGGCAAACAGCTGTTAGTTGGTTGCACATTTCCCATATGGTTTTCCGATAAACACATATTGCGCTTCTACAGCGTCCATCGCTTTTATAGATTAACGAAAGCACCGCAGTGAATCCCTAACTGGCGTTGATATATGGCACTGCCGATTTTCGAAATTGACATATAATAATGCAAAAAGTATTAGTCAACTTAAGCCAAGTATTAGTGCAGAAAATAACTTTAAAATTTCTCACCCCCGGAGATTTCTCTTATTCCCATTTTTGTGTTTTGAGTTTTTCATGGCATTCTGCCTTGTGGCATTTGTGCGTTATTGTTGATTCTAATTAGGCACTTTTATATTAGTGGGTTGTCCTCCCTAATTTGTTTGTTTAGCTTTGAATACTTTCATTAGTCATTTCACGGAAGTACGACTATGACCAATGCTTTTTTTGCAGGTTTGAGAAGATGATTTCTGGAATGTATATGGGCGAATTGGTACGTGTGGTTCTGACTCAGTTGGCACAAGAGAAGCTACTGTTCGACGGTGATTATGAAGCAATTTCACAACCGCATTCATTTCCCACAAAATACGTTTCTGAAATTGAAAGGTTCTGATTTTTCACTCAAGGATTTACCATCGTCGACGAAACGTTAAATAAAATATAATTGCCTTGATATTAAAGATAAATCCCGTGATAGAGTTACCACTTTGTTTGATTCGTTAACTTAAATTAAGGATGATCGTTGAAGAAATACTCACGTTTCACTGGAAATGAACTAAACATAACGAGAATTCATAAGCGGCGATCTTCCATGTTGTTTTGTTGATTTATGAAAATGCGATATCACATTTGCATAATGCGCATTGCAATTTCCTTTCCGACTGAAGATAGTGCAGCATTGTGACTTTCTGTTAGTGAATGAACGCATAGCGAAAATATCAAAAATTGCAGTGATCTTCAAGAAGACGAAGATCGAACATTCCAAAAGACGATGCAAATTCTCGAAGATATTGGCATCGAGCGTGTTTCCGTCGCCGATTGTATAAATGTCGCATATGTATGTTCGCTAGTTAGCACCAGGTTTCTTTTAACAAATATACTTAGCTCTCCTTTTTTTATCGAATATATCGAGTGGAAAGAAAACGCTCGAAAATTGACGGAAGAGAAATAATATGGCGAAATAAGTTTTGAAAGAATACAAGTTTTTAATTCAACTGGCATTTAATTTGTGGTTTGCTGTGTTGCCGTTTTCCTTATAGTAGTCAAGAATGGTTATTGATTAGCCTATACAGTGAGCACGTCTTCGAAGATACTGTGTTAATCGCCTCATATTCAAGGTGAATGCGCCTCACGTTCCACTCCCTCTCTCAGTTATTTTGAGCCGTCATTTCATATGCCATTTTCAGGTGTTCCCCTAGATCTGCCAGTGTTGGCCTCTGACTGTTGGGTTAACAAAATTGCCTGCAGCAAAAGTTGTTTCTGTTTGTTCCTTCTTTTAGCATAATTAGAACGGGAGAGATTTTATTGCATTGCCAGAAATCATTTTTAAAATGGAAAGCACTTTTTGCTCTAGGAAGAACTCAGTTACGGTCTTTATGACTGATAAATTTTTCGTCGTACTGGAAGGAAGTAATATGATCACGCTTAATGATGGATTTGTTTATGTTAGATTTGTTCTCTTTTAAGCCATGGAATTAGAAATGTGGATTTCAGAGCGGCATATCTTTGTGCGGCTGGCATCGCAACTTTATTGAATCGGATGCAAATACCATACGTGACGGTGGGTGTCGACGGATCCGTCTATAGATTCCACCCGACGTTTCCTCGTTTACTCGACCAAAAAATTGATACGCTCCTCGATAATAATCTTGAGGTTGTCATTTTTTAAATTTGGGAGATACAGTAAGGTGGGAGAAAAGTGTAGTATTTGTTTTTTATTGTCATTGTTTTTCTTAATTTTGCTTATTAGCTTGTACTGTGCATGGAATATACCAATTGTTTCCCAAAGCACTTCTTGGGATCGGCTAAATATAGAACGAAGGAGAGAATGTAGGAGGAGACACTGTTCTCAGGTATATTAACCATTTGCCGTGCAGTCTGTTTCTCGCATACTTTCTCATATTGCTGTAAGAGCACTTTCGGATTTACATATCAACTGTGGACAGCCAGTTGCTACAGTTTTAAGATGTCGTCTGTCAATGGTTTTTGCTTGTGAAATTATATCCGTGTGTAGGACTGAATCACCAGAGAGGGGGGTGGGAGACACCGTTAGTCTGAATCATCTTCTTTGATTGTGGGGAAAGTTTTTTTTATGCCTTTGATTTTTCATTTATCATTGCAAAGTTTAGCAGGCATCCTAGTGAAGTGAAACCTTTGGTAAGGTGTAGCTAAGTCAGATCAAAGAGTGCATCCATGTTTGCAATTCATGGCAGCCAAGCAGCCCGATTCAAAAATTAGGTGGTAAAGTGACTTTGCTTTGCAGTATCAGCTTATGCTTTCCGAGGATGGCAGTGGTCGTGGAGCGGCGTTGGTGGCTGCAGTTGCGTCACGTATAAATCGTGAGCGTCGTTGCACATCTTGATAATCGTCCACAATCGGTGGTCGTTGGATTGTCTCATAAGAAAACTAGGTGTTATGTCGTTCCCATTCGGCGATACGTTCCCTTTCTATTCGACAACTTTCTTTGATGCGTTGTTCGTTATTCTGCACAAACATAAGTGCACACACGCACAATTACGTAATGAACAACATCCTTAGACTTTGATTTTGGCGTACAGCTCAGTCGTTATGAGCTGTATCAGAAAATATTTAATGTGAGTTTGATACGACAGTTGAAAACTCTCATGTCCGTTTATGCTTTGCGAATAGTTTTTTTTCCATTCTTTTAATCTCTCCATTGTTATGTTTTATTCTTATGTGTTGTAGTTGCCGGGTTCAGAACGGTTTAGTGCATAATATGTGATGAAGTGAGCACAACGAAGAAATCGCTCTTTTATACGATAGGATTACATTTGCTCACTACCATAAATGCTGCTTTGACAGTGCTCTTCGGATTCTTGATAGGAATTTTTGTAGATAAACGATGAATTTTTCATCGGATTAATTTCCACAATGCTTTAGAGTTGAATTAGGTCGAAGATTTTATTAATAATTTTGATGACAGTAATAAGTGCATAGTAAAAAGAGTTGCAGCTGTTTGTTTCGGATGGCTGCTCAAAACGAGTATCTTTTACTGCATCGTCATTCATCCGACATTTTTTGGATTAGTTTTTTCCTATAATAAAGTATACTTAATTGGTGTATGTTTTACACAACATTTGGTCACACTTCACTTGAGACGAGACAGACTAAGTGGTACAGTCAGAAGTTCATCCTATCCGCCGTCGAAAATTATGGAGTCGGAATTGTTTTTCATGCCTTGTGCTGTCCCGCTTCCACATGTTCCCCCTTTTCTTATTTACGAATTTTGAGAAAATTGCATCGTTTGTAATATTTATGATTAGGCGATTTGTCAAACAACAGTTCCCGGAAGTCGAATTCGGATGACTTCCTTGTCGGATGGTTTTCGTAACGTACAACCTGCTTCTCAGTCTCACTCTAAAGAAGCTTTTTTTACATACTTGTCGCTCATTGCCATCTCCACCTTGTTACTCTCGAGGACGTTCGCTGTCTGACCGTCGACTGGCCCGGTTGCCAAAATCGATGGATAGCAATAGGCTGACCAAACCTCACACGTCCTGAGCGATGTGGCTATGAAAACCTACACCTAGCTTCCGCTGATTAATTTGTCTATAATAACTAGCATCCTACAAGTGTTCACAACAAACCATTGACAGTGGTAATTAGTTACAAAGACCCTGCTGTACTCTGGAAACTGGGGTAATTCCATGCGTGCTGCATTTCTTCCATTTCATTCGGAGCTTAGTATCCGTATAGTCGTCCACTTCCTCAAGTTTTGGCTACAGCCGATGAGAACACCCACCAAGTCAATAATGCCTCATTACATTCGAGTCGTAATTTTCGATTTAAAAGAAAGACGAAAATGTCACTCTTCCTCCCCTCCAAAAAGAATGCAACATAACAGCACATCCACATGCAATGCCGAATAGCGATTGGAAAGACAGTCGCTTATTCTACTCCATCGCGGCCACAGTTACTTGCAGCCGCGGTGTGGTGTCAAGGACCATTAGTATCCAGGCATCTGCAACAAGGTTGTTAAAGTCGCAACCGCTAGTCAGAATACCGCAGAATGCAACATTCCGCACATTCCGTACCTTGAAGTTAAAAAACACGTGGCACTTCTGAGCGAAATGTTGCGAACGTACCCAAACGCTGTGATTATGACAGAAGTATGAACGATCATCTACTTTCCTATAATTACTAAAAGCTCCAAATCAACACGTTTTCACTGCTGCAATATCCACACACTTTTTCCAGCGACTAAAATTTTCAATTCGTCTAAAAATGTTGCACAGTTTGGCACCAACTTGCGCATCCTTACCAAGAGCATTGATTAACAACAAAAAGGCCAAATTAGAAAACCCCAACCCGTCGTTAAAACTTCGCCAGCGCCGACATACCTGTTAAGAGGCAGACCGTTGGTTGCATATTTGGTTGTCTCCGCACAATATTACCCCTTCATCTCCCTCCCCCCACCTCCCCCAATTCCCCAATCTTTAAAGCGAAATGACCGACCTTGCAATCGTTAGCTATCAGTGAGTAAATTTGCGCAACTTCAGTGTCAACAAACAGGGGTATTATATTCATTTTATTTCAATAAACGTACTTGCCGAACCAAAGAACTAAGTGATCAAATAAAATAATGAAATGCATAAAGCAAAAAACTGATTACACGGAACAGGCTGAGTGAAAAGGTCAAACGACAGATCTTTTCTACGAAAAGGGAAAGCACAAACCATGAACGCTCCTTCATTCCCACTCTCCATGCAGACACCACATATCTTAGCAATGGAATGAAGATTTAAAGAGATTCGCAGCAACGGAAAGCACCAAGTTAGCAGTGAACCTGTACCTGCGCCGCTTGGGCACATTAAGCCTTCTCATATTTCCAGGTTCGCAACTGCAAGTTTTGCAAGACAGGAGGAGCAGGAATAAGCAAGTGCGACGCTAAATATATATATATTTTTTTAGCACAAATCATCATCAACAGTCGTTACAATGCTTGTGCTAGTCGTCGTTCACTTCACAATGTACTATTTTACTGAACAAATATCCAATTGTCGAACTGTGGTCATAAGAGATTGAACGAAAAGCGTAATCATAATAAACACTCATCGCAATCTACTTATGCATATTTTAATCAAACACTTTATAAACATTACAGTTACCAAAACTAAACCGAAACAATATCAGCGCGTTCGACTATCTCACTCAGATAGGATCAACGAGAAGTGAAAACTAAACACTAGTCGCTCAGAGAGGAAAATGAGAAATAAGAACACAAAAATCCTGGGGGTCACTCCAGATGAATACTTCCAAGAACTTTTCTGTCGAGCCTTACATTGATGTCGTCTCCAGCTTCACAATCCCTTCGCCCGGCTTCGGCGACTCGTTGTTTTTTGCGATTGCGTACGTGAGGTACGCATAAAAGCCAGTCCAAAGTGCGTATGGGATCAAAAGAAGTCCAGCCGTTCGATCAATCTGGAAGCTTATCTTCACTTTCAACCGCTCACTGAAATCAACTCACATCCTACTATTAATCTTACCTTGAAATCTTTTTTGTAACGAATCACACCGATATGAAAACGCGTCCCTCAGATTAGGAAGGAGAGGAGAGGAGGAACGCATTTTCGGATTTGCATGGGGGATCACGTAAGAAAGCAGTTGGTTGGAAGATGCTAGAGCAATTTTGAAAGTTGAGCGCGAAGAAGGTTAAGTACGTCTATAACGTTATAATCTCATCAAAAACACACTTAATGCTCTTCGCGCAATTATTCTCTGTTTTCTTCACTGAAGGTAGGAATGAATATGGCCGCATTTCGTACAAAGAACGGAGGCAGCCCGAATTCCTCGATGATCTCCTCTCCATTTTTGTTCCGTTAGCTTCTTGATCCTCTGCGCTTTTCCTTTTTGAATTTCGAGCTTACATGAAGAAAAAATTCTTAAGAAAGCACAATGATTTAAATCTACGCTCGTTTTTAAAATAAAAAGCCAGCTATCAACGTTGGAAGTTGCCACCTCACTTCGCACCGAACCCGTTATATCGTCCATAGCCTCCACTCGACGACTTCAGCTTGAATGATTACTTCACCACCAGAGGCTGCGGATGCGTTCAATTAGGAGCCTCCGACAAGAAAAAAGGCCAAACTTGTCGACTTAAGCCGCTTCTAATCTATTCTTTCACTGCTCGATTAACGGCCATTTATGCTTCATGATATTCAGTAAAAACTAACTTTGTAGAAAGCGTACGATGCGGCGATGGCCGTCGCGTTCAATAGAGCCGTATTGTAGAAGACCTAAAAATAAGTCGATCAGAAGTATGTCCGTCCCGAGAAAAAAAGAGCAGAATAATAATTCCAACAACCATGGACATAAGTGGAACCATCTACGAACGTCACAGCTGCGTTAACTATCAATAACGGGGAACCAATATTACTTTCCTGAGAAAAACTGAAAATACGCAACACCAGCTCTTCTAGTAAAAAAAAACTTTGCTTGACCTGACCCACCTTGCCTGAAGAAAGCCTAGGTACATTTTCCAGCAGTAAAAAAACCCCAAAAGGCCATATGGTAGCTTGCAATCAGCCCGCATCTAGCGAAATAATAATAATAAATTTTTAGCCCTGCTTCCATCAAGGGATCTCATTCGCTGATCGGAAGCTTAACATAGGACGACTTTAATTGCCAAAACCACTTCACTGTTTGAAAATGGCAGAAATCTGCACTAAGAGAGGATGGTCACTTATCGCCTTTCCTATGTGGCTAAATAAGAAGCAGTGAGCGGCGGTCTGCAATATCGTTTCTCAAGAATCGGAGAAGGAAGTACGTACCTCCATGGCTATGAAAGATAATTCGGGGTGACTTGCAGTAATCAAAAAAAAAAATCCATTTAAATATTGCCACCGATTTCAACAACGATAAAACAACTATCCCGCACACGCTACCTTTAAATGATGCGTCACAAAACTGCCAATTCGAATTTCGGTACACTCCTTTCCTAATCAGTGCATCCTTTTAATGCACATTTCTGCGCCACCGCTGTTCTTGGAGATCCCTCCCGAATGCTATAAAAACTCTTTCGTGCTCATCTCGCACTTTCCAGTCCCTCGTCACTACTATAAATATCATCCAACAGCACCCACTCCAATATGGCATAAGGATATAAAGCTGTGAAGCACGTCGGCCAAGAAGTTCAAGTTCTTTAGCGTCTGCCACCGTTATCAGTTTCTGACTGCATCATGAGGGTGGTATTTAAAGAAGTAAGAAACAACGGAGAGATAAGTAATTACACAGCGGAGATTCTTCTTCTTCATCAATGGGATCGTCGTCAACGCGAGCGCAATATTCGCGCCGTATAACCCAAGCGCAACTTTGGTATCCGTATAGTCGAATCCTAAATTCCCTCACACTCGATAAACAAATTCTTCAAAAAGAAATAATTCAGTGGAATATTCTCAGCATTACTTTTAAAACATCTGCATGAAATTACAAAACAGCGCGAAGAGTGGTTCAAATAAGGAAGCGCACTTGTTATCAATGAAACGGAAATAAATTCCATCACATCCGCCATCCTCCATCCCTCACACGCGGACTTGAAATCAACATGCTCACTGCACGTTTAGAATTCATACTGCAGATTTTCGTGCTCCGGTGACAATTTTATGAGTCGAAATGCTTCTATAACAAATAAACTTCCATCATTATTGTTCGCTGCTTCCAACGCCACCGTCTGACCCAGATTCCACCCAACTCTACAATCGCTTCAAAACATCACTTCGCATTTTATGACCACACTTGTACCAAGAAAAAATTGCTCATATACCACAGTAGGCTTTTTATATTTTTCCCCCTTCCATTACTAAATATAAAAAGTAAATGACTACGTGCTATCTTTTTCAAGCGAATTTTCGAACACGGTCGATATGACTTATCTCTAGAAACTCTTCAATTACTGCCAAACCTGCCCAATTCCTACATACACTACAGTCTACGTCAACTCTACAACAACCTTTGCCAGACTGCATCCAAATTACACGGAAAATTTTCACTATACTTCAGACAATAACTATCTGCTCCTCCATACTATTTATTTATTAACTTCCAAATTGGAACTACGCGAACAAATGTAAGGCACATCTCTTTATTATCAAAACTATAAGTATTCCACTCCATTTCTTATGTGCTGCAAAGACTAAACCACCTCGCAGACAGCTGTTTTTTAGGAGAATTTCAAAAACCACATTTAAAGCAAAATACCGCATGTTCCAAGTGAACCGTCACCAGCGACAGCAAAACTACTGAGATCAGAAAACCCAACAATTCAGAAACTCGCTGAGGCACTTAAAGCAGAATTAGGCAGATTACTGCTAAAGTGCTTTACAAAATTTTACGACTAGGTGATAGAAAAGGAGCTCTATATACTGGATTCGGAAAAAATTCGAAATAATTCCTTCAAACATCAGAATATCAAACGTATCAGCCATGATTTGAATATAGAAGATCATAACTGAGCCTAATCCTAAGAAAGAAAAAAAAATTCCACGTAAAACCAACACAACAGAGGAATGTATACAAAAATAGAAATGAAAATATGCTCCATACCTCCACCAGTTTTGTAGACAAGATACGAGGCGTATCCAAGTGGGCTCATCGTTAGCAAATCGATCGCTGAATACAGACGTACATCCTTCGGTACCCAGCTCGGCTTTGACTTCTTCTTAAAAAACCCCTCACTCAAGCAAGACAAAACTAAAATTTCATCATCCTTTGAGGCATTTCCTAGTCTTTCTTTATATATTCGTACGTGGGATTACTCCATCACCTTAAAGAAATTTCGAAATGCTCCCAAATTATTAGGACACTCACTAACTGATGAAAAACTTGAGACAAAATGTATCGATTTTTTAAAGCATTTTTATAGGTACAACTTTAACTCCTTTCGAAACCAACACCGCGAAGCAGACTGCACAAAGTACACGCTTTCGGTAATCGGAAAGATTACTGAAATTGGTGTTCATCCACCTCATGAAAATAACTTGCCGACAATCGAAACGCTACGACAAAAGTTGACCTCTGAGAGCAATCTTCATGAGAAAACAAAAAAGGAAAATGAAACGCTTACGTTCCACCAATCCACCATATCGCGATCATTTACAAACGCCCCGAATGCGACCAATGCGGCACCTCCAGGTACCACCGTGGCCAGAATGGCCTTTTTAGTGTCTTCCGACGTCCAAACCATTGATGACTAGACTTTAATATAGATTAGTTTAGTCGAACTCTAAGTTTACAAAACACACCGCACCCGTAAAAGCTACTCAGAAAAAAGGCAGATAACCTAGATTCAACAGTTCGAGGAATTTTCGATTTCCAACTTCGTTGAACAAGACCCCCAACACCCTGCTTGACATCATGTTCACGACCTCAATTCACTTAGGTCACGCTCTCGTAACGAAAAGTGAGGCAGCTAGTCTACCACGGTACTGGCAAAAATCTGAGTTAAGTCTCGTTGCAATCACGATCTGGAGCAAATTTAATCACGATCCGGAGTTACTGCGTTCTGTCTCTAGACTATCAGGATGTGGCTGTCACGAAACAACTCTACTGTTCGACATCTTGGCCATACAAACATGCGAACTTTTGAATGTCGATCGTGGAAATAGAGATCATTTGACCTTGTAGGTGAGGCATTACCTTTACGAGATGGAGTGGACAACAAAAAGCGAAGTGGCTTTACACTGCTCCATATTGTAAATTTACATGAAACGTGACATCGCCACACAACTGAACGCCGTTCTGCACAGAAAAACGTCCACACCTCATTTTACTATAGGTGGTGCTTTTCCTCTAACGCTAGATAAATTCGGTTTCAGCCAGGTTAAAGGTGTTTGGACGACAAGGCTAGAACCGAAGTGACGCTGCTTTTATGAGGTGAATAGTTAAAACACACCCCGCTTAGGTTAAGATCGGTTAACCGAAATGTTTATTTCGAATTTGGGACCAAGAGCATCCAATAAATATAGGTACGGAACACATACATAAATTTTCAACTCTGTTTCAGCATTCAAAGGCCTGAAACGCAAGTCGCAACTAGTTATGAAAGTGGTGCCCTTGCCTTAAAAAACTTCACTCGGTACCGCTGAAGTTGGAGCACCCTGAGCCTTTTGACATGTCACAAAAGTTCTGCGTATCGGTTTGGAGGAGTTTAAACTTCTGCGTCTAGAAGGCTACAATTTCAGGCAAGAACCCCTCTCTCGAAGTCCCGAAACTCAAACTCTGCAGAATATCCGTGGATTATGAATTCCCCAGCACCCTGCAAAGCAGACCCTACACATTGTTACAAAGTGAAAAGGCAAGCAAGCAAGCAATTCTCAGACAACCAAGCCCGCTGCAGGAGGTGTTCTTGTCAAAACACGACGGCGAAGGAGTACGTCTTTAGCGTATGCAATATCGCGAGAGCAACTGAAAAAGTGGGACGGAAACGCAGAGGAGCGGTGATACATTCGAAATTTGAAAAACTTTACGCGCAAGAACGTTGCAGCACAATATCTACAACTTGCCCCACACTGCTCGCCTCATCGCACAACACCACGGCATATCTAGCTCGTAAATTCTTGCAGATTGCACTGGTCTGTTGGGGCTGAGGAAGCAGGCGTGTTTGAAAGTTCGAGGAGATGAAGCAACCTCTCCGTGCGATTATCGCCGATGTAACGTTTACATATATTTTTTGAACTCTTCCCACCCATCCCCACAGGCTACTTTTCTGCTCCTCTCCTGTGACCATTATGAAGTAGTCTGCGAAACGTTGAGACGTTAGGAGGAGAGAGAGGAGGGGAAAGGCGTTGTTGCAGGGACGAGAAGAACGGATATTGCACTCTTTAAAGCTATGATGTTGAGGATATCAAACAAGACGGCTGAAGGATGCGTTGTCCTCAAAAGTTGAAGCCCAGGAGGAGGAGCTACGCACTCTATCTCTTTTCCCTCCAACCGTCCCCAAAAAAAACATCCTTCGCCGTGGTGGTAATCGAACACGATAACCAAGGTTTTCACAACGAATGTTGAAGGCCTTCCACATCATGTTGTGTCTACCAGTGAAACAAGATATCGAGCTTGCAAGTCACACAAATGCAATCAAAAAAATCGCAGAAAGACTGAAAAAGACCAAAGATAACTTCCAAGCATTGCTAACAGTCTAAATGAACTCCCATCTCTTCAGAATGTCAATGGGGTATCTGCACAGACCTGTAACGGAACAGCGTCTCCTTCCGCAATGAGCCTGAAGCGTTGTTCTCGAGGCACTCCTACCCTGCCTTTTGTTGTTATAGAATCATTTATTAGCACGGTGCCCTCGCAATTTCTCACTGATTTTGTTCGTCCCCTTGAAATCTAAAATTTCCAACCGTCCCTCCATAACACATACGACCCACATCATGGCATTTCTCAAATACAACTCCCCCCCCCATTCATATTTCGTAACTTCAGTACCATATAGAAATCAAAAATATGAATACATTCACCTCAAACTAAACGATATATGACACGAGCAATCCATCGCGAAATGAGCATAAGAATGGCAGCCATACAAACCGTTTATTTTGACGCCAACAAAAAACAACAACTTCTAGCATAAGAACAACAGCGAGAAGCACATCTTCATCGAGAGACCGAAACGGCACTGCACGTACGCCCTTTGGATGTGAAGCCAACTCATCTCCCCTTTCCTTCTGCACTCACGACTCGATAAACCTTTTCATCATCCGTTGGAAAAAAGAAGATCAATGAAGCAATGAGCCATATTCACTACAAGTGAATAGTTCTTGTTCGTCGCATCTCCCCCCCCCCCCCCCCCTTCTCTCTCCCCTCCTCAAATAAGGACTTTAGAGTTTAGTGTAATGGATTGTAATACAAAAGAAGGTGCCTAACACAGAATGAAGGCCATAAGACATGCACAACCCGCACGGTTAAGCAACACCATAGGCAATACTAAACATCTCAAATATCACAATATTGAGGTATGTAACCGCCGGAATTGAGCAACGAACATACAACGAACGAAGCAGAAGTGCAAATGAACACGACCCATTACCAAGAGACCACTCGGTGCAACCAGTGGTGAATTCCGTGCCTACGGCTGTTGCTCGGACGCACAGTGACGCAATCGGCCCATCATTTTTCGACACTGCCTTGTGCTCTTTCTCATCGTACATTGTAAAAATGAATCAACTCGCCAGGTTTTTTTAATGTCCCATCAACAAAACGCCACCAACCCTCTTAAGAAGAACGAAAAACGCCGCTGAGACAAGTAGTGACTGGCCAGAGCAAAAACAGCATGCTTTATTAGAAACAATGAAAGGTGCATCTACACAATAACAACCATAATGATGACCAGAATGACATCAAGTGGTGATGTTTGGGTTGTGCGACTCACGAAGAAGCTCGAAACGGAAAAACGAAGAGGGCACATTAGAGGAGTCGCCCCACCCACCACTCCAAATTAACAACATACCATTGGTTATATGAGGTCCTACTAGACGATGAAACGTGCTGTTTGATTTACAATCTCCCCATCACCCCGAGATAGTTTACTGACCACCACGTACCTCCTGCTACAGTCGTTCCTTCTCAAAGCTTTTTTACATATACTGGTGAACGAATAAAGGAGCATGTGGAAAATAATACAAAGATTTCGAGCAACAACCTTTCCTCTACATCTGCGCGTAGATCACTTGCCTCATAGCCCAACCACTAGTCATAAGTCCACTTACTGTAATTACGACAGTAGCAATCCACCCGTTTAGTGTAATGACTGTAATTTTACCATCTGAAATTAAGGGGGATTACGGAGAGGAGGAATGGATCCAATATTTAGTGCTGCGTCAAATCGACAACGAAGGAAAGTAAGTAGTCATTTGGAACTCCCTTCAAAGATATAACGCCAAACGAAATGTGGAAAATATGTTAACACGCTGAAGACTTTTTATCGAGTTGAAGCAGACAATTAAAGCGATAATATATTCATGAAAAACACCTAGAAAACAGAAAACAGAAAACTGCCTTTTCAGCGTTTAGAGGGAGCAAGTGACAGTACCGATAATTTTTTTTAATGCAAGAAGGAATTGCTCACGGTTGTTAGGTGGTCTGCGACTGTCACATTCTGCCTCGTGAGTAAAAGTAGACGAAAGCCTTTAAAAGTAAATACCAACAACACAATCTTTTCTCAAACTTTCAAAGCACGTAGTCCCTTCCATCTACATCGTTTAAACAGCAAAGATTTGAGGAACAAATCAAACACGAACATTGAGATCTCATGGAATATAATCATGAAAGCCTCTAAGTTTAGTGATCAAATCAAAGAAAATAAAAAGCACAAATGCCAAAAGAAACGATAAAGGTTAGCAGAGATAAATAGAAGTTTACAAAATGAAGTGGAAGCGGAATGAGAGAAACGAAAAATCAGAAGAAAGAAGAAAACGAACAGGCGATGCCGGTCTTCGTGAAGATGCTAGCCAGGCCTTTGAAACGTCTAGAAGCCGTTTTTAGCGAGGTTATTTGCAACTACCATTCGCAACAGTTGTACCTCTCCCGACTGGTTGATTACATCCAACCAGAAATCGAGGTGCTTAAAAATGAATGCCAATTAACAATTCTGTGGCGCGAGCTTGCACTGACTACACATACTCGGCACACTTGATTATGCAAATCCTACGCACATAAGGTCCCATATAAAGTAAATTCATTAGCCACCGGACACAATTATAGATCAGTAGACTGCTGAGGTGATGTAGAAACAATAAGCTCTACAGCTCAACGAAAGGGCTTGTATAATGACGTAGCATTTCAACTGTCCACTTGCATATTCTGCAAACCGTTTCAACATCAAAAACGCTCGTGTCAAAGTGTCATCGTGTGTGGTCCTCAGTGGTGATTTTGAAATTGCAAAACGCTAAAGCGATAACCGAAATTCTTTTGTTGAGAACGACACTAATAGTGAATGATAATCACGAATCAGGATGAAACAAATGCCTAAGGATGGCTGAGTACAGCATTAATCACGCAGCTCTTAAAGAACTACCTTTTGCAATCGATACTCCTATTACTCTGGCTATTATTTCTAAGCATAATGCCTGTACTATATACACAAACTGATAGGCTGTGAAATTCGAAAAGATAGCCGTTAATGCTTATTCCAACTCATATATCAATGAAATCGAATTGCTTATTGTTTCACAATAGAAAAATGATCATATATATTGTCATGAACAAAAAAAAAATTTGTCAAATGACGATCGAAATATGCCGACTTGAAAAATTGGCTAATGAACTCCCAACTAAATACTAATTAAAGAGACCAGAACCATAAGAAATGATGGAAAATGCTTACCCTGTCCACGCCTCCAAACTTCATCATCATCAAATCGATACCCTCCTCGATCTCATATAGAGTCATTGGGCTGCTACGATCAATAACGCACACACCAACAAATAAGATGAACCATTTGGTATGCTAAATGCAAATTATTCTTTAAGAAAATGAAAGATAAAAATTTCAATTAGCAATTTCACCTTTACTATTACGTACTGATAGATTTCTATGAGCGAAATCTTCATATTATTAAACGATAAGAAAAATACATGAATGAAGAAAAACTTAAACATTCATTCCGCCCCTAACGTGAAAATTCATACTGCTTACGCTCATCTTACAAACAAGCGCATCAAACTTCTATTTAAAGAAGCAGCAAATCAAATGCCCTCATAAACAGAAATGGGATAAAACCTATTGTTGAAGATAAAATAAGCACGGATTGAATATATCCTTGAATATATCCTTGAACAAAATTAATTCCTGAAACTAATATTCGCATCGAATTCAATTATTGAACATCAATGGAACTCTTCAAAGAGATACTCTTACTCTCTTGATAATACGTCGTACATCCCGTATGATTGTTGTATCGATCATGTCAATTTTCCCAGGAAAAATGTATGCCCATCGAACCAGCGCTTCGATGAAATCTCTGCCCAAGAGCACCTGTCTATCGCATTCATCGAGGCAAACTTTCTCGAGCGGAAGCGAAAACGTATCCAGATGCAATAGACTCGAATATACACCCATGAAAAGCTCCGTTGCATACTCATTCATGGTGGGCATTTTGCATACGTGGAAATTCACCTCAAATAAAGCTCTTGAAAATTGAACCATCTTTGAATGAAACGCTAAAGGATCACTCTTCACTAATTCAGCCTTACATTTTATACGATCGAGAAGTTACAAGTAAAATTTGCACTTATATCTTTAAAAAAACGATAAAATTCGTCTGCAATAAATCAATACGTATCAAATGCTCCCGAAAAAAAAAAGAAAGCAATCAAACTTCGAATACTATTTATTCATCTATCGACCTAAAAACCTTTCATCCCGAAACTGAAACAATATCGGGAGCGATTCTCTTCGTAGCATCTCTCATAGTTCGGAAAATAGTCCACGAAATTGAGGATATCTGAGCTCAGAAATATGAAAAATAAAACAAATCGTTTTCATACATGAACGAGATATGAAAATACTTTTTAAAGAACCTCCTAAAAGACAATTCTAAACTTTAGAATTTCAATTTGGAAGTGAAAATGCCACCAAATGGAGGATTCGAATAGTCCATATGAGACAGAAATTGAAACGATCAAATTTCCCAGTGTACTAAGCGAAAATTTGATGAAGTCTTCCAGAAGAACATATAACTCGGCGTATCAGTGGAGCTTTCTCGGATAAATGGAGAGAAGAGATTGAAGGAAGGACTAAACTTCCACATGGAAAATACTGTGAAATTTGAAATCAGCACCCTTGAAAAGGCAATTTAATTCATTTTCAAGAGTACGTGTAAAATCCGCGCCTCCTGTCACCAGTGAGTGATATCTGAAGTAAATACAAGGGAGATGATAACTTCAACACGTTTATGCTATTTGTGGACCTCCACTGAATGCAGAAAGGAGATTCAAATCTCCCTTCTATTTTGAAATGGTGACCGATTTCCCTTTTTCCTGGAATCAAATCCTTTCTTCCGGATAAAAACTCTTTCTCGTCACGATTTCGTTCTGCCTATATTCGATATCGCTATGGTCCGCCTGACGATCGTATCTGGTGAGATTTGCATGCTTGCCTTAGTTTAGATTTTCGAATATCAGTGAGGCTTAATATCACTAGTTAGGCATGGATTAAAGCACACCCTCGACCTCAGTTTAGCTGCAGCTTTTGCCTTGTTCCAGATTATGGCGGAGACCGAGCTTAGATTCGCTCCCGTCTTCGCCGCTGATTGCGACAGAGACCAGGATCAGATTTATCTCAAATCCATACCCTTTATTTCCGAAATTTTTTCCCAGTTCATTTTTCAACAAATGAGACGTCGGCCACTTCCGACAGATATTGATCACAACTTTTTTCAGTTAATTCGTAATTCTTAAGCAACTCAAAGCAACCGACAATCACCACACGAAACAAACGTCGATGTGTAATTCGACGTCGTAGCCACTTTCGCTCTGACCACCAGATTTCACCGAAGTCAATAGGCAGTTTGGATCGTCAGTACAGCGAATGAACAGGTAATTATTTACCGAAGTGCGATGCAAGCGACCGCAACAACCTAGGCACAAAAAGCGATATGCAACAACATGAGTACTGAAGCCCCAAAAGTCGGAGGTACCATATGCCACTCGTAGGGCATGATACGAACAACAACATCCCACGCGATATCCATAAACACTAGCTGCGCTCGATCCCGTTTTGCCGGGTCGCCAAAACAACCCGTGTATCCTTAAGCTACAATTTTCGTGAAAACGTACCTATGTTTGAAGAAGCTCAGCGGGCAATTTGAATTCGATGAGTTAAGGTGCTCGTAATTGTGAAGTCTCAGTGTCTCTTTTGAATTGACGGTGGTTGCTGATTTCTTGTGAGGGAGGAGGAGAGATTCCAACGGTACGATCGAAATCCTCGAAATCTTCCAAAAAGCATCATTTCTGGCATTTCTGGCATGTTCGGAAATCCTATCGATCTATTGTGTCGACCAAAATATAATCGACTAACGTTTGTTTATTAAAGGTTATTCGTTCCAAATTGAAGTAAATTCGGAGTATTTTGATTATTAAATGAACAGACGAAATAGCCTTTGCCGCCGTTTCGTTTTAATATCATCTTATTGTCGCCTAGAGACTTCCTGACTTCCAATACAGAGGAGTTCTTTGAAAGCATTTTTGACATGTGTCGTGTGAATAATCGGTCACTTGTAATTGGCGACAACATACGTCGTTCATTCGTCTGATGAGTCCGATCGGCGAGGTGGGCCCTTGCAAGAATGGAGCTCGACTTGTGCTAACAAATGATATTACCCTCGTAAGCGACAACGATCCTACAGAAGACTTTTCCACGAGCGATCACGCTGGTGTTGGTTTCGAATTATGCCACAGAAAACTCTTATCTAAACTAGCTGCTTACTGAGGTGGATAAAAAGTTCCTGTTAGTGAAACGGATCAGCAATTTGCTTGGAAACCAGTCTCCAAATTCTCGAATAAGTCAATCAGCTATATTCGCCCAAACGTGAATTATATGCGCTTTTGAGTGACTATTTGAAATTCGCGCACCTGTCCGCATCTATTTTGCAAACCGTGCGTATTATGTTGGAGAATATTCCTTCCAGTGCTTACTGATACAATGGACAGTACGTGCGCCTACTTTGTTGGAGCCAACGGCATCATCTGCACTTATCGCAGCAGCTCTACTTTGTTTTATTCAACCTAATCGGAGAGACGACGACTGAGTATGATGAGCATCCGTGTTACTATCCGTCAGTCAGGCGAATCAACAACGCACCTAATTTTCTGGATGGAAGCATCCATACGAAATGTGATATATAAGCAATTGTTTGAAACGCACATAAGATGCATATTTTAATCATTTTTTCAACAATGTCGACGAGAAGTGCAAAATAAATAATTATATAAATGCTCCTGAATAAGAGTGTTCGAATAACTGAGATAAGTTATATCCGTGAAATAAAAGCATTTCTTCGCATAGACTGTTGAATCGTCATGTTGATTACAAAGCCTTTGTCAACTCGGGTACTGCTTGGAAGAGGTCCGCTTTCAGTCCGAAGTCGGCTATCTTAAACAAACATAATCCCACTCTTATCAATAAACTGCACACGATACATCCAAGTATAGAAACGGGGTACCGGATGATGAGTGTTTAGAAAAGTATCGTCTATTTCCTTCGCACGATTCCCCCCAGAAGCGTTCGACAAATTGAAGCAATATTCATCTAGCAGCTATAAAATGTTCGTCGAAGTACTCATGTAAAACTTTTATTCATATAGAGTGAATGGTGTGATATGAGTTAAAAAAGTCTGTACATTCGTTCCGATATGCAAGGGACCGCCAGAAATAGATATTTCGAAATGACCAAAAATACTTCGTTACTTAGGTCCCTTGTAACAACAATGCTCTCATCAACAGCACCCAGGGCAATACTTCATGTCCGGATGCTCACTTCAAATGTGTGAAGTTTCCCAGCCAATGCAACACAATTTTCAACTCATTTCTCCGGGAAAACGATGAAGATAACCTCATCATTTAAATCAGTTCGATAAGGCAGCTTTCGATGCACTTTTTTCTCACTTTGGATGCTTATATTTTCCGGTATAATACTACAGAAGTTAGAATAACCTGGAATATCGGGGCATCGGCGTCCTTATTGATAGCAACGATCACCTTGCTATCCTTCATTCCGGCAACATGTTGAATGGCTCCGCTGATTCCAACGGCGATATAGAGCTCCTGAACAACAAATCGTTACCCAAAGACTGCGCTTCATGTACACCAACACTCTGCCATAGATTACCGCAACTTGAGGGCGAACACTTTACAGTTTTGATCGGGGAGAATGTTTTTAGAATCCGGAATGTTTTTCAAAACACAACTTGAAGTCCCCTTTTAAATTGTGGGTGAATGCAAAAAAGTTCTTATAAGAAGTTTTCCTCACCATATCGCTAAAATGGGATTCAAAGAAAATGGTTTACAAATTTATTTTCTCACATGCCTTTTTCAGTATAAATATCGTGCAGGGAAATCGTGAAAAATCTCGTCCCCCTCCCTCCTCACTGTATCTCGAGTATTTTTTCACTGAGTGGATTAGGAAAGCAAACACCGCGTTCAAGAAGAGAACGAATTCCTATAACTTTCTACGGCACACTGAACAGGCCGCCACCTTCTATAGGGAATGCGAAACAGTCCGGCATCATTTGAACGAGCCAACCGGAAATGTGGTGATTCGAGCTATTATCAAATACTGAACAAGAACAGTGAGTTCTGTTCACATACATATTATTTACGTTGAATGCGATGTATCATGCTCACACCGACCACACCATACTCTTCACGCCAACACACCAACCAAGAACCGCTGCATACAGACACCTAATTATGGTAATTATGATTAGCTGCAACTTGAATTACCACCAACATTCGAAAGAAAGAAACAAACAGCGTACAGGAGCAACAATCTTGCCGGTCTGTCCGACTTGCATGTCGTTTGGCACGAAGCCAGCATCAACGGCAGCACGCGATGCACCTACACCGGCTTTCAGCTTGTCAGCAAGGTCGAATATCAGCTTGAAATTTTCAGCCGATCCCACTCCCCGACCGCCGGAAACAATCGTCTTAGCGCTCTGCAGGTCGGGTCGTGAAGATTTGCTCAACTCTTGTCCCAAAAACTCCACTTTGTCGTACGAAACATCCGACGATGGTGCTTCAAAACATTTTTATAGCCGTATGCCGCTTCTAAATATACCAGGACAAAAGTGGGCGGAATCTGACAAGAAAGGATTCCAGTAGAACCTTTCATGAAATAAGCTCTCCTGTTCAAGTAGTTCACTTCTATATCACGGTCGAAAGTGTGTGCTCTTGAATAAAGACGATAGTATTTTTCTGTCTGGCCTCTTTTTACAACAAAAAAGAGGGGAAAGAGGAAATCAAGTTGTGCCCAACAGCGATTGCTAAGTGCTCTTCAACCTTTAGTTTTCAAAAATGCAGTGGAACTTCAGAAATTTTCAACGATAGCTACATCAAAAAAATTTGTCACTTCCTCTGCGTGGAAATAAATTCACCGCCAGTTGACTTAATGAATGGGAATTCATGTGGAATGACTTGTTCTTGAATTACTGTCGTTTCATACAAATGGGACAACATGACAAAACAAAAGAATATGCGAATATAACGAACGTTTCCTTTGGGACAAGAATGGGACAAATGTTTAACAAATCAATCTAATGAATCACGAAAAACACACACACTAAGCACATACCATTTTCGATCGTGCCGCTACCACCTTCAACTTTGGCTGGTGGGAAAGCCGTACTTCGGAAAGTGATAAGCTTGACTGGAGCCAAGCTTTTTATCTAAAATTCAACAAACACAACCTGGCCACTTTTGAAAATAAGTCACTTCATGATAAAACAACTTTCAAGAAAACTATGCTCATAGTATTACGGAGGCACACAGTACGCTTCTGCTGGTCTTAGGAGCTTATCCACTTTAGAAGTTCGCCGGGTCATTTCCCCTCTCCAATCCACCAACTCTCATTCTCCACGAAAAAAATGGAAAAGCTCATTTGATACAAACCTTAAGAGGATTATAACAGGAAATGCATCTCGTCTCTACCAACTGATCAGTGAATCGTGAATATATGAAGTATTTCAAATTCGGAGGACTTTGCGAGGGCGGAGCAAGGAGAACACCATCGGGGTAGCAATTGATTACTCGTTGCTTACTTTCCCACTCTGTTTAACATAGTGGCAAGTCAACTGTCCTTTAAATTAAAACAATCATGCACTTTAACAACAATGAAAGAGACACCAACAACTGCACCATCAAACCCAATTTTCACACTCAACAATGGTTATTATCAATAAAAAATTCTCGACTATACGAGTACACCGCTTATGCGGACGCTCATTACTGTGATACATATTCGTCAGAAAAGCAACATTTCTAATGTCACTAAACAAAGCATTTCTAGGCATCTGGTGAGCAGATAAAAACCATTAACGAAGCACAGCGCCACAAGAAAGACTTGATCAACAAACCTTACTGATCGCATTGCCTGCATACATTGGTCTTGAGAACGTATCCTCGGAATGAATTTCGATAACGTCGCTGATTGGTGAGACATCCAACTTGGCGGCAACCCTCGGGATGATTCCACGACCGAATGCACTTGCTCCTGCTACGATTGCTCCGAATTTGAATTGATTTTGAGAAGCCAACACCACGCTGGCCACGCGTTCTAAAAAAATAATAACGATAAAGTTTATATAAACTATCAAATGACCACGACTCGAAAACAGTTTACTACAAAATCGACAGGAGAAAATAGATCGCTATAGTCCAAAACCATTGCCATACTTTGATAAGCGCGCCTTCGAATATGGAGTCAGAAGCATCTTTAAGTTGTCCTTAGAACGCTTTCTGAAACGGATGGAACGCGGTATATCTCCAGCAAGGTTACGATGGAAAAATTCTCATACGTGCAAGAGCTCAAAACGCTCACCTGGTAATTGTGCTTTGAGCTTCTCATCCTCAGCAACAATCACCCTCTTCACGTTCTCCACTTTTGCCACCTAAACCAACATGTTGATTTATCAACAATAATCGAAGACTACTTCACTTACAGAACTATAAACTCGAGAAATGAGGTTCCGAAATCAGTTCTGCTAGGACGACGACCTTCCCTTATTTGTGCGAGACCAAGAAGACGACTTCTTAACAAAAATTCCTTTAATACTAAGGGCAAAAATTTTATTATCCTCTCGACTACGCTGATAGGCGAATCTTAACAGACTATGGACCAAACGGCCAGTACTGGCTCGATTAGATGGATAAACTTTTCGAATTCGCAATCGCGAAGCAAATCGACCAAGCAGTTAAAAGAAAAAGGTCTTAACTAAGAAAAGCATAAAAAAGTCTTAACAAAGAAAAGCAATGTCTGGGCTCTGAGTAACTGATTTGTATGGATCAAACATAACGTAACGTCGTTATAATGTTTGCTGCATTGCTATGACGTACTCCTTAAATCACATCTCGCTGTGGTATTACTTTCTAGCTTATAGAAAGGGTTTCACATATACATTATTCATCTCCGTGATTTGTTTACTATGGCCGAATTAAATTTTATCCGATTCTTTTACGCGAATCACCGACCTCTTTGATTCAGCATTTTATGTTTTGCCTCTTCAGAAGAGCGAAGAAGACCGGCGATCGCAACCAACCTGTTCGGCGATTTTTTTGGCGTTAGCGCCAGCGACCAGAACGGAAACGTCACCAAGTTTAGAGGCCGCCGAGATGGCATTTAGAGTAATCGAATTTAATTTCTCATCATCATGCTCGGCCACCACAAGGGTACTTGCAAATCGACTGCTCCGCTGAAACTATCACTTCTGAACAATCAAATACCCCACACATTGACACCTGCAGCTTGACCATTCATTGTGTGTGCAAATTAATGAATTGCTGCGTTATTTGACCTCAATCTAATAGAAATAAGAGCAAAAAATAATTAAGTATTTTTGCGTGGATCAAATCTGCGCTTCACCCAAGAACTCTGAGAGTCTTATTCAAACTTCAATGTCCACAGATACCTCAAAAGGTATATAGAGCCTATTTTTAGAGAGTACAAAATGGAGTGCATAAAAATCAAGGAAAAATTCATGAGGAACCTGCGCAAGCCTTGTACCTAGTGCGACGAGTGGTTTTGCTGACAGCATCATGGCCATCACCTGTAAATAAAACACCTTCGTAATTCATCCATAAGCACCTAGCTTTCCCGATATATGGTCACCTTCACTGAGTATTCTATAAAAAATAATACTGAACACATAATAAGCATTGATCCCTCATAGTAAACAACGAAATAGAAACATGATATAAATGCAAGAACAACGAAATCGACGAGAACTTCTTCTGAAACATATATGCGGGGCAAAAATATAACCAAATTAGCACACGAATATAGATCAAAGGTGAACGACGATTAACCATCCATGGCTGAAAATTCATCCTCATACAAGGGAAGCTGACAGACGAATAGGAGAAAAAACTAAAACAGGCCATATAAGTTGCACTCAACTTTCGCTTGGCTTGGTTTTGGTTTCATGCTTGGCTTTACTTCATCCTTAAATGCTGCTGATTCTCCGCCCGAAATACTGGACATAGGAACTTCCGCCTTAAATTGCCTAATGTCTATGAAGCAACTAAAGGAAACACACTGTCTGCATCGATGAACGCCAGCCTGAAGACAGAGCTGCTCACTTGCATGCGTTACCCTCAGTGGAATCGTCGGTCGTTTCCGTTCAAGCACTACAACGTACACTACAAAGTACGCGCATAGATGACTGTTATGATGAACTGCTACAGCTATACGTTTGCTAAACGAATTTGTCAAGGGAATGTATATCATAGTTCAAGGAAGTTGGTCTAAAATGAAAGCAATTGCCACCTATCGGTTTCAATTCAAAGCATCACTAATAAGTGTTCCTCATATGAGCACTTCTTCTTTAGCTTTAATCGATCCCTTGCAATGATGAGTTCGATAACTTGGCACTTATTCTTCGAATAGGAACTTTGTTCGACTAAACATTTCGCTCTTCAGCTTCGAGAAGAATACTTGAAAGTCCGCTGTATAAGTGAATTTAATATTTACAAGTGATCACAAATCCAGATTTATTAATTGAAATTCTCATATAACTATAAGAAATTTCACTAAAGTTCGCCCAACATATATGCTCTATATATTGTTTACGTTGCCTATCCGGTTATCAACGAATATGGAGCGGCTGCGTGACAATTGAGTTTTTGCGAATATCCTATGACAGGAGGATTGAGCGATCATTCCTCGAAGAAGAGCCACATATAGTTGTTCAGCTCTGTATCGTCACTCAATGATATCATTGAGGACGTTGGCACTAGCAGATACGAAACATTGAGAACAACTTAAGAACCCAACAATACAACTTCTATGTTTAATCGTTTCTTGGCGTCTTTCTCAAGTTCCGACTCAACCTCGAATTGGAGGTACCCGTCATCTGACATTTGGCATATTGAATTCGAGAAATTACCAATAAGTGTGAAGTCCAATAGCACGTTAACGTCATGCACACTGCGAGATGTATTCGAAAAAATCTTGTGAGAATATCAGTGCGAAAACTCCTCTTTCTGGCGAACGTCGAAACTCGAGGTTATATCGGCGAGAGGAAAACCTCGTCATGTTTATTTTACACAGCTATGGTCAGTCTAACAGATAACATGACGAGAGGACTGGAAAGATCAGATAGGATGAAAGTCTTTGAGAGTAAAAAAGTGGTGCCAATAAGTTTATAGAATAACTCCTACTAACTGTCAGCTAACGTATGTGTTGTATGCGAGTGAACAGACATAACATATAACGGTTATATTTTCACATCATATCCCCACACAATCGGAAATGAAGTCAAGAAGTGCTCGATGCATTCCGAGAAACTTCAACGTATGATAGATTCGACTGTGATGATAACTCATAGGTAACCTAATAATGGCAATACGATACCTGCAACAGACGCTTAGGTAAGAAGGCGCTCATCGGCTTCAATGTTGCTTCGAATTGGTGAGGCTTATGAAATCGAAACCACCAGCCAGTGTCATTAATTAAAGATCAAGAAAAATTATTCCTACTTATTTTTTGTTCTCAGTCTTTAATGAAACAACATATTGAAATTGTCTACTCTATGAGATGAAAAAAGAAATGAGACGCTATTAATGAACTTCGAAGTGATTTAACAAAAACTGAAAAGAATTGCCAATTCCGATATAATATTGAGAGGGAGAAATGGAGAGAGAGATGACGAGACAACGGCAGACCCGTGAGATGAACATCTGACGGCCGGACAGATAATTTATATGATCCGCTCAACGACGTGAGCGAATCTTGCATAGGCCAATACGTATATAGATTGTTTCATTACTAAGTTGCTAAATGTTGAGACGGTCGTTAGAAAACCGTAAACACAACGGCGTTGGACGAGGTATCTATCAGTGACTGAAATCGTCAAGCACACATGAAAATAGCAACAGTCAGCCTGAAAACTTGTTCCCGAGAGGCATATTTTAAGCGAGATGGGAGGAAATGAAGATCTACGGGGATTCGTCCAGTCTAAGTGGGACCACAAATATCAAGAAATTATAATTAGGCAAAAAAAAGGAAAGCCAAATAAAACTATGTTTTTGTCTTTTATCAACGCTCAGTTGAACGAACAATAAGCAACTAAAGAAACTTCCTCATAAATCTATTCGACTGAGAAATTTACATAGAGTACCCAAGAGGAGATAAGATATTCCACAGCGTGAAAATTGGAGCATTTTGAGCTCCAATGTATGTATCTGCTGCTTTCGATAGCGAAACAATAGAGGATAGACACTTCGAAAATAATATAGGGTGGGTAAATTAATGATATGAATAGCTAAAATAAAGATCGATTGGTTTTTTCCACCACAATTTTTATAAGTACAAATGAAGTTTGAAATTTGCTTCTCATATTTCAGCTAATAGCTTCTTCCGTCGGAATTATTAACATACTGCTTCAAAAATGTAAAGAAAACATTTGGTAATAATAGACGAAAATGAGGAAAACTTAAACTCGGACTTCATTAATGGAATATTTGAGCACCTATTATGTGAATTATTGATAGAACAAATTTTCCTAACATATGCCGTCTGCGGCATTCTTAACACAAAAAGGCATCAGGCGTATCCAGTTGTGAGAGTAATTCGAAAAACGCAGAAGTGAAAAATGATTGCAGTGAAAACCCATTGGGGAACAACTGCGATAAAGACTAAAAATCGATGAAGTGTGCGATATTTCAACGAGATATTTGAAGGTCACTTTTTCAGGATAGTTAAGGAAATTTCAATAAAGCATTCATTAGCGTTTCTCCAGTCGATAATGGCCACTAAAAAACGAAATCCGAAAAGCCTTAAAAGCGTATTTCAAGTGTGGAGTTGCATAATTCAACTAATTAAACGAAATTTAATTCGTTTTTTTTACAGTCGATAGTGCCTATTCGTCGACTTATCCATTTCAATATCTCAAATGCTGTAAGCACACGCATTAACCATCAATGAGTTATACAAGTGCAACTCTTTTAAGGCAGATTTCCGTCATCTTGTTAGCACTAGGACCATAGGAAGTGGCGAGAAATGCTTGGACAATTTGCATCATTCATTTAAGCTTCTATTCGTTGAGAAGGTCAAATATAAAACAGCTGAAGCGTGAGGTGCCTATCTTTATTCCGGGCACTTACTCAACTAACCGAGCCTAGGAGATAAGGCGATCGAGAACGCAGAGGATGAGAGCTTTTTAAACGCTGAAAAACGCAACCCTCCAACACAGACACCAACCTCTCGATTAGCTGCAAAGTAGATGAACAACGATGCTGAAACGATGCAGACAGCCGCATAAGTGCATAACAACAAGCGCTTTCTAACGTGCCTTAGGCTATCTAACGTGCAAAACATTGTCTTTGTGACGTCAAGTATCACTGAGTGATCAAATTGCTAGTTCAGCCTACAAACGCCAATTTTTTCTGGAAGAACCGTTCCTTTCTTTTACGGAACATTCTTCCTGGGCAAAATCGATGTTTAAATATGTTCGATTTACGATTTCACATATAAGATAGAAGGGTAGTTCAACGTTTTCCAACTATTCAACGCTTTTAAAGAAAGTTTTCTGGGGACATTTTCCAGCGATAATATTACGAATTCACTCTAAGTATCACAAAACACAAATGCAATTAGAATCGCTATTCGCTGGACGGCAGTAATCTTTCTTGAATTAAGGGAACCAATAAAGTCCGCAACTCTCATGCATTACGCCAATTAAACGATATACAATGAATATCATAAACGCCATTATTTCCACCCAACTATTACGAATATTCATTTATGTTTGTTTGTTGAAGTGAGCAATTTGCGCCCAAGAAATATAGTGGGATTTTATCGTTTATGTTAGGGTTGCAAAATTTTTGAGTAACCGAATGAGTGTGCATGGTTAATTAATTAACTAATTAATTAATTAAAGATTTTACATAATTACACTATTTTAATTATAGCATCCATTGGAATAAATTCTGGATTATCTATTAACTATTCTCGGATTAATTGTTCTCTAAAATTCAGTAGTATCCAGTAACATTCTAAAATTTGAATCCAGTAATATGTAAAACACTTATATACTTAAAATGCTATAAAATCTAAAATTAATTTTATCCAGGAGCAATTGAGTAGAATCCGGAAATGTTTTTTTTGTTGTTGTTGAGAATCTTTGAGTTTTATTATGGGATATTTTATGAGATTATTTTTGAGTATTTGTGCAAACACTCCAAATAATGAATTGAAATATGTCGACAATCCACAAGATGAAAATCCACAATACGAAATCCACAATAGGAAATAAATCAAAAAAACAGCGAAACTTAAGCGATCGGGCTATACGCAACATGAATGAGGCAAAATTTATATGTGACCGAGGTAAAAAGGGTACAAGTATGAGAAGTAAAGGTATTACTGTTTAATAGCGATCAAAGTAAGTAATAATTTTCTGACTTCTGAGGATGTATCAAGTGCTCAGAGTTGGTTGATATTATTCTCAGAAATTCTCGGCTATTCTTGCACTGATTTCAATTTGTTTGCTTATACTTATAACGTGTATTTCGTTCACAGCATCATCTTTGGCGATCGTATATTAAAAGTATCGCTTTTCCAATCAATAGCATTCGAATAGCATATATCCCATTTACGTATAGATGTAGAGTGTGGATAACTGACGTGTAGATTGTGGATAATTCGTCAATGCTAACGGCATTAAATATTCTTCATTTCCGCTAAAATTGAAACGTAGAGGAGAAAAATAATTGCTTATATTACTAGGTATTCAAAGTAATTTTTGCCACTACCCCACTGAATTCCCTAAAGTTGCAATTTTCTCAGTAACTTACACTTTAGTGAAAACATTCTGAGACAACTAAAATGCTTTGAGCTAAAATCTCGAACCAATGAGGCGTATGAAGAGCTTTATCCTCGCTTAATTTCGAATCAAACTGAGAAAAGAAAGAGCTTCTGGATCTCATATTTCGAAAAAAAAAATTCATGTTTCCATAACCCGATAATTTTATTTATTTCACAAAAATTGAAATGATCGATCTTTAAAATAAGTGGAAAAATTTCCACACTACACAATTCAGATACAATTCAGATGATAAATGTCTCAATAAATTGCGTAAACGATAATTTCCCACAGCTAAACTGCTATAGATAGGATTTCTATAATTTCTATTTTATGAATAATAGAACTAGAGTTACGAAGATACCAGTTATCGAGAATTAACATAAAATGAGGACGTTTAACTTCGGCGCACTGTATATGTAACATATATATAACCCTCTATGGGCATATGCTAAGATACAACACCTATAATAAATTCAGTGGATCTTTCATCTTCGGCAGTAAAAATTTGAAAAAATTCCCCCTTCAAATGGTAATAATGGAACTTCTTTCTACACTAGAAGAGATATCATCGAATATAGAAAACAAAGAGTGTTAGTAAAAATGTCGAAATTAAGAAAGAAATTGCACTATTCATATATTGCAATGAATCTATTTATGAGGAGTGTAAAATATTAATACTCTATTGATTACTTTTGATGTAAAAATTACTTGTTAGTAACATCTGGAAGCTTACTGAATAAAATATTGTTCCACAACGAATATATGAGATATTCGGCGAAGTCTAGAAAAGTGGATGAATTAATGCGATCTTCTATATTCGATGCTTATTGATAGAAATCGACATCCTCCTCGTTAATAGTTACGTTGTTTGAAGACGTTTACAAGAATCATTTTTTGAAGTGAATGCAAACGCAGACATGATCAGGTTTTCTTAGAGTCTAAAAATAAAAATGAGCAATATGTGCGTAACTGAAGAGTAACACTTCACTCGACCTGGCTTTCAAAAGCATTTGGTCGCCTTTAATGGATTTCTCTCCGTGAGGCGTTCAAATCTCACATAAAAATGCTAGAAATTTGTTCGTGAAACAGTGCAACGTGGTGAATGAACTTTGTCGGGTATAAAGAATGAGGAAAGTTGAACGGCAAATGCAGCATTGCACAGTTGCACAAAGCTTGTCAGTATAGGAATGGAAAAAAAAAACAGTTTTGACGATCCGAGCAGCCGTGCTGAGTGATCGATTGAATTGATGGCTCACATTGCATAGAGCTCACTCGAACTCCTTTCAGCCAAATTTCTCTTCCATTTTTCCCTCGTTGAGATACTCGACCACATAAAAATAAATAATTATTCTCTAAAGAACCACGAAATGAAAATATCTCATAAAAGATGGTGAATTTGCTATGAACGAAGCAACGGTCATGGATCGCTGAGCGTAATGCGCTTTTTGGAATTTCAACGCATCATGCGGCTATCCGAATTCGATCTGCATCAAGACAAATTCGACGTGCCATTTTTGCAGAGTATCCGATATCGCCAACTGCCACCGAATAGTGGGCTAAGAATGGTTTAAGTCTTGAGACCCTAATGTTTAACAATAATAATTGAAGTTTGAAATGCTTAGTTAACCAACTTCTAAGAACTTAATTACTCAAGTTTCAAGACTTTTATTGAATGCTTTCTATCTTGAAAACTGAAAACTTGAGGAAATCGATTATTCATTCAAAATAAAAGGACACATTTAAATTTGTGACAACAAAGATAATAGTCAAACGTTCCTGTGTCTTTTTTTTCATCGTTAAAAGTGTAGTGACGAAGAGCAAACGAGAATTTGAAACAAGCTATCTTCATTATTTCCCCTTTTGTTCATATTTTTTTATAGACATCTTTATGCATAAATGCTTTTATTTTCAAAGTGTCACTTCTTTATATTCTCTTCCCGGCTTTCTTAGAATTAAGGGTTTACTGACGATGTAGAAACCGTTTCTACTTTTGTTCGTTTGGTTCTTTCAAGTTTTCTCTGAGATTACATCGTTGCGTTAAATACTGTTTCTTATGACAACCCTAATGGTTTCCTATAAAACCTGGATGGCTCTCCAATAACGAATTGCTGAAATCACTGCTATAAAGGAGAAGTTGGGGACATCATAATGTATCTTCAAGAAGACGACTTTCGTTATCAGCACAGATCATTCGATCGCATCGATGCGAGTGGTGTCATATAAACGGATCATAATCGTTAAAAAGAGACTTCGACTGTGCAAATAAATTTTCCAGTGGCAAACATTTAGTCTACCCATGTGTTAGTGACCTCTAATGTTACGCTTTAACAGCTGCTACAATGGCAGCAGTGCAATTTTCTAGCTATTGCATGATGGTGTGTTGTAGCCGTTTCGCACTGGCATTTGCAATGTACCCACGCTCTCCGATATGTACATAGGCGTATTTCACGCCTTTACAGCTGGCATCTCAATTGTGGAATGTCTTTAGTGAAACGTCCGTAATTTGTTTTCCCTTTTTTTAACGTGGGGAGCCGACTTTTCATATTGGAATCTACAGCACAATTTCGCCTGTTTAATATTCGATCTTACATCATGTGCCCCGTAAATACCAGCAAGAAGCATCATCGTTCTACTGCTCTAATATCACTTCAAATTCATCACTTTGCTTAATATAATTTTTCTTCGATAACCTATGAGATGCTAGCCCACATCTACGGGGAAGCTGCTATCAAGTAACCTCTAAAGTAAGGAAACAGATCCACCCCCGGCATCGTTATTCAACGTCGCTTTGCAATAACTCAGAGCATTGCCAGAGAGCACGATCGATCGATGAGCATGTCTTCATGCGAAGTTGAATGCGATGAGTCCGGTTCATGCAAGCGTTTTATTAGCGAGAAAAATCTGTACGCGCATTAAACATCAAAAAGGAAGACACTTGAGGACGCGATCTATGTTACAAACTGATATAAAGTTACTTTAAGACATTGCAGCGATTTTCAGAAGGCATTTCTGCAGCTGGGATAGATGGGAACAACATGTGCATGGTAACAGTACACAACAAGATGGTCACTGAATTTAACGACGCTATTTCAGCGGGTCGTAATTCTGTACCTTCTTCGAGTTACTCGCATTCGCTGCAGCTTCAGCCGCCTTTTTCGCAAGCGCTGCCTCCTGCTTCTTTCTCATTATATCAGCGTCACGCTCCATCCGGTTATCCAGCTTAACTGACTACAACGACCTTTTATGAGTGGGTGAATACCACGGCCATATATTATCACTGTAACCTCAACCATTATTTAGTTAGACAGATCCCAACAACTGCTAAACTGCAGTCTCTCTCGAAATCAAGTGTAATATTACGTGCAAAGATTAGCACTATTGGATTTAGGACCCGAGGTATCGCGTACACTTTACTGCGTGCTAAGCTCATTAACTATATGGCAAAAATAACGCTTAAAAATTGAACTATTAATTAGCAACAATGACGCAACAAAAATTAATACCACCCATTCATCCACACAGTCAAGAACATCGATGTGCTTTTTTAAAATAATATGATGAGATACGTTAGTGCGACTGGGACTATCCTGACTTGCTCATTAAATAACTACTGAAGAAATTTAATGGTTCCCTGGCACATGCAAAAAGTTTGCAATGAGAAGCGGCCTGTCGATTAAATTTCCCACTGTAATTTTCCCAAGTCCCAGCTACGGGATACTACTCTCTGTTCTTACGTTATTTTCCAACTGCGGTGGGAAAAACGGCACTGTGACTTCTAAGTTTTCTATCCTTTCAAATGAATCTACACAAATAAACGCATCCTCGAAAGAAAATTTGGAATATACCACGAAGAAGAACACGAAACGATGGCTTTAGAAGTACCAAATCAGAGCGATAAACGCAATAAACTTGTGCTCTTGGTCAGTCACCTAAACAACCTACCCAACTAACCAGTCAACTTATGAAAGTAGCGGAGATTTTGTGTCCTTTTACCTTTTCCACAACTAAAACTTCAATGTCGTCGACACTGATTCACAGACGTAGGCAAATACGCCAACGACGTCACCTACAGTTTCGTTTCACATGTCTTATCGATGCCGTACTAACTGATTTAACTACACGAAGAACTGCTGAAACTACTTCCAAGTTCCTTGCACAAATACTATGGCGGCCTTTACAATGCACATCCATGACACAACAGAGAGCAACGGACGACGGAACATTAAGATTAAAATAACGCTAATGAACGCTCACTTGAGCATCCTTTGACTGTCCCTTCTTCATCTGTGCCTGCTTCTTAAGATTCTTCTCACGTGCCAACTCACGCTGATTTCCACCTGAAGGTAAGAATAAAAATATACTATCACTAAGTATTTAAAAAATCATATTCTGCAGCAATTAAATCCACTTACTGTTGTTATTTACTCAAAAAAGAAGTTTAAAACTCATTTTTATGGAGCATTAATTTAGTGTTCGTTCAATTTAGAATTCAGCGCCTATAAATTCTATCAAATTCTGTTGAAAGTAATTTTTCTTTGAATCAATTCTACCGAAAATTCCTACCCGAATTACTTTTACCCTTCTCTACTTCATTCAGTTTCGTTGCTTCTAATGAGAACACATACTTCCAAGCTGTTTTTCTCCCCTTTGTCCGTCCTGCATCTCAAGTTCAACGTTCTTTTTCAAAGCGAAGTCTGATCATTCCGACAAGACCCATTCATGGTTCGCACAAAAACGTCAGCGTCAAAGGATGAAATATTTCTTGCGCATTCGTCTCGTTCCGATTTTTTCTCCTCTCTCTCTCTACTGTCGGCAATCAGTTCCACCTATTTGTTGCTACACTGTGCCATCGCCCACATCTCTTCGTTCGAATCTTTTGAACATGCTTATCGATCAGCTAATATTAGGCATCAGGCTTGAATATGCAATAATCATAGAAGTGTAAGCATCTCAAGATCCCGTCTGGCATGCTTATACCCCAATCCCCCAGCACCCCTCCGTCTCCACCCTCTCCATTGCATTCCCCTCAACAACTTTATTCACTCCGATTTCGAAAATAGATTTCAAGGTAATGTTGTCTTTCGTGCGCACGACTATCAGCTATTATGAAAGTTAACTTTTTAAATCACCACATCATACCTTTTCACAAAGAAAAAAGAAAGAAGAACGCTTCTTCGACAAGCCATACGATCAACAGCTAGAATATATAATCTCTCATGAAAATAAAAGGACCAAACTTGGCGATGTTATATTTGTCGGCATTTATCTGTGTGTCGTCTCCATTCGGCATTTTCAATTTGCGCATCATAACAGTGGATAAAAATTCGATGAGAACAATCTACATCGTATCTGACCATTCAAGAAGGCAATTTCCAAAATTAACTCATACCCGTGGGATATGGGATAAACGCTCTTAAACACTGCCTGAAATTCATTCTTACACAATCGTTGTGATGCAAAAACAAGACAAAACGAACTCAACTTTTAGCCGAAGAACCAATCAATAGAAATCATCGAGCACATAGAACAACGATAACTACTGCTATATGTGCTCAACGGCGCAAAAAAACCAATACGATGGCAAATTACTTAAAAAGAGAGAGAAAAAAGGAAGAAGCAGGTGGCCATTCGCTTTTCCAATTATCGAAATGAGTGCAGAAATTCTTTGCCAGGAAATAAAACAGATTTTTTCTTTCCATACTTTACTTATAGAGTGGAAGTGACTGTGTAAATTCTAAAGCATCCCCTACTATCGAAAATTCAAAAATAAGAAACACATAGAATTGCTTACGCAAACAACTTCACTCTTTCAAATTCATTTTCCATATCTTTTATGGTGCGCATATTGAAATTACTGAATAGAAAGATAGCAACGCTTAGATCAGTTCCTCTTTAAATAAATAACATAACATAATGAGGAATTAATAAATAAAAAGAGTATGATGATCATCGATTCATAAGCACCTCGAACTTTTCACGGTCAACTAAAGAGAGTGACGTCGTCAGAACTCCAATCTGCAATCCGATCCACTGGCGCAACATTCGGTTTCGTTTCCAGAACCTCTCCTAGCATGACATCGAGACGTCGAACGTCTCGATGATCCATGTGTTCAATTCTGATTATCGATCTTTCCAACATATAAATTCATTCCATAACAGTTCGGGAACAAGGAAATCAACCTCTTTGTGAGACACTTCTGTGAGGTATTGGACCCTCTCAAATTTGAATGCATAATTTGGATTTTTCACTTTTCTGTGGGTAGGTCCTGGAGTCAATCTGTCGGATGAGCAGAGCGCAAATGCATATATGGTGCTATTTGCTCTCGCTATCTACTTGAATCATTCATCTGAAAGCATTTAGACAACACGCCTATATAAGCAACCATATACTTGACCATGTTTCAATTTGACCAAGACACTTAAATCAAGAGGACAACTTACGCGTCATCGCGGAGCAGAGAGGTGTCTTGCTGACAGCAATCTGTCGACTGATGTGAAAGCGAACGCTTTACACGCCTCACTCGTACCCGATCACAACGAAAGGCGGCGCCTGCGGCGACACGCCGATCACCTCCTTCCCAGAACCTGTGCGAGTTGCGCACCGAAACTGCGACAGCAATTATATGACTATCCATGTTTGGACTTTTGCCAACTGCGGTCTGTTTTGAATCGTTGGATCCTTGCAAGACACAATTCGTATCCTGAAGAATCATTTGCAGCGCCATATTTTCGAAGCTCTGAAATACATGGAAAATATAAAATGAAGGGTCCAACATTCTAAAGTCCAAAATTACGTTGGATGCATATTTTGAGATGAGTGATGTTAACCTAAACGTTATTTTTCCATAACATATTTGTTGCTTCCGTCATTCGGAGACTATTTCCACTACTATATTGTTTAACCGTTAAGCCTCACATATGGGGAATGCGCTTTCAAAGCCTGAATTCACCAAAATTTTGTCTTTCGCAGCGAAGAAATCGTCTTTATAGTACATATAAGTCTATGATATTTTAGGCCTAAATTGTACCGTTTATGCTGTAAACTAACTGATTGGCTATTAAAGTATCCAAGGTGGAGCTGTGTGTATCGCCACCTACCTAGGGCTCACTCCACTGCTGATAGTTCAAGCATCAAAAACGATGGTAATCACGTAAGTTTGAATCAGCCATATATAAAACTGACCCCGCAATATTGGAGTGCTTTACCCATAAACACGCAAACGTTATTGAGCTTCTTTGCAAGGAAACCTTAACTACAAATGCCTCTTCACCTCATTACTGCTTTTTTTGTTATCAAAGCGAATTTCCATTTTCAACTTCAGGTTTTTTTCAATGAGTCGTTGTTATCAAAAGATGAATTCCATGCAAAACAGGAGTTACACAAGCATAGCGTTAAATTAATTAAACAGTTAAGTAAAACCTGAAGTTAGTGCTGGCGAGAACTAAATGCTGAATTAAAGCAAAGCAGACTGTCGACGAAGAAATCCCTAAGATAAGAAATGCAAACTCCCACCTGGACGTCGAAATAAACTTCAGAGAAAGAGGAGAATGTTTTGTTTATGAGATATCCGGCAACAAGAATTATAACATCGGTCGTTTTTTGCCACCGGCTATCAACGTTTCTGCTGACTCTTGCTCTCTTCACACCACAACTTGTGCATAAGTCCGTTAAATTAATCGTGTGAATCGATTTGTGCGCGGCGCTCCTCGGGTCAAGTGAATTGCATCGACGACATGTCACGTTCGCAGTGGCTTGCCAACGCTCATGGGTGATCCTCACTACTAACACATGTTCCCCACTGGGTATGGTACGATCGCCACGGGAAGAGAAGCAATTAACGTCTCTTCTTGTGATTTCCATTAATCAATTAGTATTCCACTGAACATGTTATTTGGGAGGCTCCGAATAACCGCTAAGGATAACAGAATTAAATCTCTATTGCGTCCGGTCGGTCTTATGGGCACAAGCGGATTTAATGCGCTACTTTAGTGGGTTAGACTCAATTTCGTTGGCAGTGCCACTAAAGCGACCATAATCCGGGTGTAAGGTAGTTTCTAAAATGTTGCCAGTTCTGACCTTTCACTCATTGAAATGCAACGGAGGGCCGCCGCTTTATAATCTTATTTCTTTCGCAAAGCGCCACATCTATATCTTTTACAGCTTCCTTATATTTATTTATATGTTTATATATTTATACATATTGGACGTGCAGTTCCGTAGTTTATGTTATTATTATTATACTGTTGACGTACTGAGTGTGCATGAAGGTGCACATATGTGGCTTTTTGCGTGCATATGAGCTTTTTTGTCTGCTTGGTAATTGTTTTGGCTCGGAAGACATAGTGAATGTTATCTCACTTCTTACGATGACCGCTAATATCGACATCCAGTCCGATCCCTCGCTCTCGAAGAGACTTAGAAGCATTCATGGCAAAAAACAATTGTATATGCTTTATATCCGGTCATGCCATTTTTTGCAGTATATATGTGTTAAAATATGACAAAATTTATTGCTCAATTGTGGAACTGTTTGGTTTAACGGGCGAACCGCACAGTTACATACTATGTCACTAATTAAACATTGTGGGAAACGCGAAGGGTTGAATCATGCGGAAGTGCATGACTGCATAATAATTGGGCACCACGCTCCAAACTTGCAGTCAGCACCTGACGTTCCCGTTCAGATAGCGTCTTCTGCTCGCACAATCTAGCCTAGTCACTTGGTATGCGAACACCTTGTCTGCATGATTTAAATTTTTGAATCAAAAGTGGCAGATATTGGAAAAGTTATTTCACAGCGATACCTAACCGCACTGAATGCTGACATTGCCAGTAAAAAATGCCGCACTTACAGCTAACAGCCGAGTTGCTAATAGATAAACTTATTTCGAGAACTTCGTATTGAGTTTATTTCTCGGTCTCTTACTTTCTATGTAGTCTGCTCTCAAGATTTGCCGTTGTAGTGTATAATCTTTTTAATGAATGAATTCCTGAGTTCATAGTCGTTCTTCTTACGACTGATGTACCATGTATTATTGTTCCAGATTTGATCGCATTTTCATTCGAAGATGCGTTCAAAGCGGACAACGAATCATTGTCCGTCGCATGAATTGTCTTAGGGCATTCTTTTCTCCGTATGGTTTAACGCATTTAGCTAACGCGAAACCCCCTGGGGATGTACTCTAGCCGTTCATCTATTGATAATTTGACCCTCGTAAACGACGCCTTCGTAACAAAAAACCTTTCATATAAGTGCTCGCCTAAGCATAAAATAATAACCGTTATGTCTCTTTAGACCTCATAGTTAAATTGTTTTTGCGAATTTGTTTGGTTTATCGAATAAGCGGACTATTTCTCGGATATCTGAACTGTCCAGAGATTATGGAGTATGAACATTCCATGAATTTCGTTCAGTCATATTGTTGATGGTTGTGTTTCTTTGGTAATGACTCCATCAATCAGCTGCTCAAGAATCCTCCTCCAATGATAGCGAAAAAGCATTTTTTTGTATCCCGATAGGCACAAAGCAAGCGGTCAAAACGAACTTTTAAGCAAACGAGCAATTCCGCATAGATTGAATTTGGGGCGAACCCATTAAAGTTGCCGAAGTGTATTCTGCGTGCCCTTTAGTACAAACTAAACTACATGCTTAGAATTTTACCATCAAGCCGTACACTGTGTACTACCTACCGTTCCGTCGTGGATTGTTGTACACAGGTGTGCTTGCTCTCTCCATCTGATAAGCGCTGAAAATATATAAGGATTTAACAGTTGCCCAATTATGAGACTTGATTGAGGGCTTTTCGTCGTCAACTCTTGCAGCGTCGTTAGCTCAGAATTGCCCTTGCTCTCGTCATCGTACTCGTAAAAAATTCTGATCCATCCGAAGAGCTCTCCATAATCACTGGAAGCATCGATACCACCTTGAGTATGTCCCCGCGACTGGCGTCCTTTACAAATATTTCGAATTAACTATCTCGCAAAATCGGCAACGGAGAGAGAGATGATATGAAATACCTTTATTTCTATATATCGACAGTTAATGTTACTGCCATATGCGTGCTGTTTGAAATGCTGTCGCTAACGCATTTGCATGTTTCATATGTTCTTTCGTTGTTTTACTACTGTATATACCTCAGTGAGGGAAGGTTAAACTATTTCGCAATCACACTTCCGCGCGTCAATTCAAATTCGAGTCTTTTTCTGGTGATCTATTGTCAGGTGAATGTACTGCGTCATTACCGACCAATTGGAACGTGGCGTTGCTGATTACTTGACGGTGTAAATCGTGCTGCAGCGGTCACTCATTGTTTGTGTTGATGTGGGCTCGAGCGGTCGGTTGGGGTGTTGGTGCTGCTATGTGTGGGATATGGCGAGGTGTTCTGTAATGTGTTGACGCTTTCTTCATGTGTGTTGTCATGGCCGCAGCAAATGATCAGTAAATTCTATTCTGAGTAGACTTAATGATTTTGTTTCATTGAGTTTGGTTTCGTGTTATTTTCGAGCTTAGTTGGTACTCGCGTCATCATTGCAAATTCAGTGCCTCCGCCATTTTTGGCTTTGGCTTGTTTGAATTATACCATTAATCGTTCTGCTTATCTATCATAAACATCCTGACAGTAAAATAGTCTTGCGTGTTCAAAATTGTTTCTCCGTTGTAGCAAGTTTATTTTGTTTTATTTGTTTAGACATGTTAATGCTAAACCCTCTCCACTAAGTCCTGAAGTTCTTTCAGATCGAAATTACAAATTCCGATTTTTTTTCCAAAGGTTTAATTTCGGATCTGCTAATTTAATAAAGCAATATTTACATATATATCATTTTTTATGTCTCTTCACTTTATCCGTGTCCATTTCTTAGGTGCAGTTGTTTTTTGTAGTGTTCCAGGAAGGAGAGGAGGAATCATCGTAATTTCGCATGGGTTCTTTAATGAATGAATAAGTGGAGGGGGTCACATCTTAGATTAATTTTTATGTCTAGCGCTAAATTGGCGAGGTTATTCGTTACTAATCTCGCAGTTTGCGAAATCGTTTACGAATGCTGTTTTCAAAAGGTCACGACAATCAGTGACAGAGAAAGGCAACATAAGTGTTTGTTAATAACGAGTGGTTCCGTCCCATTGGTTCATTGATCAGTAAAAACGTTTCACAGGAATGTGTGATGATGAGGGATCATTTCGGTGGACGAAACACATTGCAAAAGTTGTCCAATAAACCCATTGCAATTGCAACTTTAAAGTCTATATTATTTGAAGTCTCTTGTATAGGATCTTTGATGCATTTCCAGGTCCCTTCATCTTCATGAGTTTTGCAGGTGCGCTGTGGTCACTCTTTTGAAATTTCAGGTTGCATCGTTCATTCATCTTTCAAGACTAAGAAACGCTTCAAATCAGGTGTAAAATGTGGGAGGGGTGATATGCGCAAAAAATTCTTTAGTATAGGTAAATTCATTGTTCTAGCTAGATTTGTTGAGTAGTTGTAGTATAGCATTGAGTGCTCGTTAAGGCAGGCATGACCTCAGCTTTATAAATGTTGATTCATTGCCACATTATTGTCCCCACTTTTTTTGTTTATTGATAAACTTACAAGGCGGCGCCATTCGTCACTGATGGACACTCTCTGTCTCTGTAGCGCATATGTGTGGCCAAATCTTCCAACATTTACTTGCCTGTTTTATTAAGGTCACGCCATAAGTTGTAGCCTTTCTCGCTCTTGTCCAGTTAGTACACCTTTCTCAACCTGTGGAATTTTTCATTCCCACCTGAATAATCATCTTTATGCACACTTTTCGAATGAGGGAAAAGCCATATGTCTTATTGCACCCGATTTGATGCTTTTGCTTGTGGGATTTTAATTCCTCTTGTAGGTATAGGGCATATCTCAGCTAACTGATTTGTTTATTTGCCATGTTTTCACATCGACTTTCTTTTGGGGGGGGGGGGGGGGCTTAGGGGAGGATGGTGTATTGATTACTGTTATTTTAAGCGAATGCTGCCTAGCTTTCTGATGTACATCGCAGATGTCATTCATGTATGTGTTCTTATGAAGACTGCCCCGGCATCAGCGGATTGTTCGTTACAAGCAGCTCTTTTATACCATATATTTCTGTTATGCGAAGTTGACAGAAGTGGTCTTTAAGTTCTATCTTAGCAATTTTTCCTCTTTTCAAAGAATGGTAGAAGGGAATAAATACGACTCGCAATAGTCCACTTGGCTAGGTTATCTAATCCAAATAGTCCGTTTTGGTGAATGTATAGAAGTCCACTCACAACAGATTCGATAGGAGAGGAAGGAGGGGGGGGGGGGGGGGGAGGGGAGACGGAGACCCGAGTTTGTGCTATGTTGATGCATTTTGATTTGACTTATTTGCAAGTTGGAAAAGGAAATGTCTTATTCTCGCTATTCCGAGTCTCACTGCTGTTCGTTTGAAACCGTGGTTTTACTCATGGTAATTTATTGTGACTATACGTGTCTCCTGAAGTGTAAAGTTGTCTTTTTCTCGAGTGACGCACCTGATCGTAAAGTGAGGCAAGTTGAGGAAATGTTAGGAAAATGAAGTAATCGGCGGTCATTTTAATGTTCCTGTACAATGGGCTCTAAGTTGCACATGGAAAAAGTAGAGAGACCATTCTCCAAGGAAGCATATCGTCCGCGCATGACCGAATGGGTTGCGTAGCGGAATTTGGTCAAGTTACAGTCTAATAGAACGTTAGCTGCGGTTATGTGCGGAAAAGCTTCGTCGAGCCAGTTAGAAGTCGTTGTCGCATCTGCATCATAGAACCTCATCCCTTCCGGATTTCTTGTCCCATTTGGGATATTGATTCAGGCACACCTCGAATGTAGTGTCTGAATCAGAGATGGAGAAGAAGAGCTGCGAGCCATTGTCCTCAGTGGCAGTTCACCCGGTGCATGGAAGACTTGTTAGCTCCCACGTTGTAACACGATTGTTAGCCCTTTTCCGCAATTTGAAATTGTTTACAGGGCATTCGCGTTCTCGGTGAACGTTACGTTTCAAGCAGTAATTATCGTTTCTGCGGGCGTAAATCACTGATTAAATATTTTCTTTTAATTCCTAAGCGTTCCACGAATATGAAGTATTGGAGGAAGGAAACGACCATTTCCGACATTTTTGTTCTTGGTCGTTATTTCTAAAAGCTGGAAGGTTCCAAAGCCCCTGGAGGTGCCCCCATCTCCTGCTTCGAAAGGTGTGGGACGCGTATTCGTTGATGTATTTGTTTAGAAAATTCTACCGAGATCATTTTGAAGGTGTTTTTCATCAATGGCGCGTCATAAGGCTGTTGCAAAGACATCGGAGGGCGCTAAGCGAGGACGTCCAGGGAAAGGCACCGGCGCTGCCGAAGAGAATGGCATTGAGAAGGCAACACCGAAGGTAAACTTACCGCATAAAATGGCCAAGACAAAGTACTTTTATTGAATTGACTATGTGCAATTCGTTTATTGACGTAGATTATTTCTTTTGCTGTTAAAAGCACTTTCAGCAACTACGGTAGTCGTTAGCGGCAGTTTCCATGTTTTTAATTTTTATTATTCATTTAGTACATCGTTTTTTAGGTTGCATTCTCTTCGTTTTTTACGTTTTCCCGTCCGCTTGATAGTTTTTCAGAATTTCCTTCCTTCCATTTATGTTCCTCTCTTGCAGAATTTTTTATCACGAGGCTTTGCTGCAAGGGGGTAATATTCGTTCACACGTTGTGTGTGGAATTTGTCGCCCAGTTGATTTCTTAGTCGTAAGCAGAAATGTATGTCATCTACTGGATTGGTTTTTCCATGCTTGGAAACGGAACGTTCATGTGCCTAAACACGTTTTAATAGTCTTGCTAAGATAATTTTAGGAAGCAGACACTTTAGTTTGAGAAGTTTGCCTCTGTTCACCCTTTTAATTTGTAAATACCACTCGTAATAGGTCAACTGAGCTCAGGATAGGTACAGATGGAAGTTATTCCCTCAGCTTTTTTAAAACTTTTGTTGAGCAGTCGTTAGCAGAGAAGCCCTTTGTTGTCGTGAAGATGATGGGAAATATTCACATGTAGCAACGGTGTGGTGGTTGCACGAGGAATTTTTTGATAGTTTTCATGAAATGAGCCACTCATGTTCTGTGTCTTGTTGAAGATTCATGTAAGCCATATGGTTTATTGGCACCTCACTCAGGTTTTGTTCTTTATTGTCATTTCTGTGCTTCCTAAGCTTATTTCTCGTTTGTGACATCTGGTGAGACAGGCATAAGTATTGTGTTAATGTCACGTGCTACGTTTCAGTAGTTTTTAAAAAACGGCATATTTCAGGTAGCACCTGCGGTCGCGAAGCAAAAGGGGAAGCGTGGAAGACCGGCTGGCTCAACGAAGAAAGATAAAAAGGGAGGAGATAATGCGAAGAAGTGAGTTTTACACTGCACAGTAAGCAAATTCCTACTTTACAGTAAGATATCATGTAAGCAAAGAAAATTTCGGGGATATTCGGTCCTTTGACGTGGCTGTTTTTTGAGGAATGAATATATACTCGATAGCTGAAGATTTACTTTTCTGCCTTCTTATCTGGTGTGAACATTAGCAGGATTTTGTTCATTTCGACATGACGACGAGTTTTTTCTAAATAGGCAATTTTTAGTAAAGCCAAAACTTAAGTGAGGGAGAGGTTCAAACGTAAGGGTTTTAGGCTCTGTTTTGGAGCTTTACCCTCAATTTGTCCATGAAAATGTTATGTTGTCGAGGGTCAGTTTGAAGCGCAGCGGTGCGCAATGTGGCGGTGAAGTGTTCTGAGCACGAAGAGTTTCAGAAAGCCCAGAAATTATTTTGCGATGCAGTCGAGTAGGAGAGGAGGCACAGGAGCCTCATTGTAGTGGTGCGTTTGATTCACACGCACTCGTCCAGTGTCCTCGTGGTTGGCAGATGAATTTTGCCCGATAGTGGGGACTTTGGAGTGCTCAGAACACGTGTTCGCCTTACGTGTTATTATTTATTTGAAAGTTCTAGGGTGCAGAATACCACACGGAAGGAAAAGGAGAGTGAACGTCGAGTGGTTGAAGCAGAGGAAAGTCAGCAGTGTGCTCGCAGTTCGTCGGAAGGTATCTTTAGTAACAGATTTTCATTCATAACCGCTATTTTGTCATCGGATTTAGGTTGCAGTCGCATCTTAACTCAAGATCGGTGATGTTTACATGCTGACATACTCAAACCATTTAATACTGGCCGAAAAGCGAACGAATTTTTTTTTTAAAGCAACCAAATGTCTTTGAGGGGTGCATGTTGAATAACGTGAGTATTCAGGACGCCAAAAGGACGGTCAACCATAAGTGAGGCAGCAGTGGCGCTTCAGTGACTGGAGTTTCTATGACACGTGAAGGGCCATCCTTTGTTGTGAGTGAAGTACGCACACTGTGTATATGGGCTAGACCCTGTTGATGTCTTCGATTCGAGAGCTTTTACCCAGTTAACGAGTATTGTCGGTGTTGTTTTTCTCTTTACGTATACGTCTTCGTTTTTCTTTGGCAACCATACCCTCAACAACTTCCTCCGTGTTGGTTTTTTCGTTGCTCTTAATTATTAGCTTTTCTAAATGATGTATGGAGACAGCTTTTTTTGCTTTTTTTGCATGGTCGTAACGCAATTACTACCAACGTCACTGATCATCAACATTTCTGGCGTTTATTGTTGTTGCATTGCGAGTGCCTTTTGGTGTTTTCTATCTTTCTTTCTATTAAAACATCTCACTAGGCAGTATGGAGCACCTATCGATATGCCCTTATTGGTGCATTTTTTCTTAGGCCTCTATGCATCCGTTTTCCTCTCAGATGTATCGACATTCACCAGCTAACCTAATTATTGACCAAGAGCTCGGAATGCTGTTATTTTGTAAAGTATAAGGCGGAGGTTCGATGGCACAAAAGAGATCAGGGAATTATCGTGGCGAAATTCGTCGGTTGAGTCGTTGCAAAAGCTTTTTTTTGATTTGGGCTAGAAATCCAAAGCCTTTCTTGAATAGATCCAGTGCTTCTTCCATGTTTTGCTATTTCTGCTAGAGGCGTAAGAATCGAGGGGGCTTTTCCTTACCGCCGTTGCATATCTACCTGTATTGTTTCATATCTCCAAATGCTTTGCGTCATAGAGACCTCTATACCTTAAGTCCACCAAATTTATGATACTCATTGTCCGATTCTTCATGTTATTTTACCGTGTTATGTTACATGTCATGTCATTTTTTTCATCGAAATAAACTGCTCCCTTTTTAATGCTGTTATGGTGTTTGGGGCGAAGTAGTTCATCTTTTTTTTTCAAATTTTACTCACACTTCAGGTCAAATGTCGTCAGTTCCCAGTCATCCGTCCAACGTATTCGTGGTCAAATCAGCTGACAGAGTCTGAAGTTGTTAGAAATTTTATCGTCGGTGGCTTAGTTTCTTTTTGTTTCTTGTAGGCAATGTGACATGCCATCGCAATACAGCTTTCATTTTGTGATTTCGGAAGAACTATAAACTCCGACTTTCTAAGAGGAGTACGAGTGGGGGAGAGAATGACGGAAGACATCATACTTACTGCTTGCGGCAGAACTGTAGTGAACATTGTTTCGATTCAACGATCTCACTCGCTGGTTTCGCCAACGGCTTAGTGAAACGCACAATTCCGCACGCCAACAGTCAATATTAACACCGGCTCAACAGGGAGAAAGTGCAGTGGTCTCCAGAGTGAAGGTTGCAGAAGGCTTTCAGACCGGACGCGAATGCTGGCAGATGTGATCTCCAATTTCACATAGTCGGGGGCACGTAGCTCTTTTGCGAAGCAGTCGAAAAATCATCGAAATAATGGAATATGTGTTCGAATGTTGGTCTCCGCTCGGGTTCCTGAAAATATTGATTGAAGCCTGCATGATCGACTTCTTGGCAGATGGTCGTGGGATGAAAAGTGTTCTCCCGTGCGTTATAATAAAAGCTGTTTTTGAAACAACAACACCCAATGCAGAGTTGTATTCCTAGATGCTAGAACTCTTTTAAGGTGGGAAATAAAACAAATTTGCCTAACCTTAAACTGAGAGAGAAAATTATGAGCTGGTATAAAATTGTACGGTTTTTAAGCTCAGTGGATGATGTTCTCTTTATTAAGTGATAGGAAATGGCTAAGCTAAACGTTCATATAATCACATACGTTATCCCAACATTTCAGCATGATTTCGTCGTATATTTGTTGGGAGCATAACGGTGGTTTAGGCATTCTATATCCATCCATAATTTTTTGAATCACTTCTTTTGTTTCGATTCCTAAAAACACCTCGATAAAAACCGTCTTAAACATGCAAATACAACTCAGAGACAGTTTGAGTGAATTCACAAGGCTACGACAGTGCAATCGGCATCACTTTCATGGCTCTGTCCGTCGTGGCGCCTTTTCGTGAACATACACTATCGTACGAGGAGATATAGTGGGTAATTGAAAGCGTGGTGCTTTAACATAAGACTATTTCTCCAATGATGAATGATATACTGTTTTGTGAAGCAATCAAAAAATCATTAAATTAATGATGAATATACTCGAGGGTTGATCTCCTATCGGACCTTTTCTTTCTGCATACAGCGAACTTGAATGCGCTAATTTAGCTCTCTAGAAATTGTGGAGAATATCATCGTATTTTAATTTCGCGACATTCTGTTAACTTAAACAATCAATGAAGTAAACAAAAATTCACATTTATATTGAAACTACTAGCCTGATACACATGTAGGCGAACTATCCCTCGTTTGTGCTGCTTGTTGGTTGGAATATCGACAAGTGTTATTTCACAAAATAATTACTGTTTAACAATTAGAGTTTGAAATTTTCTCAAAACAGATCCTTTTCGCGAAACACAATTAATTTCCAATAGATTCTATACAACAGTTGCTATTTTCATTTAGTTGCATTTAACTGTTCGTAAAATGCCATAAAAATTGTTCATCTGCATAAAGATATTATGGAGATTTACTATGGGCACATACCGCGATACGGCGTTTCACCATACGAGATGATCTCGAAAACGAGGACCCCATACGACCAAACATCCGATTTCACTGTGAAATGACCGAAACTGGCAGCTTCCGGTGCCGTCCACTTAATGGGAAACTTTGCACCGGTTTTTGCTTCATAAATGTCTTCCTCTTGCAACGATCGAGCTAAACCGAAATCCGCCACCTTAACACAACAACAACATTATCCCTTAAATGCGGATAAACTCTTAAACATTTCTGTGATCGCTAAACGTCATAGTGTGATTTCTGAATTTTGCACATTACTTCTATTGATCAAAAGAGAGAACTGCCGAAGCCGTGAGGAATACGTCCGTGAGGAATATTTCATCAAAGCACTGAAAAATTTGTGTATTTTTGCAAATTAGCATCATTATTACTTCGATACAAGGAACAAGCACTTAACGATGACAAAATCAACTAGTTTTATGTTCAATGCGGAAAAACTCGGTGTAAAATCATTCAGTGCGGCAACCTCTAATTGCCACTTCTGTATGCATTCAAAGACATCGGTGCATGTTCAAAATTGGATGCTACAGTTGGCAAGAATGGCAACTGTTGAGCCATCTGTGACCAATAGTCATAGAAAAATTCGAGTTGATACCTTGACGATAGGCATGCTGTTTATTTCATCACCGACGAGAACATTGCGAGCAGCTAGATCACGATGAACAAGTTTTCGCTCCTCTAAATACATCATAGCATTCGCTACCTGCAGTTTAAAGTTCTTTAGCACAAAAAAATAAAGAATTTTGGGACTCTAAGTTGAAGAGATTTGTGACAGTTAGCGACCCTTCCACTTCGCAATATATAAGGAAAGTAACACTACTAAAAACAAATTTTTTAGTCACCGACTATGTTCAATCATTATGACGGTGATAAGATGGGAGCATGATGAAGCTAATTTATGCTGAATTGATGTGATCTCAATAGGTTCTAGTGACAGGCAATAAACTCACATAATCTGTATATATTCCATAGATGCCACATCCTGTCTCCAAGAGAACGAAAGCAAGACAGTTGCAGCTCGACTGTGATGAATTGCAGCTCGACTGTGATGAACTGCAGCTGTCGTAAAAAGTCGTCTCGGAATATTCAGAAACTAACGATGATCTTAAAGGACTTTCTGCTGTTTTCATGCTACCACTCTCGAAACTCATCTCACATTATATGATCTTAATTTGTCCTTCTTCAGAGTTCAACTTGCTTTTCATCACTTAGCGAAATGTGTTTGCTATGGAAGGATTTAAAAATGCACAAAGCAATACGCTATTGTTAATAAGATGTGAAAAACACACCTGAGCGCACATATCAACCAAAATTCTTTCCGGTAGATCTTTCCCGTCGTTTTGCAGATAGTGAAGGAGAGAGCCATTCACCATATATTCAGTTATGATATAAATGGGCTCCTCCTTGGTGCACACCGCGTAAAGTTTGACCAAATTAGGATGATTGAACTTCTTCATTACTTGTGCCTCGCTGCAGCAACTCAGTTTAAATTATCTGAGTCTATGATCTCAACAAGTAATTTCAAACGTTCTTCAGAGAACTGCTCGAACTCATTACGTGTTCAGCAGAAACCATATGCACGTGACGTCTGAATTAATTCAGAAGTCAAAATAATTGAAGTGATACATGAAAATATCTTAAAAACGAAGTTTCCTCACTGGGAATGTCTGTTGAGTGCTGAATGAACAAGACATTTGCTCTCCCTTTCCTGGAAATATAAGATATTTCAATGAACGCCGGGAATATTAAAATGCAAGAAATGAAGAAAATTACCCAAGAAATGCGGCAGTTGACATAGTGCCTGGCTTCATTGTTTTGATTGCAACTTCAACAATATCTTGCCAATATCCATGCCAAACTTCACCGAAATTCCCACTGCCGATTTTACTTTCCAGACGAATTTGTTCTCGTGGAATCTCCCAATTCTACAAAAACAAAATTGCTCGGTCAGACTAAATATGACTGTATTTATGAGAAGACTTGATGTTGAATGCATTTAAACCGATAATATTTTACGTGGATCGAATTACCCATTGTTCTCGAGTTTTCGCATTTGAAAAACAGGCTAGCTGAAGCCTTAGGAAAGATCCATTTTAACGATCTGGGGTATAGTGAAAAACTGAATCACTAACACAATGAGAGTTTTACTTCAAATAGGGATAATATATGGAAACACAACTTCCTCGTTTTTTTTTTCCTTCTTCTTGATGAAACACAAATGCCTGATTGATTTTGCCAAGGAATTTAGTCATTGATACAGCCTGCCTTATTTAATTAAATTCTCAGATTTCTAGCGCTAAGATTGATACCAACTAACATCTCGGGTTTCATGGGAGAGTTCAGGTCGAATTGGAGCGATACGAGGCACGGCGAAAGTCAACTTGCAGCAAAGTCCATCTGTCTGATCTAAATGCAATCACTACTGTCAGTTAAGCATGTAGTTGTAAATAAACGCGAACGTATTTCTTGTAGGCTGTGGTTTGTGTTCAGTTTAGCGACCACATTCATCAGCAACATAAAAGCCAATATGTTAAATCTTGTTGAAATTGCTTACCTTTATAATAATTTACTAACTCGCGTAGACTTTTGAACACTCTGCTTCGTGTTATATAATAACGACCATCTTCAGTCCTCAAAAAAAAAGCAAAGGTCAGAAGAGACAACTTGGAAGTTTGAAATTAAATATCTCACGAACTGCTCGGTTAATTGCAATCAAAACTCTGTAAATGTCGAGGAAGGGACGTTACGAGTTTCAGTTGCGTGTTATAAGTGTGACAATCACATTAATTCTATAAGAAATTACGACGAATGTCAACTAATATTTTTCAGTTTCCCTCAAATTCATATGAATAGTTAAGCGGGAAGAACAAAAACAATTTACAAACAGAAGGAAACCTATAAAACTTTTGTTATTTATCAAATTCTTCAAATGTCTCAGTAGACGTGCATTAGACCTGCATAAAAAAACGTGCTTCAAAAGCGGAAGTAAATCATTAAGACGTTTCACAATTGCGATATTAGGATAAAGATCTCATTATCTCTCTAATGCATAGATTCGATTGCTCGGCCTTTTATTCAGTGGAGCATCTAACTATTCATACGTAGTGGTTAAATTAACCCTCCGTCGTTAAAGCTTAAAAATTTCTTCTTTAGTTGCCCTAATAGACCACATAGACTTTTTGTTTTAGGCCATCTATGGAAGTAATCATAATAATGTTTTGAGTAATGCCTTAAGTAACAACGATAGGCTTATGGATATCGGCAAATATCCTTCATCCTCATAGCCTATATTTTTGCAAGTAGCTGAAATTATATACACAGGTTTCAACACGGATCTGAACTATAGAAGAAAAATTCCAAAGGCGCAAACAGCTCACTCACCTCCTTATTCGATAATGTTTTGGTGAAGGAGCACCTTCTTTATCGATATCACGTATGGTAAGCGCATATTCGTTCGGATTATTGACACGTTCCCTAACCAGGAAAGTGCCTCTCGGTAGGCGACTAACCAGTACAGCGTTTGCCGCATGATTCCGTGGTGTTCGCCCGGCATACCACCTCAACTGAGCGGAGTGACCCCGTTCATACTGCTTTATATATATATATATATATATATATATATATATATATATATATATATATATATATATTCATATTTATTTTTATTTATTTATTTATTTATTTATTCACCTCAGTAGGCATAAATTTGTGCTAGATCTTTTACTGCAATCAAATTCAACTATATACTAGGCCACTTAACATTTCCCTGCGTTGGCTCGAGCTCCGACTTGAAACATTCACTCCTGTCGAGGTTCAATAATTCGATTGCCTATATGTGTAAAGCAGAGAAAAACATTTTTTTAATGGAGGTTTAGTATTTGATGAATCAGTATACTTCAGTACATTCTAACTTCCCTCCTTCTACGCTTCCGCATCCACAAATAAAGAACAAGAAATATCCACACTTGCGCAGTTTTCTGCTTTGAAGAGATAAGACGGCCATGAATAAGCATAAAGAGAATATCTTCTTGAGAGTTGAGCATAGCTAAATCTGCAGTCGGTTTCAAACGTTGGATTACTTGAACGGATTTCCGAGAAGTGCTGCTATTGCATTACATCAATGAGTCGATTTTTAGCAGTGATACATGTTAGCTGTGAATTGCTTTAAAAAAATGACTCAAATCAACTAATTTATCATCGAAGACTCGATAAGTAATTAAACTTCACGGATGCTCACTTGAGTTGTGCTTGCAAAACCATTAGTGAGAGGGGCAAAATTGTTTCATCGTTCCATATTTGTTAGTTGTGTTGTAATTATGGTTTACGTTTAACAATTTTAGGTGAATGAGATGAAACAAAAGAAAAAAAAAATGAAATTATTAATTGCGATATCTTTCACATCAGTTTTATTGCGTCAAGCAAACGGGCTGCCTTTTATGTGTTAGACTGAAATCCGAACTTTACCTTGGACAGATCCTGTCATCCACCATTAGAACTAAAAAATCTCAACCATAAAATTTTGCACAGAAGGGCAAAAGTAAAAAACAAAGGAATAAAAGCAAAAATAAGTTGAAGCGCTTACTCCTCGCTTTCATCGTCGTGTTGTCTGGCGACATAATTTCTGGGAATGTATCCACGAGTACCATTTTCATGCTCTACGAGCCACCAATCACCATTGCTGAAAGGACTGAATGTAATGAACATGAAAAGTAAGCGCTGAGCTTTATTTGTGATCATATATGTTAATATATAAAGAAGTATGGGAAGTTAAAACAGTCGGCAATGAAATATACCGAACATATTTTTAATTTGACTAATTTCTGAACGAGTGAGGAAATTTAAGGCACTGCCTAGAGCAACTAATGTTGCCTTATAATAGCAAACGAAACTTCTGCATCACTGATGGGGCTTTTATCGTTGTTCCAGACAACGTCAATTGACTCTTCACAAGAAGATTCATTTGCAAAATTCAACTTCTAGACAAATCTGTGCAATTTCTACTGTTATAAGAACGATATTATACGCCATAAAATGTGATTGCTCAATAAAACAATGAGGACTGATGCATCCGGCATAAAAAGCGATAGAAATTGATAAACCTCTTATCGATAAGCGTCATTTGATTGCCCTTACGAAAACTGAGTTCACCTTTCGTTCTCGAGTCATAGTTGTAAAGTGCGACGAGTATTTCTTTCTCGTTGGTATTTGCAGCTGAGAAGCAAATGAAGTTTAGAGATTGAAGATGCAATAAAAAAGCTCATCATAAACTGTCACAAGAAGCTTTGAAAGGAGGTCGAGAAGTTCTGTCATACTTACTTCTACAAACCAGATATAGCAACGCACTTTTGCTACTTCGGACAGCACAGTCATCAAATTTGTTTGCGAGAGGACGAGAAAAAAACTTGTTTCGAGCTCGCCTAGAACGAAGAGCTTCGAGCTCGCCGCTATATAAACTGTATAAATGAAGGCGAAAATGAAGATTATATAACAATGCATGCACATGAGACGGAAAAAAATACATCAAAATGAATGGAAGGCTATTAGAGAGGAAGAAGATTCATATACAATGAATCGAAAAATTCGCTATTGTACTTTAGCTATTTAACTAGCTGAGATTACTTATAGACGATGAAATGCGAAGAGGCTAAAATCAATTGTTGAGTTCTACTTCAGTAAGCGCAAAACTCATAGATTGAAAAAAATCTCAACCTGTTGCAGATGACTGCGATTCATTTGCTTCATTTTTTGTCGCCGATGACCGAGATCGTGAACGACATGACACACAAATGCCCATTTTTATATTGGCGCTAAGCGCACTAAAATCAAATCAACCATCTCTATGATAACATTCATAGAGGACAACAAAGATAAGTGGCACCTATCGATTTTCGAATAAATGCAATACCATTCAATGAAATTTAGAATTTCGAATACTTTGCATTGATAAAATAGGTTAGGAAATTCTCCTCCTTTTTGAATGACGCAAATACAAATATGAAGTGGAGTAGGCAGTAAATGATTAGAAGAAATGGCATATTTCAGACAACGAAAGAAATGACATGGACAACGAAAGGAATGATGCCGAAAGCAGATTTGTGCCATAGGAGTTTTGAGGAATCCATAAAGCGCTGGAATGCTTCATCGCCTACTGAAATAATGCTGAGTTAATAGAAGCCCCATTCGTCGATGTTCTATGTATGGTTTACTCCTTTATATATCAATTCGATGACAGTTATGACAATGACGTAATTTTCATTTGTTAACTTTAGAATGCACATATTGTGCCGTTTTTTGAGGCCATATGTTCTCCCAAGATAGCATTTGATAAAATTGCGTCATTCTATGCATAAAACACAGAAAGAGTTGAGTAACGATACTGAGTTGGTCGTTCTTTGATGACGACGCAATCCCTAAAGTTGGTCCTACCAAATCCTTTATCTTCCACAAACGTTATAAAAATTTTTCCATGTAACGGAAAATCTAGGATTTGAATCGTGCTGATGACCATGAAATATTTCCAGCATATTTATTCAGTTCTCATTTTCAAATCGAAGGAATGGCGTCAATGTGGCTACTCAAAGAGGTACAGCAATAATTTACGAGACAAGCGAAGAGTTCTCCAGTACAGGTCGGCAAGATAATTCAATTTTTGAGACGAAGAATGAGAAAGAAGGAATAAATTAATTAAGGGTTGGGAAGCTTATCTCCCCTACCAATATAGCCTGAGCTGTGAATGAAGCAGTGATGTATCACTTCATTCATCATAATGCGGACAAAACTAGCATTGAAAATTGCGAGAATATACTTACAAAGTGGCAGAAGTGTACCAATTATTACTTTTTTGAACAATATTAATGCAACGAACACAAATATGCACATATATGCACACAATTCCTTTTACGACTGTCATCCGTTAATCCTTAGGATACTTAGGAACTCTGTGAAATTATTTCGTGTGGAAGCGTAAAAAAAGCCTAATTTTATGAAAATTTATCTCTGAAAGGGCATACATTTTCGCCAAAATTGATGACAAACATTATACAAAGACCTCAGAGAGTTAAATTGAATTCTCAGTTGTCATGGGTGCGAATAAGAAGTTCACTTTGAAGATAAGCGATTGAGACACACAAGCGACAAAATGTCACATGAATGGTGATAAGCGTATAGTTGAAGAAGCATTTCGTCTATTGTATGTTTTTAGTCGATGTGCCTAACCACATCGCAACTGTTTTATCATTCAACTTTCCCTCTTCTCAAATCTTGCTGAAGTGCCCTGGGAAAAGCTAGCCGATTACTTTTATAATAATTCAGTCATAATATTTATTTTAAATTGGAGAATATGATCTGTTTTTCAAATTTTGTAACAGTAAAAATAAATTATTTATTCATATGTTATCTTACTCGTCTATTTATTTTCAATAATCGCAAAGGCTTCATTGAAGATTTAATACGAGAAAATCTTGTTCACATTGCAAAAATAAGCCATCTTTTGGGTCCCCAAGACTCTTCCTTAGTGTTAAAGAGGTTTTTAAAGTACCCGAAAAGCTTACACCAGATTCCACTTGACCGTAACTTTGTTGCACTGTTCAAGAGAATGAGTGATAGAATATGAGTAGGTAATTTGATATATTGACGATTGCTTTGAAAACCGCAAACGTTGGCGTTTTTCATCCTCCAAAGTGGTATTTCACTAACTGAGAAAAAATAGGGACAAAGCCTAAGATATACTCAGGACTCGGTGACGAATAAATGACGCGTGCATTAAGGACTGATATCACCCTTAATATTTATTCACGATGAACTGAATCTATTAGAACAATTTAAAAGATATGCTACCATGTAGTGCATGGTGCAATTTCGAAACTCGACCACGTTCACAAAGCAACCATATTGCTCGATGATGAACGTGTGAAGAAAATATTTCTTGATCACACAGCTGTCTCGTTTGTTTTTTTTTTCCGATACTTGATGCATTCACTTGATATCATTGGAGAACAATGGAGGAAATACTCATGGAAGGTGAATTTTGTGGCACTCTCGTGATATGAAAGACCCATTCATCTTGTAGCTGGATCGTCTATGCATTCAGAAAATCGTCAGAAACAACAGAAGACTTCCTTGGCCAAAATATATTACTGTTCGGACCGCACACGTTCAATTAAATGATTGTCGGCGTTGTACATGTCTAGATCGTAGTAGAGTTCTAATTTTGATCGAGCAGAACCTACGCACATTGGGAAATATGGGTACTTTTAACATTCTATGCTTGCAGTCTCTCTACCAGCCAGCTTTTCTGGGATCGCATCAATTTTGAGCTCAATTTCGAGTAGTAAAGTAAGCTGTCGCTGATTACGATTTCTCTGCTGAAGTCTCCCAAGACGGGGACGATAATAAACATTCACCATTATTATAAAATATGCAGTAGCAATATTTCCTCGAACATTTCGTAAGTAAGAATAATTCGGTTATAAACAGTCGCTATAAGTGTTAATTTTGGAAAGTATGATATCATTAAGTTAAAACGTGCTTTCCGCTTCATTAAATAGTCCCTCTCTGTCTATACTGATTATAGTCAATTGGCAATGTATTTTCCGAGTAAATGCTTCATGCGATCGTCGATAACAAACGTGATGCTATTATTGTCGTCCGTTGGCCGATATTGTGAAACAAAGGAATAATTTCCATGCGACAAATATCATCGAAAATAAGCTCTTCTTATGCATAAATTTCAAAGATTTCATTCAGCTGAAAAATTAAATTCACTAAAATCATATAAGCGAATTATGACTTATGATACAATGAAGCTGTGTTTTTTTGGTAAAGCTATAAATTGCTGTTGATTATTTTGTCATTTTCAAGTTGTTTAGCATGAATACTTCTTCTCAAATGAATTATTCGACAATATAAATGAAATCGTATGAAAATTAGTTTTCTTAAATAAAATGCCGCTGGAATATCCAAATTGAATTCTCGCATATGTGGGACCTGGACGAGAAACTGAAGTCAGCACTTTTCGGTGGGCTTGTGCAGAATCTAGGAATTTTTTGCCTCACATCGACCTCTACTCCTGCAAATTTCTGCCGACATTTTACTGCTGGTGAGTGCCCAGCGTTCGAGAATACGCTGAGTTCGTTCCCCCGATGTCCGAGCAAACTGTTGACACAGCTATCGCTTAAGCAAGAAGGCTGTCGCACTTCTTAGCATTGTCTGTAGGAAGGCGTATGAAAAGTCGTACGCGAATCAATACTATAACGAGCGAGTGGATGAATGAGTTCCACAAATCACTTACTGTGGTTTAAAATGCCACGACGAATGCGGTCGCGCTCAAAGCATCAGTTTAGTGGCACGCAAAATGACGCTACGACCGAAGCTACGTTCGTTCCGTGGCGTCTACTTTGGACGTGTTAGCCAAGTCTGGAATGTCGCAGAATCACGCCTTTTATGTCACCTTCGACCTAACACTCGTAATGGCTTCCATTCGATGTGATATTGAGTGTTCTTGCACACAAGTTCATTCTTTCATATTCCTTGCAAACAAAAAGCAGTGCTTTTACTATTAGAACATCAATGACTCGTTACATAAAAATAACATATAATATACAATAGCGAAAAACCGTCATATTTGCGGAACTGAACATAGCTTCACCAAAGAAAAGGTATGAGATATAAATGCATAATACACATTATCGATGGCGAAGATAGAAAATTGCAAGAAAAAAATTACTGAACAGAAGAGACTTTAAATTAAAAAGAAACGGAAAAATTCCAGCAAAAGTGGCAACGAAAACAAAGAAACGTGGATGCAGCATTCGATTAAAAAAACAAACAATATTCTGTGGCAAATCCTTTTGGCAAGTTGATCGCTTAACTCCACTAAACGATGTACCATTCAGCAATAATTTTTCCTCACAAAGACGTCTCCTTTCGTCTCTTTCATGAAAATGGGCAATAAAAATGAACGCAACAAATGAAATTACGACATAAAATTAAATTGAACGATATCCCCAATGTAATACACAACGACAATTAATGCACAAGAGCTAGCAAAGAAGTCGACATAGATCAAGCTCTAAATTAAGGATCGCCGACTATAAGTAGAACCCTTCTTCTAAATGTCCTCTTCAAAGAAACAACAATGGTACACCGGATCAGAGTGACGATATTGCATTTGTGGATGGCTAACTCATTCTCTCAATTAAACGAATTACAAATGCATAAATTCCATAGATGAATGAAAATAAACGTCAAAAATAATAGTAATCAAAGCGATATGGCAGCAATAAAATATAACAACATTGAACGTATGAACCAAAATAAAAGAAAAAAATCCTATAGACGATTAGCGGTACAACAACAATAGTGCCAAATAGAACGTTAACACAATATTCGCTCGAATAGCAATGAAATGTTCTTTTTAACAGAGCACAACGGAATGATGATTAAATTATATGATCATTTGGGATCATTCATCAGAAGAAAGACATCGATGAAAAATAAAATGAGAATAAAATAAGGGTGCTTAAACATTAATTCCCAATTGGTGCATAACTGCCTGATTGCGTATGAGCACAGATAACGCTAGGCCTTCAACCCTCTGCACAGGTACTTCACATTCGCACCATCTAACGCTTAGATACGCTAAACTAGAACCAATTCAACACTATTATTGCATTGAATTCCCCACAAATGACAATGCTCATTAAATAACCGCACCTATTAGACACATGCAAGTTGATTATGAAAACTGGAACAGGAAGTGGGAGGGATGGAGGGGCGAGGCGATGGTGAGAATAGGTACGACTTGTGCGTCGGCCGCGTTTGAAAAAATGCAGTCCACGAACTGCTTCCAGAAGAAAATGACCGAGGCCTTTTTTAAGGAAACAAAGCCTACAGCATTTGCAAAATAGATCTTCTGAAATACAGCCAAATTCGCCAAAACTACGCCAAAATAGCACCATTCGTTGCATTTTCAATAAAAAATATTTCCACAAAAAGAGGATAGTGACTATATAAAGGACTGCGCAAGCAGATGGCGTTTATTACAACTTACCCAACGAAAAGGATTGCGTAAAGAATGAGAACAGAAAGAAAAAAGCTGATGATGGGAGGTAGTTGAGGGTCGCCTCAGAAGGATGACGGGCCAAATGAAGAGAAAAACACTGCTAGCAGCTACTACTTGAACAGTACAAATTCGGTTATTACAGCACTCCTAATATCAAAAACACTTAAGCATAAAAACATATGCAAATCTCGCCACTGCGTTATACAACGCGCAAAATAGAAAGGTATAAATGAATAGCGTCCAATCAATGCTTTGAAAAAAAAAAGCAAAAAACGTTCAAAAAACAGATCACCTTTGGAATGCCGTTAACCAATGAGGCTGACTGAAGCGTTCCGAGGGAAGGGGATCAATTCTGTGAAGGGGGTACATAATTCGGTTGCGAGCTGACAAAGTAGTCGTCGAAGAAGTGGAACAAATGGTCGAATGTCGGCCTACGCTCCGGAACCTGAAGACAATTTTTCCAGCTAACATTTTAACAAAACAGTACAACTCCTATCAATTCATGTCAATAAAAGCCTAAAACATCGCAAATATTGAAATGAAAAATACTTTTAGGGAAGTAAAAACTGGGAAAACTTTACAACCGCTTCGTATCCGACAAAAAAGCATATTTTCTAAGGCGAATACACTTCTAATGTTACTTGTCTTAGTAACGTTATTCGAGACGAAAATTTGTCGAGATCACGATCGGGAATGCTAACATCTATAAACAGCCATCCACGAATAAAAACTAAAAGAACTGAAGCTTTTCTCGATGTCCCCTCTTCTCCCCTTTCTTAACGAAAATCAGACATCCTCGAAAGAATTTCCAAATTATTTTGTATTCTAACAGCAACCGAGAGGCAATGTAATTATAATTTCAGTGCAGATACGGCTGTGTTAATGCATTTGATATCGCAAAAAAATTATCAGGCCAAACAGAAGCAAACAAACACATAATCAAAAGAATGACAAAGAAAAAAACTAACCTTATCCCAACACTTGAGCATCACCTCTGAGTAAATTTGTTCAGGACAGCAGCGAGGCATCGGCATTCGATAGCCCAACTCTACCTGCTCGATCACTTCGCGATTGTGCATACCTAAAATGTGGCGTCTATTCGTACGAAATACAATTATATGTAATCAAATACACGCCCACATCTTATAACCGGAACTTACGTCTGTGTTCATACATGCACGAAAATGCATCGTTAAGATCCTAAGAATACACCATGCTAGGTCTGAAACCTAATTCTCGAACTACTTCGTTCCCTTCGTGGAACCTGAGAGCGCTGTGAACTGAAGAGTTAGCTTAGAGGACTTTAGAACACATTCAAATAAATTGCATCTGTTATACGCACATATGCTGCTGTCAGACTGGAAATTATTAATTCCTTCCCGCTCAGTCATGTGCGGACAAGTTCTGTGTGCAGATCTTTTTCACCCTTTTCTCGGAATGGCAGTCTGAGAATCCCGAAAGATCCCTCTTTCTTCGGAAAAAGAACCTTGCATGCTTCGCTGCAATCAGGGATGGCCTCATAACGCCACAGTGGCCAAGTTTGTCGAGAGCCAATAGTGGAAGGAAATTGCAAAGATTTAACAAGAAAAATTCCAATGTTAATCTCTCTAGGCTGCCCTTCATCTGGCTATCACGTATCCACACATATTCCCTCCTGTGTAAAATACGTCAACAATGAAGATGAAATCCGACCTAGCAAATAAAGTTTCGTTTAAATTCGTGGCTCAAGCTCAACTCTCTCTGCGCAATCCCTCTGCAACAGCACCAGCCATCGACAAGAAAGAGAAAAGAAAACTGATCAAGCTATCCAAATCCACACTTCAGTAGTCAAATATCGCATATGCTCTCTTCAGTGCAGATACGTTTGGGACAAAATGGGAAAGAAGCGAAGGGGCTGCAAAGAACGCATTTCAAAAATTGCATAGAAAAATTTCTCTAAACGAAAAACTTTCGTGTTTTAATGGAACGAATGAAGACGCGCACATCTGATTTGGTATTTCTCACACAACAACAATGCTAAAGTGTTTGATGAAATAACCGCATACCTGGATATGGTACTTGACCCTTAGTGATGATTTCATAGAGGAGCACACCATACGACCAGACATCCGACTTGACTGTAAAGTTGCCACATGTCGCTGCTTCTGGTGCCGTCCACTTAATCGGGAACTTCGCACCAGTTCTCGCCTCATATATATCTTCTTCCATTAGCTTGCGTGCTAGACCAAAATCTGCCACCTACAAAATTACAGCAACACGTTTATATTTTTCTAAATATCAAACGCAGAACAAAAAAGTTATTTCTGAATATCTCGAGCTAAAATTAGATTAATTCAACGCGAAAGTGAACTGCACCACACACGAAAGTCCGAGTGGGCACTAAAAACAAGAGAAAACCTCCACCGTAGTATGTGAAGTCTGAAGATTTTAAAGGACGAAGTTCACATTTTCTGCAAATGATTCACTTAAAAGTTGCCAAAAACGGATGGGCAGTTTCAAAATATGAGAAGTGCACGAAACTAAGCCGCATTAGAAAATCAAAAGTTCGAAAAAAGAAAACAAAACAAGAACGGCTGAGGAACAAAATTGCATAACATGAGATGTTATAGTGAGGAATAAAACTGAATAAATACCTTGACCACAGGAACACCTGATATTTTGTCACCAACGAGAACATTACGAGCCGCTAGATCACGATGTACCAATTTTCGCTCTTCTAAATACATCATTCCGTTGGCGATCTAAAAATATTCCCTCAAATGGATCTTACATATTACTCACATGAAAATGCTTGAAGCTCAACGTTAAATCTCATTTAAGCTAAATTATGAAGCGAAATCTTTTCAGTTCTCAAAGCAGCAAACAAATTTCATTCCATTTTAACAGATCTGGGAAAATTCGCATCAAAAACATCACTCTTGCATGAAATATCGATGCCTGAATATTCCCACCGCTTTGCTACGAAAAATGACCAACTCTCTAGTAAGTGAAAGATCGATGAACATTACGACTCACAGCTCTGTAGCATCATCATTCATAGTGCAGTGAATCATCTGGTTCGCATAACCAAGAAAAAAAAGCACCTAGTAAAACGCAGATGATCATCTGACAAGCGGACCACGAGAAGTGCTACATCATGCAAAATGGTAGATTACCTGCGCACACATGTCAACTAGCGCCTGCAGCGTAAGCGAGTTGCCTTCGTTTCTCAGATAATGTAATAATGAACCATTCACCATATATTCGGTGATTATATAAAATGGCTCCTCTTTTGTGCACACAGCATATAATTTGACCAAATTTGGATGGTCGCATTGCTTCATAATCTGTGCCTCTCTGAAAACATCATTTCTAGCTAAAAAAAGCGAAACAATCAACTTGCAGAATAAAAACTACAAAATAACCAAGAGTGCAAAAGAACTGCATCGACAATAGATGCCTAAATAAATGGTCCATTTTCTCTGACATTAGAAACAAACTTAAATCGACGAAGGAACTTTATACTAGCCGAGATCACCAGAAATGACTTTTGGACTGTAACATTACAGCAAACATCGAATGATCCACTTATGCAGTATTCGAACCTAAGAAGTACACCTACGCTTCAGTGCACGCAAAGCATGCAAAAAATTCAAGCGATAGATGTGCATAGTGCGCTGCAGGTGTAGAATATCACGCCCTCCCTTTAGAATGCTACATCACAAGTGCTTATCACGTTACCACAATGCACATTCACCCAAGCGAAAGAATGGACGAATGCCATCAAGAGGAAGTATGAATGGAAGGCTTAAGTGCACATATTTTTTCAAGCTGACATAGTTGTTAATATTGCAGCATACCTGAACATCCGGAATATGGGGGACAAAAATTTTTCTGCATAACTAAATTCTCTACCACTGGGCAGGAAAACTGAAAAATAAATCGCTTCTTAAGACAGCGTTCAACTTCGCCAAATAATATCTCACAACTACTATGCATGAGTATACGAGAGATTGCATAAAATGCTAATCTGCATCACTTGTGACTTTAACCCCTAAATTTGAGTAGAGGGAAGAAAGACGTCGAAATACCAAAAAAAATTTTCGAGGAATACAATTCCAAAGTTTCCGGTAATCAAAACCAGTTCCACTCCGAATGAAAAAACAACAACAACAACAGCGTACTTGATACATTGGCAATGACCACCTAAAGGCAGTACTTCAGTGGTGAATTCAAACAACATCCGATGATGGATATAAGGCCTTGACACTCGCACACCTCTTTAGTGGTCAAGAATAATGATGGGATCGTGCCAAAAAAATATAAATTTTTGTCGTTCCCTAAGTGCATAAAATGCTCTCAATATTTCGGTCAATCAAGAAGCGCCCCAATAATCCATCAAATTCTGAATATAATGTAGTAGTATAAACGATGAGGAATAAAGAGGAACCCGAGGAAAGCCTCCGGAGACATGGTGCCCGGTTTCATCGTCTTGATCGCAACCTCAACCATACCTCGCCACTTACCATACCATACGTCGCCGAAATTACCGTCTCCTAATTTGCGTTTCAGCTGAAGCTGGTTGCGTGGAATCTCCCAGTTCTAAAAGTAAGTACACAATAAAACAGGACGATTAAGAAACGTTGAAGCACATACGGAACGATGACAAAAAAAGTTTCTTGCGAATATGACAGGTAAAAAAGGGTTCAACCAGATGCTTACATGAGGTGTGAAGTAATGAACAAATAAAGGAACTCAATAACCTGCTCACCCGTAGCAACACACAACCAAATCCAATATTCGTTGGAACGTTGAGTCCACAGAGAATATTCAGTTAAATCCAGAATGCATCAAAAAAGAAAAAAAAGAGGCAATGAACCATAAAATAGAGTGGTGGACAACCTGTTGGGTATCGTGTGAGAGATCGGGTCGTGTTGGTGCAATTCGAGGAGCCGGAAAAGACAACTGACAACAAAGACCGTCGGCAACTTCTGAAAATACCTGTTCAAAATAGCAGTTATTTCATTTATTACAGTCTAAGAAGCATTAAAATTTCTTCAAAATAAAGCTCCGCCTTTCTCAGTTTCAGAATATTTTTTGAACTGATTAAAAACATTTAATATCTTGCATTAGAATCACTTCAGTAACAAAATTCCAGTGGAAGTTTCTGAAATATGCTTACGAATAATAAAACAAAGAGCATAAGCGAAAATGATGTTGGGTTGGTTACTGGAATCGAATTGAAATGCTAACTGCAAACTTCAAGATCTGCAAAATTAAAAGACGCGAGCGCATATATTCAATTTCTATCCAAGCGTCGCGCAAAGACCTCAAGTGTTACGACGGCCTCCAATTCCGATTCCAATAATGAATCCAACTAAACGCTACTAAAAGAAAGAGCTCAACGCTATAACGACCACACAAACCAATTCCAACACAGCCTTCAGAAGTTCGCCAACACAAACCGAAACGTTCAATTTTTCCTCAATTTTCTCTAAGTGCAGCCGCAAAAGAACTATTCGCTTAGATTAACATATATCAGTCCCTTCATCGCTGAAATCTATGCGAGAAGAAAGAAACTGCCGAATCAAATAAAACCATTTCAACGACATTGTAGACAAAGAAGAGAAAAACAGAAATAAAAAGAACGACTCAGACGAGATGCATCACTTCAACAATCAATGAAGATAAGTGCGTTTTGATGAGAAAAAACAGTGCATATTTTTGAATATTTTCTACGACATTGCAAATCAGCGTAACAGTGAGCAAAACAAACGTGAACCGTACCCGAGTAGTAGCTGACGAGATCACGCAGCGTTGCAAATGTTCTTCTTGCAGTTATGAAGAAGCCCGCATCACCATCCAATCTACAGCACATTAACCATCAACCATAACGATAACAAATATTTCCAGATACCTACAGCTGCTGCTTCACTCGCTCACTCACTGATGCCCCATTTCAGTATCAGGCAGATTTATTATACCTTAGGCAATATCGCGGGCACGTCACCCTCTATCTTCGTATCCCTGAAGCAAGAGCCAACAAGCGAAAGCATCATAACGTTCGATCATGCATTCCATTGGATGCACATTATAGATAATACGATAAGTATGCGATGTCATTAGAGATTCATCCCCTTTCTCTTTGCAACTTTCATCTGATCATTCTAAGTTAAATGCACAGACAATTACTCAATCAAATCTCCTGCAGTGAAAAATAATATGCACGATTTAATGGACATCACACACATGAATGAAAACGGCCATTCCTCTCACAGAACGGCCGTCAATTAGAGCGTCGACGTTCAATGATGGATTTTTTATGAAGCGAAAAAGATCGTCTCGGAAAAAGTAGCAGAACGTTCACCTGCCCGTAATTCCTCTGGATAATTTACTTGTAATTTTAAAAACTTCAAACAACTTTTATGAGTTCTCCAGAAAATTCAATTAAGTATCACGTTGCAGCGATGAAAAGATCTCAAAACAATTCACAACAGAAGCAAACGTATGAATTTTTGCGATTGTGAGTTTTTTAACGATATTCTATGATAATGCACTACAGCTAGTACAAATTGAACGTATTATATCAATTTATGGATGGGAACTGTTAAACAACAGGGAGTACTCAAAGCTGCCAAGCACAACAGACAACGATAATGACGCCCCACCATTTCAAGCATGACGAATGACATAATGAAAAAAACTGAATTTGCCTTCGAATTTTGTAGTGCTTAACGGTGCCTCCACGCTGATCATCCGAATCTCGAATAGTCAGAGCATATTCACGGGTATCAGCCTCACGTTCACGAATCAGAAATGTTCCTTTGGGTAGATTACTAGCCAACACCAATCTTTCGGCTCTGTTTCGAGGTATCCGTCCGGCAAACCATCTGTAAATATTTACTTTTAGCATCATATAAAATTATACTCGATAAAGAATCGCGTGTCCTGAAACACTTCCCAAAAAAGTTAGCAATCTGAATTGCCGAAAAAGATGACCTTAAATAAGTAGAAAATTATAGAGGTAAAGAACTCACTCAATCAATCAAAATAAATAGTACTATTTATATCGGAAAACTGCTTGCAAAGAGCTGGAAACAATTACTCATACAGCCACTGCAAACGGCTCTACCTAACAAATGCTAATTTCAATTCCTCGGCATATTACACGCAGACTGTCAGTGAATGCAACTGCAGCAGTTTACGTTCGACGACACTATTATTTCATTTCGACTGCACCAGCGATCCCGTATTCCTGAGGATGATAATCAGCATTGATGTAACCAGCACTCCAGCCAATCAACAACCATGAAGTGAAGAAAGCTCTATATTTTGCGTCTGAATAGTGCGAGAAATGAACTGATTAACAGAGCTAACAGCTGGCGGATTTGGGGCCCAACTTGAAAACTTTGGAAACCAATATCGCATTCAACTCACTCTTCGCTCTCGACGGACTGTTGTTTACCAACGAAATTACGAGGCACATAGCCAGTACCACCTTTCGAGTGGCGTACATACCACCAATCAGAATTGCTGAAATAAAAACTTGACGAATGAATACTTAGTGATGCAATTTTGCCACGCATTTTCTAAAGCTGCGTATCAACTAAACTGTTAAAGAGTAGCTCAATGAGATCAAAAACGTAGCAGGACCACGTCTGACCTATGTATGCGGAAAATTGATCGGCCGTTTGGAGCCGACTCTGTCGAAATGAAATACTTCAGCAGAAGTGTTTTAAAAAATTGTGTCTCTTTTGCGACGAAATCTGACCGATATAAGACCTTTTACCTTGATCAATAAAGCAGTTGCCAATCTTAAATACCCATAACACAGTACCCAAGATATCGTGCCGGATACAGCTGTCCCATTCATTCATGATTTTCAAACTCAAATTTATGTGAACACTACTCAACGAACAATTTCAAGGAAACCGTTGTTTCTTTCGAAAATATCTTACTGGGACGAGAGAACAGAAGGATGCTGCGCAGTGGAAATGTCCTTTTTTTCAACGGGGACAACTAAAATTGTTTGCACTAAATTCACATACCGCATGAGCAAGTACAGGATGGAGCATGTAGTACAGACAAATAGAGAGTGGAATATATTTATTATTGATCACAAACCGAAAAAAAAAACAATTCTAAGGAATATATACCGTTCCCTCTAACTTTTATGGATGTGATTAATTGAAAAATGCGCGGATCGATCGCGGAATGAACTGAATAGAACATACCTTTGGTCGAGAAGATACATAATATCGCCCTTTCTGAAGCTGAGATCACCCTCTGCTCGTGATTCATATGCGTACAACGCAATAAGCACTTCCTTCCCATTTGCCGGATCTGAATTTCGAAATGAAAATAAAGGAGTTCGCGGAATTCGATGGGGAAAAGCAACTAGAGGAGGAGAGGCACGCCTCATTGAGACGATCACAGCGATCTCGCCGCCTCCTTGGCGTTCACTCAGCTAAAGTTCGCATCTGAAGCCTCAAAAGTGTTAGCAAAATATCGGCGGACTTAAACGCCTTTTCGAGAGGCGACTGGAAGAAATGCGTTCACAGACAGTAAATGGGAGCGTGCTCCCAATAAAAATAAGAACGGTGCACTGCTGAAGTCCGCGGACACGGTTCAGCCGCAGAGTGCGACACACCAACGCGAATCGCATTGAAGGCCGTTATGTGGGATGGGGCGGGTGCCATCGGCAAGACGTGCATTAAGGCCGCTGGCTGCGCTGACCACATTGCGTTGGTCACTCAGCACTCACTTGCCATCTGAACCGACATTTCGCTGAATCCGACATGTGGCATGAATGTACAATATCGCACGACGAACGCACCAGATCAATCGACATTTTTTTTTTACATAAGCGGCATTATTTGTTCGATTCTCAAGGCCGCTCCCATCAAACATCTGCATCGACACCCGCAACAAACTAAGCACCCATCAAAAACAACGAGGGGCAACGATTGCCTTGTGAGAGTAATATCTTTCACGATGACAAGCAAGCAAGGAACGACGTCAAACGAAAGCATCTGACATGTCACTCACTAAAGCATCACTACCTCATTGTTCATCCTCCTCTCACTACTTTAGTGCTCAGAAGAGAATTATTCCGTCGAGTAAATAGAGCCGTATTCTGCAATTTATAAAAACTTGTAACGTGCATCCTTTGATACCGGAAGAGCTCGGCGCAGGGCGCTTTCAAGCAAACACCTTCTCGGAGCAGAAAAACAACGATAAGCATCAGAAAAATTTCTGTGATCGGAAGGATGAATGAAATCGTGTGAACGAAGAGGAAACAAGCACTGCTTCTCAGACCTCAAAGATATCAGCTCGATAAGAAAAAACATATCTATACAAAAATTCCTCTCAAATATAAAAAAATCTCAGCAACAAAAATGGGAAATTATATTTTCTTAATAATCATTAAGATCAGTAAATGAAACTCAACGAAAATAAAAGCAATTTTAAGCGTTTGAATTTGTTCTCGCACCTATAATAGGGCGCATTTTATCTCATTCTTTATAGCGATGCTCCCAGTTAGTCATCAAAAAACGGCAAATATACGCTGCTGATAAAATTTGCTTCAAGGAGAAGCCTAACTGAAAAACTTCGTTGTTGGTTTAATATGAGTAAAATAAAAAATAATATGAATTAAATCAACACACTGAAGTCGAAAGACATTTCACAAACGCAACGGGGGGTGTCTGAACTATCCGGCTGCCACATTATGCAGTGCGTTGCCTGGCAAAAGGCCGGCTACCACACTGCCTGGCAAAAGCGGCGAGGCTTTTAGCGACATGCATTACGTAGGTACGAATACTTCAACAGGCGACTTACATATGAGGGTACAGATGAACAAAGGCATGCATGCACAGACATTTAGTCAGTCAAGTTATCTAATTCTAATATGCTCCCAACTAAAAGCCCATAGAATTCATTAATTGCGCTAAATTTCAGCTTCAATATGAAGTTGCTATACCCCACTTTCACATGAATTATTTAAAGCAATAGAAGTAATCTGCAAAATATGAAAGAATTCAAGATGCATCTCATAAAGATATCCGATGTTTTTTTCCACAAACGTCTAACTTTAGTGACGAATGACTGCTGACCGATAATGCATCGTGAAATTGAAAGGAGAATATGGAATGCACGTACTCTATCGTATAAATCAAACCATTTACGAGAAATTCACAATGACACAAATTGATTCACTTCAACCTCATCAAAATTTTCCATATAAAAGCGAATTCTTCTCAAGTTCTTTCATCAAAAAATTCCAGGCAACACCGAAATGGATCTATGTTCGTTACACATTTTCAATTTGACACTCATCCATTAGATTCACATAATTTATTCTAAAGACAAATTGGGCAACAAAAGCACTGTTCCGTTCCAAGACAAATTTCTTACAAAAATGTGCCTACAGCCATCAGAAAATTTCCGAAATTATCCCAACTCGTCGCCTCCTAAGTAGCGTCCATTTATTTACTTGCATGCCGATGTACCCAGGACATCATAAATTCACCGGGAATAACTGGTGATAGTGATCAACAGAAAATGTCTTCTCGAATTGTCCTGCTTTTTTTCAGTTTCAGACGAATTTCCAATGAAGTTTTTCCTTCTTATCGACGACGAACATTTGTTGTGTTGCTTCAAGAATAAAGAGGGTTTTCAATGGGAACCTGCAATCTTCGTTTTATATTTTGCCTCACTGCTAATCGCTAAATCAGACTATTTCTGTGCAATTTATTATCCTACTGCAATTTGCAAAAACATGCACCTGCTGGTTAACTTTGAGCTTTGCCGTCTTTAACATTCGATAAGTGCAATAAACATCGAAGCACTAAATTGTTCTATTAATGAACGTTGCTGAAACACTGAATATATAAATTATCCTTATCCAATGCCTTAGTCATCGATAATAACGACCTACCACGAAGCAATATTTTTTCGCAGTACTTCAATCTCAATGCTACTAGTCTTTCACTGAGATTTTCCCCATTTCCAGTTTCCAATTCCAACAGAGGTCAACATCGAATGTTATCAGGAAAAGAAATTCTTCAGCTTCTCATGAAATTCTAAAAAACAAAACCATGCGAAGTGTAAAGTTAAACAGATGTCTGTTTAGTTTTTATCAGACAATAGCAGACTGCCCTCATTGCCATCCAATTAAACAATCCATAAGTTAATGACAGAGAATCCCCCAAAAGCTTCCACTGCTTAAAAAATTATTAGTGGCGGTGTCGAGCACAGCCGACTGAACTGCATAGCTCTTCAATCATTCAATCGATAGAGAAATCCGTTTTCTGAGTGTCACTTAGGTGAGAACGTTGATTCTGAATGAAGACCAGGCGGAAGGAGGCTAACCCACTCGCCACGAAACAACACAAATTACTCTGCCATTCTGCAATGTCTACAAACTATGACAGGTCCGTTATAGAAAACAGGAAAAAAAACATTTCGCCTTTCGTCACGCACTTGTAATCTTCTGAAAAGATATTTCAGGCACTACAAAAATGAAATGAATAGAATAAAGCTGAAATACGAACCCGGCTGTTGGCTATGCGTCTCGACTCTTCTCGGCGTACCCATTTCATTGGCATTTTGTTCTTTCAGCTGTTCAACGATTCCCAATTCGGTAGAAAATTTCGGAGAGCTACCCGAACGTGTATTGAGTGGAACGGCCGCCATCGAGGGGTGGCGCGACCGCGAGAAGCAGTTGCCCATCCTCGATTTCGACACGCTTTTTCCCTCTCCTGGAGTATATCATCATAAAATGCTCTCACAATGGAGTCACGGCACCTTATAAGAGACAATACTATCGAGAATGCTGCTATGAAACGACAAAGCAAGGAAGCTGCACACCGAGCAACATTTCACTCTTTGCATCAATTGTTTCGCGTAAAAACATCATGCGAGCATTTTAAACATTCTAATTTTCAATTAAAACCTCCCCACCTTCTCAGTGATAATTTTCCAAATTCCAACCAATTATTATGCCTTTTTTTTTTAATTTCAAAACAAAGCAGAGAATAGTTTAAAAGGGGAAAATGAGCGTTATAATATTAATTGGCTCAATATTAAATGGCGCAAGTAATTGCGCGTTTACGCTTCAATTTCACTACACTCATTAAGTATCCATTTATTTTGCGATGAAATACACTCACCTCATTGCAACAATTTGCTGCATATAACTGCATCAACAACGAGCATTTCAAAGCTTTAATGAGCCGATGTATTCAGCTAAATTCCTTTGGATTCATTGAAATTTTATTCACAACAGAAAGAGATAAAACGAAAGCGGCAACCGATAAGGGGATCGATAATTTCAACAAGTGGGAGGAGGGGAGGGGGGACAAAGAAACCGATAACCGATTGAATTCAGTAATTAGCCGAGAAATGAAGCTTCTTTAAAGCGACACCTCGAAATGATCGGAGAACTCAAATGGCAATTTATATATGATATTCAATATCATTAATCGTTATCAGAAACTCTCGTTATGAATCACACACACACACACACACACACACACACACGCACATATATATATAAAAACACGCGCGCACAGAAACGAATATTTTTCAGACGGAAAACCAAAAGCCACAAAATCGATAACGATAATCGAAACGATCGCGTCACTATGCGGAAACAATACCGCAATCGATATGCTGAAAGAGAAAACCACGCCGAGTACCTTTGTAATATCTCGTGCTACATACGTCCACCTTTAAAAAAATAAACAAACCCCGGAAATAAACAAATAAACAAACAAAAAAAAGCAACAACACACACAACACCGAAATAAGATCACACTCACAAGCGCGCACCCCGCAACACATATGCCGGCAAGGATCTTGTTGTCCGCAAGGGCAACTGTGGCGCTTACGCGTTGCGTGTTTCATTCGCGTTGCGGCACTCAGCACTGCGCCCATTTGCACCTCACTGCTTTCGACTGGCAGCAGCTAGGGATTAGGTACGGGCCTATGTGTTGGCGTTCGAATTGCTGATTGTAACCGTAGGGTTGTGTGCTCGCAATCTTCGGATAGATTTTCCTGGACTACCTCTTTGCTCGGAGAGGCTTCTTTTACGACGGACCCATTCGTTCATTGATCGGTGAATTTCGAGATTTTTCTGGCGTTGCTCATAATTACATGTAGACTAGAGGTGTGAATGCCGTGAACGCAGGTATGTTGTTCAAGAAAAAACTAACTGATAGCCTCTAAATATGCTGTCGTAGTTGAAGATCACATAACGCTGATGAAAATACTTGAGAACATGCGATGGTACCCGATGATGTTCGCACACTGATAGGATACTCATTATATGACTCGTTAACGAAACGAAAAGAATGTTTCGTTTTGTGCAGATCATTGAAAGTAAACGTTGGAAACTCATGGTATGAGGATTGTTGGCTGCCCACTGGTATGCCTCAGGGCAGCTGTTTATGATTTACATAATTGACATGATCTGTACCTCTCCCTTCCTCCCGCCCCACACCCCCAACGAACTGTGCACTATTCATCGGATATTCTCGGGTCATCTGATATCGATTGCTACATGAAAACGCATCGTTTGGAACTTGCTTCGAAAGCATATAAGCGCTAAGCTCAAGATGGGGCTTTGAAGATCGATGTTTAGAGCATTACTGCAACACTGTCGTCGTATGTTATCGTCCACTTCTCGAGTACTCTCAATGCAGATCTCATTTTAGGCTTACTTGTAAAGCCCTAAAGGTAGGTGGATCGAGTAACTTTTTGTACTATTTGATGAAATTCCACTTCCGCTCATTTTATTGCCTATTGTTTCATTTATTTTATCACTTATCATTTAATCGATAGTTTATTTTCGACTTACGAACATATTTTCTATTAGATGAATTATAAAGGCCTAGCCGTATTTTAGAAGAATTACCTAAAAGAAAGCTTTAGAAGCTGCTGCAATGATTCCAACAATGATTTTTTCCGTTTTTTTTTCTTTTTTTCCGGAATTTTTATATTTTTCCATTCGGTTCCCCTCCCCCCCCCCCCCCCCCCCCCCACTTCTCCCCATAAAATCCATAGCAAAATTGCATTTATTTAAGCATAAAATAGTTGAGTACTCATAATTTTCCACTTTGATTTCCACTAATGATACTTTAAAATAGATATACCATAGAAGCATATGAAATGTGGAGTTTTTTGTCGAATAACAACGAAAAATGGCACCTCTTCCTTACTTCATAAAGGATATCGATATGATTAGTCACATTGTTCTCGATTGATTATCGAAGAGATGATGAATGCAAAATGCGTTGAAATGGTATTGCTGAACTGACGTTATAGTATCAAATGTAGTCGCCAGTCAAAAGTGGAGCACAATGAGCTTGCTGTATGTTAGCTTCAGAGGCGTGACCTCTGACCTTTATCCCACTTGATATTTGATACGGTATGCTCACGTTGTGGAGTCAATAGACGCTCTCATATAAAAGAATGCTCGAGAATGAGTTGTGGTATTTGAGAAATATAAAAAATTCGTTCATGTTAAGAGTGTCTAGTTGTGCGTCTAGCGATGAGCTCTCCTGGGTGTTCATCATTTCTGTAAATCGTTCTCTTTCATCAATGTTAGTTATGAAGCTGAGTACTTCCAGGAGTGAATTCTAGGCTGTTTAGCATCTTTATGGGCTCGAAGCGGTCAAAATATTTCGGTGCATAAGCAGATAAACCACAGACGTCAAAAAGTTATGTTTATGTTACGATCGCAACAGATCGGGCAATATATTCGGCTTCTGCGGAGGTCGTAGATTAACTGTTAGCCGAGTTTTGAATTAATTTATACCATGGCAGTAAACAGTAAACAATGAAACGATAGGAATGACACTTTATTGGTGCTTTTACGATGCATCTCTGCTGGTGAGCCAATTCCCAAGTCGATTTAGAAAGCCTCTTTTGAAAAAACCTCATGGTGGTACGTTGATGAAGTAGTCCTTGTAGAGATAAAATGAGCCGCCACCTTTAAGATGAACGATTGGGAAGTGGCGGATGAAATATGCCATGACATGGAGAATTAAAGGTATTTGAATAAGGAGAATCCAGTGAGAAGATAACAGTAAATCGGAGACATGGTATGACGTGGTAACAGTTACATCTTCACTTTATGCAGTAAGTAATGAAGAAGCACTACAAAGTGGCTTGTAATTAGGGCGGAAGCATTTGCCAAAGTAGCCAGAATGTGCTAATAAAATTGAACAAAGTGTTGAGCGGAATCAGTTGTTTAGGCCAAAATGGCTGTCGAACGAACTTCTTATAGGGCGGCACAACTGAGCGAATTGTTAGCAAGCTTTCAGCAGTTTGTTAGTAATTCCCTAGTACTTCAACGAAGTATCCAACTTTGCAATGAGGCTTCATTCAGCCGACACTTCCCACACTTCTGGGGAATATTTTTATATATTCAAGAACAGGAACAGATCTTCAAATTTCATGCAGGATGTGTAGGTTTTCTTTTCTCCTATACATTTGCTAATTTGTGGCAAAGATGTTTTTCAGTTTTCACAAAGGATTGAAAGCAGTCAGGTAGGCGACGTGGGTGTGAACCTGAAACCTGAGGTACGCTCTTCAAGTTAAATGACGGTTCCATTCTTAGTGAAATTAGAGCATTCGTAAAGAGCCAAGCTTAAGTTTATTGCAGCATTCCTCTCCAAGGTCGCCAAATGTCACGGAAGCTGAAAGTGGATTCCTTTTTGGGAGGGGTGGAAAAGGGACGGTCGTATGATCGGCACATAAAATACTTCAGAATGATATTCCGCCGATGGAAGCAGGTCCACAAAAGAAACGCGTTTTCCTTCTGCTGATATTCTGACTCCACATGTTTTCTTTAATAAGGCTGTAACTAGCTGGCAGTGTCGTATCAGTCTTTGCTCACCTCGATAAAATGTGTTAGCAGACAAATTGACTTTGAAACGATCGCGGATACGTGCCGTTGTTTTATTGTGGTATATTTGCGTGGTTTACATTAATGCCTCGAAGCAGTGATTGAAATGGAATCGCCAAACACTATATTTCGTTTGTTCGCCACATCCGGTTTAAAGGCATTGACTTCCATGGTTGAATTATAGGCTTCTGTTGGAGTGGAATTTGAACAGCCGACCATCTGAAGCCGTTTATTGGAGGTGTCCTTATGAACGCAGCAGAATCTGATTGCTGCACTTCATCAGAATCGCTGTCCACTCTTACGTGAGTTGCACTGCATTTCAAATTTTTTTTCCCCTAAAATCTGTTCTTTAGATACGATCAAGCATTATCATTGGAAAATCATAAAAGATGCAGAATTAGTGTTAGCACATTGCCTCAGATTATTCCAGCATGACGTAACAGGTGCTCTAATCTAAATTGCCTATTGTTAATCTTATATTCACTTCAAAGTAATTTATCTACTTCAAATAAGGCCGCTTTATAAAAGCAGCCTTGAATTTGATGTTCTATCCAAATATATAGCAATTTCTCCATTTCTTGGATGGGCTCGCTTCGTTGCTTTGATCGTATGGGCGCAGAACCTTTCACAGCTTCACGAATTCTTTCATTATTTTTAACAATCGTCGACACAGTCGAGTGTGATAGCTTCGTATCACGTGCGGTCACAATTCACTTTCATTCCTCCTTCGTACCTTTGAATCATCCTCATTTTCATGTCGAGATCATGGCTTCTTTTCCTTTCTTGGTAGGCAGAGGCGTAGACAAATACAATTTCCTCTTAGTAGGCATCTTGGGAGGGATTTGGTAAAAAAATATCTAAGGCATAAAACACAAATTGCTGTACCAAATCTGGGTGCTGCTGAAACCTGTCATGCGCCCAGCTGGGCAACGTTTGCGCTGTCAGACGTGGAGCAGTCGTGGCTAGCGACTATAGTCATAAACTCGAATGGTCGTAAGTGGCGTAGGTCGTAAGTCGAGCATTATCTGTTTAAAAATGATTTTGTAGTGGTGAACTTTTTCAAGTGACATAGTGTCACTGGCATCTCTGCGAACCCTTTGCTGTGGGTTCATCTTGGATTTCATTAACTGGAGTTTGCATTCTTAAGCATTGTTCAGTAGATCATCTGACGTTGATTCTTTATGGATCGAGGAAATCTATACTTTTTTCAACCTTCTGCCCAAAACAGATAAAGCAGTTTATATTTCAGGGGTATATGATGGAGCGAAGAATACAGAAGCGAGAGTTATGGCCATCTCCCATAGTTTTCCAGCGAGACTATCTAGTCGATGACCATCTTCTGGAACGGTTTGGCCACAGCAAAACTCTGAAGGTTAATGGCGGTCGGGAAGCTTCACTGCAATTCGCTGACATTATTCTATCTCATCAGCCGAGGGTTCAGCTACCCGCCGCGTTGTCAATCCGAAATAGGCCGTTTTCGAAATTGAATGTTTGTAGGGGCAAAAATGTGGCAAAATTTGTTGACTAAATGGCCGAAAAATTTGTTTTCGTCGTATGGCGTGTTGTAACTTTAGCAGTAAAATATGACTTGTACTTTCGAACTGAGCGCACGCATTATTTGTTAAACAGTGGAATGGCTATATCGAGCTTAAGGTGATGGCTACATTGAGGTCGACGTGTTTAGTTTCATCGGTGAAGTCTTATTTATTGCAGGGTCATGACGGCTGTGTGAATTGCCTTCAATGGAATCATTCGGGAACGTCAGTGTTTTATGTGTTTTCTTGCTATTTTTTGAATTTTTCTCACTTATGCCCTTTTCAAATGTTATTAGTGGCTTCTTGTGTAATTTACTTCGCAGTAGAATTATCGGATAGTTTGAACTGTGATTGCTGGAGAATCTATCATGAAATAAACTTTCAAATTGAATACATTTTGGGCGAATTCAATTTATGAGCAAAATTTCGATCCATAAGTAACTTTTCATTAAAAGTTCGCGTTTACACACATCTTCTTTATAGGCTGCTGGCAAGTGGCTCGGATGACATGCATGTTCGAATTTGGAATACAGAAGGCACGCCGGTACATAGCTTCAACAGTGGGCATATGAATAACATTTTCTCTGTCCAGTTTCTCCCGAGCGGAAGCGACGAAATTATTATTAGTGCTTCGGGTATCTGTTCGCCTATATTTTCTTCATGATTTCGTGTTATGGGGATTTGTAAATCGTTCTTTAAAATTTTTTCTTGCATTTATCGAATATCATTTTCTTCCAGGATTGATTTGCACTCTTTCGGCTTCCTATTGTTTTTAATTAAATTCAGTGGCTCTTAAATATGTGGCTTTGATGGGGTACCATCATATAGAAATTATTCTTGTTTAGGTGATAGCAGTGTTCGTATGCATACTTATACTCATGACGATGCGGCGTCTGTTTGGTGGTCCGGAGGACGCGTTAAAAGATTGGCTGTGACGCGTGCCGATCCTTTGCTATTTTGGTCAGCAGCTGAAGATGGTATTATCAGGTTTGTATTCTTTGATGTTATTCTCATTCTTTTATTTATTGAACGTTTCGGAGTTCCGAATTTTTCACTCCGGGGGATTTGTTTGATGATTAATTTGATTTGAAGCACTTTGAAAACATATTGTTTTTCCGTTTATTTATTTAGTTTCCCTATGAATGATACGTGAATGGAAAAAGAAACAACCTCATGTATATTATCTTAAATTTTCATTTTTAGGCAATATGACGCACGTACATCAGGCGCGATGACGCTACTGAAATTCCCTGGTAAGGAGTGCAAGTCGTTGGCAATAAACGAGACGCGACCCGAAATGATGAGTGTTGCGTTGAATGAAGCAGCAGTGCCAATATATGACCGAAGGAATGCATCGAAACCAATATTTACAGTTGTACCAGGTTGGTCAGAAATAACTCTAATAGATGCGCTAATGAGGCGTTTTAGTCGCAACCGTCGTTCTGCATCAACTAGCCTCAGATGCATGGTTGATGTGATCTTTTCATGCTTATTTTCCATCTCTCACCTCCTTTCCTCTGAAGACTATATAACTTAATTCACCCACGTTATTGGCGTGGATTAATTTGAAGTCATTTTATTCAATCGACTTGCCATAGATGTTGCCGTAATTGACCGACATCTGTGGAAGTGATTATATTTCTAAATGTTTTTTCATCGTCACATTAGCACAGAAACGATTAGAAGCTATCATTAACACCGAAAAAGTCGTTGAAGATCGGGTTTATCCTTTCAGGACATATCCCAATAACAGAAGAAGGCTCGCGGCATACCTTCAGATCTCTTTCGGTCACTCATGTCGGATTCAATTCCCTCGGGAATGAAATGATTGTGAATATTGGCGGCGAACAGATCTACATTTTCAACGTGCTTGATCGGTAGACACTACCAGTATCTTTGTGGATCACATATGCGCATCTCTTCTACCAATTTGTGCACAGTTTTCATATAACTGAAAAAGGATTTGTTCCTGACTAAATTTAACAAAGAATTCATCAAAGGTATCGAAAATTTAAATTCGAAGGCAATTTTGTTCGTAGGTTGCGAAGGAACGCGAATGTTGTGACTGAGCTCTTCTTTTCATCCCATACAAGCCCGAGCCACCCTTTTTTCCAGAGATGGGAGGGGATAGGTTGAAGAGAGTGTAGTGATCGATAGGTAGGGCTAGGAAGGTTTGCTGAAGTGATGGTGTGAATAGGATTTGGACCTTTTTAGTGTGGTGATGCATTTCACTCACTTTCCTTTAGTTATTTCTGCTGTAGCCTATTTCTTTCTACAGGAACCGAGTTTCTTTATATATGAGGATCACGAATACGAGGTGCTCTTTTATCTAAACGTCAAGGGAATATATTTAAAAAAAAAAGTATTTCTAGTGATGGAGGTGAAGAGAAGAATGCATATTTGTGGAGTGTATGCAGAACATGTGAGATGATGATCCTCCCTCATATGACTGCAAAAACGTCTGAGTATGTAGATATGCACGCTCCGAGTATATGACTCAAAATGAGCGGCATCCCTGGAAGAAGGAAGTTTTGGTATCTTTTATATGCCATTGACCGCATGGAAAACACGGTGTTTAAGGCAGTCAACGAATCAGGTTACGCGGTTGCGAAATGGCCTAAATGTTGGTAGATGTGGAAGGCGAGTATGGGGACCAAATAAAAATGAGAAGTTGTGCTCGGCTGTAAATGTGAGAATGTTTTCAGAGTGAAGGAGCCGGATGCGTTGCAATCTTTGAACAGTTTTCTCGAAGCGCCAGCACGTTTGCCTATCGATCAGACATCCACTCTTTTGTCTATAGAACAGAGAACCACAGATCATTTCAAAGTGGCGAGAGAGCGTGCCAAAATTAATTTCATCAATAAAGAATACACGGACGCTATAGATACGTACAGTCGTGCCATTTTGGAATGTGAATCGCTTTGCGGGTAAGAATTTATTCTTACTTATCTAATTTTCACTTCCAATAGGAAAGTATTTTATTATGTGAAGTGAATTTGTCCATGAATAATTGAAAGTGCAATTTTTCAATGATTTAGAACAAATCCGTCGCCGACTCAACCATATGCGATGGATTTATGTCTTCTATTGAGTAATCGTGGAGCGAGCTATCTTCGCCGCCAGTGGGAAGGCGATGCGTACGCTTGTCTCTTGGATACTATCAGGGCATTGAAAATTGAGCCACGCAATACCAAGGCACATTATAGAGTTGTCAAAGCGCTTATCGAGCTCAAGCAGTTCGATATTGCAAGGAAAATTTCATATCTTTTCAAGGTAAGCTGTTTAAGAGGTTATCATTTTTCGTTAGTGAATAATTTTGAAACGACTTAGGTGCATTCTCAAATTCGTTTCTCATTTATCTTTTGTAGGAGCGATTTCCATGTGATCGCTCATGCGAGAAGCTGGATCGCTTGCTCAGAAGTGATCCGGATACACAAATCGAATGGAGCTCTAGCGATACAGCCGATTATGTGCAACGACTCTGTGGACATTGCAACACGAACACAGATATCAAGGTTCTCTGTTTATCATTTCTCGTCGATCTTTGACGCAGCTCTCATCTTATCAAAATAGTATCATTCAGAACTTGAGTTCAGCGCTCTTAACACTCTTTCACCGTTGACTTATCAGCAGCAAAATTTTCTTAAAGTGGAAATCCACGGAGAGCGGATGCGTTAGAGAAGGAGAGAGTGAGGCGGCGAAAATCGTAATCATCGCAGAGTCTTCTGATGGGAGACTGTCTTCCGAGTTAAGCGATGGTAGCTTGAACGCATGCCCAGAAAGGATATGATGAGAAGGGTATGGGGAAGGTTGTCAAAGTGTCGAAATGAAGAAGCCTAAGGGGAGTTCATCAAAGGTTGCAGCTTCAGGTTTACCCTATCTCCGCACATCATAATTTCGTTTATGTTATCCCATAGTTTTAGATAATAGTCATCGCCTTTTCTTTCATGGCGCTAATGCATAAACAGTTGACATTTTGTTGTATTAGGGTGGCACTGTACAGTAAAATGTCTGCCTTCCTCTATCGTTCATTTTTCCAGAGGATCTCTGTTGTGCTCTTAAGAGGTTATCATGGTGTGGATGGTGCTAAGACAATGAAGAATCCAGGTGAAGATGGCAGAGAAGGCTCCTCATGATGATCACATGCACGAAGTGAATGATTCAATATAAGATAGGTCATCTAGTAAAGACCGTTTCATCCCTATAAGGCAGAACTTTGATTAACTTTTGTGAGCAGTCGCAGAGTATCTTATTGTTGGGGAATGTTGCACGGATGGCGACGTGATGGGGCGGATGTGGATGCATTTAGGAGGCTGTATGGTTCGGTGCTCGGGACGAGTACATTGCGGCGGGTAGCGACTGTGGTTCTCTGTTGATCTGGGAACGCAAGTCGGGAGCTCTCGTGAAGGCATTCGAAGCGGACAAAAACATCCTCAACTGTGTTCAGCCCCATCCCAGCACGTGTCTTCTTGCTACTTCAGGCATAGAACACGTCATTCGCTTTTGGCAGCCTTTACCTGAGGTAAATCTAGACTTCCTTCGTTTCTTTGCTTCGTCATTTCACGGGATTTTTTGTAATATACTTGTTCAAGTTCCATGAAATTCATATCAGCCGTAAAGTGTTTTTTATTTGGTCTGTGGGGAGCAATATTTTAGCACGTGAATCGTTTGCGACGAAGAGTTTGGTAAAGGAACTGCACAGGAAAACATCGTTTTAGATTCGTATCCCTCAAATGATGAATGATGGAATCGTAACTATATACTAAGCTCACGCGCTCTTGGGAGGATCACTGTAATAATCGAGTGATGCCCAATTGGAGATGGGAGGTCATTTTTGGTTGCTATACCGGCTTGTGGCGGCGTCAGAAGTGCTTGATTTAAGGAGGGTGTGGAGAATCGTCGGCAGCGACATGGTCTATCGGCGCTCTCGGCCAACAATCAAAAGCGTATGCACACGGGCATATTCGAGATGGTGGTTGCGTCGATCGGGCTGGCGGTGCAGAACGAAATCGGCCTTGCGGTGCATAATGAAGATGACGACGAAGAGGGCATTCATGGACGAAGAATCGGGTGCAACACAACCTGACGGGTCTTTTTCATTCACTTTTTTGATTTCGTAGCAGCTGATCTACAGTCGCCACCATGTTGCTCTTTCAATCGCGAATTTCTAGTCTACGGGCAGAAATTTCTTCAAGAGGCAATAGAGTTCGAAAGCTTTTTTTGCGATAACTCCATCTCACGATCCGTCAGTTATTCCAGCTATGTTTATTCGAAATAGAACTATCTTTTCTGTTTTCTTTTTGCTAACTGTCCTGCTCTCTGGCGGTCCTGTGAATTCAACTCATTAATCGCTAATTTATTTTATGACTAAATGCCTCGCATTATTTAGTGTGATAAATTATAAGCATCTCCACTTTAATTTGGAACTTTTTTGGTTGCCATGAATTTCGATGTAGATTTAAAGTTGGAAAACGAACTATAGTGAACTGATAGCTAACCGCTGCTGAGATGTTAATCTATGCGGTTCGCAAAATGCATCGTTTCCCATATTGTACTTCAGCTGTTTCCGTTTGTCTTGTTGAAGAGTACTGCTTTCGGTTGCCGGTCGATGCACAAATGCTGACTTTATGACTTTTGTTTAGTTGGAATGTCATTTGCTCATGCGGCTCATTGATATTTATCAAGACTTTTTTGGTCATAGTAACAAAGTTCTCATCGTTTACGGGGTGTCCTAGATGCTTCCTCGAAAATGTGGAAACGTTAGTCGTGAGGGCGCACCACGAATGCCCTTAGCGTACTGAGAAATTTGACGTGCATCGATCAGTGAGTTCATATGATTTGCTGATTAAAAAAGTTTAGATTGTCGATTGGCCTCAAGGGGCAATAGTGTTTTTGCGCTCAGGTAACGCGGCTACTCTGAGTTATGCGTTGTGACATTTTCTTGGTCTGCTATGGGATGCGTGAGGTGAATGGACTAATACTTGCTTAGTGGCTACCTCTTGTATTGTACCTTTAGCTTTTGCATATTTCGAGCGTCGCATGCTTGATATTGCGATGCCGTCGCCTTCCGCGAGTAGTAGCCTACTTAAGCGTCTCTTTTGAGGAAGCGCAACTGGAAGCTGTCGGCAGTGTAGAGAGCCGACTGAACGATGTGGCCTCGGATTGTTGTTGTTACAATTTATACATATATTTTTTATTCACGCGATATGTTTATACAGTTTTCTGTCGTAATAGTTTTAACCCAAGATTTAAAGCCTGTATGAAGTGAAGTGTGGACTGACGACACAGAGAGTGGCCGTCTTCCCAGTAAAGATTATTTAACGTTCTCCATCGCTGTTTTATTGCGATTAAAGCCGTGTCGAACTGAACGTGAAAAGGTGCGGATGGGTTGAGGTATGTTAGACAAAAATGGAGATTCAGAGCCGGATAGGTGCAACTGAAGATGTATTTGTATTTGGTTTAAAGTAGGCCGCAACAGTTAGTTGTAGGCGTTAAAAATTGTATAGTAGACGTTGCACAGTTACGTCCTTAGGCCTCAGAAGTCAGTGAAACTAACAGTCTGCTGTAGATCAAGCGATAGCAATGAGCTGTTCAAGGTAAGTCGGAGAAGGTCAAGAGCGTACAGGCGGATCAGACGATCCCCCAGCATGTGTTGTGAGGTTACTCTGAGATAGAATTGAGAGGAAATTAAAGGTTTCCGTTTGCTCTTGCATTCATTCCAGCTTCTAGACTAGTCTTAAAGTCGAGTGAGCCTACGAGTGAACTGCATTACGCCGAGCGATCGACGGCACCACAGAGTTCGATTGCAGGATCGTGCCGGCGTTCGAAGGTGCCCTCGTAAACGAGTCCCTTTTTGTTTTTCACCTCACTGTACGAGTGTGATAAAGCTGGTCGCCGCTTATACTTGTGTTGTTTTCCACTTTACATGATCACAGCCCGACAGAGGACGCCGATACTCGAGAAGACCTCGACGACTAGACGAGGCAAGAGGAGCTAACTCTTATAGAAACCCCAAGCTGTTGTGTGAGGAAATTGGAGTTTGGTTTGGCGATCACTGAGCGATGGTTTAAACATGTTTTCTTATTTCTCACTTCGAATTCCTTCCTTTTTTTGTATGCATATTAGGTCCATACTTTATCTTTCGTCCATGTAGCCTTCTTGTACTACTTTAGTGGATATGCACTCGGACGCACACCTGCGCTGATCAGGTCACTTTCCATAAGCCAGTAGGCGGTAGAGGGGACGCAAATTTTACGAAATTTACAAATATGCTGCAAAGCGGATTGGGAGATACACCGGCGCTATCATCGAACAGTTTGCTTCGTATGTCGACACCTCTGTTCTCATGTCGACGTTACTGTTCGCTCAGCCGGTGGCCGACGTACTTTTTCAGAAACAGTGAGCCATATTTGTGCCACAACCTTAGCATCCATACTTTCCTCACTCGATTTTCTCTATATTAAACGAAGATTCACGGGAGGTTGACGTCACTGCTCAAAAAAATTATTTTTTTTTTGCTAAAAAATAACCCTTAGACATTACATACGTCGGCTTGCGCAATAGTGATGGGTTCGATTCATTCACTTTCTCTCGAAATGCTCAGCGAGAGCTTCTCATCGCTAACTGATTGCGTCGTATTGCTTTATGTTATCACTAGTTTATACTGCACTCCCTTCCGCGTCAAAAAAAAAACCCCGACTCGCTTACCATCATGAACATTGGCTGTGATTCTACGAATCTACGAAGTGGACGATCGAATTGCGATAATTGGCTATTTAGCATTAAAAAGTGATGTTGAGTGCATAAATTCATATAAAATCAACGATGAACTCATCAATATCGATGCCATAGATGAATTGTCGAAATATCTTTGTCATATTGTAGTAATTGTTTTTTTTTTTTTAGTGCAAATATATATCTCTAAATTTAATCTAATATAATTTCACGTTTCCATATAAGTATTTAATTTTGCTATTTTAATAGAAAAAAAAATTTACCCACTTTTATATAAAAGAAAATTTACAGAGAATAATCTCATTATTTTAGTATTACATTACGCATATCATTATATCGTATTATAGAAAATTTTTGAGCAAAACGAATAAATAACAAACAAAAAAAAAAAAAAAAGAAAAAAAAAGATGATTTTCGACGATCGTTAGATTTAGAGAACGCAGCAAAGAAATAAATCATCGTTAAGAATATAATCTTATTGATGAACTCTTTCAATTTGTTTAATTTTTCTTCTATGAATTCTATAATTAACGTGTTATCATCTTCCTCTAAAACGTTAACATCTAAATACGTCGTCCGCTATAAATTCTTACTACTATGCTCTTCACATATTCCGACTAATCCTTCCCGTCATATGAAAGTACTCATTCTTCTCGTATTTTAAGCAAAACCCTCCTAGACGATAGAGCGCATTAAAAACAACTCAAGTGAGACGGATCCACTACGGGAGAGAGGAGGAAATGAGAGTCATGAATGAAATTCGATATCCTAATAACGTTCAACATTAAACAATAGTCGCATGCAGTTCAATAGTGCCGCTTCTGATATTGCCGGAAATGTTCTACACCGAAAGAGTATCTAAAATGGCATTCATCCGATGGAACCTTTGTGGATCTCACACTACCTCTCGGAGCACTATGAAAATCTCTCAATGAACCTACTTCAAAGAAAAAAAGTGAAAAAACCCAACTGAATACTTTCGAAAGCAATACTCGCCTCAGAAATAAGGCAACAAACTCGAGCATCTACACAACGTCCTGTGCGCTCAACGATTGCTTCATGGCTGCAGCAAGTGATCACTTCAACGCTTTCTGAAGGAACGATACTATGGAATCAGTTCCGCCGTCTGTTTCCTTTCCTGCGCTCACCAAACTAACAAAATAAAATGCAAATAATAGAGGCCATCAATACGCAACAAGGCAAGTCAGATCAAAATGTGCAGCAAAGCACTGGAACGCCTTCAGATCCAATAAGCATACGTCGTATAATCACTAAGAAACTGTAATCACCTCCGTATTTCATAATTTTTCAACTACATTCGCCCTCATAACGATCGCGTTGTTTGTTCTAATTAATGTGAAAGCTGAAATAGGCGACCTTTAACAAAAGTCGCTATGCTTTCTGCCCACCTCACTCCTTCTACCACCATTGCTCCCTCGAACCTGTGCCCTTCAATATCCACTATCTGCTTACTGCTGAAGGCAAAATGCCGCCTCACTCACAAACCAGAGCATATAAATAAGCAGTACAATTCAAGAAATAAATAAACAACTCATCTGTATCTCAAGTACACATATGTAAAGCTCCGCTGGCGCTAAAAAAATTTCCGCAGCTCGTTGGGAAAGCAGTGACCCCCCTCCTGACTTCCTGGGAACATCCAAATAAAGGAAGTGTTTCTTCCTAATCCGAATGGCCTGGGAATATGAGCGGGATTAGGCGCAGTCTCAGCGCCGCATCAATTTTTCTGAAGACGAAAGAATGAGCAAATGTTTTCTGAAAGCCGTGGATCTAATCACGTTTTCTGAAGCCGGATCAGACTCAAGCCTACGCGATGACTGGGACTGAATCCGACGCTTCCTGAGGGTCGCACAGCAGGAAATGAAGTTCTCTGAACACTGCAGCCGCACTACCTCAAGCCTATAGTTGATTAAAGGGCACCCATAGTCAATATTATCTAGAACCAGAATGGTAGGTATGTTCTCTCTTCTCCGATGAAGTGGGTGTAAACGTGATATTGGAAGTGATGAGTTGGACAAAGCAGTTCGCCACAGCATTGCCTTAGTGACCAGTCTCTCTTTCAACAAAATACTGGCTGGTGTAGCATTTTCTCCACTAAGTCTGCCAACACAGATCTTCTAAGCTTCCCCCACAAAGCCAACACATCACAACTGCTTCACTCACTGCGATGAATCTCATTTGGTGTCGTCCCACTTCCTTTAAATCGGGTCCGAGAAAGGTGTAACAAAACTTTCAAACCCCACATACTTAGATCAGGCCTTACGCGATTCAGAGCTAGATTGTCAGTCAGCTTGTTAACGACTAACCTGAAGGCGTTACCCGAGGGCATTATTCCTTGGAGGCCAAAGTGGAGTACGGATATTAGGAGATCTTTGTGTCTTTAAATGCCAAAGCACGAGCAAAAACTCTACAGGAGATAGGATCGGAACAGAGCCAAGTATCTCCAGATACCGAATCAGACGCTGAGGAATCGATTCAATTTCCAGCTGGACTGATCTGTCGGAGCTTTACACAACCAATCACAAGCAGCAAGGAAAACAGAAGTGTAACCGAGAATCCTAGCAAGGTATGACATCAAATTTACGTTAACTTCCTCCTATAAAATCCCCCAATTTCGTCAATTTCCATTCACATCAAATGCTCCTCTTTAAGCTCACATTTCAGACAAATATTTGAGCGACGGACGGAGAAATAAAGTGGATCTGACATGATAAAGCAACAATACCCTCACGCGCCAAACTGCGCCGTGCTGTGATAAAATGTCATCCTCAAGCAGAAATTATTTGCCACAATTCGTTTTTACGTCAACTCTACTACTGTGCTACAGTAATGTGATGGCAAAGGGATTAAGAAAGGTGGAGGAGGGAGGAGGTTGGAGGATCTGAACGCGACCGAAAAGGAATGGCATAGAAAAAGTCGACGTTAGCGCAGCATAGAGGCAACTCTGGGCAATAAACACCTATTGTCCATGCATACACGTAGCATCTACCACAAAACAATAGGCACAAAAACATGACGGTAACCGAAGAGATTCAAAAAGAAAATTATACATCGCTTAAAGCGCTAAACCTCAAACGCGGTGTATTAACAAGTGGGGAAACCGTGCGTTCGCAGATACCGCCTCGACTGCTTCTCCAGAAGGTTGACTTTGATATGTGTGTACAATGGGAGGCGACTCAAGCTTATCAAATCGTAGCTTAACGATGACAATCCGTCGTTTCGCCAGCGTGATTTGGTAGCCGACATCAGTTTATAGCGGCATCTGAAGCATTTTCACCAAACGTGAGAGGAAAGAGTAAAACGAACGGCGAAGTAATTCGCAAGACGAAGGGGAGGTAAGCATCAGTAAACGTAATGATCCAAGAAAGCTTTCGAAAAATCTTTTCTTCCCCATACGTTGTTATGCGAGATTACTTATATCGAATTCCCACACTCAACACTAGCCGCTGCTAATGAAACTGCTCAAATATTTTCTCTCGAAAAGGCTGCTGAACGTTTATTCCCGAGAACGACCCTCCTTCACAATATCCGTAGAGCACCTTTCACGAACTCCAATAACCCCCCCCCCCCCCCTTCCGTTCCCTTTCCCCTTCACCCACCGCGACAGCACCCGTTCTTACTGCGCGAAGTGAGCATTCACTCACGAGAGGTGATATCAATCCGATAAAAGCTGCGGTCTCTTCAGCTGAACACCACTGTGGTTTATGGTTGCTATAATCCTCACTAGACATACTTCACAGCACAACATTACCACTTTGCCAGAAATCCCGCATATGTATGCAATGTTCAACATAATGGCTAAGCACCTCTAAACGTTCACGATGTAATTCTACAATGAAATACTCGCGGAACAACTCTGTAAATCCCTGAAGTAATACTCGGTGAGGAGAAATACTTCGAGGAATTTTAAGAAGCATTTAATTCGCTATATTTTGCACTCGAAGCAATAATAAGAAGAAAAAAATCGGCGCTGCTTCCTATCTCGATTATATTACTAAAATAAAGCGAAATATAACTCAGCGGTCGCATAATGTTCAGGTATCTTAAGAAGGAGTCCCTCAAAAAGCATAAAATTCACCTGTTCACCGGGTTCTTCTTTTCAGAATTGTGCTTTATCATCTTATAACGAGCTATTTTTGCTGGGTATCGTGAGATCTTATAACCGGCCAAAGTGACTCTGAAAGGCTTTCATATAGAGATCAGCTTTAAACACAAACGAACCCTACAAACGACCCAACTATATGCACAAACAACAAATAATGAAATCTTTCACTTCAAACTGTTATTTCACTGGACGAAGATTCCGTGTGTGGGCAATTTATCGTTAGCTATCCTAAAGCTAGCGACGTTATTCTCCCTTCACATCCAATCACAATTTCATATACTGGTGATCTATGCAACGAATACTTCCTTGAAAATCATTGATACTCATCGAAAGTATCAAAGCTGGCGACTACAAACGTTGGTGAACTTCTCAGTGAAGAAAAAACCGGTGTGGTTAATCTATGTTTCAATATCATCGAATATTTCGCTTCGGAGTGAATTTCTCATTCTATGTCTCTCCAAGAACGAACTGCATGCTAGACAAATAGTATAACCCTACCGCCTCGAATCCATTCAAGAAACTTGCAAGTGTGGCAGATTAATGACAAAAGATCGCTGTTAAAAGTCGTTTCGGAAAACTGCTACCTCAAGAAATGACTAACACTAATTGAAACAATGGTATCGTCTCACTAACAGCAACTCTTCTCGATGAAAACTTAGAACTAAGAATTCCCCATCACCTCACATGTTGTCGAAGCCTACTTTTAAGCATTACATAGGAAATCGCAATAAATAGGGAAGGAATAAGGGGAAAAGGGAGCCCAGACAAGTGGGAGGAATCGAAATCAAACGTTGACTAATCTCACACCTTTCCTAGTTTAAAATTAGCTTAATACTTCCTATAAATAGCGATTACTTAGCTATTCATTTGATTTTAAAAATATATGCAACCACGAAAAGGTAGATCTATGCGTCAAAAAAAAAAATTCACCCTCCTGTTATGCCTTTAAGTATCGCTATTTAATTTTTAAAAACGAAAAGAGTGAAGGAAACAAACCTCGTAGAGAGGTCGTCGTCTTCTCCTCCCCAACCCCAATAATCATTCGAGAAGCCGTTTATACGCTCGAATTGTTCCCTCGTCAACGCACTAATGCCACCAAATATTGACCCGTATGGCAATCTGCAAATCACTACTGAAAAGCGCAAAAATATGACCGATAGCCAATAAACAAAAACTGCTTTAGTTACCAAAAAGAGGTTTTAATCAATCACGATTAATTTAAATATTTTCTATCGGTCCGTGAACTGCTTCCATCTATGATTCTCTTTCAATATCACATACATCAGTTTACTGCCGAATAATCAAATCACCGATTGGTATCCTATCCGTTGTAGCTATACCTATCCCTCCTTTCTCATCGAATCACAATAAACACCCCCCCCCCCCCTTTCCCTTATTATAATGCTTCAAGCTTTTAGAGTGGCATTCACCACTTGTTTTTTTTTTTTTTTAAATATTATCGAAGAACTCCTATCAGCTCTCTTTCTCTTCGGATTCTCATTGTAAGAGAACTGCTGACGAAGTCTATTCATCAGAATCATTTTAACCACCGCTCAATATTCATTATTTCTTTCATCATCATATTCTTTGTTGGCAGTTGCTGCGACAAAACGAGGTAATAGTGAGAAAGAAAATGAGAGAAGTCGAGGAGGGGAGGGGGGGGGAAGGAAGAGGAAGAGAGAGGATAACTGGGAAGGGATGGAAGGAGGGGAACGGGGATAGAAGGAAGAGGAAGGAGGAACGAACGGGAGGAGGACTACATACGATCGCGCAAGATGCACAGTATAACCCCATCATAATGTGCGTATGAAGAAATCAACTAAAGCACACGAAAATATGAACAAATAGAAGTGCGCAGCAGCATTGTACGAAAATTCACATCTAGATGTTTGAAATAAAATCGAAACACCTAACTGTTTAATTATTTTAACGATGCTATCGCTGGATCAATGACAACGAGAAACAATCGTCGGGGCGAGGAAACGGCTATAACTCCACCTCCAAACGACGTAAAGTGCGAAGAAGGGGAATGCGGTGAGGAGGAAAGGATAGGGCAATGACCGCGACAAATGCAATAAATTCATACTTATAATCAAATTTATCGACGGCTACGCTCATATGACGCGGCTCATCGGGACACGAATAAAGATTCCGATCATCCTCCGGCAACAGATCAACGTCGTGAAAAATGAAACATTTCCAATCGTGTAGTTTGATCGCCTCCGCATAACCGACGTTCATCAATTTGGCACGATTGAATGTCTCATTGGCCGCTTGCTCGACCACAAAAATCGCGTAATCCAATTGTTGCTTCGTCAATAAAGAATGCAAATTGTGTAAAAACGTTCGTAGATGTGATTCGCGATCCCTGAAAAATTAGAAGAAAAAAAACTAAACAAGCCGAAACGTTCATTAACTATCACCTCATTTTTTTTCACTACATTTCAGCAATCTTTATTCATCCAAACATCTAGAATAGACTCTTAAGAAACTGCTACTCACCTGTAATTAATTACCTCTAGTGTAGAGATCCATTGACTAGCTCGTGTGATATTGAGCGACAGGTGTGACCTCTTGATGAATGCGAAAATTATATTTAGTTTATTTCTTCTTTTGTTCAAAGAGCTCAAAAGTATTGTCCTAAAACAAGCGTCTTCTTTCCTTGCATATCATCCTCACACATGAGAACCTAAACAGGCGATCCGATATAGAATTTCTTCATCTAAACAAAAAAATCTGCGCTTTCTATCCGGTAATTCCCCTATATCTTTATGGGTTCGTTAAACAACGAACAACCGGATCAGAAGAGGAAACAATTCAAAAAAAATACTATCTTGTAACAATAAAACGTGAATGATGATAGCATATTTACGCAATTTCACTATCATTACAGGGGAAAAAAAACGCCCACTATTAGGATTACAGGTTTATTAACCTCTTTGCGTGAGGCGATCGGTGACAAATATCGCTATGAAGGCGTATTGCCAGAGAATTATAGCTCAACTATATGCGATTAGATGGAAAGATTCCCTAAACGAAGAGAAATATTCTACTCTCGATTACGCTATCCTGCATATTGGTTTCATTTCAAATTTCACTGATGCAACTAAATGAAGAAATTCATTCATTCATCTCAAATCAGCGGAAATTTCAACGAAACGATCTCTCATAATTTAGTGCAAAACATACGAAGAAATAAATCACCTTTTTAAGTGATGCATATTCAATTTCCCTCATAACGTTTTCAATTGCTCAATTCTAACAAAAATAAAGCAATAAATAACGAATTAATTCCTTAAAAGAGAGCAGAAAAAAAGGAAACACATAGCCCCGTGTAACTATGAGATGATACAAGTGCCGTAATGTGGGGAAATTCCTAAGAAGGAAATTAATGCCATAAAAGGATAACCTGAATGAACAGCATAAAAGAGGGATAGAATAACAAAAAAAAAACCTTCAGCATGCTCAATGATAAATACTCTAAAATATAACAACTTTCACTAAGCGAATTGTGCAATCTTAGCCGCCGATACTGCAATTATAAACGAGAAATCATCGACTCAGAAAACAAGACGGAAACATCTCGAATAGGCTCAAATTTGCGATAGGTTCTCATATGAATGCTCATTATGCGAATTTTCACAGCAGAAAAGGCGAAAAAAACAAAGGAAACACCGACCTGTATGGAACGACGACTGCAACTCGATGCCTTGCGCGACATGCGGTTGGCATTCCATGACCACCGGGCTCCAAAAAAGGATATAATCGTTGCAGCTCGACAAAAGATGGCGCATCCATCCAAACTTTTATCGGTCCTACAAGCACCGGAGGTGTCATCGGGCATAGCTGTAGATTCTCATTCTGTGTTCTCATCATCAGCTGCTCATCGTTCGTCCAATTATCTTAAAAAAAATTTTTCGTCCTATTTAATGGCGTTCAATTTGGATTCGTAACAATTCCGACATTTTTCGCATAACTGCAGAGTTTCGTTGAATATTTTTATGATTTTAAAGATGAAATAAGAGGAAATACTTTATAGTCTTCGAATATTTCGGAGTAAATTGTACGGATATTTCATCAATGAATCGATTTTTGAATATATCTATAATGGGGGATTTGCAATCAAATATGCTCGCTTTGAGATGCAAAAAGAAGAAAAACTCATCGGGCAAAATGCCGACCTCATTGGAGAAATTATTTCTATACATTGAAATTTCATATATGATAATTCTCAACGACAAATGAGACTCTTAGCGCTTAGTACGCACATTTCGACAGATATTACGCTTGAGAAGAACTCCTCATCTTCTTTTTAATAAACATTTTTCACTTCCCTCGAGAACCTTCGTAAATATAAAATATGAATTACGCATTAAATAAGGGATTGAGGTATTTGTCACGGCGCTCTAGTTGAATTTCACATCTTAGCGCTTTATCAATGCAGAGAGATCTCTGCAGAGACGACAATAACATAATGCTAACCAGATGCATGCGACATCGACGAATTATCGAGCATCGGGAATTCGACCGATTCGAGAGCGGAAACGGCTAAGTCATTAGTGGAAGTTGATTGCGGGAATAGTTGAAGTGTTGTGAGCGTTTTTGGAGCCGATACGACAAACGCTGGACTCCAAAAGGTCGAGTCAGGCGAGAGAGGACAATCGCTAAGCAAGAAATGTATGATTGCGACGCATAATGCGAGCACAATCACCAACTTCAATTTGCTGTTCATGACTGCAGCGATCGCGTTCACCTTTCATCACCACTCCACGCAACTCCACATCATATACGACGTCTAAAACGCTATCTGCAGATTTTTTTACTCAACTTTATATGATCATAGCATATAAATAATGAACTTTTGTCATTCGTAAGCGATACATATATCATAAAAAATAATCGACGTGGCATTGAAAGAATTTCTTCAAGCATACAAATATAATAATTAATTTCATAGTTATATAGGAAAATGAGGTACCACCTTTGCGGCACTAAAATAAATCGACTAAAAACATCAACGAAATAAAAAATATAACAGTTGCACGAATAAGTGGCACAAAAACGAGCACAATTCTTCGTATAGATTTCATTCACTGATTAAATGACCTATGCGAAAATCTTCATAAATTACTTCCCCCCCTCTTAACCTGAAATTCATAAATAAAAGTACCATAAGAGAGGACGCCTTTATCAGCCATGAGAAACCCCCCTAAACCTGAAATCCATAAATAAAAGTGCCATAAGAGAGGACGCCTTTACCCGCCATGCGTCATTCATGTTTCCGCCAGGACGAGAAACGAGTTCTGCCCGGGCAGATATCGATGAGGAGTTTGCGCCGTTTGGTCCTTCAACGAGAACTTTTTGTGAAGAATATTCGAAAGACAAAGAATCGCTTGCGAACATAGACGAACATTTCAACACAACGGACAAACACTGCCGTCATTGTTGAGTGCTCGTTCACGAATGCGGTCGAAAGGTGCCGTCGACGGGGGGTGGGGTGGAGGTCGTCGTCGATGGGTTTCGCTGATAGTGAGAGGAGGGAAGGGGACACGGGATGGTGTGCTCTCTTAGAGAGGAAATATTGCTCAAAATTGTTGACAGTAACAGTGGGTGAGCGATGAACGGGAATAATTTATGAAATGAAAGGGGATGGGGTATTTCAAGAGGCGACTATACAATTTACAACTTTCCTCAAGTTTTGCTCGAATACGTTAACATTCCGTGCTGGGAATACGGCCTGAACGCATTTCGCCTATGGCCATAAGGAGATGAATTAAGCGTGATCCTGTCCGAATAAACTAATCTCGATGGTTTTCGTGTGCTCATGAATTTCAGCGGCTCAAGTGTCCGGTCATGATGAAATCGTCGTTCTATGCATTAATTTATGGCTTCCCGAATTTTGGAATTTTCAGAAAAACTCTTACTTTTCATATTGGCTTACTTGATAATCATTATTGCTAAGGGGATGCCAACATTCGCTTCACTCTATGAATAAACGATCAAATAAGGAATGCTAATTAAAGTTGCAAAGTCTATGTATCTTTTCTGCTTCGTACATATATAAAATAGTTTTATCACTATACGAGTAAGTGTTTATTATCGATGTGAATGTTAGTGCTACTTGATACCTGAGGTTCCACTAAAGCATTACAAAGAGATTCTCATCTGCAAGGCGAAACGTTGAAATTCTTTTTATTATCATGAAGCAAATGACCTTATTTAAACAAATAGCTAATTAATAAGAACCGAAAAACCTTTCGATGAGTTTCTTATATTTTCGCGACGAGAAGGGTTTCTTGCGTTAAAGAAAGTTGGAAGGATTTCTAAGTTTATGATTAAGAAATAAAGAAGCATTAGAAGTTAGGCGTCGAGTGAAGTTTCTCTATGATATTGCTCGAAGCGATCGAATATAGTTCTATTTTTTTTGCAATGATAACGGCTTATGTTTATCTTTAAACTATGATATGATAAGCGTTTGTTAGGTAAATGCTCATAGACACAGCTAAGAAGCTCATTCTGGCAATGTTCATCGCATAGGTAACTCAAAGATCCTCCCTCTCAAGGTCGATTCCAATGAGGCGACCTCTCTGCATGTGCATAATTGTGTGTGTATGTCTTCTATAAAATGTTATTTCTTATTATGAACGTTTATATTTGTGCGTATGCATTGCAGTTTTGAGAGAATTTCACCTCATTTGATTCCATCTTGTAAGGCCTTTCGTTTCCTCTTATAATGCCATTCTCTCGTAGTGGGAAAGAGAACAAACGCTATGAAACGGCTTTACTATGTTGTACCTATGCTCATAATATGAAACAATAGAAACACAAATGGGATTACTATTGATAGAGTTACATCTTAGATTGAAAAGTGCGAAAATTACCTCGAAAAGTGCGAAAATCACCTCGAAAAGTGTGGAAAATCACTTCAAAAAATGAGAAAATTACGTCGAAAAGCGCGAAATCCAGGGAAATGCGAAAAATGCCTTCCTAAGAGTTGCACTAATCTCTACAGTAAAATGCCGATATACGATGTTAACGATCTCACCTATAAATAACATTAATTATGAGTCATTTAAATTATAGAATTAAATAACCTATCAAATATATACATTACAAATATTTCAGGAAATCATTTATTCGATCCATTCCTATCATTTAGAAGTCAATAAATCCTTTCTTTTCTTCCTTTTTTTTGTTTCGGGAATGTTAACAGCCGAATTATTGAATTTAATCAATGATTTCAAAAATGTTTTTCCACAAATTCCTTTCCGGGAAATTTCGATAGAATTGTGTAAATTCCCTTCCGGGGAATTTCGTGGAGTCGTACATCTTCATCCACTCATTTTTATGGACGACAATAATTGAAAAGTATCCGGGAGAATATGCGTCGTCTATCTTGCCTTATTTGAATTCTCTATAGAATTTGTATATGTGAATTTCTCTGTCTATATTCGATGGAATGAAATAAATATGAAAATTCGCACATTTTTTATACAATTCATGAGTCGTCGAGGCAAATATATCATAAGCAGTTTCATCTTTTGCGTGTGTGTGTGTGTGTGTTTGAGAGGGGAAAGAGGTAGAGGGAAAGGGAGAGGGACATTATTGCAATAAAATAACCGAAATTGCTAAAAGCGCAATAAATTCCAACATTCTCAATGTGATTGTCGTTATTTTTTTCGATAGGCATTGTTATGTGCGAAATGATGGCGATGCGATGTGAAAGTGAACGATTGAGAAAATCCATAGTGTACATGTAATCAGTAGTTTGTTAACACTAATGCAATACATACAGATAAACCTTTGAGTTGAGCCCATAATTATAGAGGCATTATGCGTCACTAATACTCGTGTGATAGTGCATTAAATGAGGCCGATCGGCAACCTGAACTTTTATGATCGGTGTTCGGTGAATAGCACTTTTTTTCAAGGATTTGCCATAGGAGAGGAGAGGATTGCATCAGGTGAGAGTTGTTTGAAGTGAATGTTGGGTTTTTCCCCGAGCAAAATTAAAGAAATATAAGGCGGAAAACGAAAAACAAAGGAGGAAAATAAAGACAGAAAGGAGGGAGGCGTACTATCGAGATATGATTTCATTTCCATTCAATATTTTCCTCTCTCTTTTATAATTTCGATTATATTTGCATTGGAAATTTCAGGATACACTTGCATAGCGATATTTTATGCAATTGAGCAATTGCAAATTTTAATTATTGCAGAAATATTTTGCAATGAACAGAGTTATTAATTCGATGAATAACTCATTCGTGGATAATGATTATGGATTACAAGAATATCAATTTGCATTAAACGATTTCCATAAAGCGGCGAGAAAGCAGCCATTCTTTCCGGATCCATTGTTTTATATTTATACCCCGCTCGTTTTTGCAGCCCTCATCTCCTCCCTCTTCCTCCACCCTCCGATCCTCTTTTGCGATCTCAGCACAAAAAACGGCCAAAAAAAGGAGCAAGAAACTGCTTTTTTCAGGATTTCTGCGATTGAATCGGATCAAGAGAAGTTTATTATGACATATTTGAGGAAATATGCCTTCGGAATTTCACTAAACGAATTTATTTCCGATAACAGTGAATTATAAAAATTAAATGAAGCAAAATGTCCGGAAAATCCCCAGAAAAAAGCCCTCTTCCGGAAAACATAATCAAAATAAATAAATAAAATGAGTGGAATAAAATCATAATGGTAGAAATATTTGTATATAAATAAGGTTTTTTCCCACTACGCTGATGTAATTCAACATTCCAAACATACAATTCAACTTTAAGCAGTAATACTTTTTAGTAATTAGTAAGTCGATAAGCTCCTATAATCGAAGAGAAATATAAATATGGCTGATTTCTCTCATATTCACCGATCGTTTATTGTTAGCAATCGCTTCTTTCTATAGAGAAATTTCCCATGAGATTTTGTTTCATAATAAAAGCCTTTTTTCTTCTCATATTGTGTCGGCATTCATTGGCAATAAAAACTTATCTGAAAGAAGATGCAACATCTTTTTTCTCTCTCTCTCTCTTCTCTCTCTCTTCCCTCTCTCTTTGCTGAAAATGTAAACAATTTCTCCTCTCTAAATTCACATTTCAACAATTATGAAAGGAAAAAAGAGAAAAGAAATTCGCTCACTGAGACAACGAAATTTTTTAGTGACATTGAATTATCGACAAGTGGAAACTTTAACATGCAATCGGCAAAATAACTATAAGCAATGAGAATATCCTGGAAGTCATAAAATTGTCCAGAATCGGATATTTCCTCCGAGGAATTTCCGGAACTTTTCTCGGAAAAACGTTTGAGAGAGTGACTTATCCGAGTAGCAGAATTTATCTACTTTTTAAGCTCATTGTAAGCAGTATTATTGTAAGCAGTAAGTCAAAAACGCATAGAAATTATTTGCATGACAAATTGGGGCGAATTTATAGCCGCGAAAATAGCGCCTCTAATTTCCTTCTGCTCAGATCTTTCTGAACCAACAAATGCTTAATGAAGTGCCAAAGCAGTAAAACGGTCTCTGAAAGAGTATACTGAATGAAGAAGGTGCGAATTTGCAATGAATGAAAAGGATACTTCTAATTGAGGTCTTTATGAATTTTTTTCCTCATTTATAAAAATGGGTGGGGAATTTTCCAGAAAATAATATAACTTTAAATGAAATCCATCGACTTTCTTCTACTGAACTCTCACTACAACTTCATAGCGGACGCTGATGGATGAGTGAGCATAAACAATGGTTGATGCGACGTTTACACAGGCAGATATCAGCAAATATGTTCAATGATGGCAGATTCACATAGGCTACGAAATAACGAAACAACAAACGAGCGGCACATATGTTATGACAAGAGATGTCAGCAATAAATGGAAACGTCGTTTCAAACGATCGTTGATGCTATCAATGGAGTAAATAAAATTCCTTTCTTTTTACGCGTCATATCGTTTCATTAAGCCATACTTTAAATCATTTCGAATAATAAAAAATTAAAAGTGCTCTTAGATATATATATGCGTCTATTAACATTTATTTAATGAATGGAAAATAAAAAATTAACGAATGATATGAAATAATGACGAATAAGAGGGCATTCATAGATAAGCAGAAAATTTATGGCAACTTCACACGAAGAAATTGAAATATCTTTCTAAAGAGCATCCAAACAGAGCGAACAGTAAAATGATTCATTAAGACGATTCATCGCTAAAAGAGAAGCTCCAAGTTCGATCCTCACAAATAGAAATACATATGAAGGAACGGATGAGACTGAGGTGAATCTCTTTGATCTCGAAGAACTTCGAAAATAGAACAACAATCAACGAGTTGTATATTGATGATAGAAAGTCAAAGAAAGTCTTGCGGATGAAAATTCTGATGAAATGCTTTTCAGCAGGCTTCTTTGTACATCAAAAATATATTTAAAATGTGGAATTGAAGTAGGAAATTGAAATGTAGTAATGTAGTTTCAGCATTTAGTACGTTCACATGAGAGCCTCCTCTCACTCTCCTTAATGCGCTTAAAGTATCGTATAGAGGGCAGAAGTGAAAATGAGAATTCACCTCTATCAGCGAGAGCGGAAAACAAATCAACGGGTAGTCGAACTGAAAGAGTTTTAAATGAAGATGAAAAGCAACGAAGTGAGAGTAGCGATGACAAACTTCCGTTTCGCAAAACATCCGTGGAAAATAATGACTGGTCTTTTGCCACTCTACATGACCGTCTACTACGCATGTCGGTTTTCGGGCGATTCTCTACTCTTTTTCACCTTTTCATGCTTTCGCATGCCAACGCATTGCACTTCTCTGGGGAATTTTCGACTGGCTGACATCGTCGAATGCGAATCACACTCATCACAACGATTACAAATGTGAAAATTATAGACAAGTTCTTGGTGCGATCGATTGTTGCAGCTGTTGCTTCGACCGACGAAAGTTTGCTCAAACACACATTCCTTTAGAAATCTTATCTGATATTACAACGCCTTATTTCAATATCAGTTCGGATCAGTGCCGCTACAGCCATATCTGTCTATTTGCCGAACTCAGAGGATGAGTTCGTATATTTCTTTAATAAGGGATATGAGGCTCACAGTTTGCGGCTAATATCACACGATTACAATGTGAAACATCCTCAAATCGTATAAAAATCATGAAGCTTCATTAAGTAGAAACCAGAATATGCCATCAAATAGTTAAGACTAACTGCACCTATAGTCCTAAGCGACTGAGCAGGACGTGAGGTCTGTCTCCAGAAGCGGAACACAGGTGCTGCTCGACCATCGTTATTTCTAACACATATTAGTGTTCAAGTTAATGTAACACGTATTTATTATCAAATATGCTTTCATAGAAAATAGACTCACCTAATTCATTGAGACTATCATTGAAGTTATTTAAGCTTGATGGCGGAAATTCGAGCAGCTATTGCATAGTGGGGAATTTTCTGATGCAACTTTTGAGTCAGAAAACTTGAAAACAGCACCATCTATGGATATTTTAATCACTGAGATGATAATTCGTTACAATAAAAGCATAACAAAAATTATCAATTAAAGAATAATTACTAATGATGTGGAAATATCAGCATATCGTCGATGCGAGAACGAGATTCGTTTCGTCGATAAGTTGGCCTCATTGAGAGAAAAAATTATAGGAAACGAATTTCTCGAACAATTCGGCACTAATCTATGGAAATGGGACAATATTTCGATAAAATCGACGAAGGGAAATATCGTCGTCGAATGCGTTTAACAAATTTTATCTTCTCTCTTGCAATATATCTCTTTAGACTTTCCCATCGCTCATCGATCAAATCCTCCCTCACTCGACTAATCGTCAACATTTTGCTTCTTTTCCACGCATTTCTGGATTCGTTGGTTTAGTAGTGCACGAATCGATGCATTCATCAGTTCATTTTACGACACCGAAATATACAAACATCGAAAATATCTTATTGCTTTTTCCTAAATCACAAACATCAATAATAATTCTCTCTCATTAATAGATTTCATTTCAGCTCATTAAATGATGATATTCCAAATCTAAAGAGGCCAAATGGCGAATTAAATGAAATTTTTAAAGTATTTCATTAAATTTTTCTTCTTTCAATATATTTCTTTTCTCCACTTCCTTTATACCAACATTGAAATTAACATTTTCCATTTTCAGCTATTTTCACTGTTTTTCATTCTCATCACTCATTTTCAGCTTATGAGAGATAGTAACGTCATAGAGAAATCGTTATTCGAAGGACTGATTCACCCATATTTCACGAGATTTGAATGGTGAAGAAGCGATAAGAGCAAAGACGATTGATGAATATAAACACATGAAAGAAAGAACAAAGTGACCGATGGATGGATCAATCATCGAATTGATTTACCATTGAACAGGAAATAAGAATTATGAAGTACTATGCGATTTCAAATCCTCAACAGATTTTATGTTTTACGCCAAAATTTCATTGCTAATATGCGATAAATGAGCAAAAATTCGAAAATTTCAACGTAATAGACGAATTACTTGCACCTATAGGCTAAATATAATTCTTTGAACTTAAGCTCAAATATAAGTGATTGACGTGGTTAGTAGGCTTCTCGTCAACGGCTTCTCAAACACCGTTGTGTCACAGAAGGATGCTGGACGATTAGAGCCCGATATATTCTGAAATAATAGTAAAAATGCTAATTTTCTAGCTGCAATTTCGAATAGCACAAATGCTTCGTCGGCAATGAATTACAGCGAAGTAAGTTGGCTAATTAAAGAGTAATTTCCTAATTTAGTATTTAAAAAGTCGAATTTCATCGTTTGAGTATTCATTGATTGCGACTTTTTCCATCATAAACGAGAGAAATATGGCCTATAAATTGATAAGATATTGAGATGACGAACATAATAAATGCTTGCCAATGAAGACGTCAATAAATGAAATATACCAAGGTGCTGTTTATTTCTCCAATAAGCGCATGAATTTTTCAATGCTAACCATTGACGAAGTGGGCTCCATAGTTTATAGCTCTTTGATTCACCCATTATACATATCATAATTTTTAAAGTCAACCTCAAACATAAATGATGGACCCGATCGGTGGGCTTCTTCTTGATCGCTGATCAAACACCTTTGTATCACAAAAGGATACTAAACGATTAGAGCCCCATTATTCACACCATTCCATATATAATGGTGTGAATGAAATGATCGTTTACTTTCAGAAATACGAGGTAAATATGAGGTAACCATTGTCTGATATTTCATTTTTATGAAAGTATCTTTACAATATCGAATATCTTCAGTATGAAAACGATCCAACTGCACAGCTGCACCACTTATCCGTCGCTCGAGTTGGTGATATGAAACCGCTAATGGCTTAATTCACATAAACTGCATTCGTGAGGTTCATACAACGTGGATCGACCATTGCCCAAAGGCGGCTTTCAGAGAGGAATGTACCACATAACTGCTTATTATTTCAAAATGATTTGTTGCTCTAATAGAACATTTGATTGGAATACTTGTACTTGAAAGTTATGATGGAATGGACGAGAGCGAGAATGTAGGCAATAACGACGGAATAGTGCTGTAACAAATGAAAACTTGAAAATGATATCGGTAAACGAAAAATTTAGCGATCGACAACGAATGCGAACGTAGCGAAGTAGAGCCGAATCAATCGATATGTATATCGGGGGGCGGATGCACGTTGTAGCCGGTGTTTTTGTGTTGCGTGTGTGATTGGATCGCCGAGTTGAAAAAAGTGCTGGGGAGGGGGGTGTGTTGGCACTAATTTCATGGGGGCGATATTGCATTACAGGTGGCTATTTTTTCATGTTCGAGTATAATAAAGCTGTTCAGCTTTGATGGATATTCTCTGTGATGTGCTCTATTGCCAAATTGATAGCCTTCACTTAATTCCCTGTTAATGGTCACGTTTCATACTCGTAAACAAATTAATTTTGATTCATTTATCATCTTTTTGTGTCACCTTTCTTTTATTTAGTGGAAAGATGTGGTCATCCAGAATCGGTTAGTTATCCTTAAAAATCTCCCCACTTGTATCAGATCCACGTCGGCAAACGATTATCGTCATTTGGCATAGTTCAGAGTTATCGCGTGCGGTTGCGCGTTTGCGTTCTTCCGAGTGGTTTTTTTTTTCTTTTTTGCCATTGCTATTGTTGTTTATACGAATGCATCTGTGCTCGTTGATCGGCGATCAATTGTTGACTTTTTTTGGTGTGCGTAAAATTTTATGAAGTGTAAGCGCCTGTAAATCTTTCTTCATGCTTCTTAGGTTAATTACTTTCATGGTATATTTGTGAGTTGTTTATTTAATCGGGACATTTGCGCCTTTGATGGCGATTCAGGTGTGTGCCCGATTAGTCATTCAGTCCAGTCGTAGATCTTCTACTGCATGAGATCTTCAATGAATGTGACATGACGTCGTATCACTAGACCGGATAGTGCTACCACATCACTTTAACAGGTATCATCACCACAGCTAGTGGCACGAAGTCACTCAGGTAGATAGTGGCGCGCTCATTTTCAGTCTGCTTCCAATTCTGCAACGGTTATTTTTTGGGATTGTTATTGGTGGAAGAGTGTCATTTCAAGATCGTTTTATAATTCCCACTCGTCTCATTAGGCTAAAATTTACTATAGCTGTTGGCGATTTCCCGACACCTTTCTTGTGTTTTCTTTCAGAGCCAAATTATCCCGTTCACATACTCAAAACGACTATCGGGCGATTATCGGCTTGACTAATCCAGTCTTAACCATCGGATGGTAATTGTGCATTACTTCTATTTGATATTTCGCAGGAATTCATCAAATTCCTGTTAATTGTTCATTGGCTATTTAGTTCAGTCATTGCAACTCAAAAATGCGTTCGATCGTTTCGCCAATAACATCGTTATTTTCTATTGATTTCATTGATTGGAGTGGAAGTCATCTTATCTGCTCACTCTGTTCACTCGGTGGGTTCATGAATATAGGATAAGGGGGTTGGATGTTGGCTCGAGCTTCTCCAGCGAGGTAATTTTGCTGGGTGTGTGTTGACAGCGCTCGTTCAACGTCACCGAATGTGTTGTTGACGGCTATGCTAATTTTTTCGGCTCTTGTCCAGAGGTGATAGCGTGTGAGAATGCGTCCATTTGTCAACGTTTTTGATTTGTTTTCTTTCTGCGATATTCATTTGATGCATAGGTGGAGTGACGTCTTAAAAAGTTGTGTGACTCTTTGTTTTTGCTGGCTCTCCTCGGCGATGCTAGCTGCTTTATTGAGTATCGTCTGTGAAATGCTCTGTTAATTTTAGAGAAAGCGCACTTCGTTTCAGTAGATTATTTCCCGTAACGGGCATTAATGAAGTGATACCTGTCGAGGGATTTTTGCTATTTTATGCGATCCCGGAAATTCCGAACTTATGAATCTGGATTGCTCGCTAATCGGTCGGCAGCAAACGACAAAGACGAATTGTTTTATTTATTTTGCGATGTTATTTCGATGCAAAGTTGGATGTGAGAAAGGGCTTTTATGTTTCAAAAGTGGAACATTGCATGCAATTTGAATTGCGTTCCCTCCAAAAAAAAAGCCGGCGTTCATGGGTGCAGTTGCGATTGTCGATCGCCGCTCGCAACCGCGTTACTCTCGATCGGTTCCCCCAAACCACTTACTCGATGTCTTCGAATTCCGTTTTTCCCGTTTCCTACCGCCTATATGCGTGTCGACTTTTCAGTTTTTCGTTTTATTGCTTTCCCATTCAATGGAGGCAGTATTGCATTGCAGATTATCAGGGCAAAGAACTTTGTATTTTTCGGTAAGGTCATCTTTTCCACTCTCCAAACTGAAGGCATCGAAACTTTTCTCATCGGAGGGTAAGCGAGTGATGCTTACGATCGGTCTCTGTTATTTCGAAGTAAGGTTTGTAAGCGTGATAAGAAATGAACAAATAACGAAATGTCCGGGATTAAGTACTGTTTTTTCTTTTTCTTTGGTGTATTTGTCGATGTTATGTTATGGCTGCATTTTGCCGTATCAGTTTATAGAGTTTTTGTTGCTCTTCGACATTGTCGCCGTGGAACTGTTTTTCACTCATTTTGCTTAAGTGATCTCAAATGCCCTCAGTTCAGTGCCCACTTCATTTTACCTCACCGACACTTGTGGTATGGTGATATATGCAGTGTTCAGGAGTTATACTTGGCTGACATTTTTGGAGAGGTTGCTTTGGCTCCAGTCTAGGTATTATTGGCGTGTTGAGCTCGCATTCCACTCTTCTTGTATTATCGATGGAAGGATTTAGATGAGCGAGCGTACCGGCTTGACACCCTGATGCGCTTTTCTGATTTTTTAGGGATTTCCTAATGGTCGGAAAGGCTATCATGACTTATGTCCAATATTCCACATCCGTGTTAAGTAGGATGAGGAGGGAAGGAGGAGGAAGGCCCGACTTCTTCCGAAACTGCTATGTCCTTGATTTCTAGCAAATCGATTATGAAATAAGCAAAGCCTAAAGTTGTATGCAAAAAAAAGTTGTTAATCGGAATATTTCTACATTTTACAAAACTTCCATGTAGTTCCACTATCGCCGTGCCCAGTTCTCGATTCTCTTGCCGTTCATTTTGACATATTCCTATCATTGATTTTGTCGTATCATTAGCGTTGATTGGAGGCCTGGCGAATTGTGCTTTCGCATTCGAAATTGCCCTACAATATGACTGAATTGGTTCATAAATCGATTTCTCTTCGAACGGTTATTTTTATGCCTCTAAAATATCGCTTGTGAGTGATTTGTTAAACTCATTAATAGAGGTGATGGATGAAGACGTGTTGGCGTTGAAGTTTTCATTTTTGAGATGACATAGAATTCAGAAGTGTTCATCGTGGAAACGGTAGACGAAATAGAATGGAGGTGAGGAGACGGTGTTTTCACCAGTTCATTGATCCATACAATTAGCATTTGATAGAGCCTAAGTTAAGGGTAGAGTGTTAGCAGACGGTATGAAGTATATTTGAAACTGCGTAGTTTACCTTGTCGGAAAGAATACACGAAAATGTCATCATAGAGTCACTTTCCTTGTTTTACCACTGCGAGTTGGCGCAGCGCGTAGAGGAGCCGTACCACTTGGTACACTTGTCGAGTGTCCTCTTATTTTAATTTGTTCAACGCAATCGTTCATTTTTCTACACTGTTATGTTGATATGGTGTTTATATTTTCCTTAAATTCCCTTGATTGCAGCGTCATTCTAGTTCTGTAAAAGAAAGAGGTCTGGGGGTTTCAAGCCAAGAAACTAGAAAACGCAGTTTTACTCCAAAGAGTGTTGAGCTTCGATGAATACGCAGTTGGGATGTAATTGTGGTCATTTATCTCTTACATAGGGCATCGTTCATCGTTACTTGCTAAAGCAATTCTGTAATGTTTCCAAACTGTCGTTATTAGTTTAGCGCCCCATGAAGCGCAAGCGCGTTGTTCCCTTACATTTTCTCCAACGAAAACGTTATGAGCACTCGGCTAATAAAAGAGGGATGATGCTGCCGGATATTAGATCGCCTACCCTGATGATACAAGGCTGTGCGAAGGTCCCCAGCTGGAGGTTGCATGTAAGAATAGGCTGATTCGATGTAAACTCAGACCATTTGTGAGATAAAACTGAAACTCCCATCCACCTTTACTAAGAATACCATAATAGAGCTTCATTGTTTATTTTATCGTGCTGTTTTCGTAGAGAAATTTCGGCATCGTTATAAACCTCGGAACTGTTATTTGCATTCGTCATTTTGGCGGTGTTCGCAGATGTGCTAATCTTCAATATCTTTACGGTGGAGTTTGCCGTTTCCCACTGCAGCAGGTTTTATACGTCTTTGTTTATATGCTGTCGAAAAATCATTTTTCTTTTGCCTCCCTCATGTTCCTTTTCGTTGCATTGTATGTATTTTGGCAATCTGCGTGTAATGCAAGTTTCTTCTCTACAGTTGATATCTGGCTAATGTGGTCTTTAATGAGACGCTTCTCGCAGTCATGATTACATCTTTCCATTGATTTTTGCCAGAATGCTACGACTATGTTACGGTCTTTTGAGAACATTATATTTTTATATGACGGTCTCATAAACAACTGTAATTGGGGGGTACACACGGTTGGTTGCAGGAGTCGATTGGAGTAGCGACGCATGGAGAAGATGTGTGACGAGCAGGACGCTGTGCCGTCCAGTTCTGAACCACCTGATGTGAAGGAAGCGTCGCTCAAAGAGGCAAATCGTCCTGGACCTTCCAAACAACCGTCTTCATGCTCCTCGAGTCGTTCAAAGGCATCGTCGACCCCGCCGAGCGCCAACGACAGCGACAAGACCGAGCGCATAGCTATGAAATTGGCGAGTCCGGTTGGCGGCGAGGCATTCACATTCTACTGGCCCTTGCGTGAGTCGGACGGATATAGCGAGGGCCAAGAGATTCTTGACCTTCTCAAGTGAGCGTTATTTGGCTTTCGAGTTTCTAGTCGTTGATTGCCAAGATTTGCTGATTGCTTCACATTTACTGTTAAAGATAGGGTATGTGTAAAGCCACGCCTCATTCCCCCGTCATAGGAATCGAACTTGAAGGGTAATGCATTTTTTATTTCGATGCTGAATACGCCATAATCGCCCGTTCAGCGATCGTCGAACCAGTTCGGCGAACTTGATTTCAAGATCTAGTTGCTTCCAGTAATTTTTCTTTGTTGTTGTTATTGGAGTCACCTATAGTGGATGGGAGCGGAATCTTCTCTTTATCGAATTTCACTTCGTTCCGATCATTCATAACTGCTGAATTGTAGATATATTGACCGAAAGATTTTAATTGATCGAAATTTTACGTTCAGTTACCAAATTTCCTCCCACCGATTTTAGAACTCTTCATTGAAGCTAATAATAGCACACAAATGCTGAACAGGTTGCAGCCTGGGAAGCTTTGCGAGCGTTGATTGTTTTTACGGGCAATGGGGAGGAGGAGAGAGAAGGATTTCTTAAGTACTCATTATTTCAAAAACAGTTTTAGAGAGGAGGATTGGACAGTTTTGCTTCCTGTTTTATTTCTTGTATATTACACTCATCGTTTCAGTGGTTTGTATGCTCGTCAAGTACCATTTTCATTTAAGTGTACCATAATTTCTTTCACTGCGTCACCTCCGCCCTAAAAATGACTTTGTTGTTTTCTGATTGAAGCGCTTTTAATTACTATTTGGCTAATTTTATCATCTTTTTCCTAAAGGGAGACTCTGACGTCATTCCCGGAGCTGGAGTTCATCGTCCGCCGGAAGTGCGATATTGGCGCCGTTGACAAGCGGGAGTAGGTTTTTTCCTTTATTTCATTTACCCTTCTTATCACGGAGATTTACCTTCAAGTATGTAGAATTATTGCAGCCGTCCTATAAATTAAGATTGCGCTTTTTTTGCATCAGAGTAAAGACATCCCGTGTAGTGAAGCAAAATTTCTTAAATCCTCCATTTTAATGAGTTTTTAATCTGACGTTAAGTAAAGAGGCGAATTCGAAGGGGAAAGGCATTGAAAAATTCTCTGCAATGGCTAAGTTTTCGATTGCAAAGCTGATGGATATACTCTTCGATATTGCATAATATCGCATATTTTATTCTTGAGTATGGCATTGTTGCTGTTGTGGGATACAGTGTACATTTTGCAGCTATCAGCAAATGAGCTTCCTTCTCGACACGTTCAACAAGACGATTCCAACGATAACACAGCTGGTGAGTGTCTCATCAGTCACATGTGAATATGCTATTTATGAGTTTTCTATAGGAAATGGAGAAGTGATATGTTGTGCTGCAGGCAGATCTTTGTTATCCGACTTAGATGCACGTAGAAGTTTTTGAATTTCGGTTTGTTTTAGTCTTTGATATTATTCACTGTAGTCGTGTTGCTATCTGAGTTTATCTTCACCTAATTTACATGTTCGAGCATCGCGGAATCTGCAGTTCGCGCATACGAGTAGCACTTACCGTTTGCTGAGCTACTTCCTTGACTTTCCATTTCAGCGCTAACTGAAATTTTTCCTTATAGAGTGGCATCCAAGCAGGGCACAAGAAACTCATGTAAAAATTGGGAAATGCTGGATAACGTGCAAAAAATTCGGGAATGCTAACATTATTGCGACAGAAATTCATCAGAAATCTTTAATGACCGAAGGTGGCTAAGAATTTGGAGTTGAGAGCGTTTTCTGGAATCACGATAGCTCTTTTCATTGATAAGCATGAAAATAATGGCGAATGAAACTTTATATCCCGAATGTGACAACATATTTCTTTAGGATTATTAGAGAATGAGGGTGGACGTGGTTAGTCATGACGGTGGCGTTGTGCTAATTTGAGCTTCGTACCAATAAGTATTGAGAGCAGTGATAGCAGATGGTCCTATTTTCGCAATTGTGCCATCTTTGCGTTAAATTTTTTATGCCGAAACGATGATGAATATTCGATCGCAGCTCACGGCTTCACTTCTGTTTTTCTTTGTATTCATTTGAAGCCGTTTTCGGAATTGCGAAAGAAACATTTCTGAGTTGTGAGATATTTCGGTACGTCACCGAAATATCAACGCGCCGGTAGGGAATTTGAATTTTAGAGGATAGAAATTGTCTGCCTCTCATTATTCTTCTTTATTCCTAAGGGAAGTGCTTTATTTCAGGCCTTAACAGCTTTTCTTCACAGAATTCACCCTTGTCGCTGAAAAAATACGAGAGCTGGTTGTTTTAAGATGTCTGGTGGCAACTACTTTTCTCTTTTGTAATATCCAATATGACTTTCTTTTCGCTCACTGTCTACACTCAGAATGTGCTCCGTTAAAGTACTCGGTGAGATTGGCAACGTCGTTTTCTCCTTTCACTTCTCTCTCCCTTTCTCCCACCTTCCTTTTTCTGCAGATACTTCTGAAGTAGGCCTCTCTTTATGGGGTGATATGAAAGCAGTATGAACAGAGTTCACCAAAACGTAATCTAAACCATCCTTTCACTGGTTCTATCTAAAATATTCATCGTACTGCTGTTATCATAAGCCGATCGGTTACGTTTTGATTCTGGAAAATAGGTTAATAAAAATCCCTCTTGTCTTTTCAGTGCTCTCGATCGCTGTAATGACTTGTAAGTGAGGGAAGAATATTGGATGTTGAAGATAGCTGATGCTGAGTTGAGATGTCGTTGGTTTCCGGAAGTAAATCCTATATTTCGTTTGGTGTTTGGATATAGAGCTGCTATCCTCTGTCGGAATCTTGTTAGCCGTGTTGTTGACTTGAAATGGTTTTAAACAGCACCCCTGTTATCATAAACCTATATATCGAGGCCTCTTTCGTTTGGATTTTTTAATGAATCCTTCCGTTCAGATTTGATGTGTTGTGATTGTTGGTCTTATATTTAGACAGCAGTTGAAAGTGGCGCATTTGTCAGAATATGCAGTGAAGACTTTGTTTTTAATGCGATGCCCAGCGATCCTTTATTACCACCACGTGCTGTAGACAGCGGATAATGCGTCTTCTACCACTCGTTTATATGCGATTCATTGTTATGACTTATTTGTTCTAGTGGGGGAGCGTTCATCTGGTATTGTGGAACCAATCAGTATGCATGCGCATTAAAAGAACGAGCAAATATGGCTATTAGTTTTGCATTACCAAAACAAATTCATGAGGTTTTATGCTCATGGGTGCGCCTTTTTCCTCTCCTTAATATTTATGCTTGGGGAGAGTCGGTTCATGGCAGCCTGTGTATTTATGTGAAGGTGTGTTGTGTACAAGCATTTTCGGTGATGGACGAGCACAAAGAGGGCGAGGTTCCTGGGTGCTTTGGTAGGGAAACTGATTGTAGTGTAGGGATTTTTTCCCGTCTGGAAGCATTTGAATTTTCAGAAATGAGAGATTCGGCAGTTGCATCGTCTTTTCCTCACTTTTGGATCGTTATGGCATTTCTTTTATCTCCTCTTCGAATTAAGTACTGTTCTATCGTAAAGGTGGGGTTCATAGTCATGTTTTGCAAACATTCGTTGTTCAGCGTCTGATCAGATATTCATGCTTGGATCAAAGTGAAACTCTTTTGGTTCTCATATGTTATATACCAGTAATCTTCTAGAAACCCTTTTATTGTTGTAGATATTCTATCGTGCTGTCATAGCATAACTCAGCTGTTGGGATTTTTTCCCTTCATAGCAACCGTGCCATTTCCGCCTAATTTATTAAAAATAGGTAATATTTTAAGTCTGCAACTTTCAGCGCCACGGGAAGATCAGCTGCTGGAAATATTTTCTTAATTTAACTTTTTTATCGTTCTAAAAAAATACTTGATAGTATTGCGAAGTATCAAAAAATTGGCCGCAGTTTAAGACGTGGAAACTTCATTAGTTTCGCTCTCAGATTTCCATCATTGGCTGCCAATCACTTTCTGACTTACATTCTCCTGGTACACACTGAAAAATTTCTCGAGTTCTTAACCGCATGATTGTTCTACGAAACCTGAAGGGAACATTAGTAAAGCATTGATAAATATTAAGGAATATGAAGATTATGAGGTTGTTGGCAAGGATTGGCTGAGAGTGGGGGAGAGTTCTTGCACTTCAGTTATCAAGGTGATATTCTTTAGTGGAAAGGAGCAACGAAGCCAGGAGGTGAGATCTGGTCGGCGGAGCGTGCCGAGCCGTCGTTGCTGAAGCACATCTGCGCTCGTGCATACAACCGCGCAGTGGATAACGTTCATCTGCTCAACAACCACTATAAGGCGTTCTCTTCGCAGACCTATGGAGAAACGTCATTTGAGCGCATGCAAATGATAATCGAGGAAATTGTTCCAAAGGTATATCTCCGCTTACTTTTTTAACTTGGAAGCTGTCCTTCAGAAGAAGGTTTGCCACTAAGGCTTTATATTCAACAAGACTTACAGTCCTCGATACTCTCAGAAAAAAATCTCGTCAAAGATTGAGCCTGAACTTCGTGAGGAAATTTCAAGCAATCGGTAGTGGTTGCTTATTTCGTGGTTGTTCGTTAATCCTTTCGCTTGCGTAGTTATCTGTTCTTTAGTGATTCGTTGAGTAACAGTGTGGTTGTAGGAACGAGATGTTTTCGTGGATCTCGGAAGCGGTGTCGGCCAGTTGGTGATCCATATGGCAGGCGGATCAAGGGTGAAGAAGGCGGTCGGAATCGAAGTTGCCACACTACCGTGCAAGTACGCTGACAATCTTGGCGCCGAATTTAAAAAGTATATTTTTCCCTATCAAGTTTTGCTGTAAAAGAATAATGGCAGATTGCAGTGAATGTAAATTGGTTTTTCGAGGGTGTGGCGACATCTTAAATTGTCATTGATGGTGCTAGTCAAGAATTGTGAAATGCTTTATGCTTGGAATAATATTGGTGTTTTCATCACATTGAACCGCCGGCCATCGTTTAGCCTACAGAAAGAGTTATTATAGGTGGATGAAGTGGTATGGTAAAAAGTTCCGACCGTTCGAACTATTGGTCGGCGATTTCTTGAGCGAGCAGTTCCGAGATCTCATCACGAAGGAAGCGACTATTATCTTTATTAATAATTATGCGTTTACAGCAATGTTGGAGAGTAGGATTAAGAGGTATGTTTTAGCAGGCATTTTTCACTTAAATTGTCAGTTTTTCTAATTTCTCTTTACGATTTCCTCGAAAAGTCAGAGATTCCTTGCTGCAGGTTACATTTGTATATGAGATCGATGAGTTGCTGGAGGGTGTTAGGCATTGCGACGATTCGTGCGCAAATGTGAGGGTTTGTGATTTATTGGAGACATGGTTGAGTGGGACGAGGGAAACCAGCAAATGTAATTCAAGAAAGCACGATAGCGTAGGCGGTTGTAGAATATAGGACTGCAACAATCACAAGTCTATTCCGGTTTAGTATCCTTGGAACCGAAATGGTTTCGCAGTGCAGATTTACTAGGTTTTTTTGTTCTTGATTAGTTTATAAAAACCTTCTATCCGCATGGTTTTTTGTGTTCTCAGAAAAGGAATAGCTCGCTTTGCGTAAAAAGAATGAATGATTTTTCATCCGGCAGAGCGGAAGAGGTTCTCGTATATTAGTTCTTGCTTCTTATAGCTCATTAATGTTGTTTAAAAATCAGAGCTTTTGCTTTTTTCCAGAGAGCTTCTTTCGGAGCTAAAAGATGGAACGCGAATCATTTCAACGAAGCCATATGGAACACCGAATCGTTCGATCACCGACCGACAACTGAATGGTATGCATCTAAGGAAAAGCCATGCTAAGCGCCTAATGTTTTAGGGCACGGAGAGTGCTTTGTGGGGGGATTTTGCGCATTTTAGTGACCTTTGCGTTCACCGTTTCTTCGTGCATCATTTATGTAGATCATTGCCTAGGTACTTAATTCTTGAAAGAGTTACTTGTTATTGATGAAAGAGCTCACTTTATGTGGGGTCGCTGAGTGCTGATGGAAAAGATTTTGGGGGGATCGGTTTTGAAGTTGCGTTCGTTTATTTTTGTTTTAGCAAAAGCGGTTAGACGCTGTTTAGATCTACATTCGGCCGGACTCTTTTGTGATGAAGTTTTACAGTCTCTCTGGTGGGAAGAAAAGGGAGTGGGGAACCGGAGAAATTCGCGACCAATGTTCGGTGTTTCTTTGCTTGTAGATTCGTTATTTTCAGATATTTCGGCCATTTTGGACGTGTATGAAATGGTCGAATGTGAAAATGCTTGTTCGTGGACCGGCAATTATGTTCCTTACTATCATCACACAATTAATCGTGCTAAGGTTGCGCTGTAAATTTGGTTTTCTCGTGATTTGTGTTTTACTTTATGTCACCATTAAAAGTTCATATTACAGTTGATTTATCCGAGGACTTCTGAGATTAGAACCTTTTCACGTCGCATTTCGGTGATTATTTGGCCTTAAATTACATGTTATTTATGTGGGTAGAAATTCCAGCGTTCTTACTACCGAACCTTTTCCGCTACCAGTTTTGATAGTGCCAGTGATAGCCGCTCGCAGAACTCGGACAGGTAGGCAGTAGAATGAGCACCAGTGGCCTTCCGCAGAGGTCGGTTAAATTTGAGGTGCAAAAATGGTTTCAGCTGGTTACAGGTTTTAAGAGAATTTTTGATTTTTTAAGAGGAATTGATCCGCTGGGGTTTTGACTGCGAGGTTAATCTATGGATGTGGCATTTTCTCAGGAGGATGAATATGTAAGATATTAATTTTTAGGATCTGAAGTTAGTCATGCGATCAAGTTTTTATATAGTTCGCTATTTTGTCCACTTTGTGTCGTCTTCAAGCACTTCGTAGTATCATGTTAAATGCTTCCTCCATTGCCAACTTTTGACCAGTTAAATAGCGTTTTTTAGCCACAGCCTAATCTCTTGCATCATACTGGGAAGTGTTTCCTTTGTGGAAAAAGAATATTCTGGAAAATGATTGTGCAGATCCTTAACCTAACGAGAGTGATGCACATAGAAATGGATGGAAGTTGATGTAGTGAAGACGCTGTGCTTTTAGATAAGCTTATTCACCTGAAGCAAATTTAGCTAGAGAAATACTTCCTGTCGCAGCGGAATCCGATCCTGCGTCAGGATGGCTCCGATGGAAGTCGGCGCTCATCCACGTCGAGCAAAGCATCGCGAGGTAGTGCGCCTGGTTCATCAAACGGATCGCGCGAATCGAGCGTATCTTTACCACCCCGCAGAAGCGCCACGCCGATGCGTGCAATTGGGAGCCGAAAGAGTCGTACCCGTAGTAAATCTCCAAATCCGCGCACTCGATCGCCGGCTTGCCGCCACTCTGATGACGACGACGAGCACGCGTAAAATTTTCTTTTTTTAATGCACCTATTGTCAGTTTTGTTTTTTATAATCTGACGACGTTAGCTGCATTTTTTCGAAAGCATGTTCATCCAGGGAGGGGGGGGGGTGGATGAGGGAGGCACATGGAACACTAAACATCCGCACACAAAAGTAAAGTACGCAGAGTCGCAGTGAAACAGTTACAATCATATGACCACCCAGATTTTTCCGCTGTAACATGAGCTGGCATGAAGTTTTCTGCTTGAAACGTCGTGGGATAGAAGTGGACTAAACCTGAGCCGACCACGGATGGAGTGACGCCAAACTGTGCCAGTCGTTCCAACAGAAACTACGTTTTCAAAACAAACGTTCGTTTCACGCTTCACAAACTTGCTGTACTGTAGCTTGAACGGCGGAAAGCAACTGGTGTGATTGACTGTCGTTTGTAATGATCATAGGATTGGGCCGACGACGCGGCGCAAATGGCAAGAGTACTGCTCGACAAAAAGCAGACTTGATAAGTTGCATCCGCATGGGAGTGTTACGAGCTCAGAAAGCGATCCGGCTAACGTGGTGACAAAGTGGCCCACACCAGACACTGAATATCTGCCACCGTCGGCAAAGAAGCGGAAGACGGGAGCAGGTAGAGGTCGCCCCAGAAAAAATCCCCTCCCACCAAAGGTACGTTCATTATGCGTGCACTTTAAACTTTTCAGGCAGTTCAGTTGGTAATTACTATCATTATGCCGTAACTGTCGTCGCGTTTATTCGTCTCGTAATCGATGACTTGTGTTGTTAATCCGATTATCTCTTTTCTCCTTAGATCCATTTCGTTCCCAATTTTCAGCTCCTCATTTGTTAGAGAAAACATTCTCATTTTGCTTCCTCTGGAAGACGTTGAATTATTTTGCTGATAATTCATTCAATCATTTCGATTTCGCTCAGCAATAACACACTGCCTTTTATATTTGCACATAAAAAACATTTCGTGTTCTATGATCTGATGTGGATTTATTCATAAACGGTATCCGTTTTCGGATGCATTAATACCGAGTCGTTCATGAAACCATAGACGATTGTTGATATATGAAGCGAAGAGTGAATCTGAAAGGAGAGTATTTCGCCCCGCGAACTTTTCATCTAAAGATTTTCCTTTACCTTTCAGAAATAACTCATTTTTTCGTCCTCATTGATGGCAAGGTTTTCTATGGTTGAATTTACTTTTTTTCTGAAATTCGGTCTTTGCTGTCAATCTGCCTCTCATCGATCCAAAGGTCCTCCTTTCAAATGGTAAATCACATGTCAGAAGCATCGTTGCTTTGGCATCTTTACCGTAAATAGTGGTTTTGTGCATGGACCGCATGTTAGCTTTGAGAATTGTAGACGATTCGCGAGGAGACGAAGGAAGCGATCGAGTTGATGCACGATATGACGCGTACGGCGACTGCTCGACCCTCGTCGCCAGTGCACGAATCATCCCTTGTAGTGACTGATCTCTCATCGTCTCAGCTGCCCGTTGCACCTCCTGCAGAGGCCGACGGCACCATTGCCCAAGCCGAGACACTTCACTCAAGCAAGTATCCAGCACTCAACCTTCTGCTTGGTATGCTCCAGTGCATTTACTTATAATGACGCCGCTGTTATTGAATAGATACTGGGCAGTTACTTCTTTATTGCTGTTGTCTAAATGGATTTATGGGAGTCGTTTAGGTTGCCGCAAATTTGATTTCAGAGTGGACACAAAAGTATGAACCTTGCGTGGTAGTTGTCGAATACCGTGTTGGTGGAGTTACCACTGGTCTTCTTTGTCCATCTTAATGGAGCATTTATTCGGACTGTCGTATTTGTTATTCGTTTTTTTTTTTTTCAGAATGGCTTCGCAAATGTTTCGAGGAACAGATCGAGTTGATGAACTGTCCTGATTATATGATGCATATAACGAACCAGATTGACTGCTTAAGAGTGAGTCGTTTTGTGGGCAGTAACGCTTCCTCACAGCTTTACCTTGACGCGAACGTCGCATAGTAGCGTTTTCTTTGATCTTTCAACGCTTTTACTTTTTTGCAGCACAGCGGTTTTACGTTTCTTTTGTTTGTTAGGTTGTTTCTGTTTCTTGACGATATGATATTAAAAAAAGCATGCATTATCACAGACGTGTGATGTGTCGAATCATTTTATATGGCAACCTCTGGTATCGTTAATGCGGTTGTTCACGAGAGAGGGTTTGCTGTTTGGATAGGAGGGTGGAGGGAGAAGGAGGAGAGTGGTGGGGACAAATGAACGATAAAAATTTGCTTCCCTGCCACTCAAATCATCAGGGAAGAAGTTTAAACTTTCTTCCGTTTACTTTGAGCAGCTTGAATATGTCAGCGTGTTACCTGCAAGCATTAAAGCTACAATTCGGCAGTATTGAGGTGTGCTGCGAATTAGCGGCTGTGAATGACTGCGCGTTCGGAATGGGGTACACGCTTTGCGGCTTTTTTGAACAGCTTTTGGATTGTGTTGAACGAACTCTTAAGAAAGCAAAGTGTGATGTAATTTAGGAGCAATGCGCCTTCAAGTTAAAAAACCATGTGAGCACCAGTAATCATCTGTTCCATATTCGTGCTCAGTCCACAATTATTTGAGAACTTGAAGTTCAGTGGTCTTATAATCTCTTAATGTTTGTTTCCCATAGCTTTTTTCTAAAGGTTACGCCAGTTTATCTTACGGTAGGATCACATTTCCGTGTGCATTATTGAGTAATTGGGATGTGAATTTTTGGGATATCACGTAGGTTTTTCTGTACAGCGGGAAATATGGTTGCAACTTCAGATTCAGCAGGCGGCCATGCATGCGCGGATCGACTCGCTAACGAAACAAATCTCGCAGTTGCTGGCCAGCGGTGTGAGCAGTCTTTATGCGCGCCTCGATGAATTGGGCATCGAAGCCAGTACTCCATCTTTGCTGCTTGAAAGTGCCAAGGATATTGTTGCTCGCCACAAAAAGATCACTGTAATTTTTCTGTGTTTGTGCGTTATCACTTTGCCTAAATATATATACATACAGTACTGTTGAAAAGATGAGGTTGTCTTATGACGACATCCTATATGTTGAAACCAAAATCAGGGACGGAGATTGGGAAGAGAGGGAGGAAATATGGGAGGAAGGAGAAAGAGTGGACACCATCTTCACAGCAGCCATATGTTTCAAGCTGCCGTTTTTTGCAAGTTTGAAATCCTCTTTGAAGCAATTTTCCGTTTGATTTCTGTCACTTTTTTTTCTCATTTCTATATAGTACCGAAAAGCTTTTGTGTTCTTTTAGTTGTTTAAATATGTTGTGGGGCTGTTTTATCGATAGGATGTTCGCTGTTTGGCACTGATTTTGTATTTTTTGATGGCCATTGATCCAGCAGTAATATTTTCGTTGCTCTCTGAGTGATCCGTGGATATGAAATAGGATGGAATATGAGTGGATGACTTGAATTCTTCAGGCGGAATGCGCTGCGTTAGAGAACGAGATAACGGCGTTGGATTTGTCGAACCAGCAGATGGAGGTGCGTAAAAGGCGTCGAGAGGAGAGTGCTTCCGGCGAACGTCCGTTGTATGCGGTCAGCTCGTCACTTACACTTGCCGAGAACTGTCAGGCCCTAGAGAACCAGAACAAGAACATCATGAGTCGCATAGCGGCGCTCGCTGCAAAGGTGCTCTAGAACCTTGCTTGAGTGCCCTTACACTAAATTTTGAAGCACATCTATTGCCGACATAGTTGCTCATTCGAGTTACTTCCGCCATGACCCAGGTGTGGTATGTATCCGTTGTGCGTTTACACGTCAGAACCGCCTAGAACGAACAGTATTTACCAATAATTTTGCACGTGTTTGTTGACAGGTCCTTTCAGCAGTTGGTAATAGGGAACACCAAGATGAAGACGTAAATGATTGGTTTAGCAAACTACTGCTGTACGTATGTTTGTAAAGAGCAATGTAGTGCTGTTTTTTATCAGCATAGATCAGTGTTCTCGTGTACTTTCCAAAAATTTCCCTCCTGAAAGTTGAAATGCAGAATCCACTGGTACTTAAAGCATTAATGAGTATTGGCTGTGTTTCCATTACAGCGTTTCTTTATATATGTATATTTATAATTTGCAGATATTTTGCAGCGTTAATGGTTTACCATGGACTCATATATAATTTTTTTGCCTAGGACCTTTTTAATGCTCAGCAGACAGTTTTCGCTGGTGGAATGATTTTTATTTCCCACCGAGAAAGTCAGTTCACTTACGTGACTTGCCGTGCCGAAGCGTGTTCAGCGGATTGCCTGTTGATAGATGTGGAGTATATAATTGTCAGAGATGGTGACAGGCTTTGGCAGAATGCGAGACTTAAAAGAGACTTATATTTTTGTGTTGTGAATGAGGCACTGGCGTAAAGTTTCGTTCGCGAATTCTATGAGCAGGTTCGAATAGAATTTTCTCAGTCACGGTCATCTCCAGCCATTGAAGTAAACTCGCATTTAAGCGAGAAGCCCCAAGTGAGTTGGAAAGGAGGAGGGGCATTGTTTATTGACTTAGAATCTTAGGCGAGTGAAATCTATGTCGCCTCTTTCAGTGCTTTCCTCATTTTCTCCCCATTTCTCGTAACAGTGTTGTTTCATTTATCTGGATTTCGTAGCAGTATAACCCCTGCTCGAGTGAATTCAAGTGTGATGTTGAAATATCTGCGATTCTGCACGTATGAAGGGTCGCATCTCGCAGTGGAAAGGCCAGGCTAATTGAAGTTCAGGACTGATTATGTATCCAAGAATCCATCTGCCGCATTTTCGGGTGTTTTTTTTTCTGCAGTTTTGAGGGCACGAACTATCGCTGTTGGGCGTGTTCCGAGAAAAGTCCAATTTTGGAACTCTAAATGTACTGCAGAAGGATTTTAAGGTGACCGTTATGTGTTTATCCCTTATTAGTTGCTCAAAGTTATGTACTACCCGCGCGATGTTTTTCACCCATCAGAAACTCAGAGAAATGCTTACAAACTGCTTTGTTGTTGCTATATTTTGTCCATGGATCTGAGCAGATTTTCTGATCTGCATTAGTGTTTTCTTTTGCGAATACTCACTTCCAGAGGCAGTCATTAGACTTCTTTTCCTCACATTTATAAGAATTGATTTTCCTGTCCTGACAAACTCGAACGCGTGATATATTCTCGGTGACAGAAATCTCGCGTTCTTGTCTTGGTACTTGCATTGAGGTGGGAAATGCTATCGTTGTCTTCATTGCAAGCTTATGTCTACAAGTGCTCAGCATGTTTCCATAGATATTAGCTGTCATTATAGCAAAATTTCACAGATTCATGATTGGGAAATTAAGGGTTGTTGTGTAATTATTATTTTGCAGTAAGAAAGTAGTATCGCGGTTTGCGTAAACTCACTTCCGTTGTGAAGTTCGCCAGCAGCTGCACTCATATATGACGTCGTTAGCAGAGGAGCTTGGCGTCTGTTTGGACTTAAGACTTGCGAATGACGTTATGATGTGCCCCTCCCCACCAACGCGGCTCATAGACTGTCAAGAAGTCAGTCATTCGCGAGAGAGAGTGCGCGTGAATGCGTCGTGTTGTCACAGTTGTGTGCAGACGACATCTCCACGAATCTCTGCCTCTTTTGGATTAGGTGAAATAAAATATCGGCTTTCCAAAATGCTTAATGGCTGATGGAGGACGACAGAGTCTTATTCTCCAAGTGGACACCGTTGTACTAATTGGGCGAAAACATTTCGCACATTTTCGCGTGGGCGACTTTGTTCTTGGGTGGGCTTCGTCTGAATAGTGAAGGAGCAGCACTTCGTACTTTGCAGTTAAACAGATCTCGCTTGGTTCGACATACGATTGCTTTCGCACCGCCACTGCCATCTTTTTCGATATACGTATCCCGTCGTAAAGAATGAGACTTTGCACAGCCACTCCCCCCACTTTCCATCTACTTTGCTCCCTCTGCCAAACGCATTGTATTGATTGAATGATGGTTCCGCTCAGAGCTTTTGGAGACGCACAATTTAAGCGTAGGAATGATGACGCAACTGTTTTTCATGTTGACGCCGCACGAGACTTTCAAAATGAAAGGGGCTTTCCCAGCATATATACTTTTAATTTACTATCGTCGCTGCGAACATTGTTATTGCTGCTGTTGTTGTGGAGCCGATGCAATTAGTTTTATTGTTGTTATTGTTATGAGTATAACAGTATAAGTGATGCTGTTTTTGTCGTCGTTATCATTAACTTTGCACTATTAGCGTAGTAATGTAGTAGTGGTAAGTAACCAGTGATAGTGATAATGATTAATATAGTGCTATGTTGTTTTTGTTAATGATGCTGTTGCTGTAACAGCTGTTGCCTCTAATGATACTACCATCATTACTGCAGTATGAGAAGTGGTCGCGTATAAGACTGCCGTTAACATGCTTGAATGCACAAGGGGCTTTGCTGTTCAGTTTATTCCTATGCTGTTCAAATTATCGGTTGATTGACATGAGCGTTCGCTTCTCGTTATTGAGCACCTCAAACTGCGAAACCAGTAGCACTTTGGCAGATGTATGAAATTTTAACTCTTTATTTTTATGTTAACGTTGCGCGAACGTAATTAAAGGAATATTTGAGATGGAGGTATTGCCGAATGGCGATGGAACAACGATCGCCCAGGGTCATGATGTGCTGATGTCTGCGACCACAGAGGTGCATCCAACCTATACGACAGCTCTTCCAACAGCCGCATACAGTATTCCTCGTTCGATTGCCGCAGCTGCACCGACAAGCACGAATGCACTCAAGCGCGCGCGTAGCCGTTCGGTGCGGGGCGGACCATCCAACAAACGTGTGGTCTCAAGCAATGCTAAGTTACCCAACGATCCAAAGGAAGAAGAAGAAATGGAACGCAAAATCCAGGATATTGTCGCAAAGGCACTTGAGGTAAGCGTGTTGTTGGTGAGGCGGATATTGCTCTTCACAGAATGTCGATGTTGCATCCTGCGGTACACTCATATGGTGGGTGGGTAAATGGTAGATCTATGAACATTGTGAGGGGTTACATACCTGTTGTTTATTTGATGTAAGCAGATCGAGTCGTCATAATCATTCACCAGCGGAGTGTAAAGGGGGACGAAGAACGAGGATCAAGCATAGTTTTAGGGGGATAAGCCGATGGGCAAACAATAACGATTGATTCTTCTGAAATATCCTCGCATCTTTCGTAGTCAGTAATGTTATCAGTAAGTAGGTACATGATACTCGCATTACGTAGGTAGGTGACGTGACATTACCTTACTATCTAGTGGACAATATGGGAGGGTAGAGATGATGGGGGAGGGGGGGGGGAAGATTGAGGTGAGGAATCCAACTCAGTTTTACCTTCTCTACGTGTTATCACTTAGCAGATTGGGCCTAATGACTACAGATGCGGCCGTGGTGTTGCTTTTGCAAAATACAATTCGGCCAAAAATTCCATTTTTGTGCTGTAATGTGGCGTGTTCTTTTTTTGCCGAGACTGGTATGTCGAGGTGCTCAACAAGGAGCGTTTATATTTGGGACCAATTTTCTTCATCGCTGTGGTGGTGGTATTTGAGACGCCGTTTATAGCAGAGTGCATACGTTCTCGGATAGCAGTTTCATGAGCCATCGTAACGGTTTATGAAGTTGTTTTTAATTACTCAGCATATGCCCCTACCGCTATTCTGCCATCTTTTATTTTCTTTTCGAAGCTGATTGTGGTTGTGGTGTTATTTGGTTTTTCTGCGTAAGGTCTTCTCTCGTTCATTTATCTCTGAAGACGAGGGGTAGCAATGAGAATTTGCCGGTCGACAGAATTTCTGAGTTCTTTTCCGCTCTATTGGGAATTGAATTTGTGAATGAGTGAACTTCAAGCGGTGTTGTAGAAATCGCTTATTGATTGTTAAGGCAAATGAGGATTTCGTTTTGATTTTTGCGATCCAGCTATTCGCGTCGTTGTAAATTTTCCGGCATGGTTCGTTTGTGTTTGGAAGATGAGCGAAGGTTAGCTGCTTTGTTTCATTCGGTGATCTCAGGGTATTATATATACACTGTTTCTTGCTTCACGTTTTGACGGTGAAGTGTTGTGTTTTAGAGATTAGGAAGGTGTTGCACACAATAATCTTGTGCCCAAATTACGAACAGTTTGAGCCGATATATCCAGTATATTCTATAAGTGATTATTTTATTCTTCACTTGGGCCGTTTAATAATTCCCTCTCTGTTTAGGTGAACGTTACGCGTTTATTGCACCTCTGACATTACCTGTCATCCGTGTTTTCGAGGTTGTTCATTAGGATCCCTGGTTTGGTTATTAAGAGGTGTATTCAGCAGAGGTTGCGTAAATCGATTTAAATGATGTGGCTGTTGTATTTGCTGAGATGGGTGATGTGAGCAATTTGAAATTTACTGAGCAAGCTATTTGTATGTTCAGGTGGACAGCGCTGCGAAATGTGCCGAGAAAGAGCGTCGTGCAAGGGGCGAGAAGCGCAAGGAGAAAACAACTAGTGCCGCAAGTGTCGTGTCTGGGATGCGTCGTACCGATGATTTCTCAGGAGTACAAGGCAGAGCACCGAACGTAACATCGATTCCGGAAGGCGTTTCGGGTCCGATTATGAGCCCGACGAGAGCGTTTGATGGGGGCACAGTAACAGTGCCGCCAGCGGCGCTAATGACCACTGCCGAACTGGAGAGTGCAAGGTCGGATGAAGACTGAGTTGAGCATTTCCGGCTGCGCGTTACCACAAATCTACCTTTAAGTGAGGCGCCTTTTTAGAGTTTTAAAGATTATATGGTTGCCTGTTGTAGTCCTCTTGAGCACATGCGCGCTACTTTCGGTCGTAGGGGATGTGCTTATTGTGTTTTCGCTAATATTTGCACTTACAAGCAAACTGCATAATGAGCTCTTCCTTCGGTCTTTCAATTTGAAGCAGTAGTGCGTTTGCGCATGATGGCCATTCATCTCTGTAGGGAATCTTGTGTACTCTGTGCGCATATATTGCTGCATGCGGCGTTCCTCTTGTCTTGCTAGTGTGCGCATCTGGCGTAAATTTCGGCGAGCATCGAACACAAGCTTGCTTTTTTATTGCTTTTCTCTGATAAGGGTATTTTGGGGTTTTTTCCTATTAATTTGTTAGCGATTGCCAAGCGAATCGCCTCACGTCATTCCATTAATTAATAAAATCAAACTATGTGAAAGCAGCATCAAATCTTGTTAAATTCTAAGCTTCTTTATTTATTATAATGGTTTGTGTTTTGTGCGGTTCTGGAAGTGGTGCACTGAATGCCGATTAATATTTTACGTTAGAAACGGGTATAGATGCCATAGCTTTTTTTGCTATAACCACGTTGGATGAATATGCAAAAGCGAGAAGTGGGAGGGTTAAAGTGGCTCTGGATTTAACGGCAGTACTGCCCGAAGAAAATGTTTGTAATCTATGCGGTTTTCTTGGTTTGTTTTTTGCACGCGGCATGCTGGAAAGTCGTGGAACGAAAGGGCTGCGCGCTGCGAAATTTGCGTTTGCCTGTTTTTCTGTCTTTCGAAGTCTGATGTAGTTGAGGGATGAGGCGCTTTTTCGGCATCAGTCTTCTGCTGGTGAAGCGATGAAGTAGGATTTTATATTAATATTATATTTGCTTTCGAAACGTCGCTCAACCTTCTCTTCTTCAAGTGGGATCAAATCGATTATTGCGCATTGAATTTTGATAATCTTCTTACCTCCTTTTTGAACTTCATTGCCATGGGTTAGTCACTACACTATTTTGCAACCCTCGTTACTCTCTGGTTTCGCAAATTTTTCATCAGTATCCACTCTTGTGACATTAACCCCTAATACCCACACCCTCTTCCTTCACCATTTTCTCTTGGATCTTATGCCTTACCAGTTTCCGTCGCAGATAATGATCACTTTCACATAGCATTGATCAAGCAGATCAGGAGTCCAATAATACTATGAGCCGTTCCCAAAAACGGGATTCCTCGTGGGTATTGAATATCTTGCCAGGAAGAGCATTACCACTTAATAGAGTATTTCCATCGCAGTTGAGTTGGGGAGTATGGGGGAGAGAAGGAGGGAGAGAATAAGAGGTTTGAGATTTTTGGATGAGGTGTATCGACGTTAAGAGAAAGTTGTTAAAAATTAGGCCGAACTAATGTTTGACGGGTAAATCGGCTTATGGAATCTGCGAAGTCAGAAGGTGAGCAGGGTTCAGCCACTGTGTTGAAGAAAGGGCTGGGAGGGGGGGGGGGGGGGGGGGGAGACGAGGAAGGAAAAGCAGAAAATAGTGAATAGTTTTGTCAGTTTTGCTATCTGAAATGAGTAGAGATGTTCTCTTTTTCAATGTTTGAAGCTGTTTTCACTGCCGCGTTGTCTACCTTCAATAAATGCTCGGCTGCACTATTTAGCCCGTGCATGATTTCATCCTCACTTATTTCGTTCGGGGACAGTGGCAGGTTCAACTGCTTCAAATGGTAGCAACATCGAAGGGACGACGAGTCGTTCTTGTAGCCAATACTTACGGAAAATGTGATTTGTTTTCGCGCTTCCACTCCAGAATATATCCTAATGTGAGGAAACATGGGGTGTCTGCGTCCTAATTCGAAGCTTTTTGCATCCTCGGGTGACTTTACAAGTGGAAAGAGCTCACAAACGCAAGCTGGATGCCTCAGCCGCTGTCTCCTTTCGAAGGAAGTGCTGCCACTGTTGCCTCATGCGCGTTCAACTTGTTCTTCCATTGCGTCGATTCGATACGCATCGTCGATGTAATTGCTGATGTCATTCAAAGGCCATCTTGCAAGCTTCTCCCAACCCCATCGTCGTGATCCATCGTCCTCCCTAAGCATCTCCCTCACCTCTTCCATCCATTTTTTGCGCCGATTGCAGTTGTGTTTTGCTAGCTCGTTTGTTTTACATGGATTTGTTGGGAGGGCTGCTTGCCATGCGCGTTTTGACCATTTTCGCCGAGTTCGCACTGCCAGGCGTTTTCTTTCGGTTTAATTGTTGGGTGTTAAGGAAATGTTTATGTGTTTGCTTTCTGGTTCTCCCATTGTTCTTTCACCGCCCCGATATTGCTCCTTATTCAAAACTGCAGTTTGTTGTTGAAGATTCATGTAAATGACTATTTCGCTGGTCGTTAATCTAATTTCTTGTTTAAGTTGTGCTGTGTGCTTTCATCCGTTCGCCTCTCTTGTTGGGCCGACGAAGAGCATTGAACAGTTCATTGTGAATCCACATGCGTTGAGTGCCTCTGCGCTTTGAACGGCTGACAACAGCTTATGGTGCCATATAATGTGGTTGGGAATGCTATATTTATGTGACCTCACGTGGATCACTCTGCGTTCTCAGTTTTGCTCTCACTCTTCTTTTCGCGCTGTGGTCTGCATTTAGAAGCAGAAAAAAAAAAAAAACAGATTAACAAAACATTTAGGAAATAATTCATGGGTATCGACAAGTTCTAAAGGCTGAGGCACAGATCAGAAGGCGTCGTTGGAATTTGAGTTATAGATGGGGGATGGTGGTTGGAGGCAGCCAAAAAATTTGTTTAATGGTTTCCATTCAGAAACGAGCCGTTAGCGTACTACTTGGTATTATAATATATATGACATGCAGAAGTATGAGGAAAACCAAGAGAACAGATATTGTAAGGTTTGGCCAGAGTTGGCGCTGTCGGCTTCTTGTTGATACTAATTTATTTAGTGCATTGCGTGGAAAACTTTAACGTACTTTCATTGATATTGAACGACTGGTGGCACGTGTTCCCAACAGATGACGTTGATATACGAGGCGTCCTTCTGTTCCTTGCCGAATTGTTGATTTTAGTCGGCGCGATTTGGGAATTGTGGGTAAGTCGAAGAAAGCGTGCAGTATGTGGCGATACTAAAGCTCATGCGCGCACAATCTCCCGGTGTTGTGTGATGTCGCTGCGGCGCTGATAATTCTTGGCGGACTTTCCTTGTACCTCACTGCCGCATATAATAGTAATCCGTTGTTGTGGTGTTGACCTCGGCAAAGTGTTGTACAGCAGTCGGATGTTGGCGTTTTAATTGCCAGACAGGATCTGTTGACTGCAGAATACTGCATCCGATTGGGGTGGGGTGAGTGAAGGTTGTCGATCCGTTGCTGGAAGCACGCTTTGCTGTGGTGCATCAGTGCTTCTTTGAGCGTTCAATATTATATGAGTTGATCTCGTTGTGTTGTTAGAGGGCGGTGCGGTGATTTTGGAAGCAAGTAAAAAATTCGTGGCAGCGTTGGGTCTTTACTTCGCTTGGATCACTGCTTTCTCAGATTGATACAACGCGTGGGATTAAATTTTCACTGCGTTATTTCTATGAAAGCGCGCTATCTCTGAAAGCACTGTTAAGCAACTATGGTTCGCTTTTGTACAGTATGGTTTATTGCAACGCCTCTTTTGCTAATGTCTTTATTGTTTTTAAAGGTGTGTTTTTAAGAAGAAATACATCTACGTTCACTAATTGGTTGCTGATTGATGTGTGCTGGTTATTACCATTTCCACATTTGCGTTATTGCAAACTACCGAATTTCATTGCTCTCATATTGCTTGGCGTTTGTTGCCACTTGCACTCGGCATCTTGGAACGCCTACTTCCTCACCTGATGGGTATGGCGCTATTCGTTTTGTATTCGCAACGCCACTTTTATTGGGGGGGAGGGGGGGGGGGTGCGGGATTCAGATTTTAGGCCTTCTAGTCGATATTCAGGATTCGGAGAACTGCCGCCATTTTCGTGTGTCTGTTTTTTGGCTCTAAAAAATTGTTTAGCAGTTGTGCCCAAATTCCATATCACTACGGTTGGTGCTTACAGCGAGAAAAAGATTGGCTTCGTTCCCGTCTTGTTTCGAGTAGTTGAGGTGACAAAAGAGATCGCTATTTGCAAAACATCACCCTTTTTAATTCCATATGTCTCTGGAATTAGAGTTATGCTGCTGTTTGTCCCCGCTAGTGAAGGTAGGCCCATTTCGAAAGTGAATGTAACTGCATACTTCCGGGTCCAGTAAAATGGTTGTTAGGTAGCCACTTTCAGAGACAACTCGAAAGGCGGATAGTGCTTATAGTATTCCACCAAAGTTCAGTTATCTTCGATCGCCATGTCTATGCAAATATTTTAGTCCAAAAAGCACCTGATGTTGTTTTCCATACGCGATTTCCAGTTGTGCGTGAGTAGCAGGTGGATCTTGACAAACCTCAAGTGGTAGGTGGTAAATATAAATAGACCGGAGGATGAGCGATTTATACAATGGGCATTTTGTAAACTTTTGAGGATGCTCTACTTTGATGGGTTCTGATCAGTTTCTGTTCTTTGCTCGAAAATTTAAGCGGATGCGCTTTTATAAAAGAGTTCGGGCTTTAGAGCCTGCGCAAATGTTTGCTGTGAATCGTATTCTGTGGGAAGGTGGTGAAATGTCCCGGTATAATTTCTCGTGATGTTGAGACATCGAAGAATTTATTCGAAACCGTTGCCACGATTTTCGTTGTTGTTAGCTTGTAACGGAGTGAGAATTCCTTTGTGCCACTATCTTTACTTTTACATTTATTTACTTTGAAATTTGTAGTAATTTAAAAGGTCCGTCTTTCTTCTAAAGTATTTGTTAAAAATGTGAGAGCGGTATGAAACTACCATTATCGGTTTTCAAATCCGTTTGGTGTCGCTAGAATTTTTGGTCTAAAGCTTCAGGTGGCCTCTTGCTATCACTGGACTCCCCAGCAGTTCAAAATTCGCAGATTTCGCGATAAAGAAATTAAGGCGTAGTGGGTTCGTAAAATGCCAACATTGAATGAGTGCGTCCTCCATTTAGCAAATTTTGCTGCTTACCATCCGAATACATCGTTTTACAGTCTGCGATGTGCAGGTTTCTAAAGAGTAATCTCCGCAGATGATCCAAAATTAAATGGGCCCTTGTGTTAATGATTATCTAAAGCACGTAGTAGTGATGGGCACTGGTTTGAGAGTAAGTAATGCCGGTATATTCGAAAATTGGTAATGCAACAGATGTTATTACGAGCACATGGTTGTGACAAACTCTCCCGATGTACCTTCGAGCAAAATATCACTTAATGAGGTTTGACATCGTCGTGGAATGCGAAAGAGTTCGAAGCTAAACCCGAGGTGATGGGAAGGAGAGAAAGAACATTATTTCCAGTCTTGAAATCAGGAGATATCTGATGCAATACATTAACGTGTCATGTGACAAGATCGCAATAAGAGAATACTTTACAGGCATTGAAGCACGCGTAGTTCATTACTATTTCAATTTTAAAGTTCTCTTGCGAATCATTCTTCTGGATTGTTGCATAGCATCTTGACATGTATGGAATTATCGACGTGTAGTTCATCGAACCGATGTGCCATCAGCCAGAATTATTGATTAGTGGTAGGTGCTTGACAAAAGGATTGTGCTTATGATGGTCGTTTCTTAAAAACTGCTATGCAACTTCATTTCGTCGACGATAAAGCTAATAGCGCGATGGAATGAGGCGGGATATAAGATGCGTATGTGGAAGTCTGGAGAGTTATGAGAAAGCTGGGACTTTCTCGCAACCTAGAGAGAACTTGACCCACGAACAAACCCCATTTCTAATCAGAATCGAACTTAAGTAATATCTTTGAGACTTTAATTAAATTCGATTTAATAGACGAGATTAAAGTCGGTCAAAATCACGAACAACTTTCATATTTTAGCACTGCAGTAGAAGGGAACAATAAAAGAGTCTAATTCATTATGTTGTTCTGCATATCTCATTTCACAGAATCAGCTCTGGTCGTAATTCATTTATTTCTTATTTGTTGCATTGGCGGCGGTCTTTTTGAATTAACTTATAAAAGGTACTATTTCGAGTGCATTTATATAAACACAAACATGTGCTTTTTTGCAGTAATATTGCTTTTGAGAAGAATTCGTAGATTTTTTCATGTAGAATGCATAATGTCTTGAAGGAACGACAAGTTTCATCTTCTTCGAAGTTAATGGCTGTTGAGGTGATAAAAAGATGAAGACAGTCGAAGTATGAGCTGAAGCATTATTCCACTTCGCATATCCACAATGGTCACTGGTAAAGCCTACAAGCATTAGCGTCTATCACTAGCAGAGTGTGCTTCATGCTGCATATACCACATCAAGAGTACGCTCTCCAGAAACTTAGCTTGATGTTTCCAAGGAATGTACGGTGCTTGGTGCAAGGAAATAGCTGAGGCGCGGTACCGCCTATATTAGTTTATGCCGTTTTATTTTCATTTATAAGGCCTATTGGCGATTTAGTGGGTTCTCACAGAAACGCAGAACTCTGCAGCTTCCAACGTTTGCGCAAAAAGACCACTACGCCTATGAGTTTGTTTAGGCTGTACACCACATAGCATGTTTCCCTGACACTACCCGAAGTCAGCATTGAATCGGAAGTTTGTGAATTGCTCCAAATTGTCTTTCGCCATTGAGAGGTTTTAGCCAAGCTGTCTTAGAACCACGTTTAGACACCTTTTTCATTCCCATCTTGTTGCTGCATATGTGGATGTGGTAATTTTCCGAGAACATTTATGATGACTATTAAGAGAGGCCTTGATACGGATTTTGTGCCCGTTGCATTGCGCACTGGTGTTCAATAAACAACTGGTGGATCGATCGATATGCATGGGTGGTCATGTTCTTGCCAGAGAAAGCAGGACGGGTGTGTACGCGTCATGTTGCGGATGGAAAGCTCCCTCTTATGAGCAGAGATTCCTCATCCATATAAACTCGTATGGCGTTTCATTTACGCCCAAAACGAGACAAACCTAGAAATGGAACTGTGAGAATGTGTGGTGATGGAAGTCTCCAATAAGCTCGAGTTAGCTGCACATATGGAAACTATAAACTACCAAAACGGTCCGCTTAGCACACAGCAGTGCTTACGGTGCCAGGTAATGAGTGAAGGAGTGTAGACCTATAGCGGGAGAAAACAGTGAGAGGGGTCACCCACGTCCCTCCTTCTCATTGTCTCCTCCGCCGTTTCCGCTCGGCGCTGACCGTGTTCCAGATGGGAACCAGGAATATTCCCTGTTAGCTGTGTATGCATCACGTATTGCGGATTGGAAAAATTTCATTCACTAAACGTTATTCAGAGTTTTGATCAGATTTGCGTTGTTATCGCTTCTAAGTGATCAGTTTGTTGGATTCGGCTTGGAAGTTTTTTTTTTGGATACGTGAACCTAGAAGTTCCTAATTTTTTCTTTGTTAAGTGTTGATTCTGCTTTACTGCTAAGCTTATCTTTATCTTTAAGTTACTCACTCTTTTTCTTTCGCCGTTTAGACTATTACGCTATTCGTTCACGTAATCCCCAAATGGAAATTTATACAGACAAAATCCGGGCACTTATTTGTTAACAAGAGCTTTAGTTGAAAGATTACTTTTTCGTCTCTTTTCCGTTTATATATATTTTTTACTTTTTTCGTCAAGTGAGTTAATTTTTTATAAGTTTATCAGTTTATTTATCAGTTAATTTTATCAGTCGTAAAAAATGGTAACGAATATGAGTGGAATATAGCTTGAAGTTATGTCGATATTCATAGGAGTTTAAGTAGAGTATACGCAATTTAATCAGCATTTTATTCATATGATAGCAGCTTGTGAATTAAGATGTGAATCCTATGTTTACAACTACTACGATGTTAAATTCATCGGAACGGATATACATAGGTTTTAACGTCCGATCGGGAAATGATAGGTGTAATTTGCGACTTATGGATATAATTGTTGTTGATTAATGGTGTATATTATTAGCCATCAGTCTAGAAAGGCCATCTGACTGTCACGTGTTGAATCAAGTAATTAATTCTTTTGACAGCAACTCATTGCACTTTGTTTCGTAGGATTGGCCTTAATGAACATCTTTGCATGATACTATCCATAGAACGAGGGTAGGAAGTACAAGTTAGTAGCGTCGGACGTTATAATATCACTAGAACAGGAAATGCCGTTGTTCTAGGAGCGAAAAGGGTGGGGAGGGGGAACATTATCGTTTTAGTATCTATCATATCTTTATACTGCAAAATGTTATGCCTTTTAACTCATCTTCCCGAAATGTTTATTTTCTACCGTCGTTGCATTCTGGACACATATTATTCATTTCTCATTAAAAGGCTAGGTGAGAAGAGCGACGACGATCCATCGATACCTGTTGAATCGCTTCAACGAGTTGATTGTTTCTGAATGCGTTTCACACATTGTTGCAAGGTGGTTGCTTCGTCCGACGTAATATTTGGTCGTATGAACAGAGGCGAAGATGCGGTTGTGGAATCGAATAAGTCCGTATTGATATGGATGGGATTTAAGCGATGAAATATGCAGTATCCATTCCATCCCATGATGAAAATTACGAACACGATCCTATCGTCCAAATGCAGTTAGTGATATTCCAAGGACGGGGTTTTTCTAGCGTTGAATGTTGGTATGAATAAATGACGATCGATGCTTTGTTGTTTTGGACGTTACCTTCCTCGAATGACATCATTAATGGGCCACTTGATATCCAGGCGTAGGTGGATCATCAGTAAAGGTCATGGTGTAATTTGTTTCACAGAATTTGAGCCATCTAGATCTCTCTTTTTTTCACGCCGTCCCCCCTCCGTCCCTCCTCCTCCCTCCTCACAAAGCGCATGCAAATGAGCTTTCTCACATGGAATAAAGTGCTGCGCATATTTAGTCAGTTTTTCATGGAGTGGTTTGTGTTCGATGGACTTTCCATAAAAGATTGTATTGTTCACTTCCATCTGTCTATCGTTGCTGAATTTGGGCTCTTTTCTATATTGTATAGTAATGTTGCCTTGAAGCGCACTTTGTAGTTGCTGAAGTGATTGGGCTTTATCACCTGCTTGTCTTCGAATATGTTTTCGTTTTATTGGCCGCAAGAGTAGAGGGCGGAGCAGATTGTTTGGCGTGAAAGTTGGTGATACTGGAGCACAATGTCATTCTTCGATTGATTGGTTATCGTTCATTCAGATTTTCTTTTATAAGATTGCAGTGCCACATAGATTTCCATATGTTTGCCCACTCGTTTATTAATGGGATGGTGCGAGTATTTAATTCGATGATTCTCTGTTTGATGTCGTTCGTTTCTGGCAGTTCATTTAAATATGATTAGCAGTGAATCACAAAATGAGGGTCATAGCCACCATCATTTAACGATGTGACCGTTTAGCGCATCTGTGTAGAGGTAGTGATTCTTTGTTAAGTCTTTGATGAGCATTAATTAAGCATTTTGAAGTCCTGCTTACATCGGTTCATCTTTATCGCCTCATCCAATTTAGGTAAAAGGGAATTCCCGACGTTATTTTACTCTCAGCCAGTGGTGCCTTCACCTTGATTGTTAATATTAATGTGAAAGTTTATATGCATGAAAGTTTAATTCATTTCTTCATGAACGTTTAACTCCTCGTCATAAGATTGGTTTCTTTTCAGTGAGCGTTGATTAGTGATTCAATGAAGTTATGGAGATCGGCACAAATGAGCTAACAAGACCTTTCCGAATTCCACGAAGAAAAACAGCCGAAGAAAACTCGAAAGATGGCGATGAAAAAGTTTGCATTTTATTTGTAATTTGTGATCACTTTAAAGTAATTTCCTATCTCGATGTAATAGGCGTTTCTTGTCGTATTCTTCCCGTTTTATCACTGCACATCATTTCAGAATCCGCATTCTTTTTGTTGTTAGGATTTCCCCTTAGTGGTGATCTAAGCGGCTCGGTTGGCTTCCATATATGACATCCACTTGATATATGCGATTTTGTGATCAAAGGTGAGCAAAATTTATCCTCACATTAAAAACGATGGCCGCTGTTTGATCTGTCGTTTCATTGCCTATTTGTAGTGTGTACGTTGTCTTGTCGTGCTGTATTGATGAAGAGCAGTAAAATCATGAAGTGTATGCTACTCTTATATGGTGCTTAATTCGTGTTTGTTGTATGCTACTCTTATATGGTGCTTAATTCGTGCTTGTTGTAGTGGAAACGAAAGCGCGGACCAGCAGATTCGGATCTTCGATCACCTCTAATAGCGAGCGCAAGCACACGAAAAAACGATTCAACCTTTTCCAGTCGAATTGTACCGCCGACCAAAAGAAAGTATGCGTTTCGCCTCTTACCTTACCTTCTTGCGGATTGTTTTTAGTAAAGTAATTACACCTGTGTGAGTGCTGGTCGTAATGAATCGTGCATGTTATTGTTCGTCGATGCAACGTACAGTTTAGTAATGTCGATGAAGCAGTCGTTGTAAAAAAAGCTCCTCATAATCTCTAGCAGCTTTCTGTTCAGAGCATCGCAGGAACATCGAAGCATAACGGTGAAGAAGAATACCTCGAAGGTTCCGTCGAGTGGTGGCGAAGTTTTCGATAAGATTCTTGGTAGTATGGTAAACCCTCCTAAGGAGCGCAAGCCGGAAGCGACGAGTGAGTTATTTCTTCCTGATGTTTTGCCCTTTATCGATGAATTGATAAACTTCCGCTGAGTATGGAGGATTAGCAAAAAATTGGTAGTGGATGACATTTGCACGATTTCGTTTGAAGGAGGAATGCAGCTGATGTGCAGAAAACATCTGCCCATATATTTATATGGTTTTTTTTAAATGCTCTTCAGGAATTTCTGAGTTAAACATTCAGAGACTGTCAAAGTACCTTATTCATGAATGTAAGCGCATGGGGAGGGCTGGTTTAAGGTTAGCTAGTCGCACGTACTGTGTTATATTCTATATTGCAGAGCGTACTCAGGTTTATTTCTCTTAAAACTCCCAATATAACGCCCATGGCCCATGACTCGGTAATTTCCGAATTAAGGGATCCGTCTTGGATAAGCAAGAGATGAGAAGAAGAGGAGGACGCGTAGTGGATAAAGCGCAAAAAATTTTCGAATAGATTGCATCATATTACGCCGCTCATTGCGACTTTAATTTTGGTCTAGAATTTAATGTGCAATGTGTGAGAGTGATTTAGAATCACCTCCACATTACAAACAGTTGCTGAAGAGCAGTCATCTATCACAGTGACTGTTTTCTTGATGGAACGCTAGCAGTGATTGGGATATCATATCATTAAATGAGATTGTGGTGGTCGCTTTTGCGAAACTCATTTGGATCCATGCACTGTCATTGATAGTTACGTCAGCTCTTTTAAATGAACCATCCATTTAAGAAGAAAGAGATGAGGCGGGTCCAAGTGGGACATCTGGGTCGACGCGTATACAGCGCGGCGTGCGGCAGTTGACTCGTGAAGAACTTGAACGTCAGCATGTGGACAACTCAGCGTGCTATGCATTTCTGCGAAAAGATGGTCTAATGGAACGTCTGTTAGGCCATAAAATGCTCACTGGACGTGTCGATTCACATGTCGCGTTAGGATACCTTCCATTTGACCCGAACGAACAGGCACCCTCGAGGAAGCCCACCTATGTACGTCCACCTTTGAATGCTTTGTTACCTGCCTATGCAAATTCCTCATTTGCAATGCGCATTTTGGCGACATCATCTGTGTTGCAAAGGTATTGTTTGAAGCGCTTGAGGAAATCTTTGAAATGTTCTCTGCCTCTTTTCTAGTAGATTTCTGTCTTTTAGACAGTACTGAGAATGGACAAGGTAAGTGCATCTGTTCTTTTACATCACAGCAAGGATATCTGGTAAAGTAGCGATGTTCTTTGGTCATCGTAGTCGGTGTTCGCGTTTTGTTGCCTTCGCTCTTCCTTGATATTGCTTCAGTTGTGATAAATTGTAAGCGTAAAAGGTACTACTTTTATTACTTTTTTTGTGGCAGACGATGCAAAATTGAATCGTATGATGCCTCCGGCTTAAAACTGTTTGTACAGCACATATACCCGATGGAGTTCTGTCGCAAGAAACCTTATTAGTGCTTTCAGACGGGCACATCATTTGATGACTTCCCTAAAATTTGTGAGCCCCCTCCAGTGGCAATAGCCGTTGAAGAAAGAAGAGGACCTCGAACTCCACCGGGATCACCTGGTCATCAGGACAATTCTTCATTGATATCTTCGAGAGGGGCTGCGTCAGCGTCACCCTCAAGCCCTCCACCACCACCTCCTCCTGAAGAAATCATGGTTTGTCTTTGAAACCATGTAGTTGCGATGAGCTCTACTTTTCTTTCTTCCTGATAATTAGCCTTTCATCCAAATAACTAGTAAGAATATGAAACCTCTTTATCCGTGAGGTTGTTCGTTGGTAAATAGTTCTTGGTCGTGTTAGCTGGTAGAGGAAGAGGAAAAGTCCATGGGGAATGAGATGCGAAGAGGCGAAAGATAGGGGGGGGGGGGGGGTCAATTATGCTGGGATTAATGCGAATGTGGTCATGCGCGAACCTAGCTCAACACCAAAGCACGTATTTAGTGAATATTTTTCCCACTGTAGAGATTTCTCATATCTTCTGAAATCTTGAACATAATAATAAGGGAACTCTCCCACATTCGTTGATGGAAGTTCCTCAAAGAACAACGTGAAATGTGTGGAAATGGCGGCATCATAGACTTGTTTGATCGAAAGGTTTTTAATATTTCTCTTTAAGAGTTCGCTTTAAATGGCCACCATTAATTTCTGTGATATTGTGGGAATAAAAGAAATTTTGCGAGTGATGCGCTTGGATAGTTGACCGGAAAGTAACAGAATTGCTGCAATCTTTTATTCGATAAAGGAGCGGAAGGTAGCATGAATGGCTAATAATTGGCAGGATTGGAGATCTGTTTGTAGAATGAGGTTCTCGACCCTACAAGGTATCGCCATTGGTGAATGTAATGGCCGTTCAGTGGGCGGTGAAGTGTGTGCACTGTACGTGGTGAGCGTGATTGTAATTTTTGGTTGCCGGCGCGTAAACAAACAAAGTGTATCTTCGTAATTACCACTGATTAGCGATCGCCTCGCAAATTTCCATTTATGTTTGCAGCTGTCGTTTTTAAAAAATTTCTCAGTTGAGGTATTATATTCAGCAATGCAAATGAGTGGCAGTATTGCAGTTCAGAATGTTGTTTGCCAGGCGGCCAACGCCATTTTGTTTTCCATTCGATACAGTTGAAAAGTTGAAGGAAACGAAGAAAATGAGTGGAGGATCGACTAGTCTCATTGCCGAAATGGCCGAATTAACTAAATTACCGCACAGTCAATTGGCCGAATGCCTTGGAGAGGAATTGCAGAATGCGATGAAGCAGGTTGGCACTTTTCATTTACATCCTCACCGTTGGCGTCTCAAACCGTTTGGGAATAACGCTCGAATTGATTGAAAATCAAACGCTGATAATATTGAGAAGTCTGTGAGGTGTTGATGGATTTGCCATAATGATAACAGAGGTGCAAGTAAACATCGGCCTGCTGCCACTCATTATTTGGAAATGTGTAGGGAACTGTGAAGTTGAAGTCGAAAATTTATTCGTGATGAATTATTTCCATAGTTGAATGTTCGTTATCGAAAAATGAATAGGTGAATTTATCTGTTTGTGAAAACGCGTAGGTAAGTTATGGGGACTGTAGTGTGGTTGATGCAGTATGTCATTTCGATACAATTTTGTTGCAGCACTCAGTTGTTTTTCTTCTTTGTATTTTTTGAAATATTTTGAATATAGTTCATTGCATATCTTTTTCTAGCGTCTCCTTATTTACTTCTCACAGTGACGCACTAAATGGATGAAGAAATACTGGAGGATCTTGCAGGTGGATTCTTCCATCTTACTCCTAACTGAAAGAACTCAGATCCGTTTTGATCATCAAAACCACTCACTCATCACTTTAGGGTGAACTGTCGTTGATCATTTTTTGTTTCAATAGACTTCGTGAAAAAGTAAATCCTCGAAATAAAAAGGAAATTGCATATTGCCTAATTAGAAAGCTATATGTTTTAAGTTCTCAGCTTAGGTCCGTTCCGGAATGATTATTTTATTCGTAACTATTCGTAACTGTTTCTCAGCCAGTTAACTGTAATCTCACGTGCTTTTTTTTCTGTTCTGCAAGTGCAGTTTTTCGTATGGTCCATTTCTTTGTAACGTCTAGTAATCTGTTTTCTTGTATTTTTTGCTTTGCCGCATATAGGTTAAGCCCTAGTAGTGACCGCAGATGTTTCAGCGGAATGCAATTTGGTGCATGCAGTATGCTTGTATTATGTAAAATGTGTAAGTCCTTATAAGGTGGGTGTAATTGTGTCATTTCAGCAATATTAAAAAGAATTGCTTTTGTTCCTTCTCCTGCGAGCAGCGTAGGTGTATAAGTGGTCGTTCTCCCCCTTTTTCCGTTCCTCGTACAATCTCCCCTCCTTATTTGCTCTAATTTTTGGAGAATTTCGCTGATCGCTGCGTGTTTTCGGCCAAGGTTTGCAGCCATCTATTTTTATTTTTTTATTTTTTTGCGTTTACGACTCATTGGTTGGAGATCAATTTACTCTGCGCATTTTAAAGCTAAGCGGTGAAACTTTTTATTACGTTTGATACTGTTTGAGTGGTCCACAAATATGAGCATTAGCTTGACTTCGAGGAAAGTCGAAAGCAGTGGAACTTTCATTTTCGGATAATTTTCGATCACAGTTTCTGGAATATGCAATTTTCCCAACTTGCGCCACGTTTTATTGTAGGTGATTCGGCGAAAATACTGAAATCACCGACTAGTTCCTCTCTCTTCTTTGAAGCTGAGAGGGCGAGAAGGCAGGGACGTAGCCCATGTTTAATTCAAATATTCCCGTCTTCATGAACGCTCAGTAAAAGTCATATGTGTATGTGTATATGTGTACATATCTGCTAATCAGTCGGTTACATGACTTGCGTTAACCATTGAAAGCGTATTGCATCATTTGACTTGAGCCTTTCTTAACATGCCATCTTTGTACAGTGAGCAGGCTTTTATACTCCGTTCGATTACTGGATGTAGCACTCGTTTTACTGCAGTGTTCATTGCCTCAGTGTCACAAGCAGGAGATTTTTTATTTTCCTGGATATTCTCTACAAATTTGGAAGAAAAATGCGATGTTCTCCTCGGAAACTCCACCTTTCAGTAGAGATACTCTTAAATTGTCCTCAAGAAAAAGCGTTCACAAAACGTTCTCTGCCTATGACCGAGCACTTTCTAAACTGAAAACGAATGCCTTATTGCTTTAAGCATACGAGTACATAGGTCACATGTTATTCATGAAATTCAACAATGTTAACTCTCATTGCGTAGCTGTGCTGCTACTAACGTCGTTATGAAGGTATTCATTTTCAGGTTGATCAGGCAGTATTGCTGAACACGCTCAAGGATGCCCTCATAAAAGTTGGCAGGAGGAATGCATCGGAACTGGATGGGTAAAAAAACTTTTGCTTTTTTATTGCATTTAATTTTACTCCAGAGAAATCGGTTGATTTGGACGAACCTGTTTAGGAACCTGTGGAATAATTAGATTAATAATATGTTTGATAGCATGACATCATTAGAGCAGGATTCAGTTTTGCAGTAAGTTGTGAATGGATATATGCCAACAGTCACTGAATGAAATTTTCAAGGACTCAGACGTTTTCAGGTAGTCGATGGGAAATTCCACGTTAAGAAGGTACTTTGTTGTACATTTTTTCCCCATATTAGTATAATTATGAATCAGTTTCCTAGCACTAATATTTTTGATGGCCAGAATGATGTGGTGGATAGCCTCGACCTTGTGATCGTTAGTGAAGGCTTTGGAAAGTTCGCGAACGCTCTGCCAGCATAGTTTTATCGACTCAAAGCATCGCAAGCAACTGTAAAATTTCCATATTACACGCGTAATACTGGTCGCTGTTTTCAGTTCTAAAGCGTCGCCAGAAGCAAAGGAGGAGTGCGCCGCCGTTGCAAGACGACCTCAAAGCCCTATGCAGATATCGTCACCTCCGGTCGAGATGGACATAGAAAGCGACAAGAGCGTCGAGACGTGTGAGCAAGTTCTTCCTCCACCGCCGCCTGCACCAAGCACACCACCTGCGGACGCCCAGCTTATGGCTAATCCCACACTGAGCGGGCCACGACCGACAAGTGTTCCAGTGCCACCACCACCCTGTGTTCTGCCGACACCACCACCACCTCCGCCTGTCGTCTTACCTCCAGCCCCTCCACCACAAGTCATCGTTAGCACTGCAGCTGCGATAGCGGTCCCTCCAACTGTAACATTGGTTACTGCTGTCTCAGCGCCACCTGTTATGATTCCACCGTTCAGTGGACCACCGCCACTTCCATTTGTACCCACCAAACCGCCACCAAATACTAGCGCCATCCATCCACAAGTATGTCCGTCTTCAGTAGCGCCATCTATTGCAGCATCATCTGCACCGTCAGCGGCGGCTACGCCTGTTGCACCGACGTTGGCGTTTGCTGCCCCACCACCCCCCGTTCTTCCCAACACGGCGGTCCCACCGCCAGGACTACCTGTAGCGGCTTTTGCCGCAGTGGTCGTGCCACCGGTCCCAATTTGCTCTCGCGAAATTACTGGTACGATAAATACTTCACCTATATCAGCTGCTCCACCCGAAGCTTCCGCTTCATTGCTAGGTCCGCCACCCACGTCAACTTCGACGTTACATCCGCCTCCAGTGTTAACAGGTGCACCGGTCGCCGTGGTGCCGTGTACTTCATTTCTACATTCTGTAGCACCGCCTAGCCTAACACCACTTACCACTTCAGCTGACGAAACCGCAGCACATCTGCCTACTTTAACATCGCATGTCGATTTTTCGAAACCTCCACCCATAGCACTGTCAGTGCCACCGCCGACAGTGCAACCTCCACCAAGTTCTCAGTCGATGCATCAACAGCCACTCCCGACGTATTCTGTTCCACCACCTGTCAGCGCTTTAAGCGCAATGAATCCTTCTGCTCCTCCTTCGTCCACAGGTGAAACGCACATCACTTCCGTTACGTCTCTGTCGACCGCGCATGCGTGTTTTTCGCCTTCCGTGTCTTACTCAAATGGCGACGTGCAACGGTCATTCGGCGAACAGAATAATGTGACACCATCTGTAAGAAATTCACCAATGCTTCCAGTAAAGGAAACTTTCTTCCCTGCAATGCCTCCTCACAAAAATAGTTTTGTTCGCTCAGAACGCCCACCGTTAGTTGCAGCGCCCCCTTTGCAGCCACCGCGTCCACCACTCATTCTTGCAGAGCAAAATCCCTCGACGCCTACATCACAAAATGTCATCAGGACCCTCATGTCTGCTTTGGCTATCCCCCAGCAAGCACGGTCCAGTCCTCCAGCTGCCACCGCACCTCAAATTGTACCAGGTGCCCTTATAAACTCAACTGCGTGCCGTCCAGTTGATGTCAGTCAGCCACCGCCAGGAGGCTCAATCGTAACTTCTCGCACTAGTTCACCTGTTCTTTTGGATCGCTACGGATGTCCTTTGCCAGTGCCAGCTAAGCGCTCCGGTATCATGAATCGAACACAGCCACCTGCAGCGACGACGAAGAGCATTTTAAATTCCTCAAACTCGGAAAGTTTTCAACTGAAACCTGTCGTAAACACTATGCTTGAGTCGCCGGCAGAGGAGACGCAGGAGGAAGATTCGGAAATTGTTGATTTCAGTTGGCCCCCAGCTAATTTTGAAGAGCAAGAAAGGACAAAGCCTAATGGCAATTACGAAGCCCTTTCTTTGGATCAGCCGAAATTCTTCTCCTCACCGGTGCAGCGACCCTGCACTAGTCTAGCAGGTCCAGCTGGACGTGGGCCGTCGCCGCAAGTACCCAGTCAGAAGACGATCCCACGTCAGCAGTTCCCTTTGCCACCATCGGTAGATCATCTTCACGCAGTTAAGAATGCCTTAGCCGGTGGCACAAATAGACCACCACCACTAATTGGTACTGCGCCAAGTTCTTTGCCACCCTTTCGACCGCCGTTTTCCAGTATTCCGTTGAGGATGCGTGGACAGCTGCCGTTCCCTTTGCGCAGGCCGCCTCCACCGGTCGGTCCAGTGCAGCCCGGTGTTCGTACAATGAGGCCGTTGTTCCGTCGGTAGTCCCTGCATACCGTATCCCTTACTACTGTCACGCTAACAGTTGCATTACATACCGCTTGGTTTCACGTAACCGTCGATGTTGACAATCGAGCAGATTTGATAAGCACTTAGCATATTCCCAGCGTTCGCATTCACTGACGGGTACCCCCCACGAACTCAATTCCATTGAAATTAAACGCTTCCCTTCCGCATGATGCTGTTATTGGGTTACTCGCGAAAGTCGTACCGTCTTCTGTGCCTGACTTTATGTTTCGTGAAGCGTTCCATAATTTTTTTCCTCCAGCTTATGAGCAAAGGGAGATTCTGTACCCACGCAGTGTAATTAAGTTCGCCATAGCGTATTCTCTCAGAAAAAAAGGGAATGCTGTTCAAACTGACATTGGTGCCATATTTCTCACTCGGCTGTGGTCACAATTTTTTATAAGTAACCGCTCCGAAAAGTCTTCATTATTTGATTTAATTGAAAGGGATCAGCTTATAAATCCATATATTTCCTTTGTTCATATTGACATCGGACTGTTCACTGGTGATGCGCCCTCATTTGGGGCTATTTTTTCGCTAGCAGTCGAATATTGTTGTGAGATATGAGGGTTCATTTGTTGATATTTTGATCATGGTACCCGTAACGGTTGTTCCATTCAGTTTTGTAATGTTTCGAACAAACTGCTGAAGATGACTTTCGTTCGAAGTCGAGTAGAACTCGTCGGAAACAACACTTCACAAAGGGATCTTCTAGTCTGCAGTTCCCGTCAAGCGATCCACTGTTTTCTGGCAACCCTATGCAACTCGTTCATTTGCTCCGTGGATGTTTTTACGCGAGAAGGTGACTTGTGAGCTAGGCCATTTTATAGGCCGGAAATTGTTATGTGAAGGTGTTTTCCTTTCAGCAGTGCCACCTTGTCAACATCTCAAGTAATACATTTATGATGTTCCTGATTTTTTAAATTCTGTTTTATTATCTCTGCAGTTTCTGTTGATTTGGTGCATATTCGTATATTTTAATATGCTCTCAGCCTAGCTGATTCCTTAGGCATTCTTACTTCTCAATTTTTTAATTTTATGTTCATGATTCTGCTGTCACTAAAACGTTCATCTATTCTTTTTTTTTGTTGCTTCTCATCATTCAAAGCAGTTATGCCTTGAAACGAATCGCGGACACGAAAAAATGTCGTTTCGTTTTTGCTGTTACCAATTCCAAACCTCTTCCACGGCTGCGCTTACCGCTGACGGCAAAAACTGGTAAGCTGACATTATGAGGATAAGACCTGATCTAACCACTTGGCCAGGTTGAAGTTCTTGAGAAGGGTGGTGGCTACACGTAGAGGTCGTTATGCATTCAAGGATGTTTTGAGTGGCAGAGCATAGAAAGGGCTTAAAGTTGCACTCAAATTTTAATATGGAAACGTCCAGCACAGAAATATTGGTCACACGGAGCTCACATTTGCCCATATATGGAGCTCCTTGTTATGCAAATTGGCTTCATAAAAGGCGGCGAAGAAGTCGTGACAAAATATGACATTGCTGGCATTCGTCTACAGCGTGCTGAATATCCAGTTAAGTGTCGTTTGCATAGCAAGTTCACCAGACGTGGGATTTTTGAAAAGTTTTCCAAATGTTTGGGCATTTTTTTTTCATTCAACAAACATTTCGCCTATTAGATGTATTGGTTCCTCCATGGCGAACAATCCTTTGAACTTTGTATGTTCAGGTTCCGAACGTTTAGATAAGTCGCGCAGGTCAATTTCGAAGGTTTTTTTTTTTCGGATAATGAAGTAAAGTAAGCATTTGAGATGCGACACCTCGTGCACCGCGTTGTGCAGCTGCAGCAAAACAGACTGTGGCGTTGTCGTCGACATGGCGGTTGATGGTGAGCTGGGCAAGGGAAGGGGTCACAGGGATGTGGACATTTTCTACCGCCTTCAAGCTGAGAATAGAAGCAGGGAGTTCCTACTCGTACTCTCTCCGCTCAGGAGGCTGAACGGATGCCATGTTCCGCACCTCGGCCTCTTGTGTGTGCTCCTAGCATCGTGAGATTCAAATCAGAGGAGCGCCCAGTACGATTTGCATTCAGTTGTCATTGTTTGACACTGACTTACACCACATGTCAGGCATCATGATAATGGAGAGGGGGCTCTTGTCTCAGATGGAGGAGTCGGTTAAGACGCCAGTCCCTCCCACTTTCTTGCGAAAAAGCTATTCTTCAGTACATAGAAAAGAGGATGGCAGAGATCATTGCATTTCAGTGGCTGGAACCTTCGTTGCTGCGGTGACAGACCAACCTCCAGACATAACTACTGGCGATAGTCTGACTGTTTGTATCCGTAACGATTCAACTGCTTGCAGCCGTGTCCTACGCCGCTTGCAAGTGGAGGATTTTCGCAGCTAAAACAGGGCGCATTTTGCGGTGGACGGTGTCTGCGCTTTTCGCTGTGGACCGCGACAGAGATAGGTACATCGCCCGTGCGAGTGGCTATCCTGTCTGCAACACTTTCTTCCTCCTCGGCACCACCCCCACAGGAAACTTTCTTTTAAGAGTTAGCATTCATACACCAACAGTTACATCAACGCTTTTAACGTACCGACGACTGTGCGAATCGCAGCATCCAGTCCCCAACCCGGGCATCTCGCACCAGTTGCGCCAGTATGCTCTGCGTAAGCATACCGGTGGTCGCATCCACATGTATTGCTTAGGTAGACAAACAGCGGGCGAGAACATTTATCATAATACACTGAGATCGGCATTTCAAACTCGAGGTAGGGGTTTTATAATAAGGAAGAATCACTTAGGATGGCAGTGCAAACAAAGCCTTAAGGACCTGCTGAGAAAGGTGTTACAAAAAATACGATCATCGAGCAAACAAAGCACCAACCCTTCACCCTCCTACGAATAGAGTGATTCATTCATAACCATCCCACCTCCTCCCAAGAAAATGACTTGTTCGTATGAATCTGAGATTCGTTAGAGACCAGTTAGTTATGCAGGGAAACCACAAAATTTACGTACAATAAAAGAATTATATCGTTGACATAAACAACAGGCAAAACATCAGAACATATACGTGGTGAATGCGCCGACCGTCTCGCTCACTTCTTCGCCTTTCCCTTTTTCGGAGTAGCTTTTTTGCTTCCCTTCTTCGGAGTCGTCTTTTTGTCCCCAGCTTTCGCTTTTTCCTTCTTCGGAGTTACCATCTCATCCGTCGTCCCCTTCGATTTCGAAGAACCCGCCCCACCGCTTTTGTATTTCGCAGACTCCTATAAAACGACTGCACGTATACCTTCGAAATGGTGAACATTCCAAAGTAAGCGACGACCTGTCCACTACTTCAGTGAACACAAAGCAGATCAATTTTAGCAGTAAGCGCGATAGCGCCTCGACGCGTACTTGTCCTTTGAAATATAGGCTCTCAAAATTCCCATCGGAAACCCATATGTCCGTGGATGACTATTAGCCACTGGTCTGCCTTTCTTTTTGGCGATACTCAAAGAAGTGAAAATAACAAGGCATTGTGCAAAGTAAGAATGCGATGACGGAGAAAAAATGAACAAAGTCACCTTCTCGTAACGTTTCTTATCCTCTGCCGCCATCTTTTCCCACTTGCTTTTGTCCTTCACTGTACCCCACTCAGCGCCTGCCGCCCTCGTAACATCGACCACCGACAGGCCTGGTTTCGAGAGACGAGCGCGGTTCTCCGCCAGCCAAAACATATACGCCGACTTGGCACGCTTCGGTGCATTCGGATCCTCAAACTTTGGAAAATTATCTACTTGCCAACACAAAAATTCATGTCCGTTCCTGAACATAGTGCCTGGGGGCAGTGAATCCTGCACACTTTTAGGTAATAAGATAGAACATAGGGGTCACAAGATCTATGGTCACAACATCCCTTATTCATGAGTCATGCCTAACTACAGCCCATTAAATACGCACATTCACATCCACATTTATCAGCAATGCCGTCCAAGTGTACGTGAGTGGGTATGGAATAAAAAACAAGGGAACTAATTTACGAAAGATGTGTGAGAAACTTATACAAGCACAAATGAGTTAGACTAGCAACTCATCTGTTCTCACTGCGTTCTCTACTAACAGATAATTAACGCTGAAATTGCCACTATTATTCCTTATAGCAAAAAACAGTATTCAATGTTCGTACAATTCAAATATCATGATTCTAGTGAAATGGCTGGTCGGAATGATGGATAATCATCAGATTACAAAAACCAAGTGCAATTCATAGTGCACACCTTTTTTTGACGCTTGTGCTTCTTGATTGTCCCTGCAGCTTGGGCTTTCTTCGGTGAAAGAGAACTTTTGGCCATAGGTGGACGAGCCATGCTTCGTGGCGACAGCCGTAGACTATAAGCAAGAGAATAAAAGGTTTAACAGTAGTATCGATGAGGACGCGAAACAGATACTTCAATAAAAGGAACATTCACAATCGTGTGCGAGAATCTCTGGTCATAAACGCTAATCTGGTCTCATTAACATCAACTAATTAACAATATTCGACTCAGCAGATGCTAGATCTCAGCACAAGTCGACGATTAACAATTTCACTGAAATGTGAATCACGGAGTAAGGACTTCAAAATTCAAACCGTCCACACCTATACCTCAAGCCTTCAAGTTCATATTGATGAGTTTCTAGGCCTAAAAATAAACCATGCCAAATATACTCATATAATACTATATGGCGATGAGCTGAACGCTCTGTCACTTCAGTGCACTCCCAGCGATGACGACTGTACGAAAAATTGAGTGTGACCGCATAGTCAGCAAGTGATCGCCAGAGAAAGACTACCAATTCGTATGAAGTTGCGGATCCCTTGTGATTTGATCTCTGGACTTTATCTGCGACGTCACCCACCGACACAACTAGATTTTCCACATGTCAAAACTATACATTAGGACGGTGCCTGCCAGCTGTGCAAAAAGGCAGATACTAGACTAGCATCTTTTCAAACCACTGATAGGTACAACAGTGTAAGTCCACAAGCTGCGCGCGAACCGAATGACGAAAAACGTTTAGTGATATTGCAGACGGACATCGCTGGATTGCTAGGAATGGACGATAATACAGATTGCGACGGCTCATGAAAAACGGAGGCATGACCAAACGCGAATCCGAGGAAGAGAGTATGGAAATGCAAGCGCGTTCGTGGCTCTCTTCAGTGATATATCCGTTGAATACGCATAGAATTCATTAACACCGAAATGCTACAAACGTCATGAACGAAGCGCTGAGGTAATTTCAAACTGGCATTCGCTATACGCTCGAGAGCAAAAATACGGCACATAATAGGGATCTGCAACAACGCATTTGTGGATCTCCATTAATCACCAAGCGAGTAGCCCAAAGGTAACAGAGGAACATCTAATACGACAGAGGGCCGCTCCTTGGAGGTAGCCCGCTCGCATCTCCCACCCTTTTCCCATACATGCAGTATTGTGCTCACTGCTTCGTATGAGAAAATTCAAGGACAGCCGACAATTCGACATTACTAGATATTATAGTGGTCACCCCTCAACGCTGTTTACTCATTACTCAAACTTTGTATTGCACTATGTGAATCCGACAATACATATTTAGAACGGATTGAGTTGGAACTACCTAATGGAAAGAGGACCAACGTTGTGACGTTTCCGTAAAAACTAGTTCGTGAACCTCTGCGCCTCAAAATGAGACTTGGTAATTTCAACAATATTCCTCAAATTTTATTTCAAATTGAAAAGTTTGAATGAGTTGACAGAATGGTTTCCAGTGATGTCGGCAACCTCAGCATACGTCCAAACGAAGGTTTCGTTCGGGACAAGAAATAAAAATGCACGTTGCTGGAGATTTCTCAATCACCTGGGCATAGGGGAACTGAGGGTTTAGCGACCTCAGTTAGCCGATACATTCAGAGTCCAATGCTATTTATCGTTACAGTTTTCGATGACGAAATATGACGAGTAATACACAAATGAAAACAAGAAGACAGCTAACGATTGCTGAATGACCAAAACCAAGAAGATGCAAACCACATAGCACATCAAAAAATTGGAGAATATCCGACCGAACACGCACAAATCCAAGATTGCAACGGACACATCCCATCCTCCACCTCAACCAGAGCACTATATCAACCACATCCCAGCCAAATAGGGAACCGAACTGAGAGCGCTTGTGCTAGTGAAGGATAATCTGGCTTCGGTTTGGTAGCTTTTACCGCCAAAACGGGCGTGGCTTATACGCTATTGGTCTCGCACCAACAACACAATGGCGTGCGAGAAGGGCGTAACAGCACGCGAGGGCACGGAGACGCTCAGAAATGACCCGACGCTAGCGTATTACGCTCTTCCGAACATGTGGCGCGCTGCTGTTTGCGAATAAACTCGTCCACTGCACGCCCCCGCGTAAACGCTGACCGCGTGTTGCACTCGAAATGGCGCTGCGTTCTCATCGTGACCTTATCTGACGCATCCTCGTGATGTGTCTGGACGACCTCGAGTCTTCACGGACCATCATGCCCCCACCACTCTTCAAGCAAATGATTGGTAGGTGAGTGTTGTATGTGCTAAAAAATCCGATGTTTTATGGAGTGGGGAAAAGGAGGGATTACCGAAGAAAATGATTTATGCTGTCCTATGGAATGAGGGAGGGGAGGATCGAAGGTGTCCTAATACAAAACCGCAAGAGGAGGAAAGATATTCAAAAAAACTCGACGACGAGCTTACTCGAAAGAGTTTTTGCTTTCCTTCTGTCGGAGAGTTCCTGCATTTCAATGCGTCAGCAATTTCCCGAACACAGAGTGGCCAACGTATCAGATAGTGGGCGCAGTATTGCCGTTCAATGGGTACTTGGTGGAGAGGGAGGGACCCTATTTAAAAGCGACGGTCCTTTTTGTTGGACATTTTCTTTTCACAATGAAGTTTTGTTTTTGGTACTGCCGTCCGCAGAAGTTTTTTGTTAAGGTGATGAACAATTTCTGCTAGTTAAACTTTAGTCAACAAAGGAGGAAATCACTGCTATCAGTAAAGAAAGGCATTTTGCAGATAAAAGTGATAAAGCTTTCACACTAATCCCACATCTTTCGGTTCAGACGGGGAGAAATGCTGAAGAAGCATCTTCTGCCCACCTGTAGTCGCACCTTTTGTGTAAATGAACCCACCAGTCAGGTGAACATCGCCACCTCCGTCAAGTTAATGAACTCATAAACAATCGCTAAGCACGTCCTCATTGCCGACTGCACGCAACCAGTTTGGCGGAGCGACGCCGTGGAATATTGCCCAATGAAAACAACGCGTCCTGCGGCCACACTCTACCCACTGCGCGGGAAAACGAAGCGAACGTTGACAGCTCTCTCGGAACTATTACCGTGCAGCTGAGACGATTGAAATTTTGATGATTTTACTTGTAGGTAAACACCTTCCTATCCAATGTTGGTCATGTAACACGCATATAGATGCAAGGAGAGCGATAGACACATATGCAAACATTTCGGGTGTATTCACCTAGTGCATAGCCGGTTGTGTGCTTTAACCTTCTAATAGCACAGGTAAATAACAAATACCTTTGGAAGTTGTTCCTCAGAACGACTGAAAAGTTTTGAGTTGTTTACCTCGCTTCTAAGGTGTGATGGTTCGGTAGTGAAGGAAATGAAAGTGGCCGATTGATGGAAATTTTTTTGACCACTATTTCCTTTGCTGCATCAAATATTTTTTTCGCCTGTACCACCTTCCCTTGGGTGAGAAAAAGATCCTAAAAAATGTATTTTCATTTAAATGCAAGAAATAGGACAAATGGGCATCAGCTCTTGGAAGAAGGTTTAGCTAAAAGCAGTCGAAAATCTTCCTATGGAATTCATTCTCGATGCCTTGTAAAATGAATAGGCAGAGAGCCGAAATTACATTCACTCGCTGAACATGATCTAAGCCTTAATTTGTCTAGAAATACTCCTAGCGATAAAATCCGGAAAAGCACTGCACTTCAGTTCTCTTCGAGACCGTCAGTCAAGGCTTTTTCCCATGAACGCAGAAATACTCCAGTATTCCCATAGACCTCAAGGGCTCTTTACTGGAGTAGAATCAGCGCCATCTCAAGAAGTTTCTAGAAATCGGAAAAAATTCCGAACATTAGCATTCAACGTTTCCAGAATTTTATTCAATCATTGCTAGCACAAAAGTGACGGTGAACGCCAATTGCAGCCGCAAAGGCTATTTGATAAGACAAACTTCGATTTATGCGAGAGAACACACACATCGACGTGACTGAATTCTTCAGGACTATTGCAATTTTTTCACCAAATGCAATTCCTGCAAATTTAAAGGCAACAAAGAGAGGACATCTTTCAAATTTGATGTCTTTAGATCCACCTTTTTGTAAGCTATTTTCTGGAGGAAAAACTCATGGAGATTATATGCATCCAAGCTTTCTTCACTTTCCTCTGCAGATTTCTTTGAAATTGATCGATCAACCTGAAATATGATACGAGAGATCTAAGAGACTGCGCAATGCCCATGCGTAACAAATTTTATACAACGAAACAAATTGCAATAGGCAAAATGTCATTATTTGTTTCTGAACTTGACGATTGAACTGTTAAACAGACCCATGAAGAGTAACGCAAGCAAATTGCAATAGGCAAAATGTCATTATTTGTTTCTGAACTTGACGATTGAACTGTTAAACAGACCCATGAAGAGTAACGCAAGCAAATGCGCTTCTTCCAATTCCCTTTGTTTGCCTTTTCTTGGCAGTTGCACGCTCATTCCAAATGCTTGGCTTCCTTGCAGTTTCTGAGTCCTTTTTCTTCTCGATTACATATCGAAGAGAGAAAATGAGATTTTATGCGGATCTGCAGTTCATTTGCGTACGTATCTGTTTTCAGTGTATGCGGTAGTCGATCTCCAACAAACACGAAGAAATGAAAGTAGCTAAATATAACTCAATAGTTTGAAATAACTCTGCACATTTAAATTCTATGCAACCGATGATTACTTACTGAGTTAAGTAAAATTCAATTCCGATGATATTACACGAAGAACCCCAAAAGTTGATCCTCATCACTTCGATCATTATTATATGCAACATCAACTATCAGGCGTGGAATTTTGCAAGGATATTGTTCGTTTTATATTTCTCTAAATGTTTTCATTAATTAGCAAATTATGGTTTCAGAATAGTTACAGTTCTAGTACACGATAGGTAACATCCTACCAGCTACGATGTCATCGTACAAGTTTTCTTGCATTGCTCTATCCAAATAGGATTATAATGATATCGTACGGTGAAATAAAAAATCAGCAAACGATTGCAAAATGTGAATAAAGTATTGCGACTACATTTAAGTGATGATCTGCTATAAAAGCATACGTTGATGCCGGTGGCCAAAGTCTCATTTCGTTGCATTCATCCGATCAACACTTAATAATTGAATATGTAAATTTGTGATGGTCCATATTTCTTGGATACATTATTTCACCGTAACTGATCCTGGAATGCATAAAGTTCTATGAGTCTAATCTAGATTCAGAAGCTCAGTGAAACGAGCATGTGGACGGATATAAATGCTCAAATAAGTCAACGCAGGTGTTTAACGATACCTTTTGAATGAAGTTAAAGAAAGCACCGAAGAAGATTTATAAGAGGGGAGGCACAAAAAGCAGTAGAAAGTTCAAGCAGACAAGTACGTCATCTGAGGAGGTATTTAGTGGGCTGATTTGAGAAAGGATTCCTGTGGAATTTAATGAAATCGTTGGCCGCACTTTCAGATGAGACAGAGACGATGGTGACTAAGTGCGTCACGGTTCGATAAAGATATGCATTTATTGGTCGCTTTAGTGGCTTAGCGATGCGGACTCAGTCAAGATGCAATGCGACAGAGAGGTCAACATTGAGCACATCGAGAAACGCGACAGCCGCCTTACCATGAACGCATACCTAAACAGACACACAAACAAACACGCACACATACCTCGTCTTCTATCCGTCATTTCCTTTCTCGTTCATTTCGTCGCAGTGACGTGTTGCTTGATGCACACAGGGAATCTTAAAGTTTATTTCTGTCAACGAAAACGAATAGTACTTGATTAACATTCTTCTTGAAAAGTTTATTTAATGTTCTTTTGCAGTTTATCGTCAAGGTTACATATTTTTGAGCACCGCATCGAAACATTAGAATTTACCCTTCTACTAATGCCATAAATCGCATATGTTTCAATCCGTCTCCACAAATTATCGGTTTAATTCTTTACTGTTTTTGCACTGAATTATTCCCCACTTGTTTATTCTTTCATTTTATTCTCAACTCAGATGATACACCTAATAATTTATCCAATAAAAGATGCACGTACTCGAGAAGAAATACGTAAAAGTTTTTTCTCGTGCATAATCCAAGTTTAAGTTCCTTCATGTCCAACTATTGCTTTGAACGACTTCATAGATATCTGCGAAAAATGATTCCAAACAAAACGCTTCAAAAAATCTCTTCGATAGAGAATTAACTTTTTCTTAAGATCAGGCAACATTTTACTTTATAAATATGCAACGAAAGGAATCGTCATTGTTCTTTTGATTCCAAAAAAGGAAACTATTGGCTTCAAGGTCTCCACCTTGTACTTATAGCAATAATGCGAAGAAACTTGAAGTTTATATCTTGAATATGGTCAATATGAAGGCGCCCGCTGCGCAAAATAATTTTGCGTCCCAGCCCCCCCCCCCCCCCCCCCCGAAAAAAGCTTTCGCTCGAGTAGTCCCGAAGTTGGGCTATGGAATGTGAACACTACTGTCGGTCACCGAAACGATTTATTTCGGTCACCCGGCGCTTCTGTACTCCAACAACCGTCTAGTTACGGGATATGGAATGTTTAAACTATTCAGAAGCTTTCATTCGTCTCACTTTATTAGTTTCATTTTAAAAAATCCATTATTAGACGTAATCGAACAAGCAGCACCCGTAAACCCGTTTCGTGCCCTTATAGGCTACATTTCTTCAAATGTTAACTTCCGTCCGATGTATTCTTTCGTTGCATTCTATTTTAAAACAAATTTGATGTTGAATCATATGATGCTTTTAAATAAATAAACGGTCGCTGAATGCCGCTGTGACGAGTGCAGTTTCAAATGTTTGAAGTACTCCAAGGCAGCTTAAGGGAGAGGATTCGAAAAATGCGAAATAGATGGGCGTTATCGTCACACTGCGCCGAATATTTACAATACTTTTGCGCTTGCACTTCCTCGAAGTCTTCAAGTAAAGAGTGATGCAAAACCGAGTTTTGCAATCATTTTCTGCCTTGTCGAATGATTATCATGCGGTGGAGGGAGGGGGATGGTGATAGAATAATACATTACTTCGCATTCATTTACATGACATTTATATAGCTATGACATCACTGCAAGCGCAGAAAAAGTGCGCTAACCACTTGTCGTTGGGGGAAGCGATAAGAACGTAACAGAAGTGATCATATAGGTTACCTATCGTTGTAACCATCAGGTCGCAGGTCGCATAAACCAGTAGAATCCACTTTGCATGATTAAATAAGCTGATGCTCGTTCAGAAGATTGAAAAACATGTGAGTTTTAAAAATCATTACTTCTGAACGAGTGAAAGATCGAAATTCGGATATGTGCCGATGCTCAGTGGCACGACATGCCTGGGTGTTTTCTTCAAGGCAGCATATCATCCCTATGAGTTTGGTATGACATTTCTTCGGGTACTGAAGGAGGGCATAAAAAGAGCAGTTTTTTGCCTGGAACTTTCAAATGGAGCAAGAACGGAAAAATGTGCTATTGATCATCTTAATATTCCTAATAAATGTTTTGGAAAATTTGAGAATTTCATAACAAACGAGGCGAACTTTTACTAATACAGATTGAAATATAGCAGTTATGTGTATTTTCAGTCGAAAAAAACGAGCAGCTGGTCAACGTTCACGTGAAATTCAGAAAATAGTGTCAAGCTCATGACCTCTGACCTCCATGCATTCCTCCTTCCCTTTTCATTTCCATCTACTTTCCCGTCCTCGCCTACGCTCACTCCTCACCCGCCCTCCATCCTTCAGATTGCACGAGTTGGAAAAATGCGTCATTTTATTTTCTCCTCATATCACAAATGAAGCGAGCAAGTACGATGGGATTATTAGTGGATGTTGTTTCTGGCATTTACCTGGAACAAGTTAATATCTCTTTGTGAAGAAATAAACAGTGGCTGTTGTTTACGTTTGTCTCTTTTGTATTCCAGTTTTTACTTGCGCTCACAACAAAACCCTACTGTCGCATAAGCATTATCGAATGTGCGACACGAAACCTGAATGGAAACACTGAGATTGAAAATGTTCATGAAAGTATGTTTGCAGTGCTTATTTGCTAAGTGTTCTGTGCATCGGCAAGAAGCTCTCTCTTGTTACCTCTCTTTACGATCACACCTTTCCATCAATAACAAGAAGCTGTCTTCTTTCATATGCATTTCTCTTCCGCAGTAATATCTCTCAGTTATCAATGCTTTTTGTGCTTTTCAGAAATATTCTTTTAAATGCACTTAAGAAAATCGATTACCCAATTTTAACCGGAAAACTCACAAAAATAGTCTATAGTGCAACGAGTAATACATCCAGCAACATATAAGTAATGCAGTGGTGCAAATTCGAATGCGTATAAGCGGAAGAAAAATTCCAATCAAGTGTAGACAACTTCTACAGTGAGTATTTGTCGGAAATTATTGTTAACTATAGCTTCTTCTATATTATTGGCGAGTGTTAAGGATTTGGATGACCTGAAATTTTTCGTTCTGAAGTGAAGTTCGAAAGAGGGTTTATGAGGTAACAAAAGAGCCCTCTTATAGATGAGCACATCAAGGAAACGTTTTAGGGCAATCGACTGCCACCAACGCTGCACACACCACCCGCCCAGCGCAAACTTGTTTCCTTGATTCGTATACGCTCGTTCGCACTATGAAGCATTTCTGTGTAGCATTGCGATTCGTCCCTGTGAATCGCTGTTTGTGCAAAAAAGCTGTCCTCATGTGATAGTCCGGTAATTCCTTCATCGTCTTCTTGCACTGCATACCGCTTATAGAATATTCAATCGCCAATTACGTTGCCCGTTCTTGAATCTACGAACGTATCCGTTGTCGCTGATTTTCACTTCTACTGTGCGTGCAAATGGTCATTTTTGCAACTAACAAAAATATTTGGAGGTTTTAGCTATGAGGATGTGGATTGCGAAGAAAATTTCAGGAACTTTTTGTAGGTGGAGGTACATTTTCCAGAATTTTTTTCTAATCTACCCAACTTTCGTTCTTTGCACGTTCTAAACCGTTACATTTATATATTTATTTATTTATTTGTTTCAGTGGAAGTGAAAATTTTTGGTTGAAATCTGCTATAAAGGAAGACATTGTCCTTGAAATGGCGTTTTTTTTCTATTAACAGCAGATTAGCAGGCTAGCATTCACAGGAAACATTTGCATCCTGTGTGACAGCTTTGCTTTAGAGCTTAATGTTGACGCAGCTGAGAGTGATGACTGCAGTGCTCCGATTCATTCGTACGATTACTCAACGTCCGTTTTTCATCAATTGATCTTACTCGATTCACGTTATAAAACATTGTTTTTAAGAGTCTTTTTTGTCTAGTTATTTTTTCTCAGTACAAATGAGCCTTTGAGGCATTCCATAAATAAAGTTTCATCTCAATAACCGCATCGTTTATCGTTTATCGCAATCGATTTTATCAATGTTGTTGTCGATGATTTGCTCCATCAGCATTTAACAGTTCATTGAACTTATTTTTCACTCTTCTTACATTATCCCAAGTTCATGAGATAGGCGCTCACATTACGAATATTCCATCAGGAAACAGTGCGATTATTTATCGACTCATCGAAAATCAACATAGAAACTTTGCGAAATCAGAAACTTTTCGAAATACTTAAATGAGTTTATTGCCATTCACTCTTTCAATATGCAAAACATCAGAAATTACTCGTATATACTGAGGGATATACATATTGCATCTGAGTGCTTTAAGTCATATAATGAGCGGTCAGGTGTCAAATACGTTAATGATCTGTTTTGCAGCATGATTTCGTCAGCTTTCTTTTCCTTTCGTTTTGTCCATTCCTCACCCACACCCCCTCCCTTTCTCCTCACACCTCCTCCCACTCTCTCTTTTATTTCGTACCTTTCACTGAAATGATTCTATTTAAAAATAAGGAAATTACGCCTCTGGATAAAAGTGATCATGAAATGAAAGTGTTGCCGCAGGATGCATTAATTGGACATCAATTTTCAGTTCTATTCCATTTCATTTTCGTCAAAGCCGCCTCTGCCCTTTCATCCTCGATATATTGACCGCATTTTTGCCAAGGATGGCTCTGAACTTGGTGATATTATGGTTGTGGATTTTTGCAACTTTCAGCTTCCATCGATAAGCAGGATTTTCAACTTCGCTAATACTTATGAGTTTTTGAAAGTTTTTGAGCTAAAAAGCCCACTATAGACGCGATATGTCTGTGCATTTTTGTGCGTATGTCTCCGTCTGTCGTATGCCTTCAAGTGAGGACATAAAGGAGAGGAACTACCACGTCGTTTTTCTCCTCCGTCCAGCCATCATTGAAAAAACTCTGAAGAATTAAAGGTGAGAATAAATTGCATGCGTTTAACATCGCATAACATTGCACTTTCAAGTCGATGAATTGAGGAAATTCGAGTATTTTGTGAACTATTTGAACAAGTCATGGTATTAATAGATAAAAGCTTTAGCCTGTATCTTTAATTTCCTGCTAGAAACCTGTAAATGCGGTCAGTTAGGACCTTATCGCCAGAATCACTGTTGAACATCCTGTAAATATTATAAAACCTAATATATCTTCATGGTTTCAAATATATCGATGATTTATTACTTATAAGGAGTAAAATATTGCGCTTTGTTGCTATTCTAATTTCTGAAGTGATTGCTAGAGAAAGATCGTTGCAAAGATCAATGCAAATTAATCTGCGACTAAAAGCCTCCCACTCATTGAATGAGGCGTAACAATAAAGACGCCGAGATCAAATTGAAAATGTGGAGGATAAGATAGTGGATGCTAATTTTCCTTTACATTTACACTGGAAATTCTGAAATTGCTGCAAAAGTCCTCTTCGTTAATTGTGGCGCTGACGACGATCTGGAACACATAATCGATTTTCGCGTCGAATTTATAAAGCTAAAAGGACATGTCATCACCCTCCCACCGTTCGCAAAAGAATGAACGAATTTTGCTAACTGCAAGAGAGAATTATATGAACTAAATTTTACTGAGTGGTGCTTTGCCGCAAAGAGCACCTCTTTGTTTCGTTTTAACTGCATAAACGTACTTAGGTTTTCTCCTAAAAAAGCCAAGCAATGGAAGACTTATCGAAGTGCGTATAATGATGAATTAGAAGGTATTTTAGGTTGCGCAAGAATAAACGACCTTCGCGTTTCGTTGTTTATAGCGAAATTGGTGCGCTGGAGAAGTGCCCTAAATCTTATCTCTTTTTCATAGTAGTCTCAAAGACGATCTTCTCTTCGATTGATTAGCTCTAAAAAGAAGGATCAACTCTTTTAATTGCCGCGACAAATTTGGCATCGAATTTGCGTTGACAGAAAGATATTCTCGTCATAAGATTCATCAGCAAATAACCTCATATTTTGATGAAAATATATCGAGAAGTATCGATATTCTCATACTAAACACTACTCTTGTGTAAAATATATATTTGATGGCGATATTGCAGTACTGCATGAATTACAGTTATAAAACATTCTATGAACGCCTTTTCCGCTCATAGAAAAATGACAGTTCGATTGTGATTTTGTTCCATGAAACATAATTTCTGAGTATATCTATCGTTAGTGCGTTGTTGTTGTTGATATATTTAGAGCATTCGACACCATCATAGGCGATTTTTCTTCCTCTCCCTTAAAAATAATCAACGATATGTTGTAAATATGAAATTTGAAGATACTCTTAAGAAATTAAAGATAAGACTTCACAAAGATGATTTAAGAATTGTTTGGTTTTTTGAGATCAGAAAACGCATCCCATACGTTGAATCATGAAATCAGCTCATATCATCAATCAGAATACTTTGTTAGGCACAATGATGTTTTATTATGAGCATAGCTCTCTAAAGGTTTTAGAACTCGATTATAGTTCTAATGTGTAAAATGTAGCATAGTTTACTAAAGCAGTTAGAATGCCTTCATAATATTGCTAGAGTGGAATTTTAATTATTAATACATATGAATAACTTCTATATGGGAGAAATTTTTTCGCCTTTATGCATATTTATCGTTTATGCAAATAGATTTCTATACAAATTTCATAGAATGATTGTTGAAATTGCATTTTAGATTTGATGGATGTTCAGAAGCAACGTTCACGACTTTTGAGAAATATCGCTTATTTGCCAGGTTTGTCGTTTATTTTTCCATCACTTTAGTGGAATGTATTTTCCTAAAATGGCGTATGTATAGGTTGAAGTTTTAAGTGATAGAAAATTGAATTTTGCATAGCGAAACGCCACTCTCGTAAACGGACTTCAATGCATTCGTTTCTAATTTAGGCTCAAGGGATCGTGCAGGTGGACCGATAATCATTATAAATGCCGTTTGTAATAGTACTGATCGAGATGCCTACGAAAATGAGAAGGTTTCAGGTAAGCGAGCTTAACTTAGTTTCATTTATTCAATTTCTTTCATGGAAAAGAAAATAGAGTGAAAATTTTGTCCATTTCGTGGTGCTCTTCTTTTCTTCTCTTTTCTCAAGTGATACTTGAATCAGTTCGAAAAATAAGCTCTAATCTTTTACGTAGAATAAAACGATTTGCATCACAGCTACGTATATAGATAGCTCCTTTAGTCAAGCAATTGTGCATGGTCGTGTCTTACGCTAAACAGATACTGTATTACCCTGAATGAAGACCCTACAATTTGGAAGTCCACTTGTGGCTAGAATTTGCAGCTTTGTGGTCGCAGCAGAGTTCGCAGCGATATCCATATGTCCACAGGTAGTTCGGAAAGGTTCAGACGGTACTGAGCATAATTGAGCAGGTATTCTCGTATCTTTGAAGTGAACGCTTCCACTTATATCCGGATTTAAGTGAGCTTTATTTCTAAAACTAGTTCATGAGACGGAACACTATATTTTTCCTGCTAGTGAAAAATTATCTTTCAAGTGTCACGTACTGAGCTAAATGAGAATGTACCGGCATATGAAGATATCGTTTCACTCATCGGTTATTTGGCACAAATTCCCAATGAATATACCCGTCGTCTTGGTTTCACTGTGCTCATCGATGGTCGAAGAGCGCACCTGAAACATTTGCGTAATGCATTGAGGGCGTGTCAGGTAAAGACTCTTGATTTAACTGCCTTTTAGCTGAACATATATTCATTTCATCAACTGATTTGAGTAGATCTTTCGGGCAGATGTGTCGCTTATTGAATCGAGCTATTTCAATGAGTGTTTTTTAGAGCGTTTGTATTTTTTAGTGGGGAATATTTGCTTCGTAGTAACTCTTTCAAATAATTGGCTTCTTCATTATGCGGGTTATGAGATAGGCGACCTTAAGCTATAAGTTCTGTGGAGATTTTAGGCGTTGTTATGTCAAAGGGATCGGATTTATGTTTTGCTTTTTTTTAATAGATTTCTGTTTGCAAGGCGCGTTATAGTAATGTTTTGCATATTCATATTTACGCCTATTTTTGTCCCCTGTCCAGTTGTTATTTTTAATTAGAGAGCCAATGGATGGAGCTATGAAATTTAATCGTATATTCTATGCCATCGAATACCATCCCTCATATTGACGCATGAACCTTTAAAAGGCTTGAGGTATTCAAAGGTGATGAAAAAGCCGCTTGTGCTTTATAACCTCCTCCCATCTTCTATCCTTTCCATTTACCCGGATCAAGAATCAAATCTTTTCTGGAAAAGTTGTACAGCGAATATTAGTTCCTCTCGAATACCGTTTCATTACTACATCATTTTCCCATACTGAAAAAGTGAATAAATACCGTAAAGCAGGCTGAACGAGAGCCAGTTCATGGAGCAGAACAACACCCCTCAAAGCGAAATTTGCTGTATTTTCATTCAGGTTTTAGTTTTCTTCCTTTATTGACACTCTGACATTCACCATATCATAATAATAGTAACATTTCAATCCTCTCCTATTTAGAAATTATCGGTATCAGTTACGAAAAATATAGATGATTAAAACTGCTACAGTAGTTAAACGGCATTTTCAGCATGCTCTCTACAGGCAAATCAGACAAGTCATTATTGTACAGCCAGAGAGATTTCTGGAGCAGCAGAAGTTGAACTTTGATCTCATCAAGGAAGCGTACGAATTTAAGGTAAATTACTATCTTTTATCAGCTCACTCTGTTTGGATGCTGATATTTTTTTTTTCTCTACGTCTAGCTAAGCATGTAGTGTATCAATCGATTACCGCTTTAACTAACTGTATCAGTCGATTACCGCTTTAATTATGGCCGCTGACTTTTCCGGAAATGGTTGCAGGTGCGACTTCATTCATCTCAAGCAACGCTAAAAATCTTGAAAGGTTCACTCATTGAGGTTATTTTTCTCTTTTCAATTGTGCACAGTTTTTCGGTTTCTTGTTCGACACTGTCGAAATGGATGACCTTAAACACAGAAGTTCAAGTATGAAACGACTTGCTGCAATAAGATCATGGATGGAATGTTGTGAGATTTGACGTGAATGATAAGTTCGAAAGGAATGGTTTTCTTGCAGACGACGCTCACATCTGCGCATAAGCTATCGAAATACATAGATGTAACTCAATTACCCGAATCATTGGGTGGTACGTTTTCATATGACGCAAAGAATTGGGCCGATCTGCGAGAGGTAAGAGTTAGTGGCTGCTGCCTTCACCGCAGGTTTTGTTAGCTATAAAACATCTGTTCCGTTAGAAACTGAAGTGACATATGTGTATATGTATATATATTCATATTTAATTCATTCATTGTTTTAACTGGGAAAATTACCGGAGTTATGGGAAATCCATTGATGTGCATAATTTTATTTCAATTAATGCGCAGTTTGTAGCAGACTGCTGTTTTTTATTATCACGATGAGATTAAAGGAGATCCCTTTAAGCCGATTTAGTAGTGAAAGATTGACTGAAAATGGAGTGACTCTGGATACGTACCGAACAATATCGTAATCGAGAGTAATACTCATTACGGATGATCCGAAACGTGATCGGTTTGAGGTTTTTTCGAGACATATATCAAGAATTCATGAACGAAAAGTTCTCAAGATATAACACTTATAGAGCACATTTTCAATATTAAGAGGAGAAGTTGATGTGCTGCTAGTTGTACTCCATAATTAGATCATTATAGAAATACGAAAATTTCGTTGTGAAAGCGAGTAACTGGATAGAGACAACGAAAAGACATGAGAAGGCAACGCTAAACGAATCGGCAGATAGTACCGATTCGCATAAAACCATTATCGCGCCTGAGGAATTGCTCAAACATGGTAATTACCAGCACAAAATTTTTTATTTCCAATCCTCAATCGCCTATAAAATTCTCAATTTAAATTTCAACTTCTTTTTCCTACTTCAGCAGTTTCCTTGTCATATGTGAAATGCAAATTTGTCATCAGTCTTTGCAATTGTTTCGATGTCACAATCAGCATTTTGAATAGATTTGATTCGAAACCGCATCCGATACGTTGATGAGCTCATATGAGCTCATTATAAAAACATTATAAAAAGCTCATTATAAAAACAGTGAAACAAGCTCATTATAGAAACAATGAGCTGAGCTCATTATAAAAGCTCATTATAAAAACAGCTCATTATAAAAAAGCTCATTATAAAAACAATTCAGGATTTTACTGAGAAAATTACAGCTGTTGCACTTCCTTCTATACTTTCAAAAGTTTGTTTGCAAGTTTAAAGGTGATTATTGTAGGAGATGAACTCTTAGATGACTTATTGTCAACAGATGCCAGCTCACTGAAGAGCCGAAATGCAGACTGGAATTCAACCGCTCAAAAGGTGGAATCATTAATGAAACAAATTAAGGTATGGTTTTCACAGATTGCACTAATATTATCTGTATCGCCGGAAGTACTGCTGTGTTCAACAATGGATCTTACGAAATGAAGTCTTTTAAGGTGTGAAGCGACAGATTATTTCGTATGTTTCAATTGCCGCGCTGTTATATGAAATGCATCGTATTCATTTCTTATAAATTCTTCCTTAAGTAACATTGTATATGCGGTTTATAAATATGCAGGTTTCATAAACGTCGCTTTCATTTTTAGACGATTTCAGTAAAAATGAGCTGCAAGACTCATAAATAGATATGAAAGCGTCATACAAGTAGTCACGAAAGGGCTGTTGCCTCAAAATTTCATCTCGAATATTTGTTTTGAAAGCGGCTAATATTGTAAACCACTTGTTCCATCCAATGTATTTGTTAGTCAAATAGCGGACTTTGCCAGCATTGAAAGCTGAGAGGAATATAAATGAAAAGGTGCCTTAATTTGGTTAGCAAAAGTTTACAGAACGTCGAAGAGGCGCCTGCTTTGGAATCGAAACGAATCCATCAGAAAGCGAGGTATAAGGCGTCGATGAAGCTGATCGAGAATCATGCTCAAGGCATCCGCAATCTCCTCGAGTGGATTTTCGGTGCAGGCGAAAAATGGCTTTTAACGCTACATGAAATTGGTGAATCTCTAGACGATGCCAAACAGCTAGTCAAGGATCACATTCAGTTGGAAGGCAGATCAAAGGCATTCAACTTAAATTTATTGAGCTTAAGTTATTCCGTTTTTAAGAATAATTCGTTCGAAATGATAGTGAAATACCAACAATGGTCTCTGAACTCATCAGTGGTTAATATGGCTTCTAAATCATCATTGACATCTCCGTGAATTTGTACAGCAAGCCATTTGTATGGCATTTCGGGTGTTAACCTATACCACAGTCAGACAGCCAGGAGATCCTGACAAGACAGTAAAAAAGCTGCATGCTAGTATGGCGGAGGAAGGAAGTAGGGGGTTCTATTTGCGTTAGCATCTCCTGTTCGTGGTCCTGATTTAAAATATATTTGTGTCCTACTCACATGATCAAAGATCTAACAGCTGATTTGAATTGTTTACAGGTTTACTGTAATTTTTTTAAAATCTATACTGTCTGAAGACTTAAATATGAATCGCAATGCAGGAAAGTGCTGTTTAGAACAACTAACGAAAACTCTTGACAAAAGCCAGTAGTGAAGCGGTAATCTGCAATAAAATTCGCACATAACATGCCGTGTTTGCTTGAACAGTTCATCGAACTTTTTATTTTCTTTTACATGGTTCTCTCAAACTGTTACCGTCCACAAAGTTGCTGCCCATAGGAGTGGTTTCCTCTGTACTGCATTTTCTTGTACTTTGCCTTTTCCGGCAAAATTTCTTTCTTTTTTCACCTGACTTTATGTGAAAAATAGAAATTTATTACAATAACGCAATTTAACAAAATTTTTGCTAATATGAAGTATAAAATTTTTTACTTACAGGATTCAAGTAATGATAAATATAGATGTGCACTGTTGAAGGAAGTAGCTGAACAAGTGGACGATCTAACAGAGATGGCGAATCGCCTCATTGCCGAATTTCCTTCACATGCTATTACACTCGAGAAGAATCGACAGCAATTGCACAACGTCACGCACACTTTTTGCGCACGTGTCCACAGGCAAAAGCGCATTGTGATGCAGTCGGTGTGCTTTCATCAGATGCTGACCGAGGTCTGTTCTTTTCTTTTTCGAGTTGTAGCTGTTTTATCAATATGCTACTGGATTTCACTTGCTGTCTATTTCATTGCGCTTTCTTTTAGCTGAAATATAGTAAATTCCCTCAGAATCCATTATTTGAGTGGCAGTGATTAATATGTGAAGCGTTAGTGAAGGCTGATTTGTAAACAGAGAATTCCTGGTCTGATCCGATATGTGATCTTGATTTCGAGTGGCACCATCGGTAGCGCCGACCTAAATGTACTTCGCGTTGGAGGAGAACTACGTGATGACTGAAAATGTTCGATTGAAATTACCAGATGAAGCGCCTGTTCAAAATTGGAATTGCACATGAGTTGGAGTGTTTCCGTTGTTAGTTTACTCCACTTTTTTCTTTCACTTTGAAGCCATACCTTTGCCTCGTTCCTTTGATATCGAAAAAGGAGTTTGATGTTTAAGAGGAACGTTGAATATCCCCAAACTCTTATAGCCTTCGATTTTCTCAGACCCTCAAGAGTGGTATTCGTCATTGCAAGGAATATAGTGTCTGTTCATAGTCACATGTTCCTGAGTGCTTATATGAAAAATGGTGTACTCAAAACGACTGTGTTTAATTCTTTAATAATGTCTGAATAAAGGCCATATATGATGGTAGGGAATTTTACTTGGATAGTGTTTGAAAACAGTCCCCATAATTCGGATTTTCGACTTTAAAAAATAATTTGAAATTTCCCACTGAGGATTTTTGTTAAATGCGAAGGAAAATATCAAATTTTGAGAAGTGGTGAAATTTATTTTTTCCCATTTTTAGTGTAATAATGAGAGTAAGAATCACATGTGCACAAATTTCATTTAAGTTCGGGACGGTTGCCATCAAAGCATTTCTATCGGGTATTGGCAACCGCGTGGCGAGCACTTCCTCAGAAATTCCATCCTTAGACAATGGACGCATATCGTCGTAACAGACAATTTCTGTTATGATTCAAAGAACAACCTAGACCAAAGTGTCGTCATACTACATCTGCCTCATTAGCTTTTTTTATCGTGAAACTAAAGTTGAAGAGCGATGAATATTTTATAGTTCTCACATAAAACGGATAACCTGTTGGAATCGCTATGTACAGAGGTGAAAGCGACAGATATGATGAGCGCTGAAAAGGAGAAAACTGAGATGGAAAAGAAAGTCGACGAGATGGGTATATTGCTTTATCACGAAACTATTGCACCGACTGCTATTTGTTATGAATATGACAGAGGTTTTCGTTCAAAGGGTAATTTGCTGCCATGATAGGTAAACATTGATTTGTCAAGCGGTCAACGACTATATTCATGAAACGAGAACTTTTATAAAGTTAAACGATGTCTGAGTTCTATATAGTGAGGAATCAGTTAAGCCTTAGTGATAGGTATTGTATTTATGATATGTTTGAATGAATCAAAGCTATTTTTAGTTGCAATTTGAACGATGGTGGTAGCGTTATGTTTATCTGTTTTTTAATGCACTGAGGTTGTGAGCTAAATAGTGCAACGTGGCATCGAACGCAGCGAATTAGATCATCATTCCTGAAATAACTTAGTTTTTAACCCATGAACTAATAAGTTAGTTTTCAGGACAGCTGTTTTTTTAGCCCATAAAAACTTCTACAACTGTAGGCGTAGAAACAATCAGTGATCCGAATTATTTGGCGAGTTACGCGTAATATGACCGCCACCCTAAAAGTTATGGAATTTAGAAAAGGTATATCATGGGTTAATGGAGAGTGGCATTTCCTTCATCGATGAACTGTGCGTGAACGAATCGAATTGCTCTGGACGGCCAGTTACACGTGATTATTCAGCTGGTATCGTACATGTAAGGTACCTGTTTCGTATTCTCGGATCTCTTACATGTTTACTCAACCATATGAGTCCCTGGCTTAACGCATAAATTAATAGTAACGAAATTTTACGCGTATATATAAAGCACCTCAGCAAATATCTTCTTGAGGTCAGCACAACGAGTTTACTATCAGTGTTCGCTAATAAACTCTACTAATTAACTCCAAATACGAACAAATTATTTCTTTGATTGAGTGAGCAGATTTTGGCTTAATTGTTGCTTAGTTCTTACGATCGTAAACTCCTTATTGCAGAGATTTCTTATTATGTATTTATTTATTTTGGAGCTACATGCGGAATAGGTTTGAACTTCGAATAGACTCTCAAGGAAGATCATTGTTATATATTGAAAATTATGTTCAAGGAGAGACTCAGTCATGGTGAATATTATCATTCCGCTGTGCTACTGTGATGGCTATATTGTATGATGATGTTATATAGTACTAGATGATATTTAAATATTGTCAAGTTGGCATATTTAACGTTTTGGTTTAATGTTTCAATTGAACTTATAGAGGAGGGAAAGGGAGGATGTGTTTAAGAGGAGGAAGGTGTGATCGCTTCTGTTTTATAGTAAGTTTTGTTTAGTAAAAGAGTAGTGGGGAAGATTCGAGATTCTTTCACTCAAAAATGGTATTACAGTTTACGTGTGCGTAACAAGGCATACAGAAATCTTGATTCTACATAATGCTACTTTTATCCATTACTTCCATTACTTGCTATTTTGAATGTCAGACGGGAGCAAGGTTCTCCAGGTCTTTGATTGTATGTTGAAGGGAGCGTCTTGAAGAAGCTCGCGAAAGGCGCCGCCGATGTCAAGACCTAGTGGACATGAGGAGATTAAAGCTTCAGCAGCTACTACAACTGTATACTTGTGAAAAAGATGGCGAACAGGTAAGCAATTTTGGTCTACAGAAGTGGTTACCTTCGCCGCATCACCTTATATTTTTGTAGAATGTCCAAGGTAGTCAGTTCAGAAGGTTCCTTAAAAAGGGACTTGATGTTAGGAGTGGAATCTTCAACTCCTTCTACCTCAGCAATATTCCACAGATAAGGAATTCATTCTATAAAGCCTTTGGTCTATTAAATTTGTAATTGAGGCTGTCAAGTGGATCGATGAGCTACGCGAAACACTCATCAACGAGTATGGGAATTTTGAATGCGGTGGCGAAGCAGTAAAGGCAATGCGCTCAGATCGCCTAAAAGTTGAAGAAACGGCGCTGGTGAGCATCGCTATTAAAAGGATTTCTACAAAATATTACAGTCCTAGTATCCGCAGTTTAATTTATTTCCCGTTGGACTCACCCAAGAGGAAATTTTAGAAGACACACACCTGATGTGGCAACTGCTTGTGGATGGAGTTTTTAAATTCTATAACTTGGAGCAGCAGCTGCCTCATCAAAAGTGACTTCATACAGTCAGCCGTCCATATTTTCTATTATTTTAGCTCCACAATCGAGGCAACCAGCAATTACGCAAAGCATTTTTTCGAACAGGCTGCTGATTGATATTGCAAAACTAGTTGGAATTACATATATGATTCTGTATGATCTTTATTTTATTCTGGTCGGACGTTTCAATCAAGGAATATTTTTTCTTGAATATGAGCCGAATGAGTGTAGAATAGGTGCATAGATAGGAGGATTACAAATATTTGCGTGACGTGGTGCATAAATCAGGTTAACTTCCTTTTGCATGTGATCTGTAATTCTACTACTATTTTTCATAAGCATGCTTTAACGTTCGTTTTGGATCATATAAAAAGTTTCAAAAAGAAACATCCCACGATGCAAATTTTTTGCAGCATTGACAATCCTCTCTTTCAAGGTGTGCATTTTTGCTAGTGTTTAAGCTTTGAAGCAATGTTTTAAAATAGTTTAAAATGCTCTTGCTTGCAGGAAAAAGGTTGGAGCATGAAGGTAAATAGATTTCTATAAATAGGTCGTTCGATAATTACTGGCAAGTTAAGACGCTTCTTATTAAGAGCACATACGAATATGGAAAGCAGCTGTGTCAGGTTGCACTCGTTTTGAGGCGATCTTTGCGCATGGACGTGCAACCGCAGCTGTCGCTTAACCAGCGGCTTGAATCGGCCTGGGGTACACTCTGTCGAGCACTCAGTGATAATGAAGCAAAGTTGAATATCGCTGATGCCTTTTACGCTACCGTTAAAGAGGTATCAAACTTCTTTCTCACTGTTACACCTCAAATTCCGGTTTCTCGTAGTAGAAATCTAATGAAAAAAATATTTGGGGTGCTTTATAACAAAACGTATTTTTCCTCTTATCTAAGATCGCACTCAAAACTTATGAATTGATCAACTCTCTCGGCATATAAAATCTTACTGGCGCTATGAAGTGTTCGAAGATTGGTCGTATCGCTCAGTAATATCAAGATCAGCTCCTATAACAAGAGTTAAGCGTAAGAAAAAATTTTCTAGTTGTGATATTTGTTTATTGATGCAGTAAAATTTCTCTTTCCTATTCGCTATGCACATGTGATAAATAAGGGTAGTTTAACTTAACGTTTATTTATTCCTATATGTGATTTGGCTTTTCTTCGGCAGTAGTGTAGAAAAAGGTATTTCACCGCTGCAGTCGGCGTGCCAAACGTCACTTATCGGTTAATCTGAAATCGATTTTGGCCTGTTAAGAAATAGGATTTGTTAAATGTTGCAAGAAATAATGCGACTGATGAATTGATTACTAAAGTAGGCTTATTTAAAATTTTTATCATCTTACTTGCCCAAATTTGGCAGCTTAGCCTTCGGGTTATGAAATCCACTGTAAAGAATATCAGTTAAATTGCTCTAGGGATTCCTTATCAGTGAGTAATAAATACTTGTATCGTTGACGCCTGTTTCGTCTTCTTATGCCTGTCGTTGTGAAGAGAAGTCGCTCTGTTTTGCATGTTTGCTAAGCAGCTTTCATTAAAGGTTAGCAGTCGACTTGACGAACTGTGTATGAAGGTGAACGAGCATTTAATGGACAACCGACAAAGCCACAATTATAAAAGGCATTCGCTGAATTCATTGAACACTGAAAGAAAGTCATTGGCCAATGATACGCGCGAACTGAAACATATCGCCGACATGCTCGTGGGACAGAACGACAACAACGGGTACTCATTCCATTGAAAGTGTTGCCTCTATTACACAACACACCTCATTTCAACTGTTGCCGTTAGCAGTCGAAAGAGTTTTGACGAGGATAAATTATCACAGAACAAGAGCTAGTAGGGATGTATGAGAATATAGAAGTGCTGGAGAGCGTTAAAAAGAATCCTGTTTTTCCGCGCCGTATTTGACGGAGGAGCATAGGGGGAATGAAAGAAGCTTCGAAAGTACGGCTCAGATTCGCAAACGGCGATCGATTTGTGCATTTGCGCCATAGATCAATTGGTGAGTCAAGCAAGTAAACATTGTTTACGGCGCATGTATCTTCTTTCAGATATAGTATTGACATAAAAAAAAGAATGTATTTAGTGATGCATTGTTCCAGTTTAATCTCCTGAAAATCTGCATTTCGAGAGAGAAATACCGCAAACTGCTTATCCATGAAGTGGGCTATTGCCCCGTAGATTTGGGATGATAGCTCACTTCATAGACAAATGAGATAATAACTCATTTCGAGCGTCCTTTATATCAGTGCATAAACCATCAAGTACATTCGAAAAATCGAAGTATAATTTCTGGATGAAGTAAACAAACGCAACTTTTAGCAAGCGAACTAGTGAAGCGCATTTTTCAGTAGGTGTAAAAAAAGGTGTAATCTTCGACTTGCCAGCTCTAATGAAGGACTGTTATAACAGAACAAAACGGGAAATTATATCCTTCCAGTGGATGATCAAAGGCCGAGATCAAACCTATCAACAAAAAATTGTATTGTAAAATGTGTCTGGTTAATTTCTGCTCAACTGAATCCAACCATCTATTTTGGGTTATGCATTTCTGTCCATGTTGGATGAATGACCCGCTGTTCTGGGCAATGTAAGCTTCACAATCTATCACCGGCGAAGCAGGTTGGATGGACTTGCTGCTTCATCGCTTTCTGCAAATTTCCTTCTGCGCAGTCATCTGCCATCGTCAGTTGCTAATTTCTTTACGCCGTCCAGTAATTGCCAGCAGTATGAATTAATAAACTCGAGGGAGTCGCGCATTGCTTTCGGATGTGACCAACACTGCTAAATATGTCTTTTTCGGCTGCAGTACTTATTTCCTTGTGGGCTGCGATTCTTTAATGATGGTGTTAAGGAATCTTTGTTCAAATTTGGAATGGTACCAGTGACGAATCGTTGAGCGACTCATCTCATTAATTCATTGATTCCGTAGTTTAAGGACAAAAAACCCATAACCAGGTCTGACTGCCTTCACGCTCACTTTGGAGTAACTTACATGAACAGCTAAATTCATATGGAAGCATCGCAGTTATTACTTGTCTTAGCAATTATCTGAGAGATATTTCGCTCACCTGCAGTGTGGCTTCAATCGCGGTGCCCAGACGAGTTGAGGGACGAGTTGATTGCGTATATTTGGTAATCGTTATGGTGGATTGATGTTTGATAGTCTTGAACGAACTTGGCTTTATTTCCTTCTTACCATTCTCTCTGGCTTGATGGTCGTGATAATCTTTTTCCCAGTTCGTCTGCAAGTTAAGCGTAAGGTTCCAAGGATTTTACGATACTTAGATGAGTTCAGCGTAAGATTCCAAGGACTTTACGATACTTGGATAAGTTCATCAGTGACTTTTCTTTGTTCATCAGAACAGGGTTTTTCCGTTTGTTTTATGCATCCCTTGTTTCAAAATTTCGCCTTGCATTCGTTGCAAGATTGTAGCTGCGTAACACATTCCTTAATCATTTTTCTTAAACAAGCGGCATTTCTGTTTATGCGCTTTTCTGTAGTGACTTCAACATCAGCTGCAGTAGTCGAAAAATTCGATGAATTCTTTTTTGTTCCTTTATTGATGTATGTTTTCCAGCATAAAACCTCGATCATATGACAGAAGGCGAAACGCAGTGGATGAAATTCGTTGTAAGCTGGCACAAGTTGAAGAGAAGCAGCGTAAACTGGAAAATTTGTGGTTGAACAGCATTTGCTCAGCTTCTTTATCCAATACATTATCGAGAGAGAAGGGCACTTCATCCCCAGTAACGGAAGGCGGCAATCCATTGCGAAATCGTCGCGTGAGGATAGCGGTAAATACGGTGCACTTCGATTCGTCAGGAAGCGTGTCGCCAAACGTATCTCCCGAATTGGTGAACGTTGGTGACAGTGCAACGGAGTCGTCCTTATCAAAGTCGAGCCAGCAACGCCTACAAAGCTAATCGTTGATAGTTTTGTGTGGTAATGGATAAGGTGTGAACATAGTGGCTCTCCGGCGGTTCATTTGCAAGCTCTGCTTAAGCCGTTAGCTTTTTGTTGATACAAGATTCTCCGTAGTAAAGTCGCACTGCTTGCTGCTAAATGTTTTAGATACTGTTTACTTGTTTTCAGACATAAGTTCATTATAAATATTCCATGCTGTTCAGAGATGAAAAATGCAGTTGAAACCAAGCCTTATAGATTTGTGCGAATAACATTGAGGGCTCAAAAAATAGTCAGAAAGCAGGTAAAATACCTCTATAAAACGTCGTAAGTGCTCGATAATTGTCCATCGATGCGAGAATTTCTTCGTCATGATTGAAAGCCGATAAATGTGCTGTGAAGTATTATAGTATAGTGTCGCCTAACGGCCAGTCGACTGCCTAATCGAATCTACATTTTTAGCGAATTAGTGACAGTACAAACAAAAAAATTTAAAAAATGTCAAATGTTTTCTGTTTCGATGACAGTAGGATCGAAAAGACATACTTTCATAAGATGTGAGCAAAGATTGCGTGAGCATCATCAGATGAACTTTAAGGACGGAGTTTCTGAGTATGAAAACAAGGTGGGTAATAGGCCAGAAAAAGTTGAGAAATTCCGCATCTGCGAAGATGCTTTATTGAGGATGCTTAGTTAACTGTTTCGCCATTGTACAATGCCACGTGTAGCCTTACTTATTCTTGCAGTGATATACATTCCTCATCATTGATACATTGGTTTTTAAATGAGAGAATAATGTTTTATGGAAAATGCCATATTGTGACGTTCGATCTGTGACGAAAATGTGCTGAATAAAATGCAGTTGTACGCAATGAAAGGAAGTAAGTAGCACTGTACATATTGCAAATGGTGCAAATATTGCATTATTTTGCTGTGTGATCTTCAATTAGTGGAGTAAGAAATATCATATACGCTAAGGCTATTCGGTTTTTCGTGACGCAATATAAAACAAGAAATATAGACTGCGCAATTGTTTGCATGTGTGAAATTTCTGTAATTATGATGCCTGCAAGCTTCAGAACGCTCAGAACTTCGAATTTCCCTCAGCTGATGTAGATGCAGATAAATGAAGTGCAAATCTGCAAAATCCACCTCATATTTAACGCTAATACCATTTTGCGTCGCTTATTAGTAGTGCTCTTCAATTAACTTCTAGTTGTAAGCTTTTCTCAGGAATTCTCGTCATTTGATAACTAGCACGATTACCACCGTCTCAATTAAATAGTTGATGCTCGTTGGCTGTTCTTACGGTACTCTATTAGCCGTTTGCAGCTATCGAGTACGTCGGCTAATTGACTTGAAGCTGTCGGATTTCCAAACCACTTCCCGCAACAACCTCGCCTGTAATCTACCAGGTACATTCGCTGTTATTCGAGTTTACTATCATCTCGTTCTCGCGAGGCCAAGCAAACGCTCCATTTCGCCTTCTCTGCGGAGATGTTGGAAGTGCAAACTCCGCGATGGCAAGCCGAAAACAATTCTCCATTAAAACATGTAACTCGAAGTGCGTTGGAATGAAAAGCGCTGAAAGGTAACGCAGATCACATGTGCCGTCAGAGGAAGTGCTCATCATTTCATTTCCTGTCACTTAATTCAGAAGTGATCTTTGGCACATTCTTATTCTAAGACAACATAAAACTATCACAATCCATTCTCACTAGTAACCAGACGAAGATCCTTTCTTTTTGAGCAGTTGCTAAAGTTTCGCTAGCACCTTTCAACAAAGCATGCAACAGCGTTTGGTAAAAATATGCATATTGGGCTTTGGGCGCAATTTCTATAATTAAAGTCGCCAAAGATCCGCAATCCTTTCCTTGTTCTTTTCTGCAGTGCTCTAATGACTTTCAGGAAATAGGTGGTACTAAAAAGCTTTTAGCGTTGCGGAAGTCGATGGAAAAATAGAAAATATGCATAAATCAGGAGGAAAACATTTTAATGTCGGTTGTCTACAAGCGTTGAATCTAAGATTTATTATCGCCCTCTTTACGTCGATTCAATCTTTCATTTTGCCACGCCCATATGCTTAGATAAATCCTTAATGACCAGTCATTTCCAACTTTATTCTCTCTCCGTACATGCTAGTAACTTGGTCGTCGAACTTGTCAACGAAACAAGTTGACACCAGTTTTTCGCTATTCACTTATAGTCCAGTTAATCAATATTAATTCATCGTTCTTTCACTACTAATCCTCTCGACGACTATTAGTGCAAAATTGATGTAAGGTTGAGTAATTAACGTAATTGAAGCCAAAAATTTGATGAATCTAGAACTTCGTCAGCGATTAGTCGTAACTAGGAAATTAGCTAAATCGGCCACCAATAACCTCGTTTATCGTAGAAAGCAGTGAAACACCTTTATAAATGCTGTGCGCAAGGGAATCAGACATGGAACAGTATAAGATATCTAGCAATTAGGTGGCCATCCGGAAGTGATGGATTAAAAAAATGTACTTTTTGACTGGAAAGTAGCAAAACCGATTCATTGTTGACTTCGGACCGTTACCGGAACTACTGCCTATCCTTAACGACAAACATACGACCGCTCAATGCTTATGCTGAGAACTCATCACCTCCTATATTAATTATTCACATAAATACCCTCGAAAATGTGTTCACTTTATCCGGTTCCATATTCCCTTGCAAGTTGAAGGAACAGCAGTTAGTAAAAACAAAGTGCAGTTGACGGCACTGGATCGAATACAATGTAGACTGTTGATATGAAGTTCATTGGTGTCCCTATGTCTCTTCTCAAACCCTTGCAGAAACCGGTCGAATGAAATTTCCATCGAAATCAACTAATTTTCCACCCCTCCAACAACTGCAACAGTTCCAATTTTGTCTGCGCTAGCGGCAGCGATTCCATTAAGCTCTGAGGGGCATATTGTGCAAAACAACGATAGTTTTTTGATAGCCGCAGTGTTCAGCATAAGTGCATCCCATCGCGTTCCCGCAGCCTAGGTATTTGAGCTTAGGTCTTCCAGGAAATTCAAACCTCATGAATTTGAAATGGATCATGTACATCCATCTCGAGAAGGAACGTTCTCTGAACCTGTCTGATGCTTAGCTGCATAATTACACATATGAAACTAAAATACTGGAGGAAATATTTCGTGGAGATAATTTGTAAGGAAATTTACGTATCATGAAAGTTACTAGAAAATTCATGTTCTGCTTTATTCTGGCATTTTACACATTTTCACTCGAGTATATTTAAGGAAAGCAGCGCTAAGCTATAAAATGTACCGTTTGGAATACTATGACAACCTTAGACGCCACTGTATGGGTCGTCTGAGTGCAAAACAACGTCGCATTGTCCAGGAAACGTTTAAGTTTCTGGACGAAGATGCGGCTAAAGTTGGACTAACGATTTATGCGAGGTAAGCCACAAAGCTGATTTTAATGCTGCTCCATAAGAATCAGCACATTACAGAGCATCAACAAATCCTGTTATCTATTTTTGCGCAAATGAAATTATCGTATAAGTTTACAAGCGCTAACAGGCGGACAATATATTTGATATAGTCTTCAAAATACTAAATAATTAAGAACAAATTTCCGTCAAATTTACGTGGAAGATTATAAATTAGAAATAGCTGTATGTTTTCTTCGTTTGCTTCAAGGACGGAACTCCTGATGAGAGGTAGGTGACTAATAGAGCGTTTTGAGCGAAATTTGAATTATTAGTGTGAAAACTATTGCGACAATGTCGTATCAGCAATGCTCATAACCAAAAACTCAAAAGAAATAAGCCTCATTTAACGCGTTCTGTTTCAGGTTGCTATGTAAACATCCTCAGTATAAGAACATTTGGCCACAATTCAGAGCGATACCCGACAGCTCGCTCGTAATGTCCAGAGAACTGCAAATGTACAGCGTTGTATTTATGAATGCTATGCGTTACGTCGTCGATAATATTGACAATGACGAGGCTATCGAGAAGAGAATCATTAGCGTAGCACAGTCGCATAAAAAATGGGGTGTCTACAAAACGCATATTGAGGTCTGCCATTTCTATGATAATATACGAGATGATGAGGAGGGAACAACATATGAGTTTTTCTTTAAATATCATGTAATGAAAAAAGTTCAATGGCCAAATATGTTCTTTTTATTGAAGTTTATGATGGCTTCATATGATGGCTTTATTGAAGTTTATGGCCTTAGAATGGCTTCTGCAGATGTGTCTTCTCTTATCGAAGGTACTTTGTTTAGAGAGAAAAATTACATGTATCTGAAGAGAAATTTTTGACGCTATCGGTGTTAAATAATCTTCAATAAGTGGGAAAACGCGTCACGGAGATTTAGCGGCAGAATAGGTCGTCCACTTTGCACTTTAGTTCAGAAGTCTGATTGGCAGTTTAACATACACTACATGAAATCACTGAAACATCTAAATGTGCTTTCCTGAAAATTCATTAAAGAAAAATATCACTCAGAAGACACATAAATATGTATGAGTATAATAGAAGGGGTAGAAAAACATTCAAGAAAAAAGTGATTTCAAATCTTATGGAACGTTTGATTACCAACCACCTCGCTGATGAGGCGATGAAGACAAATTAAATCAGGGGCAGAGCAGACGGAAATAATATCAACAAAATTTGACCACGACAATCTTCGTGACTTACAAGCCAAAATTATTATAGGATGGACATCCACGAAAAACCATGGATTTCTGAAAGAGAGAAAAGCAAAGATCTCTCACGGAACTATGGCGACTAAACTAAAAAAGTAGATGGAATTATGACCAGAGTTTATGTCCGAAATACAACCACCATTTGTGTTCGGAATATGGCCAAATTAATGCCAGAAACGCGGCCAAAGTTCAGGCACAAATAGTGGCCATATTTGTAACACAATATTTTAGAAAATAAGCAGCGCCTATGCAGCATACCGGTTAACTTACTGCAACGTTATTATAGATCTTTCTTGGCAAACAAAACGGTACCTGGATGCGCTACTCTAAATCGCAACTTCCCGTTTTTCAAGCAAATACTCGAAAAATAAAAATTAACGAAATGCGATCTTAATATGACTTCATAGTTGTAAAAAAGTGACTATTTTGCAGAACGTACTAGTTGAATTACTCGAGGTTCTAAACAATCGGATGCGAAGATATGACCCTGAAGTGAACGAAGCGTGGACCGTATTTATTATTACTATTGCTGATTTGATCGACGAAATGGCTAATCGGCGCACTCCGTCCCACCAGACCCACGCAATTAACAATTAATAACGTCAAGCGACGATTCAGATCATTGGCATTATGCAGTCTTTAACTTGATAACATCCACATATAACATCATAACATCATTGATGTGATAGAAACTGTTTATGTGAAGAGGGCGGAGCTTTGAGACTGCCGCACATCCTGGACAAAATTTGGAGTTCTTCAAGTCTGCATGATGCTGCCCTTTGTTGGCTACCCTTCCACCAGCTGCAACTACCGCTTTTTTTGATAAGATGCTGAAATATAACGGTTATTCCATCAAATAAGAAGATGATCAGCTCGCCAATCAGCCTAAGGGCGACTTCTACGCAGTGTTGCAGTCGTACTAGAAAGCATTGTAGTTTTTGTACCGTACCTGTGTGGTCATACTAAATACAGTCAGTGCACTATTGTAACAGATATGGAAACATAAAAACAGTATCAGTATAACGCATTCGATTCTTCAAAGGTCAGCAAAGCATTCTTCGGTAGCCTCTACTTTTGGGGAAAAGTTACAAGTACTTCCCACTATTTTCCACCGCATTCTGCTTAAAATACACTTCACGTCTTCAGTAACGTCAACATTGATGGCCCATTGTTTCACGTCCATCTCCGTGCATTTATACACCTTCTCAACCTTGCAAGACTTGTTTTTTTCTCTTTCAACTTTAAATCCGTCTATTCTTGAGCGAAAAACAACACTCAAGCATGCAAACTTAGTGAATATTTTCGAAGTTCTCGAGGTTTCTTCAGTTCTGATTGAGCATCACGCAACGGCACGTATATCCAACCAATATGCTGCTTCGTCCGTACAGAAACATATTTGCTTTGTCGTTGCATTATGAGGTTAAGATGAACTCTGCTTTGCACAACGGATTTCTAATTAAAGACTTCTAGAAAACCAGACTTTCAAAAGTGCGGAAGTGAAAAACAAACGGATATGACTGTGTTTCAACAAAACATGACAGACGACATTCACATCCGGCTTTGATTTAAAAAACATATTCCACTAGTTCGCGGGCTGTAGTCCCACTATCGTCAGATCTCTTAACAATGAGTAACCCTCAAGCTACGCAACAAAAGAGAAAAGTCACAACCTACTGTATCTGATATGGACATCCAGCAATGCTTGAAGAGATGTGATGATAACGTTAAGGGATATCAGTAAGGGGTAGAAAACAACCGCTGCTAAATGCCTCCAAAATTTGCTAGCCTCTACGCTAACTGAGCATAGCTATTTTCTCAACGATGAATTTCGTGAGCATTCGCTGCGCTAAATCTACGACTTGTTCTCTCAAATCCCTGAAAATGTTCCTGCTGAGTTCCAGAATGGCCAATGAAAGAGGTCATGGATAAGGTTGCAGGGAAAATGAAAGCGTTAGCCACGGCACTAGTTACTGTTAACATCTAGAGTGGTTGCTTTACCAATGAATCATTTATTGTAGAAACAACCAACTACGTTACATATACATATCTCTGAAAACTAGGATCTTGCTCTGGAAAAATTGAAGAAACTGACAGGTAAACAGGTAAACTGAAAATCCTGTGCAAAGCAGGCGCCGGCGAACAACTCATGTATAGAATATGTGAACCAAGCGCACTTGGAAAACGGATACGGCCTGTCATCCCTATCCAAAGGAAACTACCAACAAATTCTGACAGAAGGTAATCTGCAGCTAATTCAGATGATGACGACGGCAAACTGAACGTTCACATGTTAACATGTTTGAGCCCGATGGGACTAAAATTGACGAATTTGAAGTGATGGGCTTGACTGGACATCTCCGAAAAGATTGAGCGGCACATCTCATACGCTGCACCTCGTACTGGCAGATCGTTTAACGGCTCAAAGACTTTTCACATCCCTTGGATAAATCGTCTAACTCTTATTGCTATTTTTTGAATCAAGGACTTCATACCAAGAAGATTCCTTTAACGCTATGGATATAATATCATAAAAGTGAAGTTCATTCTGTTGTTTTTACCCATAATTTTCCGGCGAAGTATCAGACAACCATTTTCAGGACGACTGTTTCCCAAAGAAAGAGTTTCAGAATCACATTATGACCTCCACCGACTAGAGTTCAAAGCAGAGTTGAAGCATTAACTGATAGAGAAAACAATCCCTAGTTGCAATTGCAACCACGGTGATTTTTATTTTATTTGGAAACGTTGCAAACTGCGATGAAATCATTCAAAACGAGTATGACGTTACTGAATGCAACTTACTAATTATTCTGTTCATGCGAGAAACCTATTTCAGAGATCGTTCAATACTCCTATATGTGCAAATGCTCTTTTGTGCATTCGTTTCTTTGGATACCAGCTGAGCAAAATTCGTTATGAAACGAATAACTCCGCCTTAAACCCTCTTTATAGTGCCGAAATATATAAAATAGCATCTTCCTCAACTAAACACAACAACGAAAATTATTGATAATAACACCACCTCACAGAAAGCACCACAAACACTAAGCATCGTGACTCACCAGGATAAATAACTCGAAATCAGTTTCTCCCTCTTCATTATTTTGTACTGTTTTTATCTTCCTGTAAATAACTGCTTTCAAATGTCATCGCTCCTCAATGAAGGAACCCCAGAGGATGCCTAAACAAACAAGCAATTCCGCAAGTATTATAGGAATAGTTGATTATATACATATATATATATATATATATATATATATATATATATATATACGTATACATATATATAATACAAACGACATGAAGCGAATTATCGAAATTTCGAAGAAATCAGCAAGCTAAAACGGCGAGCGAACATCGAAATGCGTCAGTAATGAAGTGCATGAAAAGAACAGCAAATGACGAGTTGCATCATCACAATCATCCACACGACTTTTTGTTAATCAGCACAACGAAATTCAATTTCATCGTAAAGGAGTATTGCTCAACCACTGTGACGAACACGCTCCGGATGCAGGCCTGCCGGTTTGAAGAATGAAACTCGAGCAGAAAGCTTTTAAGACATAACAACAACTTAGCCCAACTCGGAGCACATAAAAGTCACTACCCAATAAATACTACTCAATACATATCTACAACAGAACGTTCAGTGGAGGTGATGAGTGGGCCAAAGTTATACTAAAGAACTGTTTCGCAAAACTTGAGAGAGAGACCTTTCTCAGGAACAACTGTTAGATACAGAACAACCATTACCTGGACAATGATCTCAATAGAAATATCGCTGCAGCACAATGAGCAATTTTGCAAAATTCTTCACCGTTGGTACAAGAAACTTCAGTGACCTATGCAAATGAATCTCATACACTTCCAAATCCATAAAAACCAGTCAGTCAGAAGACAAAAATAAACGGCGGGAAAAGGAAATTCTGCTTCTCATCTAATCTTGGTCGCCGTAGCGACCTGATTTTCTGGCCTTTGTGTCCTTTAAAATGCACTTTTAAAACCAAAATTTGAGTCAAAATAAAACCAGCTACAGTGCCAATCCCAATAACGACGTTCGTCTTCGCTCCCAGCAGTCGACTAATCTTTGACAGGGATGACAAGCTTAGGACGCTGTCTGAAATTTGCCACCACAATTTACCTGAAATCTTATACCTACATCCATTCTTCACCTCCTTACTGAACTTAGGCCACCATGTGCAGTTTGAAAGAGAGAAAGGAATCTATGAGGAAAAAAGCTTCTGTTTGAAAAGCATTAGCCAATTAATTCCATAATCGTTTAGCAACAGCAGCCATTTCACAAAAGACCTCGGGAGATCGTTCCAAAATAAAGGCTTAGCCCATTCCTCGTTGTTAGGAAAACGTCCCCACAAAGACAATCATTTCTTCAACAAAACAAATAGACGCATTAACACTGAAATCTGCAGCAATTTACACACAACGTCATAACGATGTACACAGATCTTCAAGATCACAAACTTACTGACCATCATGCACGAAAAGAAATCTTCCTGACGAGTCGGAACATCCGCACACGGAACAAGGTTTCATCGAATTTTGTGCAACGACACACACACACCTCAACACTAACGCTTAGCGCACCATCGTATTTGCACTGTGGAACAACCAACTCTGCACTCGAAGCCAAATAGTAATTTGATACAGAAGTAAAGGAGAGGATCGTTGCATCAGTATGCATGTGCCAGTGCACGTTATTGTTCATGTCACCGAAGCAACGAATAATTATTTTCACAGACATGAAACACGAACAATACTGCACCTGTTAATCACCTCAACACACCACCCTTCGACGATTTTGCGCCGCAACTCAACCCAGCGCAATCACTCAATATTCTTTATATCGTTGGAGATCGTTGGCATATAACGCAAAAACTTCGCTACTGTTTGCCAATACGTGCAAAGGTATTTCAATGGACGATGCACAACAAACTCCACTACTCATCATGCTCTAGTACCTACATAAGTCATGTACAAGCGTAGCAGTGACAAATTGCTCTACGCTGAAGTGTTTTTCCTGTGCATCCCCCGATCCGTGTTTAATTATGCGCTTCATCAACATTTTGCGGAAAAGAACAGCAGATGACGAGAAAAAATAAACTGGCGGTCCAAAATCCATTACAGAGACATACCACAACAATTGATGTATATCATTCAAAAAATAGTACCACTAACGCTCCTCAGAAGATTACTTAATTTTAGGCTAGGCGGATTAGATCATAGAACTTCAGGCAACGCAATGCGTTGCTCGTATTCCCCTTCTCTCATCTCAACTACCTCTGCTAAACTAATTCAACAGAAGAAAACAATTATCGTTAGATGTGGACGAATAAAGAGCAAAACGTGAGTGCCCTCAAAAAACGATCATGAATGCATATTAAACGATGATGGAGTCTCGCTGAGGTCATAGGAACGGTCAGCGCATTGCAGTTCACTCAACATTATTTCGGGTTCGTTCATAACCATTTTTCATATCATTTCACCTCTCCTATTCGAGGCGGGCATATAACTTTTCTTTTCTGGCCTGTATACAACAGTGACTTAATTGCTGCTATAAATGGTGCAAGAATACCTCTAGCCGTCTCTTCAAAATGAATCCTCAGTAACTTCAAACCGACAGCAAAAGACCGAGAGCAAGAAATGAATTAATTCAACGAAATGTGGGCTTTATAATGTAAAAAAACAATGAGGTTTATCTCTAAAATTGAAAGACGAGTGGGTCTTTATGGGAAATGCAACTGGATTTTGGCATGCTCAACAAACGCCTGCCGTAAACGTTTCGACCTAGACCATGGAATGTTTACCACGAGTTTCAGTAGGAAACGGAAAATGGTGCGAACGCGACGGTGGTGTAGGTCGCCGTTCAATTGCTGGCGCATAGCGCCTTCCATCGAGCGGGTAGTAGACGGTGGAAGGCGTGTTCTGGAAAGATCTTCCCCGAGCAGCTCCACCAACTGATTCATCACGAAAACGCGATAAAAAAGCTCCCGTCTGAGATTTCATCTGCATCTCTTCCATGGCCTGTCGAAGACGATGTGGCTCGTCGTAAGGAGAATAGCTCTCTGCTCGAAATCCAGAAGGTGTTGGCTCAAATCTTTAAAGAAGAGGCTGAAGTCATAAGGACATGATTACGAGCGGAAACCAAGTCTGCTACAGGCTCAATGGAAAATAAATTGAAAAAACTTTGAGTTATATCAAAAAGCAACAGCAGGCTTCTGCTAAAACGAAAAAATATGACCGCCACAGCGTAGTAACGAGACAGATATTTCTCCGATAGCGAACAACGGAGACAATCCTTTAGAACGAGAATCTTCTTGCTAGGTTTTGACACGCCATTACTTTTGATGAGAACTGAGGGGAAGGCACAGTGTGACAGTTACGAAGAATCAAAACATCAGCATTTAGGTTTGACCTCAGCGCTTCCTACGCGACCCCAAACGGATAAGCACACATTATATACAAAAAATAAGAAGACATAGCTCGATCAAATCACTGCACATAAGAATTTCACCATATAAGCTAATGAGTTTTCAAGGAAGAGCTATGCTCATATGAAGTTTCCATTTGTGGGTCATGCAAATGAGAACTTTAGGTTCAAACATATGAGTCATATTCGTATCCCCCTTGCGCCTAGGATCACACCTCAACCTTTATAAACTAATTCTCGTGGAAGCCAGCCATAACCGGCTTCATCCAGAAATAAGAAAAACATGATGCCACAGGTGCCTTTTCATGAACTAGGAGAACTTGAAACCTTCGATTTGTGCTGCGAAAGTCAGAAAAATATTGCTGCCCTGCTAGGAAACTGATGCAGGTGCACAGTGACATGAACATTCCTCTTTTTCACAAAAAAAAAACCCCCAATAACTAAATGACGAAACCGAACTGAAGAGAAAATGGAGAAGAAAAATGAGAGAGAAAAAAAAAACATATACGAGAGAAAAGTGTTTTACCTTCTCGGTGAGCCATAGTCAGACTGAAAACGCTGCACAGGAGTACGCCTGCTATTATCACAACTATCATCACCCACACTCACGTAAGTGACGTTATTCGGTAGCTGAATCACTCTCGTCTCCACCTTCAATTCAAAAGGAAAACAATACCATTCAGGCGTATTATACTGACACATACATAATTAATTGTAGCCGGATTCGCCTCAAAACTTCAAATATGTTCAAGGCTAAGTGCCGCACTTTGTTAAAAAAACGTGCCAGAATTTTTTTAAAGTTTAAACTAATAGACGCCACAAGCCCTCATTTCTTCGTTCTCAAAGAAAAGCTCATATGAGAAATCAAATGAGGTATATCCAACATTTAAAATTTTCATCCACAGATTAAGAGAAGGAAGGGCTCAGCAGACATGAAGTGCGTGCTCAACGCACCTCAGTAACAGTTTGTTGTCGTCTCGATTCGAACAATGTGGGACTATTCTGCTGGTTTCTAAATCGCCTTTCCATCGATCTGTCCTCGCTTCTTGACTCGTAAATTAATTCGCCAGGAGCTCGCCTTGGACCTCCTGCACGCCTTTTATCAAACGTCGACGCAGTCTCGTCGGCATCACAGCGAAGCACTGGTGTTGGAGGAGGGACGTTATCGTAAAGGCTGTCTCGCTGAACGATTCGTGATGCAGTGGATGACTTCCGCTCATTTACATCGTCCGCACTCCTAAATCGATGCTACACTTCACTATTCTTTAACTAGAAGACTACCAAACCTCAAACAAGCATTTCCTTCTACATCAATATTGCTTCAAATCTCTCTTGTATCAAACAGTAGATATTAATGGAGTTCAGCGACGCCATCACCTTGCTGAGATTTATGTAACACTCGCATATATAGAATAATCTAATGGGGAATTTTCAAGAAAAAGACTGATGTTAGCCAAAATCTGAGCACATGCAACAGGATGAAAGCAATTTTAAAAAGCTTCAACCTCAACACCACAAATAATTACAGAACTGTTTTCACTGAGTATCTTCTAAAGCACTCAGCTAATAAACCGCCGCAAAATAAGCATCAACGCATCGAAAATATTCAGTAAATGTGCAACAACGGGTAATTTCGACGTAATTCATGAAAAAAGACGAACTTTCAACATAGTTTGAATAAGCGCCATCATAACTGCTTACGCTAAATGCCACACGTATATTTTGCCTGTTTCAAACTACAGCACAGCTCCTAAAATCCGTAGTTCCCAGTAGAAGTGGCTACAGAGGGTATCGTTAGATATATTTACGTTGTTCAATTTTAGTTCTCAACACCTTTCAGCACAGAGAAGGTCGGTAGTGGCTGAATAGAGGACTCCTACGCATAAAATAAAATTGAGAGAAGTGAAATTCACGTCCGAGGAGCTGTCTTTAAAAAACACCCCTTTCAGACCGCAAAACTATGAGAAAATTTTGTAAGAATGGGAATTATCTGAAATAAATTACAGTCTAAGAAAGGGGCTGTGCTAGAAGATTTTCACAAAACAACACCTCAAGTGTGCATAAAAGGGAGAAGAGGAAGTAGCTTTGACTTTCAGTTAACAGCACTTTCGCCTGTAAGAAAAGGCAAGTTTTTATTGGACTTTTTAATTGAAGGAAGTTCACTTGTGAAGGTATTTTATATTCCTTGCGATGTCGGATCCGATCGAAAAAGTTCTCCTACCTCCTTCTTCTACCTAATATCTTACGAAATAGAGCCAGGATATATTTACGAGTATAATGCTTCAAACAATCTTAGTAAACAGCTGAATCTCCACAAGATGAAAAACGATTTCATGAGATGAACAAAGGAAACATACTTCTGCGAACATGTTCCTAACGCTGACCGCTCATTTCCTGGGAAGGGATGCTGCATTCTTCTCTCTGCACAATTTCCAGAACTGCCAGCGTAAACAATTTCAGACCGATAAGTTGTTGGCGTTTCTAGCTTGTTTCGTGGTGGATATGGGTCAACAGGGGGCGAAGGTATCGGTGGAGAGCCACCACCAGATGCCATCGAATGACGACCGGAATTGTTGTAATCGACAGGAGGTTCCGGAGGCGGTTCATGCTCTGCTACTTTAGGAGCTGATGATGCACGGAAAGGTAAATTACGTGGCTCGCTTGCCACGTGCCCTCGCATTGGCTCATGTTGTAACGAGCTGGTGACGTGCTGTCTGGAAGATCGTCGAGGTGCTACAAAAAAATCCAAAAAATTCGCCGCACTTGAATGACCGTATGATGGGTTTAACTAGGATGCTATTAACGAACGCCACAACTGTGGGCAATAAAAATTAACGCTTCATCTTGCGGGCTATTGCTGATTTGCTGAAAAAAGAACGCCTAAAACCGCATTATCTCCAATACCCTTTGAGCAACCAGGGAATATTGGCAATGAACACTGCCCAGCTACATTTTCCTAATTTCGCAATTACTGGCATATTGCAGCAAACAGAATATAATGCATCAGCAGAATTCAAACATGTGGAAGTGATTCTTAACGCACCTGCTTCGACGGTATGCGAAGGTGGTGCTGAAGAAATATGAACATGTGATGATACTGCATCTGGAGATCCGACATGCATCCTCTCAACAACTAGCGGTGAAGGTGCTACTTTCAATGGATTATGTGCAAGCGAGCTTTCACGTGTTCCGCTAACATCAAAACCATCGCGATGCTGTTGCGGCACTGAATTGGGATGACACACTGAATATGATGGCGCTAATGCGTTCGCCGAAGGCGATGAGTGCACCCGTTGCCGATCCACTAGCCGCGGTGTGACCGGTGGTCGAGGTGCACTGACCGATAAGGGGGTCATTGCGGAAGTAGGCGACACATCGCCATGGGATGCAACAACCCGAGCTGTTGCGTTCTCTCGCACAGTGCTACTAGACGAATGGCTCGATGGTGAATTTGCAGTAGTTAATGTTGAAAGATCTCTTTGCGCCTCAAAGTCTCGTAGAGTGGCAATCGCAGCAGCTGTCGCAGGATTTTTTTGGACTAACTGTGATGCAATAAACTTCGGTCGCACGGGCGTTGGAGATGGAGGAGTCCGATGCCGACGAGTAACGCCCGGCGACTTACCAGCCAAGGCTGCAACATCAAATGACGAGCACAACAAATAAATGACATTAGCGTAACTCATAAAAGTGAGATTCTAATAACTCATAAAAGCAGCAAAGGCAATTTATAACGAAAAACATGGCGTAGTTCCATTTGCACACTCCCACTTCTACTTTATTTGCAGCCTCGGTTATTTCAAAGCTTCGGTTTCGTGTCACTTCAATATATTCGACACGCCTGAACATCCGATAAACGCAATGCACCTGTAAGCATGCATCGCAATTTGCTCCCCAAATTTGGCACTATAAATACCTAATCAACAAATTTCTATGAGAAAATATTTAAGCGCCGGCGTGCAGATAAATCGTTTTCATCGGTAACTCACAATTAGCCCTTGAGCATCGACTCTGAATCTCAGCGATATCCATTCGTATGTCGACCATTGATCGTGAGAGAACCGGCCCTAACGGCTTCATAGGCAACTCCGGGGGATCACTGGCTCCAGGAGGTGGAGGCAGTGTCATCCGATCACTCTGCAGGTACAAACAACTTTACAAAACAGCGGGTACAAATATTCAGTTCTTGCCTCGAATTCCGGATATTCAAGATATGGATATGTGATTTGAATGAAACAAGTGCCTATGAATTTCAGTTTGAGCATCTCGATCGTACTGCTGCTTCCAGAGACCAGTAAAAAAACAAAAGGTGAGAGATGCTGCTATCTTTCCAACCCATTTAATGCAGATTCAACTAATGAAATCTTTCTTGTATATTCCGGTATAGAAATACAGTTTTCAATGGAAATAAGCTTTCCAGGACACAGTTACTACAAAGATGCATATCTGAGCACTTTTCATCAACTCAAACCTAAAGAGTTGTTTCAGGCATCACGCATTCAAACGAAAGCCTATGAAACGCTTAGTCAGTAAAATATTTCCATGTCGCTATCTTTACTCTCCTTCAAACAGTTAACTGTCCATCTTCTCCGCATTACAAAATTCTCACCTGTAGCTTACGAAGACAATCACGAAGAGAATATATCGTTTCTTCATCCGAAAAACCGAAATTTTGTGCGATTGTCGTTTGTATATATTCCATGAAATTCTCAATTTGCAGTTTTTTAATCGCTTCTGCAATTTTTGGGACGTTAATAATGCAAAAAGCTTCAAGGTTCGGAATGTTCGACGGTAACCAGTACTGCTGCCATTCTAATCTACTATCCCTTTCATTAGACCCGTCATCATCAAATACAAAAATTCGAATTCTGCCAGAGGTACCATTGCAATTTTTACTCTTAACAAAACAACTTTAGCATCGAATAGGGATATTTCTCCGAGTTTTTCAATTTCTTCGTATCACAACCAAAATAGCATGAGCAAATTTTTCGATTCCTTTATTGTTTTTCTAGCTCTGCTAAACCTACATGAAACCAGTTTGCAGGAGTTTTATTTGAAAGGATGAATCCATGTATACCCCATACTGTAAGAAAGCATCAGTGCATGCCAAACTAAAAATGCTATATTCTTTACAAATCAATGAAATAATAAAGGCTAGAAAAAGGTCTGTGGGAAGAATTACTTTCGAATTCTACTCGAGAAATGCTTCCAATAAAAATCAAGTGAAGCCGGCTGTAAGTGAAAAAAACGCTTAAATGATAAAACCTCCCTATTACAATGGATCTCTCGTTCATATTTAAAACTATAACTTTCATAAATCAGCTCGCAGACTACAATTCGAAGATGAATCACAAAATCTCATGTCATATATAAACCAAACCGAGGTTGACATATTTTCACAGATGAAGAAAAAAAGGCATAAATCGACTGCCACCAACTTCACTGGGGGGAGGGAGGAGGAAGAGTCGTTTTCGGCATATCACGATCACATACCAATTGGCTACAACCAGCCGTCTTATGAAATAAGAAGGCAAAATCTTTAACAGAAACTAGAATACTTACTCTGATGCATTTTCATGATGTTGTAGGCCATCGCTATAAGAATCACGTCACCCTCCAATAAAAATACATCCCAGAGTCGCAACGCCAAAGGAAATGGTACCCTGTCCAGAAAGCATCCAAACCACCATTTGGTCAAATAAATTGGAGGAATACCAGCTTTGTCCTGAAATCATCGGAATCCGAGCCATAAGATGGTTATAATTGTGCAACATACTTCCTCAATTCCATTCTGAGTGCTGCTTGGTGCCTGATCAATCTCTTTCGTCCATATCGGAAACAACGAACAGCTGTTTGGGATGCTTTTAGAGACATTCAAATCATCATACCTAGAAGCAACACCTCAGAAAGAGCACTGAAGGTCATTTGGGCAGCAATCGGGCACATTCGATTAGCTCAGCAACTTGATGGACACCATCGCATTTGCACTTCAGATTCCGCGTACTTATAAGTAGCGCTGCCAGCAATTCTTACAAAACTCTCAATTTTGGAGGAAAAGTTCATTAGCAAATAAAATTCAACACGTCGACATCACTCTTATCCATTCTTCCATTCCAAGTAGCAACTGCTCCCGTTTGAAAACTAAGCTCCCACGTCGAAAAACATATAACGTCTTCTCGCCGACCCTCATCGCCGCTTACTCCCTCACCTCAAACTATCAGAATAACCTATACTAACCAAAGGTGATGAACATATGCTCACCTGCTGTACTTAAACAACAACTTTCTTCACACCTGTTGATTACAGTAAAAAAGACGTCATTTAAAAGAATAAAATGCAGAAAAGAACTATGTAGTCTCATTTCAGCATAAATGATTTCCAACTGCAGACATCTGATTCAACCAGTCAATAAAATGCACTACAGTTATCCCCGTTGCTCGCGTTTATTTGCATAAGGTGAAGAAAGAGAAAAAAAAAAAAAAAAACAGAGAGCAAGGAAACTGCAGCAATAAATTCGACAAAAGCGCTTGAGAAAAAATAACAACCCAAGGAAAGCACATAACAGCTTTCACCTGTGTTTTTCGGGAAGGTTTCCCGACAACAATAAATTGCAAGCTTCTGCAAATCATTTACAGATAAAACTTACCAGATGTTTTTTCAGACGTGGCAAATATTTGTGGAGAACTTTCTCATAATGAGCCTGAAATCTAGCCAACTTCGGGAAACCGGGCACAAAGAAACCTGAAATTTATTTCCATCCACGAAGAATCTTGCACCCGATAAATTCGTGCGAAAGTATAAATCCGATAATTAAATAAATGAATGCAATCAATAAATCCTCCTTTGACCGAATATTCTCCTCACAAACGACAGAAAATACCTCGACATTCATAAATACAAACAATATGAAAATGTGCAACCGGATGCGCAAAACACGCATGCATTCATCTGACGATGCCAGGAAAGCATGAGGAGGGTGAAGCAGATGAGGGACGCATGGAAGAGAAGACGAGTGCTGCTACCTTTTTGTTTAAAACAAGAGGATGTGGCTGTTGAATCCATAAATTCTGCATGGATATAAGTTGGAAAACTATGAAAATTTGCAGTACTCTAAGATTTTAAACATGAAACTGCAGTTCACTAACTAAAGAGAAATCTGTTTAAACATAGAAAACCGCTCCAAAACCACCAATGAAGTTCGTTTCTGCGAATATTTTTTTCATCGCTTCAACATTTCATGTCAATAAAATTCCAGTGCTATGGCGGTTCCTGAAATTTTCATTAAATCTAATGATACTGCCCTTCCAATGGGAAATAACTGAATGATAAGAAAATACTAGTAACAAATCGATTACCAATAAATGTGAAAAGGTAAATACGAACCGTGCATCGCATGCTTCTTGCTGACCAGCAACGCATGTAGACACCAAAAAGCATCCTCCTCATCCATATACATAAGAAATAATGCCGCTATTTGACTCATACCTTGACAGTAGCCAACCTCTGTGTTATACATTGCGTATGCCGCTAACACATTAAAGAGAGACTGCTGCCTGAAACACTTCTATTTCGTCTAAAAGTCTCGAGGGCGATACGCTGGCCCAAAGGCACGATCATAATGCAAGGAACAAAGAAAGCTGTGACTCAACGCTACTGGCATTTGCACTGTCCACACAAAGCTTCCTTTTTCTAATGAAGACATTTCACTGACTGCTCAAGAATGAACAGCCCGCAATATAAAACATGGGTTGCTACTCCTTCAAACATATTCCACTTCAAATTTCAAGCATAGTTCACCTCAAACTCTACTCTTAAATGAGTTTGAAAGACGGAAAGAATAAGGAGATAAATAAGATTTAAACAACTAGATGTATTCCGATCCAACAATTACGCAGCAGTAGCCCGTAAAAACGCAGACGAAGAACGGCGCATACGCGTAATCGCCTACGAAACGGCATCGACATAATGAACTCACAGAGAGGGCAAATGATCTCTTGCAGATGATCAAAACGTCTGGTAAATGAAAAATCCAGGTACATCAAAAGCTTTTCGTAAAAACGACAGCTGCGCCGTCCAGATGAGCCAGCATGGAAGCTCAAGGATATAAAGGTCTATTTTAGATCATAAAAACAGAGACTAACACGTGATCATAAAAGCAGGAAAGAGCAGCCTTAACGCGATGGATTTTAAATTCTCGAATTCGTTCTCCCGCACATTTCTTTTTCTCTTCCAGAAAAGGAAATCTGCTAGCAATTTGTAGCCTTGCATTCCAACGTTATTTCGTGCTGTACCTATTTCACTCTTTCAATAACATCTGCTGTATGTTCGTCCTGTCCCATTCACTCAAAAGAAATGCTTTGCAATACGGGTGCTACAACGCCACAAGAGCTCATCCCATTCGATAACTATATAAAACGGTGAGATTTGAAATGCTTTTCTATTGCACATATTGATATATGAATGTCGTGTTTTTTTCAGCGGCGTGGAATATTAATTTAAACTCCTACTTCAAGTCGTATCGCCTCCTAAACGCTAGATGATCTCTGTAGGTTCGGTTGATATCGAGATCGATTTGCTTGATGTCCCTTGAAACAAGACGAGCTCTCATCAAAAGTTCTCTGTAGACGTTCGTGGGTGACTCGCTTTTGTAGCGCTCAACATCCAACAGATATGCCCATACCTGCAAAACAGCTCTCCCATCCGTCTACGATTCCCTTTTTATGGAGGAAAACCCCATGCCCGAACTTTACTGAAGAGTCAGTTTACTGTACGTATATAAACGACGTCACCGTTGTGGTTATTTTTCTATCAGAAAAATGTGCCATCGCAATTTTTCCGCCACGTACACCGCACCTCATATGTCCAAAGCAACCTTCCATAAACTGAATTGTAGGTATAAATGAAAGAGGGATTAATATGAGAACTGAAAATGAACTTAACAAACATTAATGAACAAAAAAAATGAAGGATGATGAGTACTCAGTCTTTGTCCCCTCTTTTCCCCTCCCCCCCCCTCCCCGCACCTTCAGAAAACATGCTAAGAGCAATAAAAATTAAGGGACTGAATATTTTATAAAACCTTATTAAACACTCGTTAAAGAGCTACCAATAAAGTAAAGCCAACTGAAAAACTCAAAAAACTGAGGTCGCTGCAGCACATATACCACACTGCTTGGCCGGTAAACCATAGCATTTACTTTTATCACCCACTTCAACTCATTTTCAAGTTTAATTGCCCCAACCTATTCTCCCCAATTTTGTCTCATATGAGGCAAGCATGCAACAAGTTATGGAAGGTGAAGCTTACCACCGCGCGCAGCTTCTCAGGAACACCTTTCCAGACTCTGTCCCTGAGCTTCTCAACTGTCTTCCCTACCCTCCACGCTGCCATCATCCGCAGCCATTTCCGCTCTCTAGAGGCTTCCTTCGCTATCCGCCTTTTCTCATGGCTTTCTGACGGTGATAACACCTCACCGTTCTTGCTGCAAAATCGACTCATTCATAGCGCCATAAACAAGATGGAGGCCTGGATACGATTCAAGAAACGCCATGAAATATGACAATAGTCTAGATTAAACGCCTCTGACGCGAGGTGATTCCCGAAAACCGTGGTCACAGTCTATAGCAAACGGAGTGCAGAAGTAAATATAGGAAGGGACAATGTAAAACGACACTTCATGACAGTTAGTGCTTTCCTAATAACGAACGACAATCAAATACATCAGTGCACGGAAATGTTTTACAACTGTGAATAAGAAATTTGCTTCCAAAATTACGCCGAAGTAATTTCAGGACAACTTAAACAATCATATGGCAAAGAGGCGACTAATGTTTCTCCAACGAGATTGTTCCTCGCAGTACATCGAGCTGATGGCGACCGACATACGGTGACTGCTTTGATCATTTTTATGTATGTTTACTTCCACTTTCAGCTCAGATTACTGAAAATGATGAATATCAAAAAAACCTTCCAAAAAAGCGCCCATTAAGAACGTTCAACTTACTGTACAAACCCGTATCGGTCAGTTGCTTTATACAATTCGAAATCTGGGTTTTCCCACTCCTCGACTTCTTGTTCAGCCCCCTGCAACGAGATCAAGTATATCTGCTGATATGTGATGTGAATAAATGCATAAAACCTGTCACCGCGAAGCCGTACCTAAATGACAATTTGATATCTTTTGAGAAGAGCAAGCTCCTCCTTACATCAACGTCTATCAAGTAAAAGCCCTCAGCAACAACATATGGTGATTCACAACAAAGGTGATGAAAATTGATGTGAGGTCAGCGAAAACGCAAAAGTGCCTCCTCGCCTTTTCGCCCTGACACCTGCTCACGATTCGGTCATCGAAGAAATATCGTTCCAATGATGGAATTATACACAGCTGTTAACTCATTACACAAGCAAGATAAGCAGGTGTCCCTCATATTCAATCACGAGCTCGAAACTGCAAATTCACCTACGCATAACAAACCAATGCGGTGATACAGCATCCAGAGGACGAAACGCATTTCAATATTCTATTTGAAATGGTGCAATCACCTTCTCGTATTTTTCGACTATTGCCGATCTTTCTTGAAGTTCCAGAAATTCCGGATCGTCAGATTCTTCACTTGAAGATGCCTCGTCATTTGCATTACCTGAAAGTGAATGACCATTTAATAATGTTACGCATGCCAAACAAGCAATGATGTGTGAGCAGAATCACAATATTACTACTGCTGAATTTCTACAAACTCTATTCAAAGAATCCCTTTAATGCTGTTCGGATAGACTATGCAAAATCTCTCAGAGGTTCCGAAATAATTCATAACTGAGACAGATTTAGACAAAGCAAAATAACCAAGTGACTCGGTTAAAACTGATGGGAACGGAAATAGAAGTTGTAATGTTTCCATGTGTGTCAAATATACTGCAGTTTCTATTTGAGGAACAACGTAGTGAGCTTTACTTCCGCACAAATGGCTGACGTTAATTTTGGTCACCGTGTGGTACAGGAATAAGAAATTCAAGAAGAACTCTTACCTCAACCATATCTGAAACATATTTCTGCGGAAGTGGCAAAAGACTTCGAACAATTCACGAATATCATATCACCTTTCGCACTCACCTTTTCACAACACAACATCAAATGTTCTTTTCGCATTTGCGGGATTTCAACTGACTCACTCTCTCAATACTAATATTTCCTTCGTGTATTTCGTGTCATAGAGGCTATCCCCTTCAATGCACTTGTATAATCTCACAATATATGAAACAACGATCCAACCGATTTAAACAATATCGATAACAGTCAGACCAATCGAAAGAAGCTTAATTTGACACATAAACGAATTTACCGTCAATGTCCGAGCTGCTGCGTTCATCACTGAAAAACTTGGGCATCGTCAACCGGTTCGAGATTTCATGCACTTTCTGCCGTACTGAAGCAACCGGAACAGCGGCTCGATCTCGAGCTCTTCGTAAGCTGCCCGCTGCTCTACGCTTCAATGGGTCGCTAAGTGTCGTTTGTATTTGTTGTTTTACTCGAAGGCTTACATTATGAATTAGAACCGGCAGTTCATCATCATTCGTCTCGAAGCCAGACTGTCCCCGTGATGAAAAATCCGTGATGAATCCGCCTTTTGGTGCGGAATACCAGATCGGTGACTGAACCCTCACGGGTGACGTCTGAGCTCTTGAAAGTTCAGCATAGTACATCGGAAGATCTCCTCTATACGAAGGTTTTCTACTCGCAGCTATCTCTCTTTTGAAAGAGGAGCTTTTCGTCGGTGAAGTGAGCCCTCTAGAAGCAGGACGAACCTTCTGCGGTGAAGGAGGTCGTCTCGAAGGACTGCCTCGTATAGGTGGCGCATCCTCGCGAAAGGAGTCAATTTGTGGTGGGTTACTTCTTTTAGAAGAGCTGTTTCTGCGAGGAGAGAAGCTGCCACCTCTCGAAGGGCGTCGTTCTGCTACCAGTGTGCCATTTTCCAGTAGGAATTCGCGCCTTGCCACCACACCACGTGGCTGATGATCGCTCTCTTCATCGTCACTGTCACTCGCAGACGATGCTGTATATCTATTACGGCGATATGCAGTCACTGTTCGACTCATTTACATCGCTTTTTCTTAGAACACCCCTCGCTACAAATACATCTTTGCATTTCTTTTACTGCCTGGCAACCGTAGTTTGCTTTCTTTTATTAGTAAGTAGAGTAATCCAAATGCACCGAAATACCATAAGGTGCCTTCACTTATTAGACCCTTCTCCTCTACATACGCATACACGGCGGTGCTAGGAGAATAGGAGCACATCAGCCAACTACAACGATAACTTTAGTCAGTGAAATAGACAGACATCATGCGTAGGAGTCTGACTCAATATTCAGCCGTCAGTCCTTACTGAACAACCAGGATTCTTCATATACTGATACTGCGTTTCAGAAGAATAGCACTGAAATGTTTGTAAGCAATCTGCAGCGCCTCGCATACCTGGTGAGAATAATCTATAATTCACGACTACCTAAGTTGAAAATAGCTAAGTTCGTATAACGCTTAATAGCCACATTCTAATAACAACAAATGAAACAACACAATGCCACATCAATCCCAACCGACTATAGTAATTAATGGATCGAGTTCCCTATCCGTGAGCAACGATCCAGCCTATTAAACCCATCGGCCTATTAAAAATGAATTTCCTACAGCCTTTTATTATTGCCCACTTATGCCAGCTGCATGTAATCGTAGAGTGAAAGCCGATGAGACGAAACAGGCATTACATTACATGCTTTATGGGTCTATACCTACACTTTTAAGCTGATTTCTACTCGTCCTCATAATAAACGATGATTTAACAAAAATAAGTTCTCATATACCTCTTAGAAAATTGTAACTGCAAGAGCAACGAACTGAACCATGCCAAGATTTGAAAAATAACCGAACTTCTTGATACAATTCAAAGAGTTTAGAAATATTTTGTGGCGTGATTCGGCTTACCGTTTGATTATTATGAAATTATTTTTTACACATAAATGGAAACAAAACCAAAGAATGAACATAAAAATAAATAAGAATCGATCTCTTTCCATCCATGAAAAGACGAATATGAAATCCATTTACTGCTTTAAGCAGATATACATTCATTGGTCAGCAACATGGCTGATATAATTGACCATAAAGAGGAACATCTGAACTAGATTAAAACCGTATTAAAACGCTACCAACAGAATGAAAAATAATCTTATAATGCAATCATAACCTAACACCACTTTAGCAAACGAATGCCCTGAAACGCGGGGAAGGAATAATAGTTAGACAGCAATGATTGTATTACTTGCAGAGATTCTATGAATATCCCGTGTAATCACATGAGTTCTTTGTGATGCTGACAACTTCCAGTCCACCTCCACTCTTTTTCGACATGGGTCAATATAGGCAAATATTCTCCATTCCCAAAAAATACCAGACTCCAATGCCGACATTATACAGCCTAGAATGTTAAGCACTGAATATAGACCTGAGAATGGTGGGTATTCGCTAGGCGATATGGTGATATAGACCTGAGAATGGTGGGTATTCGTTAGGCGTTATGCTGCTCGGAAAATATGGTTGTATAAAGCAACCACCGCCAGCACACTGCGTACAGATCCGATCTTCTTATATCCTTTTTTTCTTCTATTCATTTCTTATTTCATCAATGCATCCACTGTAATAACATCATTTCAAAGAAAAGCTCACTGCTATACTAAGCAAGCAGGTGCTTTTCGATTTCATATTAGTTTCCTTGGAAGTGTAAAGATTAAAAAAAAATGCAAAAAACCTTTTACTAAAAATAGCATTTTATCATCTCCAATAGGTCGCCATCCAGAATACTCTCACCTTCGGGTTCTTCACAAAGAACCCACTACTCCTTAATCTATTCGACGAGTACTCCAAGCACTTCCTGATCATACACTCCTTCTATTCGATAATTATATTTCCATGACTAACGTAACGCATCATCAATAATACACACCTCGACCACCTGCACAAATGATGTACTTTTGTCTCTCACCACAGCGCCGAATAATGAAATTTTAGTGCTGCTGCTTACTATAACTACTTCGTGGATGCTCGCACACGATCGAATGGCTGTCGAAAAAAAGAAAAATGTCCCAGCAACTGAATAACTGTGCTATCGGTCGATAATACTGGAATACTACTGATACTGGTGACTGCACTTACAATCATCCACGATTCTGTGACGGCCCAATTGCAGTAACGTAACGAAGAGAAAGACTCGCTGTCAAAACAGCGTTTCCTTTATACTTTCATAAGAAAAAGCACACATATTTTCATCAAGCCAACTGCAGTTTTGAAAAGCACATCAATCTAACATGGAATGCTCTTTTCTTAGTCAAATCTCAAATAAGAAAGAGTCTTTGCTGCATGAAACATCAGCATGCCCTTGAGCATGACAGAATGAAGCGAACGAAAAAACTCTCTACCCCCTACACATTCGCATATCATTTTCAACTTTAATCACCACTGCGAATTTTTGCCACTATCATTTTTCCATACTGCTCAATGTGTTTTTTGAATTGGATATATGATCTCCACCAATATGAACAGTTTAGTTCGGAAGAAAGAGAATATCAAAAATTAGCAGAAAGCAGTCATGAAAAGAACGTCCAACAATAAATCCCTACTTCTTCTCAAGGCCCAATTTCGATATCCCCAAACGTCCGGCAGATGAACTCGCTCATCCCCGTCACAAAAACACATCAATGAGAGAAGGACAGCAATTAAAATAAAGTTGCTTATTGCAGTAAACGGAGATGGCAAAGGAACATCAAAATTGGCGACACTTGAAGCCCACTTTATTTTCCCTTTCATCCACTCAAATAAAGTAAAATTCGGATGGCGTGTCGCTTATTCTCTCCAACTTTGGGCTAAGCCTATAGAGAAAAAGCGATTATTGAACATCGATCAAAAAATGCTAGACGCGTGCTTCTAAGACACTGAGAAAGCAACTGTTTTCATTATGAATGCATTCGATGAGCTATATAAAGTTTAAAAGCAACCATAACAAGTACAGCGCTCTTTAATGCATGCAAAAATCAGAATACTACTATGAGAGATTACGATGCGCACCAAATGACCACCTCACTTCAATATGAATGGTGGGGATAAACACATACAACGATGAGCTAACGATGCTCAGTCATACATCTTTTAAAATCTAACATCCTTTCTGAAGCTGTGCTCAGATTTCAAGTTTCAGGTTCTTCACTTCGTTCCCTCACCTCACACCTACAATCATAAAAGATACAAGAACTTTGTATAAGTTCCACAACGTGTATCAGTAAAGTCTGCTTTATGAAAACAAACGCGCATAAACCGCACAAGAATGTGCTGTGAATTTTCCTCAAATAGCAACCTTCGTGAACTGCAAACCGTGAATTTCAATCAACATCTATGGCGTTCCCTGCAGCTTTTACGTCAGTTTGCCCACTTATCTCACATCTGTGCAAAATAAATGAACGGCTGCAGAGTGCATTCACTTTTCCATTCCAGATGACACCCGACGAAGCAATTCACCGGATGGCAATATTCTTTCAATACGATTTCTTAGCTATTACAGATTTATGCAACTATGTACATTGGATGCAAACACGTAGGAATATTTCCGCTAATTGGAATTTCAGTCTACGGATTACTCGACCTATGGCGATAAAATCTGATTATAATTCACACCCTACGATTAGCATCAATTCTAAACGAACACATTCTTACGTTATTAGCACATAAGGATGTTAGGGAACTTAAATGTTAGCTCTGATATGTAAGCGTTTAGCAAATTCCTGACACAAATTCCAGTTCACTATTCACAAAAGCTGAAGGTTTCATAGGATAACATATTTCACTATTTTTTGATCGGTGGTCTCAAACGAAAGAATGCAGAACTGCATGTCATACCAGCTTCTGTGAGAGTAACCTACTGCTTTATGTCCTGTTATCACAAAGGATATCCACAATCCAAGAGACAGTGGAAATATTACATGCAAACAATCTTTCTAATGGCATAAAAATTAAAGTATACCATAACGCGGGGATATATGCAAATTGTCAATTTGTTGCCACTGAACAGTAGCAACAAAAAGTAAGTGGATAGAAAAAATATCACCAATCAGTGGAAGCCTTCCTAGACGAAATTCAAAGCAATACCTCATAGATTACTACTTAGAATTATCGCTCTTGGCCACCTCTCAGTCACAACTAACCTGTTTATATGGAGCAAAGCAAACTTCACAATAATCAACAATAGCAGTCACGACTGGATGATCGTGAACTTTCCTAAAATCTCCGTCATCAGCTGTTATGGAATACATAGCATTAAGGCATTTATGAAAATGGATCATCAACATAGCAGTCTCTATGTCGTCACAGTGAATTACAGAAGACAAACGAATTAAAGTTGAAATGCAAATGAATTGCTTTGCATTAGCCATGCAATAGCTCACGCGCTTATCGCCCAATTAAACAAAACTGCATTTGCCTTTAAAACGACTTCGAATGAAGATGAAGCGGGAAGAACGGAACTTTACTAATCAAGAGCATTCTCCGATGCACTTTACTAATGAATAAAACATCAGGTTCCTCGAATCATGACAGATCCACATCATCAAACTCCGCCTCAATACGCATCTCTCAACAGAAATGGAAGGCGAATTCGTTTATCAAAAGAAGCTTCTAAAGCTGAGCTTTAAATAAACGGATGAAATGAGGGCGCTCTTAGTTACTAAACACAATCCTCATGAAACGATAGCAGTTGAAAACTAGGAACAAGCAGACGAATCGCCGATTGGCAGAAAATTGCCAAATAAGATTTTAGATTTTGGACCTTAAACAACATTTGGCTGCAAGTGAATAAAGCTCGACTAGATTTCCGGCGCTGTATCATCAGAGTCGACTGGTTTCTTCCTCCAATAATAAAATGAATTGTTTGCGCATAAGACTCTTTTCCGCTCATCGGTACGAAATCCTTGTGGTTTAAATGGTTTTAAATCATTCCACTACTCTGAGGCTGAATACTGCTGTTCCGTTAGGGTTACAAACGGGATGGTTTCCGAATCTCGAGTGTTCAACAAGTAATACGCAAGTTACTAATCCGTTGCTTCTTTTTTGATGGATACCTGAGCACCGCTCGTCTATTCAGAGTAATACGGAGGATCGTAAGCTAATTTACCTCTTCGTTCACGTTATATCAAGAACGCTTTGCTCGATTCCGTTTATATTTTCCTTTAAATCTCAGAGAATTTTTTAAATAATGTTCACTGGTTGCCGAGGTCTGCATCTGCGATCGACGGTCTTGAAACGACTTTCCTTTACATATCTTCCTTAAGAAAAACCAGTTAACTTCTCTTAGAGTCATTGTTCATCTTAGCATCCGACGTAAGCATGCATATTAAGTGATGGTCATCGGCAAATATAACAAGCTATTGTTTCAACTACTTTATGGCACATAGTGTGAAATGAGAATAATGAAAACTCAAAACAGGATAAATACACGGTCTTTGAGACCTCGATCGCGTCATCTATTACAATAGATCACTATGAACTTGTTTTCCCACAACGTATCTGGCAAATTCAGGATATCCCACTTTCTACACTTCAGTCGCAGCGGTATACATTTGGTTGGTACTATTCTTCGACTGCGTGATATTAACAAAACGATCAACACTGTATTGCTGTCACAACAAGCACTATAAAAACAAATGATACATCCTACGCTTTACTTCGTAATCGCTGATAATGAAGGATAAAATAAACAATCAAATGCAACAACCCATCAATCAAAGCACTTACACCTGACCACCTCCTCATTACCATCCAACAAATTTATACATATCATGTGAAACACGCCGTTCAATGCTTCTTGACACTTAATGATGAACTTTGTTCTTAAAAGAACGTTACTAGAGCTTGCTAAATAGCACCAACCGGAACCTATGGACGTGTAAAACCTAGACAACTGATGAAATCTGCTACTATCTGCAGAGAAGCCGAAGTCCCGAAGTAGAAGGACGATATTCTATCCTATTCATCAGCGAAACCTCTCCGACCACGATGATATCTCTCAGGATTTAATGGCAAGCGAAGACGATGCATCGTTTGATTAGGTTCCAAACCTTGCTGACAGTTTCTAATGAATAAACGTAAAATTCCCACACAACAGACTTTCAAATTTGATTACTACTCCTTCAGAGTGCTTTACTGTTACTGCCATGTACCGATCCATTCGTCTCCTCGTTCAACTCCCCAACTGCAGCGTCGAATTCCCGTCGTCCAATGTGCGTGGTTACGACTGTGGGTAGTGCGGATCTCTCTGCTGCCTAATTACAAAGGAGTGAAGGGGAAGGAGGAAGTGGTGGGAGGGAAGGGTACGACAGAAAATGGAAGGCGATGCGATAGAGTTCTGTGTGGTTGTTGCAAGCAAAAAAGTCTCACAATAAAACGCTCAAATGCATTGCGCCAAAGAAAATTAGAGAGCTGAAAGAAAGAATTTGAACGTCAGGTATGCGAATGGTATATCAGAAGGGATTCATCTCCTTCTCAAAAATTTTCATTTCATATACAAAATGCTTTCGGTATCATCCTGTACAGTTTGGAATTTGTGCAAAATTTAAATGAGACAAATCGCAATGAAACAATGAAACAAAATCGTTAAACTTGGATCGTAGGAACATCATCTCGTGTCATCATTTCTTGCGGGCAACTCTCCAACGCCTCTTCATCCCGATATCCCATTTCCTTCATTACTTTACATTCTGAGGGAAAAATAAAAGTTCGAAGCGCCTCTTAGCGCAGCAACTGCTGGTGCCGTTGTTTCACTCCACTAGTGCGGCAGCAACAGTTCCCATCCAACGAGGGGTTCACATGCGCACCGAATCATATGATGCAGCCAGCCCACCTGCACTCCTCAACATATCGGCTACTGCAATGAGCTTAAACCCTCCTCTAGGCAATTCGCAACGCACCTTTGACGATTAAAAAACAACAATTTGCAGCGGGCAGACTCGCATCGATCAAACCAAGCGTGTCCCCTCCCCTCCCACCCCACACACATACACACAACAAACCAACTTATAGGTTTAATTATTTAGAGTATAGTTTTTACCAATATATATAACTCAGTAAGACGTATACACCAACCGGAAAATTCTGCATCACCCACTGAATATATGTACCGGGTTTGAGGTGTGCCATCACCTTTAAAACGTAGGCACATTAAACAAAAAATTCATCCACATATTCACACTCGGCCGACCTAGATTGGTACTTATCCAATTTTTTAAAAGAAGAACAATCAAAGCTAGTATTTTGTTTTCTGAAGAATCACAAGCAGACAAGAGGATTTATGGAGAAAATGCATTTTTCTGAATTGTAGACTACTGTGTCAAAGAACCATCATATTTAGAAGTGAACGAGGAACAAGTGAGATATACTAAAATATACCTCAGTTTAAGTGAAGGCAGCAGCTAAGAGATGAAAATCCCCACAAACAATATGGCATTTTGTTGAAAGTACGCTCCCATGGTCCAGAATTTAGTAAATGGCATTACTCAACACCGAAGAATTGAGAGAATTCAACTGCTTCACCAAATATGAAGAAATAACTGAATATAGCAAAATGAACAAACCTATGCAATGATGACTTGTTAATTGCTTCGAACAGAGCAAAGAATCGAATAAGAATCTATGAGTGCCAAATACAAAGAGAAAATGCGTGGAAAAAGCCTCTCAACCACGTTGAGTTCAAATTCGACGAAAATTTTCCAACCTGTTTCCTCTCCTCAGATCATCAAAAACAGTTCAACTGCAGACAGCAAAGACTGACAGTTAAAGTTCAGCAAAATCTCATGTTCAACGTTTGAAATATTTGGGCTATTTCTCACGATTTCAAAAGTGGAATAAGGTGAACTCAATTTGCACAAATTTGCGAAATCTGAATAGAGGACCTTCGAAAACCTATTTGTAAACATCCTCATTTATTCGCATTCTCCATTAGTTGTATCAGTACCCAAATATAGCGATAGTCAAAGTAAGCGCCAACCTCAACAACCTTCTAAGACCAGTGAACTATCACGGTGCCCGCAGCAGACTGCCCAAGTGAGAAAGGGACGAAAACAATATCGGTGATAACCGACGAACGGCAATAAGCCACTGGGCCCTTAAGTATTATATTATCTCCTGACGTTAATATGCTAAACCAACAGCGACCATTCCAGATGTTGTCGGATAGAGTTATTTCACTTGAAGAAATAAACATCAAATAATAACTACAGAAGATGGTTTGATAACTAATAAATACAAAGGCACGAGAGGAAGTTTATTCTCAAAATCTATGGCTCAATGCAAGCGAAACGCGGAAAACACAGAGAGAGTGTATGACTGGTAGTAGTGGTTAGGTTGGAGTAAGTGAAAGACTCGCTGCACTTTCAGTGTGGCAGGATGCTCAGCAACCACACAACCTCCTAACAAATTTAAACGCTATCGCTTCACAAATAACTCGTTAGGCTTTCAGTCTCGAGGTGCCCATTCTCACGCACACAGAACACAAAAAACTCGCCCTGCAAAAATATAACATTGCCCTAAATGCACAGACATCATCAGGCGCACCTTATCGACATGCAAATATCCCTCCCTTTTTTCATCTAGATCACTAACCACTGCTCACTTTACATTTTTCTGATAATCCAGCAGCCCGGTTACTTCGTCATTCAATACTGAGATCCTAATTTTTCCAAACGATGCCTACAACAACTTAAGCAACACCTCACCACACTCTTCAGGACAGCTGATGGGACCGGGCGCCACTGCACACATGAACATTGCCTAATGGGTACTTCAATTTCCACTAAATCACAACAAACGCTTCGCAACAGACTATTAACGTAAATATCAACTCTTTGAAGTCAAGTAACGGCGAAGAGTGAAAGTGAATGTTGTTCTTCGCTAAACCTCTCTCATCGCAGACAAGGATCACGCAGAACGATGAGGACGCACTGCACCTTAAGTGATTTAGAAGACAGCTCTCATCCTTCCTCCACGTTAACACATGCTAATGCTCAATCACCAATATGAAACCGCAGTTTTCACTTATCCTCTGCTGCCTAATTATCTATCTTTTCAATATGAGTAACACCATTTCTGCCGGTAAGCAGAGCTTAAATGAATGGTCTGCACCCTATCATAAATGTACACATGAACATTTATGTACATGAACATTGCAAGGTTTAAGGCGCTATCGCAATCAATCATTCGTTAGAACAGTGATCTCAGAAATAAAAAATCTGCAAAAATTCACTCCTCTGAAACGAATCACCTTGTCGAATCTCCGCTCTCCTCCTACTCCAAGCTAGTTATTTTTCCTGCCCCTCCTGCTCATAATCCACATTATCCGATCTCATCCTATTATCTCACCGAGCATGCGCATACAATGAAAAATGATAAAAAAGCGTAAAACTTGCCCCGAAAAATTTAACAGTTTAAAAACTTTTATGATTTAAGTACCAATATTTTATATTCAGAGCTATACGGAAATGCAAAAGGATCCTTCTGAGCTTGAGAGCGAAATCACTTCAACATTGGGATTCGTCTGCAACTTAACTCCCTTAAACGCAAGCTTTCACCTGCACACCTGGCGTTTATAACCGTAGCATAAGCAGGTGAGCTAGCTCAAACGCATTGATTATGGACAAATGCAATATCAAAAACACTGCCAACCAATTATAATCTCTATTAGTATATTCACTTCCCTTGAATATTAATGGGGCAATTCCTTTCCTTAATTAACAAGCAAAAGAATGCCATACAGCTTAAATTAACTGAGCCAACTGTGCAATAACGAACTCCCACCTTTAGATAGAAAAAATCGATGTAAGCAGTTAGACAGGTCACACTTTTTCTCCGGGATAATAGTCACAAACCTACTCTGATTAACTTGTAGACCGTATTTAGATCGTTGGAAGCAATCATTCTCACCTACAGGATACCTCTGCTAGCTATGAAATCACTCCTAACAGCAATATAACCTTGAATTGGCAAAAAAAAAACCTTTTCCGATGAGAACCACTCATAAAATTGGCACTTAAGGGTCGTCCCAATCGCCAGAGTACTTAGACAACACAGAGAGGGAGCAACTAGTGTTTCTTTAAAAAAATTTCGAACACTTCGATGCCGGAAGAGAGAAACTAAGAAGGAAAAAGAAAGAATTGAATTTCCACATTTTCACAGCACACTCGTGTGCTCCATAGACGTGGAAGAAATGGAAGGCACACGTGTGATGGATGTACACAGATCCAGAGATTAGCAGTGAGTGGGCGTTTTGCACCACTTCTGTTCGAAACTCAACCACTTTCTCGTTATGTACGCACTTTCGACGCATTCCCCGCTCACGAGCTCATGCTGTGCCTAACACTGCATTAGTAGTTACAAAATAAATGGCCGGTCATGGTACTGCAAACGGTAATCACCCGCTGTTACGGTCCATCTGGAGCAGAAAAGGAAGTGGATATGAAGTATCATGAACGGAAGAAATGGTCTTGAGGAGTGACGAGATGAGGATGGTGAAAAAAGGACTCTTAATTGAAAGTCGAGAGTGGAAAAGGAGGAAGTTGCCACGGACACAAACAAACGGCCTCGAAGCTTCCAAGTCCAAATTGCTTTCAGGATAATGGCATGTTCCTTTCGCAACCACTCTCAGGAAAATTAACTTTTAAAAAGTCCCGAATCAACGACCCCCTAAAACATTGCGTATGCAGCGAACATGATTTCTTCATAATACCTCCATTAGCCGATCATGATTCGTTCATTTCATATCGGAAGCTTAGTCTCCTTCTTTCCGAGACAAGTAGGGCTTGGTCATTGGAAAATTAAATCAAGTTGAAATGCGTGACAGAAATCAAAAGTAACCCTGAGCACTGAGCACTTATTAGCGCAAATACCGCTTGTTATTATATATCAAAACAACTGCGGCACAAAAGAGTTATTACAAACATAAGCGATCAATGCAAGGTGACGTTATTATTGCAAGTACAATGCATCAATGCGTAACTGATCAGGCATCAATTATGCACATCGGAGAACGCGCTCAGCACTCATTCGACTACGTTACGTTCTTATTATTCAGATAACACCTGGAATATATCTGCTCTTTTCTGGATTACCATCAGGCAGAAATCGACTGAGTGGAACGTCATTTCATATTCGAAGAACGGTTCAACAAAAAGAAAATCACTAAATGAAACTTTACACTCTTTAAATCGCTTTACTCCTACTATTTCATACACGTTCATATATTAATGCCTATTTACAACAGTAAAATGGTTCTGAGAGGGATTCAACAATCAGCCTGTCGAAATACCATCCGACAAGCGCTCTACTGTAATTCGCCTTATCTCTACGCCATAAAACAACAAAAGAGCCCGTCAGTTTACAAAGTAAGTGATCGGCGATCTATTAAAATAGCCGAAGAAATCGTCTAACAGATATCTAGAGATCTCGGAGCAAATAAAGCGCAACAGCTTAAAGAAAACTGAACAGAAATCTATAACATCTTATCATCGTATCAGTTTAGCTGAATATTAAGAGTTGCATCGATTTGCCAGAATCTCTAACGATCCCCTCGTTTTATACTGAAAAAAGGAACTATAGGATTTTACGCAAATCTTTTATATGTAAGCATATAAAAACTATACATGAAGCGAGTGCTGCAAATGCCTTTCTTATGCATAAGCTTACCTTAAAACATACATATGTGCAACCACTACTATGAACTGGAAGGATGGAATCGAAAAATTCAGCTAAGACATAAAAGGAGCGCTGCACAAAATTATAATTCAAGAAGAGGAATATCAATTGAATGTTACCCTTTGCCATCTATGAAAATTTCGACTTCTTTGCCAATCTCCCGTCTCTGATATTCAACTGCAACGCACAAACTCCAACTTAGTATTGAACATTTTCTCTCGCTACTTCCTTGGCTATCCCATTTATTTTTCACGTCGATGAATATAAAAAAGAAAACGGACTTTCTAAACTCGTCACCGGTTTAAAGATGGACATAGACGGCACCTCAAACAGCTTAGTCGAGCAATGCTTTCGTGTAAAGACCTGACGATAGTGAACAAAGCGTGAAGATAAGATGACTTTAAAAAAAGAACGACCACAGGTCTCATTACATTTCATTTCGGGTAATACTTTTTGTTTTAAGAGGCCTCATTTCAATAAATTAAATCCACAAAGGTGTTAATTCAGCTACGATAAAACGTCGTTTTACAACAATAAAATATGAGAGAAAAACTATTTTGCAGTAATGAAATCGCTGCATAATATCGCCTAATCATTTCATCGTGCATGCGAATATAATTTCCTCCAAGAGACGATGATACTCGTGGAAACGCAACAATCGGTTGCTTTATATTCCCCCCCGTTACTGGTGACCCTTCCTCAATAAGTACCTTCTCGCTGTAGGCCGAAATGCCTATAGGCGCGCTAAGAATGTGACAAACTAGAATTCCACGCAATGCAATATGGTCCCTTATCAAGACAGCACTCAACCGATACTTATCTGTAATTTTCTCGCCCTCAACACCCGGTGTTATTTACTATGAAGCCGCAATTCCCAAAATCCGATTGTTTCTTCTTCTTCTTTTGGATATATTGGCAGCTAATTCTTGCTTCATTGGTGTAACGCTCTAATTTTTTGTATAGCTTTTGCAAAAATTAACGAAACAACTTTCCGGTTGAGTGCGGCATACCTCACTTAAAAATTACTATCGACACATTACGAGCGCTCTTAAAATGCTTCCCATTTAGTAAAAGAACAAAGTCGACTCATGTGAAATATCCAATAATAAATTGAATCGAATCCTATAAACTACCTAGCTGCAAATAAAAGATTCCTATGATTCACCAAGTAACACAACAAACCGATACTTTATAATATGGACTTGAGGGCAAAATGAAGTTCCCACATATTGGTGACGAATAGCCATCCGGTTAAGTCATAAACAAAAACCTGCATAAGCGTTGGCTGAAATTAAAATTTACAACAGTGACATCCTTTGATATCTTAGCTGAAGAAAGTAGAGGTGACTCCATGATCCATGCATAACTCAACTCCGAATTTCCAATAAACTCACCTGCACTCCACTTAAACGTCTTAGTTTACCTGATGTGCGGAAATTACAAACTGCATAATGCGTTCTATTTACGATCTTTTCGCAGTTGTCGCCTAGTTCTCTTGAATACGCTTTCGATAAATATATCAGCAGAGAGTCGATTTCAGAAACCACTGAAACGAGCGGACCTAAAAATATCAAAGCTCGGCTGCATCGAAAATTTGATGATTGATCGACTTTTGCGTAGAGGCTCCAGGATAGTTAAAACCTTATGTGATATTACGAGTTTTTATATCGTACAGATAGCAAAATGGCTTCTCAAATTGCTTTGGGAACACTATCACTTGATAGAGTTTATGAACAAATCTGTCCACTCACACTCATAACAATCAGAGGCAAAGATTGAATGAATCTGTAAAAAGAATCGATACGAAACCACCTGCTGATTAACAATTCAAGGCAAAAATCTCGTGAAGAAAAGAACGGGACAAGAAAAGAAGAAAGGGATCTCGTGAAGTGAAGAAATGGACTTTCCTAATAGTCAATAAATCAAATCAGTTACATATATACACATTAAAGTCGGCATAAACCCTTTCTTCAGGACAGAACTACTTTTGAGACAATAAACAGAATAATTAAAAAACCATCAACATCGCAATCACTAAGGAGAATGATTCGTCACAGAAATTAATCGTCTAGACATCCATCCATGTGTGAGAGAAAAAACCTTCAAGCCAGCAGGTATCCCCTTTCTCATTTTCCCCTCTTACCCCCCCCCCCCCCCCCTCCCTCCTCATCACAAATCATCAAATTCTAACTCTTCTGCCCTCTCCCCTCTCCCAACTCCAAATTCCCTTTACTTCGAACCCGATTCTTCAATGACTAGTGCTCAGGGCGCAGTTCACTTATGCGTCATAATGTGCATTCCTGTTCAACTGAGCAACTTTTATTAGTCAAGGGTTAGTCAAGGGAAAGGCTGACCAGTTTTAGCAATATACTGGCGAATGAAGGGGTGTCTTGAACTTTGAAATCCAAACTGCGAACTACAATTAGCTCGATTGTATTTGTGAACCGCAATATTTTCTTTGGGGGGGGGGGGGGGGAGAGGGGGAGGAGGCTACAGAAGTACAAATCATGCCTCGATCAAAACTAAGATATAAAAGAATGCAGTATCTATGACATGAAGTTTAGATCTTCCTTATCCCAACCCAACCCTTCCCCTCTCTGCCAACCCCTATTTCCCCACTGTGCTTCAACGATTCTAAATGGTCGACCTGACCGCTGCAGAAGAGAATGAGTACCATGGAAGAACGCTGTTATCACGTAACATAATTTCGCTGCGGGTCATCTCTGAACTTACGATCTTGTTGAGTGAATAATAAAATATGGACTTCCAGAAAAATTCATTCATAAGACAGCTAAAGGCTCATATAATCTAAACGACAACCAGCACATAAGCTATGAAAATTTCCACCTTCCCATTAGCGCCTGGTGAGGGAAATATGCAGCAACCGCCGGTGACGGATAATCCCTATGGAACCTCTTGAACATATCGATCAGGAAGAAAGCAAAATTGGGAAATCATTAAGACTGCGCCACCTTGAATAATCTGGGAACTGAGGAGTCAAATTCGTAACGTTGGTATATAACTAAAGAGTAATGAGCCCTTAAAATGCTCCCCCTTTTCAGCAAATGCCTTTAGAAAAATAAGCAGATAAAATGCGCATGCAAGCAGTTTTTGATATGCCCTAATTTCTATGAGAACATCAAAAGACCCTTCACGTTAGCGCGAAAACACTTGATAAGTGACCTGTAAATGAACCCTCACTTTAGTTTTTTGAATGAAGCAGCGAGCTGATGACTTTTCTCAAAAATATTCACGTAGCCCATTCAGAGGATTTCACCAACCCGGCATCGAATTGCTAACATTAGACTGACCACGCGAATAAAACATCCTGAAACATGGCAACCGAAGAAAGCGAAAAAATCCTGCAAAACAAAGATAGCAAAAAAGACCAGCACTGCTTAAGCTTGCTTTCCTTCTCAGTGCAAAGGCAACTAGGCCGCACTTCAAGTCCGCGTCGAATAGCGCTTGCTGCAACCTTTTTAACTAAGCTTACACCGCAAACAAGCTCAACTAATGAAGCATTCTCTTAAATTAGAAATTTAAGAGGACTTAACTGACGAATTCATGACAACCGCAAAGTAAAAACAATGTGACTAAGACTTCGAACATTCTCACTACAAACTTCAACATCCGCTAACCAACGCATCCCTCATCAAGATAATAAGTGACTGTGGATGGAAACGACGGACAGAAACGACACTATAAAAACCACTGCATCGTTCAACTGTGGCCGGAGAGGAATAATTCGACGTTACTCGACGTGAAACGACCATTCTCGTGCAGTTCAACAACCCTCGTTCATCTTGCACATTCCACGAGAAAAAAAAAAAACATTTAAACCTACCCATGGGCATCACAATTACCTTTAGTGCAAGTGCCGTGAAATGAAGATCTCAGAAAGGAGGAACGCCAACTAATAATCGCATAAACAGCAGCATGTACGTAGAAAAACCAGCACTTTAGAAATATGAAATATACCTTTCCCTTCCCACCTATTCAGTAAAAACAAACTTCCAAAGGCAGAATGGCATTACTAGAAGTGAAAGGGCTTCGATATACCCTTTTTCCTTAAGACATGAAGGAAAATGGTTCCTAATGCTGTCTTAAGAAGTGCAACAGTCGACAAACGGTTGGCAAGAAGCGCATTCACTGGTACATCAATAACGGCTGCACAGAAGTTTCATTCGTTTGGCTTCAATGGACCGATTATTTACCACTGAAAGAATCCCCTCCCTCCCCCCAGCACATACTATGCACGTCACTTTCGGAGCACCACAGATATAAACGACGTCATCTCTAATATGCGTCGATACAGTTTGTTTCGCTCAACTTAACACAGCACACGATTATCGAAAATTGCAAAACGTTTCACATCAATACTCATTTCATAAGCTAACGAACACTTCTTGTGTTTAATTTGTATTCTTTAGGAGTATTCTCATATTTTATCGAAGAAACACTGATCAAATAAACAAAATTCAACATAAAATTACGCTTGTGAAGTTATCATCGAAGCTGCTCTACTACTTGAACCCAAACTCATCCTACAAGCTCTTACATGAAAGGCACATAAAGCCATTCGTTTTGCTTCTCTCCATTCAACTATCTCTTCTTCAGCAACCGAGATTTCGAGTCTGACACTCTCGTGTTCAACTTCTGCGGCTACGCCTCCCCTGAATCTTTTGACTGCACAACCAAACTGATAAGAGAGTCGGTTTTTATAGCCTTTCGACCCACACCACAAAGGAAGACTTACGGCTCCATTCTCATACTGCTGATAATCCCTTAAAGTACTATAAGTGATGATGTATTTGGGCCTTCCACCCTGACAATACAATTTTTTATGGATCAAAACCTACCACAACCTGCCAATTCCAGCGGAGTTCGCGCACGATTCTAGCAAGCAATATCAGTGCTGAACGGAAGCGTAATTATAATTCTTTATTTCGCAAGATGCATCACAAACAGGAATAATAGAAATATTCAGGACTTTTTTCAATGCTTTCAGCTCCTTTTGTCAAACTTTTTCAGTCTCTCTAACATGAACATCACAAACACGAGTAACGAATCAAGTTCAGGGCAGAAGCTTTGCTGCCTTTCACTCCCATTTCTTGAACAGTTCGCAGGTCATGACCGCAGTTTGAAATACTCCATCTCCTTATCCTTAATTTTCCTTTTTAGTCTCTTGTATGCTTAAGTCATAAAAAACACTGACCGAAGCGTCCACGAAGATCGATTCCTTCTTCGCTTACACTGCTATCCAGAATGTCCGTTTCTGGAAGTTCGGCCATCGAAATGGCACCACTCGTTGATGGAACGCGCTCGTTCTCACCTCGCTCCACCTCCGACCGTCGATCTTCCACTACAAACTAATATGCCATGAAAAAAAAGACAAAATAACGTTTCAATTATCCGCACGAAGCACACTTTTCGTATGCACGTTCTCGAATAATCTCATGTCCCGTTGCATTTGCAGTGTGTTTGCGCAGTACAACAACAGTTGTTTGAGGAAGAATGATGCTGTACCCATCCCCCAACACGCAACCCGCAATAAAAAATGCAGAACCTGAACCTAGTACCACTTAGACAAAACGAGTGGATGCATCGTGATACAGCTTAACAGCGCGAAACTAGCAGACTAAAAGCAGGTGACATACCTTCGATGTAACAGCGAATATACTACCTTCACTGCACATCAAACTTAACGAAGCGGCAACGAGGTAACAAGTGATGACGAATTTTGTACTCATGGCCGAATTTGTACACAATATGGCCTATACTTTAGCCAAGACTTGCATCCAAACTCATTTATGTCACATTTACAGGTGAACAGAAAAAAACCATTCGGATATTTTCACTACATCTCGAAACCTCCGAATGCCTTCTTTTCAGTCGTGCATTTTTCCTCCCCATCCAGTGGCTCCACAAAACTCCACACGTTCCCAACAATCATATTTTTTGTTTCAACATTTTTCCATATTCACCGAACATTAATTCTGACTTGTAAAGTTGAAACAGTGAATCCGTAATTAAGCAAGTAGTGAACAAAAAAAGCGATGCGTTACTCCATTTCTGCACAACTTGAAGATCCAAACACCAAATCAACAAACAAGAGCGAGCAACAGGCATAAGACAGTCTTCAAGCATCTTCTAAATCGACCGTAGAGGGATAAACTCCATGAATCGATGAAAGAATCATTGAGTTACACACAGCAACACGAGGTACCGCTTATGAATAAACGTCCACTGGATCAAAATGATGAATCACCTCATATTTTTCCACTCAGCCAAACTAAACGCCCAATTAAACACAAACAATGAGCAGGAATAGGGGTAAAGGTGACAAAACGACGGGTAAAGTTCTGAATAAGAAAGTAAAAGCCAAAAAGTGATAGGCCTTTTTCCAACGTTCGGTAGAATGGAATTTTTAGGTGGGAAACAACATATTCTTTTCAATCAATTCTGTTTGCAAAAACAATTTTCTTTCTTATTAACTCTACTTATGGCGACATATACAAAGTGCAGATACATCCAACATATGATCTATCGTATATTTCGCATCAATAACGACAAAGTTGCGCTCGGATGAACTGGAAAGATGTCCATAAAAAATTCACAAAGAAGCGCTGGAAAATGATGGATGCAGCTCAAATAGAAATCGGCGGCCAAAAATAACTCATAAAGGTGCTTTCAACATACCAGTACGGCCTAAAACTCCTTGGAAAAGATTTCTCTGCTGCGCTATAAAGTTAATAAATATAGATACTGGACTAAGGGAGAGGGCAGAAGTGAAGTGGGAACAATTTCAGCGCTTACTTCAAAAATTCATATATCGCATCTGAAGCAAAAAACAAAACGCCCAAAAATGCAACACTACTAATGTTCTCCTTTCATAGTGATAGCTGCCTTATGGTCGTACTAATAATATCCTCATTTACCTTAAAATAAGGTGGCAATAGCAATTCACCGGAGTGGCACACAGCAATACACTTCTATGCCATAATATTCTCAGAATTGTCAGTTAATCATTCACCCCCGAATTTCACTCTTTTTACCTATCCAGAAAGCTGTACCATGCGCTCAGTAAAATCTGTTTTCCACTCCCACATGTTTCTGCTAGTGCCACATCCACAATTCCACGTTCCAAGCCGAGAACGTCACAGTCTCGGCTCTTTCTGCGAGAGGACACTGTGTGTGGCAGACATCAAGGAAACAGTTTTTAAAACGATTAAATAACAACAGATGCTATTATGTGTTTGTACATCACCAACGATGATGCAGAAGTGACACTTTTTTGCCTTCATTTCAAGCTATTCTGCAAAGCAACGATACCATTAAAACATTTCGTCATTCAATCTCACAGCTGCAATTCTTCAAAAAAAGCGAACAAACAAACAAATAACCAAATAAATAAACAAACAAACAAAGGACTGAAGGAATCCGCTTGAAACGATTAAAACAAATGGTTCAGTTTTCCTAAACTTGGCGAAGCAAAGTGTAATTGTAAGCAAAATTAAGACTGGGCTGTCCTTCCACTCGGAACGAGACTTAAATTTTGTTACGAGGAGAAACTAAAACGTGAAAATCCTGAAGCCGCAAGTTTACATCGGGGTGAAACCATCGCTGACTATGAAAAATAGTAAGACGCTGAAGATGAAAAAGAAAAAGTTAAGCTGCAATATAAAAAAAGAGAATACAGCCTGGTTTTCAACTAATAACTGCCATAAAGATCGACGTCATAAGATATTTCCACGTTCTTAAATCTAGATTGTTCTGCATAAGAATTAATTATTAAAAACGTAGAGTGCTTCTGAGGTCGTAACTTGGCCTCGCTGTGATGTAACTTTGCTTCAGACAACCTCCCTCTCCCCTTCCCTTTTCGCTCCCTCCTCTTCTCTCAGCTCCTTTCCATAACTGAGACTTCAGCACGAATGTACGAGAACGAAGGATGATTGAGTCTTAACTTATGTCATTCCAAAGACCACTTATTCGCCATGACTGCTGTAGCACGAGGAAAAAAGATTCAAAGATATATAAGCAGCGAACGTCAGATCGAACGGTTTCATTCATCCATCACTACTTAGACGCGGAAATAATCAGTGACACGGAGGCGGATGGCATAGGGAATTTCGAATTTCACAGAAAAAACCGAACTCGAACAGACAACACGCGTTCACCACTCCTGCGCGAAGCGACGCAGCGATCTCCCTGTCAACGAAAGTCAAGTCCCCATACAGTCGTAGTACACAATCCGCCGAAGCGAGAAAAAATGCACATCTTGAACAAGACCTTCCACTGCCAAAAAAACTTATTCTTCTAAGATAAAAATAAGCGAAACCAAAATACATCATGAAATACGGTCAATATCAGAACCCACCTTCAAAATGGTGGACGTCAGAAGCATCGGACTCTGATATACGATGCCATGCCGCAGTGGTGGTTCGGCCTCGAGTCTCAGTGGGATTTTCCAGTGTCTTGAACGAAATTTCGTGAGTAGGAGTGGTCACTAAAGAAGCCATGGTTCTAAGCATACATGAATTTCGTCAACGCTGCTGAAGTTCCGACTTCTTCGATACCGGCTTGTTGGGCAACGCTAACAGCAGAAGCAATAAGACGATAGCAAGCGCAACCGTCAACTGGTAGACGTTAGATACGTTTTAACAAATATTCGTTCAGCCGAGGAGATAGTCGACGGTGCACGATGCTGAGTGCGCCGATGTTTACACCATTACCGAACAACTGAAAGACTTTAGCATGAAATTGCAGATAATGCCGCTGAACTGCCACGGACAAGCGCGTTAATCACACTGATTGGCGCATTAAACAGCTCCGACATTTGCATTTGGGTAAATAGCGAACGGTTATGGATTGCTTTATAGTGAAGGCGAAAATTATCGTGTAAAACATCTCATTTGAAAGGCAAGTGAATGCAGATCGACATTTGTTGGCTGATTCTTTCGAAGGAGGCGAGTTCAGAACTTAGTATTTGTGAGATTTTTATGCAGCACTGATGGGCAAAGCCGGCAAACGCATAAGCTCAAATCTTCCAAACTGATAAAAAGCAAAAGAGATGAAGAAAGGTGGAACGAAGGCGGAAACATAAGAGTTAAGCAAACGAGCATACGAGATGATTCAACAAGAGATATGCAAGCGATAAGCACTGAGAACGATTTGAGAGCAGCTTGATCTAGCGCAAAAGTGATTATCATTGGCTTGCCGGCGTACTCCCCCTCTCACAAACGCTTTTCTTTCGACGACAGCTGCGAAAGTTTTTATAGCGTTTTCTTTTATTCATAGCCTAAACGGAAACGAATCCTTATCATTTTCGATCTATCCAAGGTGAATCATTCATCGGAAAAAAGCCCTCTTCATTTGCGTTATCCTTGTATGCGACTGCTGGTGCAGAGAACGATGCAGCTATCAGATGAAAATGAGATCTGTGCTACGAGAAGCAGACAATGTATGATGCATTGGACGAGTTATTCGGTTCGTCTATACAATTGCTGTGTGCGCAAACGATAGTGAAAGTTTGCTCACAAAACTCCTTTGATATTTTCGTCGGCTTGTCGCCTCAATGCCTCAAATTCGGATATTTGCACTTATTTTCCACATCCCTACAATAACCAACAAAAAATTAACGTCCATATTGCAATGCCTATGAACAAAACCTCCGAGAATAATATTCAAAATTAAAGTTGCGACGATCTCGACAAATAAACGAACAGCAAAAATGCGGGACACAAACAACGCACACACGCGTTCTTAGTATGTCGACGCAATTCCAAACACTTCAGACGATGCATACAGTGTAACTGCCTGTCATCACTGCAACGCAGCCGAGGAGATATACTCGAAACTCGCCTGGAAACAAAAAAAAAACGACGGGAAACGCTGCTCAGTTAGCACGATGAACACGGTGGTTGCGAACGACAAACAACACAACATAAACAAACTATCGACGCTCAAGAAGAGGGTCATGATCGGTGTGATTCGACAAGTACTCAAGCAGCTGCGTAGAAGCGGATGCATACAAAGGATATTAGTAGGGAGAACGATCATCAACGCATGATAAGTAGGTAATATATCCTGCAAATTGCATTTTTCCGGGAATAATACCCACTCATTCATATCATCGATATAGTAGTGTACGGCAAGTAATTTGAGGGTAAATCGAACTGCTGCTCATGAGATTTAATATCAACAGTAAACGCATAGCCTGACCTTTTAAGTGCTGATCTGCAGCACATATGTCAAGCTCAAATATGGTCTCCGCCACCTAAGAAAGTCTTGAAGGGGATTCATTCAAGAGAGATCACCTCTGATATGCAAATGAAATGGCATGAAATTTTATACGATCATATTTCCGAATAGAGGAAGTAACTAATATGAAGGTAATGCAGAAGGGGGAGAACAAGGTAGATGCAGATTGCGTCACACTGTAAATACATTCTTTACTGAAAATATACTAAGAGAATTGAATTCTCGATATTTTAAGTGCAATTCAATGTTCTCCTTATAATTTCCTCGTCAAATATGCAAAATCGGCTTAAACAATAACAAGGAAAAGACGTAAAGGTGGAAAACTCTGCTCTCCGACTTCCTATTGCCTCTCTTTGTACATTCTTTAACAAATACAATTACTATAATGCTACTTACAAATTACTTGGTGCTAGTAAATTGAAGTATAAAGTAAACGAGAAGAAAAAAACCTATACAAACAAATTCCTACTAGTCTATAGCTTTGAATGCTAACCCTCCCTCCCCACCCCACACTCACCCTCACAGATCCCATAACCGCCGCCATCTCACCTCTACTTCAACAGAATTGATGTCCCACCACCACAAATCCCAAACAACAACGAAAAACGAAATTATCCATGCCCATTCACGCAGAAAATCCTGCAATTTTACCGATTATTCGCGCTACAATAAGAGGTCTTTCCATATGAGACTTGGAGGGACCTTTCAATAGAAGCAGCGCTATATCTTAGCAGCGCTAGTAATCAGTGAAGCCAAAAGTTAATGCCTAATGTTGAAATGCTTTTTCTTGGATTAATGTAAAAGGCGTGAATATCCTGAAAATCAACCCAGTATGATTCCTAGATTGCCTTCTTCATTCATCGTCAACTTTAGAGACTCATCGTTTAGTGGACCAACTGTGATTCTTAAGCGTGGCCTAGCATATGTCTTAGCACTTCGTTCAATAAAGTTCTTTGCAGTGATAGCAGCTAAGCTTTTCTATTGTTTTCAAGGCGATTTTGCATCTTCGATAATTCTTGATCCATTAATTTAAGTGCAGAAAATACCAGTCAACTAGACGTAAACAGCGTTGGAAATTCGAAAGCACATCTGAATAGTTCGTCTGAGGTTTACTGAAAGTTTCAATGAGTTGTTGCATTTTCAATGGCTTTCTGAGCTTAGCTCAATTCATCAACATGCCGAAAATACCCTTCATTGGCAAGAATGTTAGCATAAAGAAATGAATTTATTAAGTATGAAATTCGCCTCAAAAACTTCTAAACGATAGCAAACGCTCCACTTAGCTCATTCACATTTATATTTTCTCATATTTACGCTTAAAAATCGGTCATATAGAGGAGAAATTAGCGCTCAAATTATTATCGCTTATCTTCTCATAGAGCGATAAACGTTCTATGGGAAATTTCTCCATATATTTCCGATCATTTCCACTAACTAAGAGTTTCTAGTTGAAACGTTAGCTATACATTTTATATAGATATAATGTGAATCTAATTAAAATCTTATTAAAATTGTGCATTTCTTAATTTATTCATTAATTTATCTTATTTCTATAATACTTTTATGGGCTTTTTTCATCGTTAGCGATTTTCGTGGAATTTCCATTAATTTATTTCCATTGTCCACTTCAGTAAGGGATAATAATAACGGAAATAACGTATATTCGAATCGTGAAGAATTTCGACCCTCTTGAAAGTCGCCTAAAATTGCGATTATAAAGACTAAAATTTAAATTTCTTTGACGATTTCTCGTTTTGCGGACTTTACCATTATTAGATAATTCTCAGGTTTTCAGCACTCAACAATATATGGATCCTTTTCTTTGCCAGGAAAATTGTTCTCCTTAATAATTTGCCAATTTATCTACGTCAATGAGTTGGAAATTCCTTTTCTTACCGTTAATGACCGCTGGATTTATTATTCATTCATTTAATATCTCTAAGTTCTCTTCCACTTTAATATCCGCTATTTTTAATTTTTTTCCATTTTTCATTGTCACCTTAGCGGTGCTTTCATTAATTTCATCGAATCGTAAACTAATAGTTTTCACCGTTTAAAGGGTTCATTGCCTCCATATAGTCGGCAAATGACAGCATGGAAAAGTTTAATGAAGAAACCTTCGCATCTAATTAAGTGAGTTAATGTGAGAGGCAAAAATTTTGCCTACACTTAAAAAGATTCGTTGTCGATAATTTTGATGAGGAAGTTTAATTTCGCCTTTGTTTTTCCTGCGTTTCGCAGTCGAAATGAAAGGGCTCTCACATTTGTGGGCGGAGAGGCACTGAGCAGGAAAAGCAGAAGGGACCAAATATCTCTTTAGTGAGCTCCACAGGAGATATCGAAGAGGATTGAAGCATATCTCAAACTTGATCACATTAATGCGCTCAAATCTGCCACTCAGTCAAACAGCGATGACAAAATGCAATGAATTTACAGGTAAGCTAGCCTCATAAACCGGTAATGAGTGATTTATTATGATTAGATAAGTTCTTGTGATCTCGATCATCTTCATTTTGATCACCATATTGTTTTCCTCATACTCGATCTCGCTGCCCTAAGGGCCGTCGCCGATGACAAATAGGCTGCGACTTTTTTTGCCAGTCAGTGCGTGCTTCCTATCGTTGTTGCTGGTGACGACTTCGCCTCTTCACTGAGGGCTTTACGCGTCAGAAATGAGCACAAAATTGAGGCGATGAAATTCTTGGCAAATAGCATACGTTCAGCTAATCTCAGTTAAGAATATCAAAACGCGTATAAAATTAATTGCATATTTGGCGATTGTACAATTTTACTTCTTTGACTGTGAGCCGCATCAAATTCGATTCACATAGAGATCTGGTGGGAGGCCTGAAGAGTGTTCATATTTTTCTTCCTAAAAATGTCTACTGTGAGAAGACTGCTCTTTTATAATTAACATAAAGGCTATTGTAGTAGAATTATAATGAACCTTATCAGTAAACGTATAGCGCAAAGTATTGTTGTAATTAATAATTTCGATAGATTAGTGAATTATAAGCGAGTAATTTGCCGTGAAACTATTAAAATCAATATGAAAATCAATGAAAATTAGGTGGGAATTTTGCAGCATACACTTCGCTAATGGAGTATTTTTAGTGGAAATTTGCAAAAGATGCCTCCAGTTTAAAAGAATCTATGTCGTTCGACGTATCAGAGGATGCTGAACGAAAAATTCAAAGGGGCCATAAAATGAAATTTATTTCCTTACGAGGTCGCGTTTTTTCACGGTGAATCCTTGGCAATATTTTTGTAATTCCGAAAATAGTTCTCCCTAAACTCGCAAATCTTATTCGTAGTGACGTTTTAGGAATTAGTTTGCGATGCGGCGGCATTTTGTCTGTGAAGTACCGCAAATGGAGCGAATTTTAAAGCGGAAATGAAATGTTTTCATCAGTTACTGCTGCAGCAGTTGAAATAACGCGTTAAGTTTGTCGAATGTACCAGTAGGGTTAAAGCGTAACGCTGTTGTTGTGACTATCGCTATGAGAATAAACGACACCAACGAATAGTTCTCCCCTCTGCCCTCATTTGATTCGATCCTTTATGTTTAACTCATAAGTGCTGTAAGTTTTTAATGTATCACTGCAAAATTTCCACTACACTTTGTCCACTCCTTCATTCACACAAAGAATAAACAGTGTTTACCTTAGCTTCGCTAAACAATGTTCCGAAAACGTCCATATGATCTTTTTCAAGGATTTAGTAGTATTGAAGCAGTCGAGTACTTCAATAACGGCATCTTTCTCGTACAGCACTATGCCAAAATGAAATATCTCATTTGTTTTTAATTTTATGTTCGCAAAAATTGACGGGCATCCTAGAATTCAGCCATACGCTTACTTTTTAATGGGCAACATTCCTGAAAATGTATGAAGAGCATTTCCTCAAATTTTGCATCCCTTTCAACATCAATCAGCGCTTAGGCAATCGATACTGTGCTTGTGTTGTGCATGATGATAGTTCATTATTCCGACAACGATTTTTGTTATTTCCGTTGGAAAGCCATTTTTTGTCGATATTGTTAAGAACAATGTGTGTTATATAAGCAAGTCAGGAAGAAAAAATTTAAGAGCAAGGAGGAATTCGAAATAGAAAAGTGCTTTTGCGCAGCTAGTTCCAAAAAGGGAACAAAACCCAAGAGAAGTGAAAGAAGAGTGCTTATGAGGTGATCGCTGCAAGAAAAGTTGGACACCAAACCATCGAAAAGTGAATGAATTCAGTGCGATGATTGTGGTCTCTGATCTCCAGTGAAGAAATGAAGTTTATTCGTGCAGTAATTGCACCAATGGAAGAAGACATTTCACCTTGATGGCATAATTAGCATAAAATCTGCGATATTTTTGCGTTGAGCTCGTTTGCGAGCGAAAAAATAAGTGAGAACATTTAAGAGGAAATAACGGAAAGCATTAGAAACGATGAGAACTTCTTATATTGATAAAACAAGTTCTGATGTCGCTGGTGCCGAATTTACCGAGACAATTCATCCGTTGCATCGCTTATTGCACTAAATGACACGATGAGCGCCACCGTTATCGTTCTGAACGCTTACAACATAGAGGGGACACTATTCAGTGAGTGAACTGATTGCGACTTCATACTCTCTCATCTCAACAATTGTTCACATTATTGAGTGCACTGAATAAGTAATTCTTGTCGTTTTGCGCTTATAAATTCATTTCGTTGCTCAAAAGGAAGCATCTAGTACCATAAGACATATCCCCCAAATGGAACTACAACATCAAAAGTTGGTCACGCTTCCTAATTCATTAAAAAATTGTCTTCAATGTTGAAGAAAAATTAAGAAATGAAATCGTCTAAGCATCTGAACTGATATTCTTAACTGTATTGTTTTCTTTAAAGCTAGGAGCTAAGCAGCGCTGTGCTTGTTTCCTTTTAGCCTCTTGCATCCGTCGTCTAAATTTTTTAGAACAATCTGTGAATAAAAGGAACTTGATGATACTATGCATCACAAATGCATCAGAACTGGATTATACTTGAGGTCGCAAGTGGATTTTTGTGGATAGTCGGGATTCAAAGCTTTTCTGGAACGAGATCTTATATGTTTTAAAGCAGTAAAAAAAGTACGATTTGAGCCGCTCAGAGTATCACTGCCTTGAGTAAGATTAAAAAAATGAGTGATAATTGGCCTTTGGTGAAAATAGGAAGTGGTGGAGGAATAGGCACACAGGAACGCTTTAAATTGGCCTCATTGTGTGATGGCACCTTTCAAGGACCCTTCATCGACGCTGCTTTACAACGTGAACAGATTGTCCGTTCCAGTGGATGATAGGCAAAAAGTGCTCAGAATTCTTCAGCAATGTGCGTCGGGCACAACCACACATACGAGTCGTTCGAGATTGGCCATGCGTCGACTGGCGAGCTTTGTCGCCTTTCTTACGTCTTCGTTTGTTATTTTTTCACTTATAGGTGCCAAATTGCACCACTGCTAACTTCTCGGTTGCGGATGAAAACTTGCTGTGACTTTTTACATAACGACTCTAGATGCATTAGACGCTTAGACGGCTGCTCCACTTCCCCCGAAGTTAGTTGGTTTTTTCTTGAGCTGAGAATCTCAGAGTAAAGGCCAACATCGGTATTTCCGAAGAGAGGGTCAGAGCGTCGTTTCAGGAAGATCAAACGAAGGCTTTAATGCATCATTTAATTGATTATGGCATGCGTCACACGTGGTGCAGTATCGTCATGAAGAAAGGAATATTGCATTCATCCGCTGATAGGAATAGAATCGCTTCAAAACTGTTTTCGTTATAAGGGATGCAGATTTGAAGCTCCCGAGTATTTTTCCTTTTCTTTCGACGGACATATTGCGTGTTGATCTCAGTAAAGCATGACAAACATTATCACAATATTTCAGAAAATCCCATAGGTTGTAAGTCCTTCAGAGTTATAGGCAGGGGGATGGAATGGTTGTAGAAAGACGGAACATGCTGAACAGGTAACCATGCTGCTGTGCGGAATTTTTCCCTTATGACGTTTCAGTTCGTTGTCACATATGATGCAGCTGTAACTACCTAAATATAAAAACCCCGCTAACTGACGCGCATTATGGACATCACCTTTGCAGTTGTTATGGGAATTACGTACTCGCACAACTTCTTGGGGGGTCCCTAGCAAGGCGTTTCGTGGAGACTCTCATAAGGGATATGCCTAAGGCTCATGCGTCTGGAATGCAAATGGAGCAAATCGCGGACGCCTCTGCTGTTGCTTTGGCCGGAAGTACCGCATTTCTACAGCTGAATTAGATGCGTCAAGCGAAGCCAACAGAAAACTTCCATCATTTCATCGCAGCCACTGAATTTGGAATAGCTTAAACATTTTATAGGTTGGGCTAAAAATGTGAGCAAATTGAACTTGCTTAGGGCATCTTACTCAAAGGTAGAGGTGAACGTGATTGGCCGGAAGAGCAATGATATTTCTCGAAGTTGCAGGTGCCGAAGGTGGAGGTAAGATGCAAACGTCAGAATTTTTGCAGCGCCGAATGTAAATGTGCCAATGTAGGAAATGTTGGGGGCGCAAACGCTGCAGATGCTGAAGCGTAGAGATCGAAATTACAATTGCCGAATTGCAAACTTCTAAAGATGTAATATGCAATGTATCATTGAAATTGTTATCCATTATCATTGCTCACGGATTTTAGTGACTATGCAATATGAATCTGTGCAGTAAATGTGAATATTTCCGGAAGACAATATTTGCGTTCTTTGCTTATCAATAATATAACGGAAGTTTTGAATGCTCGAATTACGATTCGCGACCAACGAAAAAAGCAGAAAATCGTTCGTATAAGTTGATTAGACATTTTTCGCTTTGTACGAACATTGAATCAATCATTTTAATGTATCAAAGAAAGCAAAAAAATCCCACAAATGAAACTGTAAAACGCTTTAAGTAACGAGCAAGCGAACAACGATGTCTCTATCACTAACTTTCTTGACGCGTAATTTGCTTCGAATGTTTTTGCTTGTGCGGAACAAATCGCGTAAATAAACCCCTCAATTGTGCGAGCCAATTTTAGAGGAAAACGTCTCTTTCGAAAGTCATATTTCTTCTTCAAATTGAACAACTCTCATAAAGAGTTCTTTCCGGAAGGTGGATGTTTGCTAGGTGAACACTTGTAAGATGGTTTTTTCAACCGCAAACAATTGTACTGTTAGTAATAATAGGCGGAAGTAAGACGATGGAGGTATAAATGAGAAAGATTGTTTCAAATCTCTCATTGAAATCACTAATGTGACTTTCCTTCTGGTGGGCCCTGAAAATTTTCCTTTTCAAGTGATATCCTGGTTCATCGTTAAAGATTCATATGGGAAAGTGCACTATATAATATTGAGTTAATATCAAAGTCACGATGAAAGTCATTCAAAGTCAATTATCAAGTCATTCTTCGTTCGAGTGCACAATAGTCTCAAGTTTTAATGTGGTAGAAAATACGCCTCTTTGTTGATTATAAGTGGAGGCACTTCGTGTATAGTTTATTGTTCAACTGTGCCATCACTAACGCTATAATAATTCTCATATAATTATACTCATTTTAAATAAAATAGGATATAGAAGGGATAATTTACTGGAAGAAAGTTGCTAGTTGGCATTATTTCGTCTATAAACGTGGAACTATAACTGCGATATTGTTCCATAATTGCCCAACTTTAAGGAGTATTACCGTGGCTCTTAAGCCGCAAAGAGCGAAGCTTACACGCGATATGTAAAATTAACGATACGAAATATTGCTGATGCATTTTCTTTGGCAGTCTGAGTACGACTATGAACAAACTCTTAAGTAGGAAAGAGAGTAGAAGGGGAGGATTAGGAGTGTTGGTTAAAAAGATAGGAGGCTGTTGTTGTTTGTATGTGGTCCAGTATGTTTGTTTGTATGTTGTTGAGCATGTTGTGGTCCAGTATGTTTGTATGTTCCATTTGTTTGTATGTTTGTTGTTTGTATGCATTGAGCATTTCTGCATGATTAAATCTACGTTGAACTCATTTCAAATGATCGCTGCTTATTTTCCATTCTTTGCAGTCTTTATTCATCAAAGAGGAAAAAATCTACCAACTAAAAAATCATCTCAATAGTTGTGATTTGAAAAGTGTTTTTCTTTTTCCGAAACCCGTTAGTAAGCTATCCGGTTTGATGCAATTCGATGTTAGTTTGCAATATTCTCTGCATCGCTCATTTAAATCAGGTTTCGTTGCAATTGCAAAAATGACTAGACAATAGAATGTGCGAAATGATATGGTTAAAGTACTGCAAGCAATTGCGACACTCGCTTATTCTTGCTTTCACCGACATACATTCATGCATCATCCATGACCTAATTGCATCGATGCAATGCTTTCTAACCACTTTTGCCTTTCATTTCCAGGAAGCTTTTTTGCTGTTTCGTCGACCTACAAGGTTCGAGAGTGTAAAAACACTTAAGTCAATAACATTATAAATGTCCTATCTTTTAGAGTTACTTTACAATTCTTAATGAAGTATAAATGAGTGGTAAAATTTCACGAAAGAAGCTCCGAATAGTATTGATTATGAAATAGTTTTGTTTAATTAGGAATTTTTTTACCTCAACTGCTTCTTTCTCGGTTCTTGAAAGATTCCATTTTACTTATCACTGAATCGACATTATCGTATTTTTGTATTCTTGGCTATGCAGTGTTTCATTGGTGATCATCCAAAAGGTGTTTGAATAAGCAAAATTGTAACGAAGTTTTTATATAGGCTTTGCCTTTCCCCATTGCTAATCGAACTGCTTTAGATCCTCGATTGCAAAATCCTCCGTGATAGGTGATATAATTTTTGCTTATATAATAGCAAGCTTGAGCAACATCCGCTCCGTAGTGATGGAACCAATCTGGGATATCTCGAGGAAGAATGAAAAAAACATAGGCAGATATGATGATCGTTTGTTGAGTTGTGCAGTTTGATTCAATTAATCGCTACTGTCATTGATGTTTGATGTGCGTTTTTGCAAGTGGTTAAATTTGAACAAGGGAGAAAAAATTCAACGACCAGAAAAAACGCACACCTTTGCAATAAAAGAGCACTAAGAACGCGCATTGAACGTTGCCATCAATCGAAGAGGTGTCACGCTTTTAGATTCTTGTTGCAGCAACCCAATTTCTCTCTCAGCTTCAATTTGATTTAGTGAAATGAGTGAACGTGGTGTTTAGCGTTATGCAATGATGTACTAACGATAGAATATGTGATTCTATAAAGACTGGATAATCGGAAGAGATGCAGGATCCTTCTTATTAATGAGTGCAGATTGATGAATTTCTTGAGGGACAAACCAGTGGTGGGCAGCTTTGAGCCACCCATTTTTCCGTCGATTGTTTCGGGTTGCTCAAATTGTTATTCATCTGGTTTACGATTACTTTCAATGGTTGCAAAAGAACGGAGTTTAATCCAGAAAAATATTGAGCATTTCAAGCCGTTCATAAAATAATTTTACATACTCAGCAGCGTTTTGTGAGCGATTCTAGAAAACATAATCAACGTTGACAATTGTCCTCAATTGCGAAGAATTTCCTCATCTTACCGCTCATTTGTTAATTGAAGTGCACGTCCGTTATCCAGATCACTCCTTGCTTGAATTCAGGGTCGCTCGTCATGCAGCACTTTGAGGTTTCTCAAAAGGAAGCCATTTTTAGGGGCAACTTTCTATCATATGTGTAATAGCTATTTTGCTCAAAGCTAGTTTTATTTGAAGCTCCGAATCTTGACAATGGGGTTCTATAATGCTGCTCTGAGAGTTGTATGAAATTGGTGATAGCGATGAAATCAGCAACCTCAACATTATCTACGAACAACTAAAATGAGAACATGTTTTCATAATTGCAATAGGCACCAACGAGTACTTACCGAACAGCATTCTTAAGCGAATCTTATTTCAGATAACATTGCATGCGATTTCTTCTCATATTGGCTTTAATAGTTACTTTTCGTTGAATTTAAATATAAATAGGCGCAATTTGATTAATTGCAGATTGAATTTGACTCAGTTGGAATCAGCAACTCAATCTTGAAAAATTAACCAAAATGCGTTGGCAAAATATGAATCGACGACGGTCATATAGGTGTCTCGAATTTGATGACAAATTGCGCAAAAATCATTGATAACTGTTTGTGAGAATGATGACAGGCGACATCGGTTATTCCTAATTGCTTTCGTGCTTTAGTGCTAAAACCTTTTACAAGAATTAAATCTATTGAGAATCTAGATCACTAATGACACATATCGAATAGAGAATCATTTCCAGCAGTCTTATGCAGCTCTTCCATATTTAATCTTATTTGGTCATACATATTTCTTGGCATTTAATTTTTTTCATACTTTGATCATTGCTTATTTGCCATCACAATCCTTCCCATGTTATAATATGTTCGTTTTGAACGACCAGATTTACAAGTGTTGTACTTTCATATAAACCAACACTGATACAGTTATACGTCAACATAGGCATAGATTGAGGTGAACTCTTCTGCTTTAATATTTTTCAAATCGATTCACCTCCGCTTTTAGAAATCCTTCATCAAAATGATCCATAACATGTATCCAGAGCTTATCAGTAACTCTTTTTAACAGATCGCAATGGCCACATTTTGATGTTCTATGACGAAAACTGACTTAGATATGCTTTACATTTATGCTTAAAAGTATTGGGAAGTTTTTTTCTCAGTTTAATTTCAATTTGAGCTATCACTCATTCGTATGGATAGCATTAGCATTGAAATTAATGCCCTATCACATAAACGTATCGACAGCTTTCTATCATGCGTCTAACACCATCTTATAACTGTCCCCGGCTCACAGCTTTCGATTAAATTCATGTAAACATGTATGAAGGAACTAGACTCATCAAAAAACTGGAGGAAAAATTGGAGGAAAAAAATTGTTTGTTTCAATTTCCCGAATGTAAGCAAAGATCTACCATACGCTGTTAATGATCGCAAAGTTGCCTCAGCGTCTCAGAGGAACACTATAGACCACGATTTGGTGCCCATTTCACTCGATAGAGGAGCGCTGAACACTGAGTCTTATATTTAAGCTTGCTGCGCTGTCGGTAATTTGCGTTACTATGATAGGAGAATATCAAGAGAGTTATAAAGAATGTTGGCGACTGAAACCATATAAGGCTACTTTTCTAGATATTATATGCAATTTTCAGCTTTTAATAGCGCCTCCCATTCATGAAGTATATGCTGTGGATAGTGAAAAAAATAGTTTTATTTTACACCGTACAAGATCATAGATAGAAGTTTTTTTTAATTCAAATTTCCACTTGTTATGTCATTATTTGGGACTGAGAACAAGTGAACTATCTGACAGATGTAATGATTAAGTCTGAGTAAAGAGTAAACTGTGATCGTTGATGTTTTATTGAGGAGAACGAGTTCGGTCAATGAATCATATAGACGCAACTTTAAAGCTTTGGTTGAGGTTGAGAAAGATATTACGCAATAAGTTTATATTTCTGATAAATCGCATTCGATTCGTTGTTTTTTCGTTTGCTTTTGTGATGATATAGTGTTTTGTTAATTGAATGCGATCAATGGAAACGATTAACGAAGAGTGAAGTTGCGCTTCATGTATCCGCAAAAACAGGCTTTATCGCATTGCATAAAGATGCATGTGTGTTCATTCATTTTCAACAATCCCCTTTTTGCACCTCTCTAACATTTTATCTGCCAGTTTCGTTTCATTGCCATTTCGCTCTCGAAGGCCATCCTTTGTGCTCATTTTTGCTTTATTCGCCTTGTTTACGCATTAGTCTTTATCGGAGAATTACTCGTTTTTTATTTTTCCTTTTACCACTAAAGGCTTTTCGATTAAATTCAATTAAATTAAGCCAATATTCGATGAAATTAAATTATCAATGAAGCGTTTCATTAATGATGAGGTAATCTTCTTGCATGTTCCCCATCAACAGGAGTTCATCAAACACTTCATACTGTAGAAATAATCTTACATCAATCATGTAAAGTATGGTGAGGGAAAAATGATCGCTTTAGAGGCACCAAGTTCATAACTCGAACATCTTGATGGAAATAGTACTAGCATATTGAGTATCATACATAACTAGTTCGCCTCAGAATTCAATTCGAGTAACGATAATGATCCGGCTATGAAGTCAATAGATGTTCCATCAGTGGTTTTTCCCTCATTTTATTCAATAAATAAGAAGAAAACATTTGGGAGTTAGTTGGTACAACGCGATTTAGTCACATAGGTTTGAATAATGGCCTTTTTCCATACGATCAAATTATCGATTAGGCAGTTTTTTCATTATTACGACAATTTTATTGAGCCACTCTTTGATTTTCACTTCAATTTTCCCTCTGAACTTCGCTATAGAAAAAGGAAACTTTGAAAGAAATTTCACCAAACAAACAATAACACAAAGAAAGGAGCTGCTGCCGGCCACTGTAACGTTGTTAAGAAAGACGAAATTAAATTCTGTGTGCAAATTATACGGAAAACGAAAAAAAAGCCTCATTTCATGTATTTTTGGGCGCCTTATTTTTCATACAGCGGCTCATACATCGCTGGAGTGGCTTCGAACTGCTGGATTTTGTTTACCTGATTTCCTTTTTTTTGAATTTCGGCAAACACTAAATTCCTAGAATACTTGGCTGTCGATCAGTTTATGAATGTGCCTACTGATCGTAGCAATTTGTGACTCCACTCAGATATATTAGGTTACTACACGCATAAAGGTGAAATTGAAAAAGTTTTCCGTTGACTGATTCATGGCGTTTACTTGCATGGGTAGGTGTTATCATTGTCAGACAGCGTGACGCCCTCGACTTCCGGTGCGTGAGATCATGGGACATTCGCTCCTAATTGCCACTTTTTAAGTGCCTTCTCGTACTTACCGATAGGAAGACTTCGTCACGTCGACGCATAATTCATCAGTGTAAGTCCGTTTCGATTGCTCATATAAATGGTGCAAGCACAAACTGCAGCATTTTCTTGCCACTATGCACTTTCAGCGTGTGCCGAGCAGTGTGCAACAGTAACTAGTTGCTCGTATGCTAAGGTTCCTTTTTCGTACGTGGTGAACCGCAGTTGCGTTCTCAAAGATACAATGTTATGAAGAGCAAAATTCGAGTTAGTATACAGAGGAAATATAAGAGAGAGAAGGGATGAGCAAAAAGGGAAAGAGGAGACTTGTATAGATACTTCTTGCATTAAGCTGTTATCCACGGTGTTTTAATCCAAGTTTTCCTAACTTTAGTGCTTAGTGTTGTGTAATACTGTGTAATACACGCACATCGTGCCTTCTGCATCTGGTTTCCGATGTACATCTGCGCTGAAATGATACATTTCATTGCCTTCGAATAGTGACCATAGATCTATGAGTATATATTTGAGAGATTCATTTGCCATCGATTTTTCTCCTCAGATTTCTTGAATGCTTCTTAGCGGTTGTAAGTGCCATGTTCAGTTCATTCAAGTGCGCTTGTTAATGAATGCTTATGATGCTTGATTTACATGAAAGTTTTTCTTCGAAAACTAACACTTTATTTCTTGATTATTGAGATAAGGTTCATTTAATTGAAGGTATGTGAATGCACAGATGAGTTTTGATGTCTGAAACGTACCAAAAAATGAGACTCTTTTCTCATATATGGAATGAAAATTTCCGATGCATGGATGCACCATTTCATTCTGACGTCTTCATCAAATCGAAGACTGTTTACAATTGTTGAATTTATTCAATGCTGTATTCTCTTGCAGCTGTCGCTGTTGGATGGAAAAATGAACGAAGGAAATTGCCTCACTTACTGAGCAATAGTTTCGAATTCTTCAGGGCGTTCAAGAAACTCTTATTTTAAAGGCTCCGTCGGTCAAGGAATAGTATTTTGTATGCGAGCAAATTAAAGTAATATCTAGTAACATTTTAATTGATGTAGCACATCCATTTAACACAAAAATAGTTAAAATAGTATATTAGTAATATGAAACACTTGAAGTCTACAGCACATTAGATAAACTATTATTTAAACGAAGGCGTTGCTCAGTGAATTGTTCAGCAGCCTCTTTTCGCTAATTTTGCAGCGAAAAATTGAAGCAAGTAGAGAACACGAATTTGCGCCATGAAATGCTCACAGAGACATCGATGCGCTTTAAATAATATGCTCACACACACATACACACACTTACATACACACACACGCACACACAAATATATACATTCACACACGTGTCTATAATCCGCAAGGTGGAAATAGGCCTTGTTGCAGTAAGTTGGAATTCCTCGTTCCAACTTACTGCAACAAGTTAGAGGCGTTCCATCACATGAAAGCTTTTTGTGAAACACCGAGCTGCGAGCCGCTTAAACTTTCTAGGCAGTAATTTTTTGGAAAATTGGAGTGCATCATTAGATCGCTGAATGATTTTTATAACCTGGTTTCATGCAGCAGTGTTTTATTCCCAAAGAGTGTCCTAAAATACCTCAATGCTTCTTGGGAGCTCTTCGATTACTTATTGGGCTATTACTATTTTAGTCATATCTTTTCATCAGATGCAGTGGTAATGCTTCAAATATATGGCCACCGTTTAATTTGAAAAATTATAGAAATAATTTTATCGAATAGTTTATTGTGGATATGACCATTGAATTTATTCGAAGAACACTTCAATCTTTGTCAAAGAACACCAATTAGGCAACGATTACTGTTCAGCTGAATAAGATCACTCGTATTTGCGAGTGTGGCTTGGCCGAATTATTGCCTATGTTCTTGTATGACAAGGTTTGATTTGTGATTTTTAATCATAACATGTGTTTTGTATACGCAGAATTGCCAGTTTTTATCAAGATAAATTGATCAGCTATTGGCATGTGTAGTCAAGCGGTAGAGAGGATTGTGTAAAGCGGCATGATCGATATCGAATCTGCGACTTAGGCATTTGTTTGAAAACTCTCATTGATAACGAAATGAAATTTCGAGTGAATATTCCCTCGTTAATCGAAATTCAATAAAGCGCATGGGTTTTGTGCTTTTTGTTTTTTCTTTTTCGGCAAAGCGCATTTTTTGCGCCCTCATATTATTATCAAATCATTATCGGTGGCCTCTTACTGAAGTGGCGCCTACTTGCTCATTATTTCAATGATCATATTATGCGATTTTATTCATTAGTTAAACGATATTCGCAAAATAAAGCCGTCATCTCAAGTGCAACTTTTACTTCATCGCTATTGTTCATCTCTTCTTGCCTCTCTGCGCTCTGAAAATGCAAAAAAAACTTACCATATTGATCACTGGAACTATCCGATCTCAAATTTCCTTAACTGATGGGATTACGTTCTTAGGTGAAGCTCGCCTTATTTTAGAAGAGCACTGCAATAAGAAACGATAAAATCCACCAAACATTATTTTTGATGATAGAAATCGATGATGAGCAGATGGAAATGTGTACTCTTTTCTAGCCTCGATTGCGTCGGTTGTTGAGGCAAGAAAATTTGGCGTTGATTGATATTGCAACCGGATTGATGCATGAAGTAATTCAAACCGCACATTTGTGCATCTCAACTGAATATCTTTCTACGTATTCAGTTGTTAAATGACATCGCTAAATGACCGATCATGTCCTTTACAGGATCTTTCACTACACACATTATGTGATCTATTGTTGTTCTCGATAAAGGTGTCTAGCCTTTTTGATTTCATTTTGCCCTTTTCTGATGACACATGATCGTAGTCCGCGGAGTGATTTCTGATATGTTTTTATGGTGCGTTCTAGAAGGCAGTTGAAATAATTAACAAACTTTCTTCGATTCCCTTAGCATCGTTCAAAGCCATACGTTGAAATTTCCATACATTAGTCAATAAAAAACAGTAAAATAATTCACGATGTTTTAAACGCATCATACATGAATGTCTGAAGTTGTGATTCCCTTTCGATGTTTCCAAAGAGCGACTAGTATTGCTAATGAAGCGATCTTCTCGAGCACTTCGAACAGATGTGCTCCTTGTCATATTTTTGGCACGTTTGCGCATCCTTTCATTTTCCATCGAACGACGCGAATTTGGGCTTCTCATCTCGTTGCAATTTTCCACTGCACCTAGTCTACGACGTTTGATTTTCATGGGTAAAAATCCAGGAGAAAATTGTACTCTCTTGGACTGTTGCATATTCTTGTTTCCTGACGCTATCCGGCATATTATTCATTGCGGATTCTCCGTTCGATGAGAAGGAGCCCGTTGAATTCGAATTTATTTGTTAGGGTAAGATGACTTTGCTCACGCGACCGCGTCTAATTTTAATTATCGTCGTCGATGATTTCTTAATGCTTCATTGTCCTCGTTTGAATGATGACATTGTTGAAGAATGCAATCACTGGTTTCCTTCACAGAACAAATACCCTATTATGTTCATCAAAAACTTATGATGATGACTTCACATTAAGAGGTCCAACTATAAGGTTAATGATAACTGAATTTCAAAACTTACTCGATTTACTGTTGTAGTTCATGACGAATTCCTATTATCGAACATATGCATAAATTCTGCCGTCGACTTTCCATCCTCATTCAAGTCGCGCGTTTCCAGCGTCACAGAAACGTTTGTCTCCTTCAATTTTTTCTTCAATACCATTCAATATTTCAGTGTCATAATTGAAGCACCATGTAGAACATCAGAATGAATGGCTGTATATGTGAACTCTCTTTAGTTTTCGATCACTCTGTTTATCCTTCTCTCTTGGTCATCGATCACTGCTGCAGTTTCTACGTCTATATGTCACCTTGGAAGCCATCTTCAATTTTCAGCCGGTTTAACTAGGAAGTTCCTGTCGATATCTCACTTTATCATCGCACTGGAAAGATGGAATTCAGTAATTTAGGAAAGACACTGCATAAGGCAGCTATCTACTTAAACATATTGTTTTATGACCAGTGCTACTTCAGACAATATCCCAGTGCTCTCCAATACCTGAATAAATCTGGTATCAAATTAGCTAAGCTTCCAAAATATCGCCTATATTTCTTCGAAAAGGAGTTCATCAAAATTTAGTCTTACGTAGCAGCGAGTTGCACAAGTGTACCAAACTGGATTGCCGTTGATGAACTCCACGGAAACGGCATAGTCGAAGCGCGTTTGTCTAATATGCTGCATTCTGATCCCACGAAAAACCGTTAATGCTTCTGTGAATACCTTATCAGCACAGTGCAGATTCATTTCAGCCCATAAAGTAAGAGAGTTCAACAGAGATTCAGATTTCTTCAGACAAATCGACGCATATAAAGGTTCATATACAATGACTATTCATTAAGGAGTTGTTTTTACGGGGTCAGTGAGGGGTATTTTATGTGAAAGCACTGATAAGTAGCTTTCAGTAAAACATTGCTCCATATTTCAAAGTAAAATGTTGCGCGCTTTCTGGATGTGGTGGAGAGCAAGAATTATCTAATTTGCACTTTTTGGGTGTATGTGATCGGCACGTCAACAGTTCGCCTGCCATTCGGTGCCTCATTGATCATTCAATTTCTTAGCGGCACTTCACCGCCTCCTAGAAAGGAGAGAGAAAGAGACAGAATGTTTCTAACTTGCGACGACACCACTCTCAGTTCATCTACCCGTCAACTTCTCGATAAGTGTTCGCAGAATTCACCCCGCTATCGAACCTCGAGACCTGATGATCCTCTTGCTCTTCTGCACCTGCGTTTCAATCCACGAAATAGTTAGCGGCCCAATTTCTACATCATTATGCATTTCATCGCCTCTCAACACCTGCGACCTTCATCGCCATTTGAAACCGTAAAATTTATTTATATTCATTTCGTAGTTACTTTAGCCGGTGAAAAACATACGATGCCATCGTTCGGAGTGTTGAGGTTGGACAGAACGCCAAAACAGTAATAATTAACATTTTTACTGCCATGATTTCAGTTTCCCGTTTCTCTCGTGAGTGCACTTACCTCTTGTACTAATTTAATATCTCTGAACTCTTTTGACTATGCACGAGAAGCTATAAGGATGAAAGTTAAATTATTTGTTACTATAGAACCTGTGCTCGATATCGTAGTCATTGGGGGTGTTATCTGCATTAGATGAGCGGTATTTTCGGGCTGTTTTTATTTGGATACTGACTAGATATTTTTTCATGTGCATAGCGATAGTTTGATGTTGATTCGACGCATTGGACGAAATGCATGGAATGCGCTCTGAATGGAATGAAGAACTCAGTGAGAGAATTTGAATGGAATATTGCGTATGTTGGTAAAGATTTGTTTACGACAGTAAGTGGAAAAGAAATGCCCTTACAGTCTTCATCGTTGATATATTCAGCATTTCCAGGCTCTAAATTCATTTATTTCGAAACCAATTTAGTTTGGAAAGAGGGAGATAGAAGTTACTAGCAACGCACATCTATACCATTAGACGGTCGAAGATGTCGTAGGGACTACTTCCACAGCAAAACGGTGTTTTCCATGTGAGACAGCCTCATGAGAAACGAACGTTCGAAGATTTCACAATTTCGAAAGTATGAATCTGATCCCTGGGTAGAAAAAGAAGAAATTGGGTCAGCTCCTAGCATATTATTCATAAACGCATCACGGAAGGTGGAGTGGGGCGGTAACAGGATATCAAATCAGCTCTTCATATACAGAAGGAAATTTCAACCTTCCAAAAAGTCGGCATTCATCTTTCGTTTCTCCAATAAGTACGGTGAAGCTCGATATTGGAGGAGCCGTTCAATTTGATGGCATCCAATGAGAATGCTGTGAGCAGTGAATACATTAACAGTGTTATTTGGCAACGCTGTATATTGTTTACCTGCATATTTTCACTCAAGCATAAAATTGATAGAGCAAACTTATTTCGTGCACTGTTCACCGAACAACTGTAGCAAGTGATTCTTGTGCTTTTTATTACAGTCGTCTAACGATCTGTCCGTTTTGCCTCTTCTAATCATTTTTTTGTATATCATTTCCACCCTTGACGTTTTCGTCGCCCCACTTTCTATATTCACAAGAAAATTATTTCCGCTGCCGCAGCAACTGCGGGAGAATCTCACATAACCAACAATCGGTATTCATGTGTGACTCTCGTCACATTTCTTTTTTGTGTTTTTCGCTGCTCATATATCTCTATTAAGTTTTTCTTGTGCGCCGCGATGCTTACTGCTACGTTGCAGAACCGTGCTACCGAAACCTCTTTCTGATTGCTAACTTCTTTTGGCATAATTTATTACACTATAGGGAAAGAATATGGAGCAGTATAACATTAGCACATTAGAATTCAGAAGTGTATGATGTCAGCGAAAGATTCAGGAAATGTGGCGAACTCGAATGCCCGATATTTTCTCCTGCAAGGGAAAAGGTCACTAGTTTTAAGCCGCTTACGCATTCTAGGTTTTCCTCCCTTTTTGAAACTATCGTATGCTATGGATCGGTCATATTTCCTGGCCACCTATGAGGGTGAGAGAAACCAACTGCAGTGCAAGTCGAATGAGGTCAATGAATCTTTAACAGTTGCTACTGCAAGTATCGTTAAATCGACTTGAACGATACACTTCTTATCGATATGCACATAATTGTATGCGCATACATCATTATCATTGCTTATCTGTTCTAAATGAGTTGGATATACGTATCGTGTTGTTTTCATCCTTGACGTGAGTCAACACAAATTTTCAGCATCGCGATTTATAAGCATGTCCAGTGGGAGTTGCTTGCTGACACTATTTACGTTGACTACTGCCGCTATGGTCTACTATTGTGGTGCGGCTCCAGCCGTTTGCCGAACATGCGCTAATGGATCATGCAATAATACTGAGTTGGTTTTTTTTCCATCCACTTTAATGCAAAATGCTGTGAGGTGTTCACTTCGTTGATGAAAGATGTTCAGAGGCTTTTTGGAGGAGTGAATTCAAAGTTCAATTGTACCCAGTATTTTTTGTGCCAGTTGCAAGCTGAAAAACCTATTCGCATGGGCTCTCATCTTAAAAATTTAATGTGTTGCAACGATCAACAATCGCCAAACGTCAGCGCTATTGTACACAAAGATCCACTCGGGTGCAAATAATGCATTTCTCAGGCTGCCATTTAAAGTGTAAGCGGCCATCGTTATGTCCAGGAAAGGTGAAAATTTTCGACGAAATATTCGCCTAACTAAGTGACGAAACTGTCGACGACGAGAAATTGTCTGTTGAACTCATAATTGGCTATTGGTTCCCTCGTTCGTCACTTCTCCTTCGGCTGTCTTCGCCGGAAAGAGTGAAAAAAAAATCGTCGGCAATAAAAAAACCCACCGGAAGTGCGAAAAAAGTCGTCTGCCATCTTTCATCGTTGCGAGTGTACTTCGCGAAAATTCCTCCTGTTGACCATTCGCTCTATCATCAACGCACACATATTGTACATAATTCAAACACCCAGAAGGCAGCTACTGTACGCAGAAGAACGAGAAATTTCTTATTTGCAGATTTTTGATCTTTCGCTAAACGGAGGAGAGAAATTCAACTTTTTTTCTCAAAGCTGTTCAAAGGTGAACTCTCTGAAAGGATTTCATTAAATGAGCAGTTTGACGTATGAAACAATAAAATGCAGTAGAAATTCCATACTTTAGTGAGCTTTTAAATTATGCAATAATCGAGTGCACTGCATTTGCATAAATAATCACTTAGGTTACTTGAAAATAGATCATATTAATACAAATGCAGATGCAATTACTTTTCAATGTTATGGACTGGTGTAATTTCTTCGCTTTGGTTATGAGAATAGCTCAGAATAAAAAGCAAAGAAAGCCAGAGTAAACAAACAAACCAATATTATCCATAATTCCGGATTTGGCTAACTCTGCCTCAGAAAATATCACAATGATGATATGATTTTCAGCGAGGGGATTGCCGACTTTGATTCGGGTTTAATCCGTAATCGTACAAAAAGAGAATCGACAATCGAGCAGCGAAGCTGTGTCCAATTTCAACTTGAAATGGTATTTCAGTATCTTTAATATATCTCTGTTTTCTCGTTTAAAGAATTATTTCTTCAGCATTTGAGTAAGAAAATTGCTGTTAGTTGCCTTGTACGAACTATTTGAGGCATTTGAACAAAGTATGGAGAGGTAAAGCACACCGAATTCTCAAAGTGCAGCAGCTATACTTTAGAGAAATGATTTGGGCTATGGTGACCTTCAATCCGAACGTGATCTTGATCCTTTGCAGGTGCTAATTCCTTTGTCGATTGCGATGATTCCTGTAGGCCTTTGTGCTCTTCTTCTTTGCGCATGTTGCTGTGGACCGGAGGAATCAAGAGGTAATTTCTATTCCTGCATTATTTTATATAGTCGTTTGCAAATTGCTACGTTCAGTAATTTGCTGAGATGACCTTTATTAATTTTATGTATGCATATGCGTGTGCCCGCCCACTTATTTTATGTAGAGGACCTACTGATAGGCGACCTACTGGAAGTGGAGCATAAAGCTGTCTAAGCGAACATGACGGAGCTCACAGGCAATTATGGACATTCAAGTGGCCTAATTATTTACGAAGATTTCAAAAGCTGCTTCGTGTCATTTGCTTCGTGTGCTGAAAAAAGGATATTGCTCGGCTGAAAAAGAAAGGCATCATTACAGCGTTTTACCATTCGTTTCGAACATACAGGTTGATGTGATGGTCGGGACTGCAGAAGCGCCACCTCATTGAAAATGTTTTTCCATCTTTTCGCCTTCAAGGTTGAGACAATGTTGCGCTGTCTATCTTTCAAAGTTTCGCTGCACTGCGGTACTCTAAATTCTTAATTCCAACCTACAACCACCATTGAAATACCGTTGTTAAGGACAGCGACGTAATAGAGATTGTTCTACGAATGAGGATAGCACTTTTGCTCACGTGGTTTAAATGATGAATTCATCGCTACATGGCTTTTTTGAATAGCTCTAGAAACATTAGGTCATTAATGTTTAATTGTACATCCTCCTGACGTAGTTGCGAACATTTTGCCAGAGGAAGGTGAAAGCGTACGCGACCCTTGACTGTCCGCATTGAAGCAGTTGTTGCTGCATAGTGCATGAATTGATGACAACAAACTGGTTCGATGCACTGATTTTACAAAAAAAGCGAAATTTCCGCAAAAGCGATCAATTACTATAAGCGTTCACCTGAAAGTAAGTAACCAACCACTAATAGCCATCACTACAATGTGTTCTAGTTGAGCACTTATAGTAATAGTTTGCAATTTGGCATGATTAAATATTTCCTTCTAGTCTGAAATTTCGAACGAATGTTGATGCAGATGGTTGAGCAAAGGATCTGCAAGTACTACATTTTCTTTCAAGCTTTCATATTTATGAAATCAACGAAAATTATTTGAGAATATAAATGTTATATCTAATGTTATATTGCAAATCGTCTTTTTCCGGCCGAAATTCTCAACAACTGAAAGTATGACACAAATCGACAGTGTTTATCGTTTTATTAACATCAGGTCCTCACATTGGGAATTCATTTTCATAGAAGCTGGAAATTAATTTTTTTAGTCCATTCATTTGAGCATCGGATTTGATTCTTGTTGATTATACCATTTTGTGGCACCGAATTTTATTTCGTTGTTTCCATAACTAATAAATAAACTGCAGTAACATTGGCAACAGTAGTATCTCTTGTTTCTTTATTGTTCAATTGTTTTCACTTCGCAATCACTCATGAATTTAAGCAACGCAACCTCCATTCATGAAAACAATCAACGATGCTAGTACACGAACTGATATTTATATGAAGAGGTGCGCCACCCGAGGCGTTGTTATGTTACGCGACTGCCGCTATAGTTTTTGACATTTTAAGGTAAGATGCCAGATGGGTTCATGAAAAAGAACGGTTCGTCGAAAAAAGAAGTGAACGAAATTGACGGCGTTGAGTTGGTGTGCAGGGACGGTGTGGTGATGCGCAGAGACAGTAAGAAGACACGCTTTAGCACCGCAGTATCGATCATCGAAGCAAGGCGTATCAGTATCGACATTCTCGACGATCGAGGACCTTCACTGTTCCCGATCCGTCCTGTCGACAGCGAGAACTCAATGGAAGGCGAACAAGCTGCTCCACCAACCGCTGAGGTGGCTGAGTGCGAACGACAGCAGCCAATCCATACAAACGACGACATCGAACATGTTGCCTCTTCCACTAGTAAGTTCCTTTGTTAGATTTTACTTTTTTAGAGCTCACATTCACTCAACAATTTAAAGTAGAATTTTAACACATCCGCTCTCAATACAATGTGATCAGCTTAAATTGTGGTCAGCCTTTATCTCTAACAGGTTTCACTTTATTGTAGACGAATACTCGCCTCACCATGTGCACTTAGTTAATAGACATCAAAACGAAAAACAGTGACATAAGTCGGTCATTCGGTACCACATAGTGTGTTCTTCAAATGACCTGTAATGATGAATCGTCAGTGAGCATGCAGTTATACATGGAATCGCCGTCGGTGTCATATATTCGGAGCAGAAAACATCGCAGTTTAGTCTTCTCTTCCATATTTGAATAAAATTCAACTTCCAGCATGCAGTTTTACTTGTGGATCACACAAGTGAGCTTAGTTGGACAGCTAACTCGTTAGGCACCTTCTGTGTATTATTATATCAACCACGTGAATTAGATCTTCCATTACCAGATAAAAATAACAATTAATTTGAGGCGGAGAAACGAACGGAAACGAAAATGAGCGCCTTCCTCACAGGACGAGCTCAAAGAAGACACGCTTCGCCGAAAACGTTTCTGTTTTGGGTGATTCAAATGCCTGAATGAAGCCAATTGCTCAAAATCAGAGTTCGATCATTTGGTTATTTATTCTCGATGAACAACCTTGAAACAAACGGCTGCTAAGCGAGACAAGTGACGGGAAGCGACGCCACGAATAACAACACACAGAATACTGTTGCTGCCTTTATTAGCGCATTAAGCTCAGCATAGAGGTTTCCTGCCGCCAGCTGCAATCATTTTTACAGCGACACTGGAAGCATTTTGTCTAGGGCATTTTTCTAACTGACCATAGCAAACTATCTGCTCCACTAAATTAGTGAGGCGTGCATGCTGCGTATTTATCTGCTGGGCGAGCTTCGTTTTCTTGACAGTCTACAGTAACCGCCTCAATGAGCATTTGATGCATCTATACAGCGGTTAGCTCAATTGAAGGTGTTTGATGTGAAGCTGGTGTGGAGTTGTGAACTGGAAGAGAAAACACCGTTCAGTGCCGATTGCACATCTTTTTTGATGTGTATTTCATTTGGGACGTTGTGCTTGGTTGTCGTGTCGAAATGTCTGCACCGTTGATAAACGGACGGACAATGTGCTAACGGAACTGCAACTGTGAATCCTAAACCAGTATGATAAGTAGTGGTCGCCGTTGCTCACTCTGGTTGGTCCACTTGCTAGCCATGTGCGTAAGGAAACAAGAACAAGGCAATGGAAGAAAATTTCGGTACTTGCAATTCCTTTTCGTTCTCCTTCAAAAGTGGTTTTCACGTTGGGATTTTCCACTACTTTGTTATGCATGATCCACCCATCATTCACCTCACTAAGGTGGACAAACCAAACAGTCTGTGTTGTCTACCCGTATTCTCCAAAACCGACCCACTTCTTGCTCCAATCACAGCTCTCCTACTAACTTGTTTGCACAAACAACAGCGCATCTGCTTCTTTCTCTAGAAGCATAACCTTTTAAGAGACGATGCAACGGCGATCAGATAGGGCATTTTGTTCATTGAGCCTTCTTCTGTGCGTCTGCGGAATCAACCACGAATTCTCTTTTTAAATGTGCGGAACAGTTTCGCCGTTTGTGTTATATATGCATTCAAAGAATGTCGATAACATATTTTAGATTTCCTCAAATGAACATCCAAACGTTGTGCATTTTATCAAGGAGATGAGCAACTAAGTTGTTTTAAATTTGAATTTTGCACCACAATCTTAAAGGTCTATTCTGAGGAAGTCTACATATGAATAAGTGTTTTATTTGAAAGCGGTTGTTCAAGACGATTCTCTTTTCAAATTTAATGGGCTTTGCCGCAAATGATAGTAATGCGCAAAAGAAGCTATAACGACTTTTAGACATAATGGGGAACGGATGCATTAGAAATGGGGATTACTGAGAGCGTAGTGATGGAATGAAGTGCTGTTTATAATGTGGATGGATCATACGATCTGCAGCATCCTCTTTTAGTACATGAGAACAGCATTTAGCATTTGTGGAGATAAGATTAGAGCCAAATAGCTTAGTGCTTTTAATTAGCTAAAAAATCGGGCACGATGCAAAATTCATGAAGCAAGCTTATGTAGTGGGTAGCTTCCCATTTGAACTGACTGTGACGCATCCTGATCTCTGAAGGTTTAAATTTCGCGGAAAGTCGGCCACAGAATCTTTGCTGTGTCATCGTCATGACCAGTATTTTCTATGCACGAAAAACGTTCTCAAAGACGGCTGCCCTCTTCTAAAAATCGACAGCCAATAACCAGTGATTGAAGAACTGCATAAAGTAGCTTTTATAATTTGAAGTCCTATATGCAATTTGTGGCCAAAATTTCATCACTGAAGTTTTGACACGTGCTAAGTGCCTCCAGTAAAATGTAAGCAGAAGATTATGTGGCTGATTTAAGCGGAAGAGTCGACCCTGTGGCAATTCCCCTCGTTTTGTACGGAGGCCATTTCACTTTCTATTATGACATTCCAATGTTATGCGATTTGAAACTTTAATTCCTATTATGACGTGTTCTGTGTCAGTCAATGCTCATAGCAAGCTTTTTAATGTTTGTTTGTATATAAAATGCTCAATTCTGAACCAATATTGCAACAGTTTCCAACAGCCGAACTCTTACTGAAATACACAAAAATCGATAAAGGTCCCTATTTTTAAGGATATAGTCTGATGACGTGAAGCAAGCATTTTGCATGACATTTTTTTTCGATTGCAATCCAAAAATTACAGCGTTACGATTTCTCGTTTTTCTCGATAGTACTCAATATCAACCATTCAGTAGCATTATTCAGCCTTTTATTTATATTCGAACTTGAAAAAACACTGCCCTGTTGCTGGGGCATGACAAATGAGGATGCTGCAAGAAGAGAACCTTTGGAACAATGAAATTAAAGGCGATGCGTAGAAATTACTTATATAGTTTTAATGAATCAACTAGGAGTAATAAGATGCACGCAGTAATGCATTTCATGTTTTAACAATTAACTACGGCAGAGATCTTTGCCGTAGAAATTTGCTTTTATGGACCCGAGTGGAAATGAATTTGTCTCTCACTTGAATCTGCTTGAAAATCGTTACAAACTGCTGGACGTTTTGCTCAGCGACGCACATACACGGACAGGTATACGCGAATAGAAGTAGACACGAACGCATGAAGAAGTAATAATTCATCGGAACCTTTCATGCGAAGTCACTAGTTTCGACTTACCGATTGGTTTCTTCCACTTTTCATGAATCGCTATGACAAGCAATGAAAACAAGCCGTCACCATTAGATATGATACAAAAGTTATGCAGGATTCGGACTGGGATAGGATGAGCATAAGCTAATGGATCACCAACTGATGTTGATTCGAAGAAGCAGGAGGTCATTTGCGGAATTTTACTAAAAGATAAGAGCTTTTAACGAGTAAGGATTTATTCGAGCATTAAGTAGGGTTTATATTTTCCACATTTTAAATAAGAAAGCATTATATATTTTAGCTGGTGAAAATTCTTTCATGGAAAATCTGTGTTTTGCATCACCACAGTTCCTCAGCTCTTAAATGTGGGGACGGAAATATTGTCCTATTTTGTGGTGATTAGTTGAAGAGGCATCAACATATCCTTTATAATAATACCTGCTAAAAGATACGAAGTATCACTTGAAAGGCTACAAGTTATTCCAAAAATGAGCTCTTAAGTGTTTCTGCTTTCGAGAAAACCATTCAAAAGCACCAATATTTCGACCGTTGCACTAGTCTATTTCATGTGAATTTATTCTCTTAGAGAGCAGCAATAACGACTACGAAAATAGCATCAGTGCTAATGATTTTTGGTTATTAATTTTGATCCGGCTTTTTTAAGCGACAAAAACCATAAAAAATATCGATGAACCGGTTTTGCGACGAACTACGTCTTAAATTTTACGTCATTTGATGTAGATTTTTAGAAGAGCCACCTCTGCGATGCTTTCTTTATTGGTTAGATCTTCAAACAGCGATCCACACATTAGATATGATGCAAACTGTCGATTTCAGAAATTAACGTAAGAACTTGCCGAATATATGTGAATAATTTCTCTCTCTTTCCTCGTCTTCATCACACCAGGCGTTAATGAAATGCTCATTTAGCATTATTGAAGCAAAATTAAAAAGCACTAATTGTGGTGTATTTTTGCGAAACGACAGTTCCTCCAGAAATTCCAGCCAATAATAAATAGCGATAATAAAAAAGCAACGATCACACAAACACAATATGACAGTAAACGCAACGGTAATGCGTGACATTTGTCGAATCAATGCATTTTTCACATTTTAACACCTGTCGCGCCCGTGTTCCTTTGGTTCGCTTCACTAAATATCGAAGTACTTAGTGAACAACATGAAGTTCTCTGCGGATTTTTTCTTTTTGGAAGAGGAAACTGAACGGAGTTAACGCTCCACTTCAACAGAAAGAAGGCGCAATTTGGACTAATGACGAGACATAATATATTTTTAGTGGATTTGGAGGCACCTCCGAGACGTTCTCAAAAAATAAGAGTTTATTTGACTTCGAAAGTGAAAGCTTCATCTAATTTATTACCTGGGACCAAATTTCAACATCCCTAGTCCATGACCCTACATCATAAAAAGCTTTTTTTTTGCAACGATCCAGAAGTGCAGCCTACAGATTTAGTGGAAAAAATTCTTTTTTCATTGCTCTTTTTTTGTCCAGACCTTTAGCCATTAGCAGGCCACAATTAAATCTCTTAGACTTCGAAATTTCTGATGGCGTATTTTGTCTGAACTTCTGAACAAGACATTCTAAGTAACTAAATAACTTCGCTTCTACACACCTGCATTAATTCCTAATTACTAGTTGGAATTTTCGATAAGGAAAACATGGACAGTTATGAGACCTAACGTCAGAAAATAAAGAATTACTTTTTGGAATCCTAGCCCCAACGGTATAGTTGGCAACCATGCAATTTTGTTGAAATCGATATATTGAATGTCAGGTAGAAACGTACGGTAGATGTACAAGTCTTCGCAATTTCTTTTTTTTTGCAAACAAACAAGTACAAAATGAAAATTCAGAGAGTTGTAAGCAATTAAGGTGTTGTCCCCATAAACAAGGATCGAAATGAGTGATTGGAAACAAGGCAAACGGGTTTTCTACTACACTTACAACATGCTTCATCGTTGTTCTCTTCAAGAAATCCTTTGATCGATTTTCTAAGCGTAGCTCAGGTTTGTGGAGTTTGTGCTTAAACCTTCCGTTCACGTGAGCAAATTTGCTTTTCACGGCTGGCTGGAAATATTGCTGGATAGTCCAATTGAAGCGTCATCGGATTTATATCAAGAAGATCCGTGATTCGTAGTACCTTCGACTGCAGTTTATTTCTGTGAATACATTCTGTTTTCTTCACAGTGCCACGCTTTGCTTTCAGAAAACTGGGTCTTTTTATGATTAAAAACAGGTTTTGCAAGGTATTATTGGTCCATTGTTTTAGGCCTTGTTCAGATAAACTCAAGATGCAAGAAAAGACTCTATTAAAAAATTCAATGAACTAAGCAGTTAGCTAATCACTTACCTCTTAAGGCGAATCGTTGGACAAACCACAACGTTCCTGCTCCCCATCTTCTCGAGGGTCGTGCCATCTGCAACTGCGTCGTAAACTTTTACAAGAATCTGCCATGGACAGGATTCCTCTCTTTGAAGTGCAGAGGAAAGGAATTCCGAAGACAAGTTCTCTTTGTCGTTTAACTGTCAATTGAAACTCTTCGACCACTTCTTTAAAAAAATTGCGCCCGCACATTAACTACATCACCGAATTGCGAACAATCCTGCAAAAATGCTTTCCCGGAAGTTACCAACGAACGTTCACGAAAATACTTGGCAATGGAAGAGGAGGGGTGAGGGAGGGAAGGTGAGTGTGGTAAAAATACTTTCAGTGTAAGCACTCTGGGATCGATCATCTAGAATCAAGCTCTTTGGCGTGAATTCTCAGCTTAAATCAACTTTTTCTCACCTTTCCTCCATCCATAGTAACTGTCATTCAATCTTATTTGCGCGCACATTCGCCTTTCATTGACATTCCTATGCTGTCGCTGTAAATAATCAAATTTCCTTATCATTCGTTAAACTCATTGGCGGCAGTCACATTTGATGCGAAATCAATAACGGTAATCATGAGATATTTGCACTGTAACTGGTTTTTCGCGTGCAGCTCTCAAAGAGCCTAAGGCGTACGACACCTAAAGCAAGTGCCTTCGGCAAGAACAATCCACACCATATTTCTTCAAGATTGCATTACCTCCATTGAAAAATGCACATGGCGTCGGTTTCTTGCTATAGTCTACTACTCCTACAGTCACACAGATATCACAAGACTTTGAACCATACCGTAGCTTGCGCAGCAATATATGAGTAATAAATTTTGTGAGTTTCGAGATATGCATACATCACGTATGATGAAACATTCTATTTACTGCATCCACATTTAAGGAACACTTCCTCCTTGCTGAGAAACACTTCCTCGTTTAGATGCTTTTTTTGCTTGCTAATGTCTCAGCCAGATTGTAGCCGCATCCCAACTTTTCATTTAGAAATCTGGATTTTTTGATCACATTTACTGACTCCAGAGAAAACCGTAGAAATGTTGATTCATTTGAGGAATAGATCGTAAAATATTGCGCTTATTACTGCTGAAACATCGGCTGCAATCACATAAGAGAGGAGCAGATTGTGTGGCAAATGATATGAAAAGCCAAAATAATGTTTATATTCGCTTCCTCCATGACAAGTACAGCATAAGTGTTTTTTTCGTGTTTGTTTGTTTGTTGTTACGAGGAAGTGCAGCGAAAGGGTGATGCTCGTCACAGCGCAGTCTAGTGATTAGAACAACGACTGCATTTTGCAACGAACTGAAGCTGAGAAGGTGAACGGTGAAATATTAAAACGCATGACGCAAGCAATGAAAAGTGCTGCTGATGACGATGATGAGGCAGTCGCTCGACGACGAGCATCTACAAAAATTACGGTAAAAAACAGCACTGCATTCCGGTTTGTTCCGTCTCGAATCACCGCCTCACGCAACCTACAAAAGCCGCCTCATAGTGCTTCAAGAAGGCCATTCACGTTTTCATGAGGAGTGATGCTCTTTTCCGCATTTAGCACTCATGCTAATTTGTTCTTTACAACTTTCTTCAGTGGTTGGTTGTTATACTCACCATAAATTATTTATCTTCCTAATCATTTCTTTTAAACATGCGAATCATCTCTGAGAAAGTGCGGCTGTCTTGCAGAATGTGACTATATGGGTTAAACCTGAAACGTTTCTTCAACGATTTCTGTTTTGTATTTTCATCAGTTCATGAGTCCGATAGAATGTGCTGCATTGCCTATGATTATATTTTGATGTGATATGCATCAAGTTTGATGCCCATCGTTTGGCACTTCATTAGAGATATTGATGGACTGAATAAGAATGCTTTCAACCTCGACAGAAAAGTAAGATAAACTGATGAAGATGAATGGGAAGCAGAGCGCGAAAAAAGAGAAGAGGGAGTTAGAGCATTTAGAATGAAAATAGAACTGCTACCAAGAAGCAGCTAAGGTTGAGGCAATGAGCCGCTCACCTTATAGACCATCAGCTGATTTACTAAACATTCGGCTAATAAAGATTTGAATTTAAATCTCAAAGTTTATGAACGAAATTTTGAGAATTGAAGCCGCGAGAGTTTTAAGCTATTTAAATTGTGGAAAGCGAGCAATATTTAGTGATTGGAAATTTTATGAAAAATATTCGATCATTGAAATTCAATGTGTTCATAAAATTTTCCTGATATATTTATAGATAGAACAGATATTTGCATAGAATTTATTTGTCGGTTTTATAAGCAACAAAAAATACTAACTCGGCCTCATAAACAGCAAAATATTGTCGCATAAATGAGCGCATTGCTTGTCTTTAAAACGTCCCATATTTCATAGCAGTTTAACAGACGTACTTGAGCTTCGTTGCACATGGCTCTACGATGGACGCGTTTTCAACGAACACACAATATCAGCTGAATTTTTAGAGCTTATTTTCACTAAAAGATCACATTTTATCAATAGCGGAATATAAACTAACTGAGAAATCTACCCTCCTTCATCGATGATTGACGTGAGTTTGAGCTGATATGCAACGTTAGGATATTTCGCATGATTTCACGCTTAAAATTAGAGGACAATATCCACATAAATTCTGTATTAATTATTGCTGTTAACTGCTTCTAAAACCATTATCTTTGCCTATAACTTTCAACTCAATGTAGAATAAATGAGGTTAGCATATTTTCTATGTCAAGTTCTTATTATATTCTTTAGTACTTAAAATGATATGTATGTGTTCAATCTGATGTGATGAGTAAAATTCAGCGCAATTTTTTGGTGCTACATCAGAAATTAATAAGAAATTTGATGCAAGGCGTTGTGCTTTTCTTCTTAACATGCAACAACTACTTGGAATTTTTAGGCACTTCACTGAATGCTGAGAATTTGCCATACGAAGATAATTTCTCGACGCCTGATTTACTCATATTGTTTTGTTACCAAATCCTCATACTTTCATATCACAGTTGTGTCATTTTCCCCACACGCAAATTTGGACTAGTACCCTTTCTAGCGAATTAAACGCAGTGCAGTTTGAGATGTGTAGCGGTTGAAAGTACATGGAATTTGCGCCATAAATGAAATGGCATTTTGGATGACGTGAAAGGAAGACACAAGTAGGAAAAAGGAGATACAGCCACCATATCAAGGCCTCTAGAATTATTAACACCATCGCAATATTCCACTAACTTTTTTTTCTTATATGACGACTTAAAAAACATTAGAAGCATTCGTTCATGTCAGCGATGTTGCTGAGTTTTCTTAAAGAATGCTGAAATCATCATCGTGCTTCATCAAGAGATGAACTCGTCTCTGAACGTGCGAAAGTGCAACGTTGCAAAGATTGCAAATTTTTCATTCCATTGGCAAGTTTAATGTATTTGATGCTCGAAAATATGAAAACCACTGCGGAAATTCCAAATGGAACTTTCGAAAAGTGAAGATAGAGAAAACTATATTTCTGATGATCTTCATTGCTTTCTAAATAGATAGACGGGGAGAGTGTTAAGCCTTAATTACATCGGATCCAAATCATAACTTCCACATTCCTTTCTTTGATTCAATATCGCTTCCGTCACCGAAATAGTTTCGCATATGCAGTAAACTATAGAAGCTGCGATTGTTGAATTCGCCGCCGAGTTTAAAATTGCTTCTAATTCTATTCATATGCAAATATTTTCGTACTTGCGAAATGATCCATGAAAATATGCAGTTTATATCATAAGTGCTCATATCGCAAGTGAATAAATGAGTAAATTACTTCACACCTCTGTTAAATGGGATGAAAACATTTTGCACAACGAAACATAAGCCTCTTCCAAAAAGTGGCCAGCGCCAATTCGTTTACGCCGCCACATCGATTACATATATATGATCGAAAGTTGCTTTACTTAGCACTACGTACATAGGATTATGAGTAGTGAAATTACAAATATTATGAAGAAAAATATTACAGAAATGTGAGCTACACGCAGCAATGTATCTGTTGAGTTAGGTTCCTGATTTTTACATGACACTTCGTATGGCCATTTAGTTTGCGAAGCTTGCTTTGATGATTTTCTGCTTAAATTTCACTTAACTGGGTCATTCCAACAAATGTGTCGATTCGTCTGAATTCCTTTCGTAGAGTGGGTGGTCATTTCTTTCTCTCTATCACACGAACATTACTCCTAACACGACGAAAGTACAAGAACCAACACATCATCCCTTCGACGGCAGGTGTGATATTGGCATACGATTGCATGGTTTAAATGGCATACGATTGCATGATGGTTGTTTGGAGGTAAGCTTTGAACGCTCGTAGAAAGCTTTTCGATGGTGGATGACATATAATAAAAAACACTTGCTGCAATGCTATCTCTCGCTTGTTTCTACGTGTTAGAAACTACTCTATGCTTTTTTTCAATGTAGAGTAACTTTTCCTTAACTATATATATTATGTCATTGGTGGTATTACCTTTGGCTTAAGTTTATTCTGAGAGTATAATCACTTCTGACGATACCGATACCATTCGTGCATGCTATCTTCTAAATGAAATTCCTTCTTCCATCCTTTGGGCTTCACCAGCTCCATGTGGATAAGGCATTTTATCATAAGATGATTACTGTTATTATCCTTCCTTGTATCTTCCATTGTAGATGAATATCTACGAGACACCATCGTTTATGGAAGTCGGATACAATCGTTTTTATTAGTTGCTAGATAAAATTTATTTCTGATTTGAACGCCATAGTAAAGTATGCCTCCCTAGTGGATTGTGGGATGTTTAAATAGCACAACTTTCAATCATTGTAGCACATTACAATGAAGATACTTTGTAACATAACTATATGGAATAGTATTAGCGCGACCTTTCATTGAACCATTTGGCGACATCTTATAGGTAGACTGCATTAAAGAAGTTCCCCTATCAGTAGGCATGATTAGCAGAAGCACTGAAAAATAATCCAGTCTCATGCCTTTCAACGGCTCATATGAATAATATATAATCCTTCCATTTTGTCAAGAAGTGTTTTCTTCAAGAACATCAACTGAAAAACTTAACAGAAACATAATCAACTTGAGAAAACTGACATATCATGCAGGAAATATGTTTTGCCATATGGCATATTGGATATGAGGTGCGGTTTTGTGAATTGCGTTACGACTACGACCATAAGTGCATTAAATGTGCGTTAGTAATTCATCACTTGATGTGCTTTCTTTTCACTCTCTTTGCCTACTCTTTTCATTTCCAATATGCTCGTATTTTGGTTCTCCGCCTATTCTATGCGTCTTAATTAATGAAACCCCTCTACCATTATTTATTTGTATATTTGCAATAGAATTTGCTACCTCGACTTACATCAACAAATTGTCTCAAGATCCTTTATGCGTCTTTTTTCCAACACTTCTCAGGTTTTAATATAGATAAACGCATTAAGGCTCGATCGAAAAGCTGCAAATGATCACCATCGAAAGCAGAAGTTCAATCAACAATGAAGAAATATTCACTATTGCATATATTTCAGGGCAACTATGCTCATGAACACGATATTCGTCGTTTGCAGTCTTGCCGGCATATCGTTTGCCTCGGAGGATATCATAGGCGATGTGAGTCGTTTATTTGCGTCTAAATGATATATAAATTCTTCGCGTGGAGATGCAACATGCGCGCATCCTTTTATTTCTCATTCTACAGAAAAAAAAAATTTATATTTTCACGAATACTGTTATTGTTAGCTGCACATATTGATGGGTGCGAATGATGAGACACCTGAGTGGAAAAACGCTCAAACAGCTGACGAATAAGGATATGAATAGCGAGCTTAGAAGCCATTAATTGCCTCCTGCTGGCTCTAAACCTTCTATTGAAAGCGTTCATGCTTTTTTAGGATTTAAAGGGTATTTTTGTGGTACTCTGCTTGAATTTAACCGACTTCACTCAGGATAATTTTAAGAGTACTACATTTGTGTTGATGATAGGAAATATTTACGCATGCATCGTTAAGCTTTCACAAGATGTGCAAAAAGAAAATGATCAGGGCTAATTGAGAAAGGACCATTTCTACCGGCGGAATCTGTGAATGAATCCTTTTCAAATAGACGTATTGCTTTGAACCTGCTCGTGTTTAAAAATTTTCTTCCGAAAATGCAAATTGCGCTTAGCTAACTTGAGGCGCTCTCTTCATATGGGATTTCCACCTCTTTTTCCAGTCACTTTCGAATTCATTGGTAAAAATCCCTATGAGCCTTTCTCATGTAAAGCCCATGGACAGGTTCAAATCGAACAATCCAAGAACTACAGCCGGATGATCCGCCACTAGGCGTCCTCTCGCCCTTTTCATTTTGCATCCGATGTGCTTTTATATCGGCGCACAGTACTAAAGTTTACATATGTCTTTCAGCATATCTGTATCAGTTCGATTTCAGGCGACTCATGTGGGCATGTCGATTTTACAACTGGCAAGGGTCAGTGGTGCCACAATAAGGCAGTGCTCCTGCCGCGAGATGGATATCTGTATCAAGCAGTTCAAACAGCATGCTGCCATTTGTACTGACACTTGCTGGCAGCATATCGGAAAGGTGACTTTTCAGCTCTTATTTACCCAGAAAGTCGTTTTCTGACTATCCAATATGAAAGGACAACTTTGCGGAGTCAGTTACCGTTTAAGGTTCGAAGCACTTGAAATGCTCATTGTTAGGCCCGGCCCCTTACATCCGAATGTTGTTCGTGACTGATCGCGATGATTTTACATTTCTTTACTGGCGTTCTGATCTTGGATATTCATGTGTGCAATGCAGTAAGATTGTGAAGAAGACATTTCCTTTCAATATGGTTTCTTCAGTAAAAGCGTCTTATCAGTTACCATATTAACTACACAATAAGCAAATGATAACGTTTTAACAGTTCCCTTGCATCCGTCAGCCACTCTGAGAGTTTCGATTTTGCGGGCTGGAATGAGCATGATCACGGAATATCACCACTGAAAGCCTTTGCTTCATCCATGTCAATGTGAGCGAAAGCTAGTTCCGTTGCAATTCGTTAAACATTAACTGAACATGGTTACTAAAATTTGCTATGTAATTGTCATGTTCAAACTTTTCTGATAGAGTGGTTCTTAGGAATCAAATTGGAGAGCAATATTTCGCCCCAGCGTTGACTAATTTAGATGTTTGACGTGACAGGCCGAATTCCTTAGCCTGTTGACGATGTTCACCTTTTGTTTACATCCGAAAGTTCATGAACGTTTAGCGGCTCATCTGAACTTGGAATAATCGAGCGGATGGGTATGCAGTATGCCCTTTGCATCATCACTTATGGTGGTGCACTTATTATAATAACGTTCACTGGTAGCTGCTCGATCGACTTGTTCTTGCTACTGAAAATATTTTTGAATTTTAGCCCATGAAATGCAATTTGTTGTTCATGCTGCTGACGTAAGTATCGTTTCTCATAAACAGTTGATATATTCTAAAGCACCTGTATTATACACTAACTGCAAATCCTATTAGTATTACTCTTTGAAAGAATATTCTTAAGAATAGAATGATGCAAATCTGGTGTTTTCTTTTGCACTTTTGATGGCTGAAATTCGAGAAACGATTCTGAAGCTTGCAACTAGATCGTCACCAAGAATGGGATGTTTTCCACAATGTGGAAAATTTTCTTGTAGATCTTTCAAATGTCGGCAGGGTCTTTCGAGATATAACATGTTAATCCATTTTCAGTTGGCTTCCCATCCTGCCCAATTACGTACCTGCTTCAAGAAGCAGCAACCTCTCTTGGAGAGTTTTGTGGCATGTATTGGAGCAAATGCCCGTGCGTAAGTCTGCTTTATTTCTCTTTGGCATTTGCATGTAAGCTTAATTCAGATAACGTTTTAACGCTGCAAACTTTTACGTAGAACACACGTCATTACTTCTTATGAAAACGAAGTAATTTCACAATAAATGAACTGTTTTATTTGTTGCCGTTTGAGATGTGCACATGAACACGAGTGATTTTTGTTGTATCCTTGCTAACACAATTTAAATTGGTTCCCTTCCCACAAGCTCACATTCCATAGTCACCAGGAACAAGCAAGGAGACTGCAATGGACTCGCTGAGGGCAATGGATTGAACAAACTCCTTTCTTCCTTGTTGAGAAATTTCGGTTCGCTTCATCTGCGCGAGGGAATCGTAACTGCGTCGATTCAAATATTACTATGAAATAAATCAAAATGAATATTCTGCCACGACATGCTTTCACTAGGAAAAATTTGACAAATATAAGTTGGCATGCTATCTAGAGCTTTTTTTTCAGGTGCGTGAATTCCGAGAGAGGGCCACAGATCCCTAAACAAGATATTCGGCAACTTATACACATAGGGGAGCAAGGCTTTGAAATATCGAAAAAATCTTTCATGGGCAACTCGGCTCTTCAACCGTATATGCGCATAGTGAACGCTGGTATCGATTTTGGCAATTGCTTTAAGGACTGCTATGTGAAGATGCATGAAGAAGGATTCTGTTTCGACAAACAAGGGTAGGTGCTATCTTTGTCTGTTCAACGACAGGTCGTTCCTTTTTTAGATGGATGTTTCTTGGGCCTGTGCTTGGCAGGGTCGAAATTGTCACAATTCTATCCAGCATAATCGAGGTGTTTTTTGGGGAACTGCAAGACGGAATTTTGATAACCATCAACCTTCAGTTACGAGTCGCACCACAAATTTGAAGTTCTTCCTCTTTCTTAGATAGTATCGTTTGTGTATTCATTCAACTGATGTCGGGAAACAGCGTTGCTGTTAATGGTCACATCATGGTGCAAAGAGATTCCAAACTCGAAAAATGTGTTACTCTTGGCTCTATATCTCAAAAGTTATTGCTTCATCCTCCGCAGGTTCCTCGGCCTCATTTCATTGTTATCTAAAATTGAAAGGATTTGAAGTTGGAAGTGAAGGGGGCAAATATTTATAAATTAGTTCCTCTATGGACATATAATTCAAAAAGGATGTCCGGAAAGTTGTTACAATTATTGTTTCGTGTTGCGCAATTGAAACGGGGGTAAATATTCTATAATATCGCTCAAAGTATTTTAATGGTTGAAACGTTCTTACTGTTAATCCATTTTCAGCATTTACTTTCAGTACTGCTGACGTATTTTCTCGTTATTTCTGTGGTTCAACTTGCTCAACTGAATGTTCCCAGTCTATCGCTCTCCATGTCCGTCAACCAATCCTCTGTTTTTTGTAGACTCTCTTCCTTCATTTTGCCACTCGAAAATCTCATGGATATTTAGGTGCCAGCCATTGCTTCAAGAAAATCAAACGAAGAAAACGCTAAAGAAATGCGCTAAAACGGTTAATTGGAAAGGCGGCGCTGGTGAACTCTGTGACTGTTCTGTGCATGCGGGAATCGCGTACGTCCATTTCCATGTTTTGGAAATTTATAGATTTTAATTTCGTCGGAAAACCGATCGTTAAAGCTTCCTTACCACATGATTCTTTGATTAGTTTTTCAAGTTATGCGCTGAATTATTTATAACCCTCTAAATGTTCCAAATTCAAGGCTCATATCAAATGAAGCAAAGCGTTGAGATATTCGTGTCATGTCATAAGCGAATCATTGAATATTTTTTCTTCTTCAGATGTATTTTAAACGATACGTTAGACGTATTTCTGAAATTTCCAACTCCTTCGAAAACGACGATCAATGTCAGATAATGTGATTTTCAGTGAGCTGCAGAACTTCTGTCCACTTTTGAAAGCGATGACGAGGAAGATTCACGTATAACGCAACAAGCTATATTGGCAGATGGGCTGTCGACAGCCGCCACCATTAATGCGATTCATCTTTGAATGAAATTGTCTTAGTATTGTTCGTCGTCGATTGAAATAGAAGTTGGTGAATTTTTGCAACGAAAGTTTAAACGCTTCTTAAAGCTGATATAGAGGAACTTATTATTTGCTTTTTTTTTGTTAATTTCTTCTTTGTGTTCCAAAAATGCACTGCAAGAACAACCTGGACGGACAGTGGTGAGGGCAAAAGAGATGGGCGAGGCGGTACGAAGGTGGCTATTACAGATATCTGATGAATTTGGGTTTTCTATGTACAATAGGTGGCTACCACGAGAAATTACATACAGCGTTTTTTCATAGCGCCTGAATATTTAAGCAACCATTATACCTTTAATGAGTCGAAATACAAAAGTATAAATCTTGGCAGCTATCTGAACATTCTTTTTCACCTATTTCGGTTTTGTTTTTCGTAAGATGTGTTGAAAAACTGAAGGAATTGCGAGAACTTCATGCCGTGGTAGGTAGAGCTTCAGGCGTATGACTTTTACGTTTTAATTTGCTTGAAATTTTCATGACAAATTTCAATTTTGCATATTTAACTTTTCCTCTATCCACACAGATAACTGTTGCTTTCTATCGAACTGCATTCTTATATACATAATGTAATAATAACAACGATAATAAAATATGGAACCGCTGCAATGTTTCTTTCGTTCCGACTATACACATGGATATACTCTGTGAGATGGCATGATAGAGCTGGCTTTATGTTGGAAGAAGCATGTGCCGTTAGATTATCGATTCGTTAAATTACGTCGACATAGAATGGAATTTCTCTCTTTCGCCGCTCAATTTTTTTGCTTATTTTACTTGCCGCAAAACTTTACTGACACTCTCATTTCACTCCCAATATGTGCTCTGCTCGGTTCCACCACCTTCCGCTCGTTTACACTGTGTGAACAAAAAATTGATAGTTGAATTCACATAAACAAGTCGGTTTATCGCTTTCACTGCGACATTCAGTGAACCTCGTCGCGTCGTTGTTTTTTCTCAGCAACTGCGATTGCTGAAGTGCGGTTTTCATTATCGACGTCTTTATATACATGGGCGAAATGGCTAGTGCTTTTAAGTTGAGCTGGAACAACGCCTCAGCAGTTAGGTTCTGAGCCTTTCAATTTGTGCTGCTGCCTTAATTTTTACACAGCCATCATCGTTTAATGCATTTTTTCTTTTTTTACATACATACCTGCTCTACAAATTCCATTGATTCTACTGCGTCATGTGAAACCAGAAAACGATACAAAAAGAGTCGTTGACCTTAACGACGTTCAATCTGCATCGAAAACTTTTCTCATTGGACAGTAAATAGTTATACTGTCTCCAAAAGCCAACATAAGTCTCATAAACATCAAATTTTATCGTTGTGAAGATAGAAACAAGCCCTATTGAGCGAGAGCTATAAAATACTGACTCTTCAACACTACTTCTAATATGAACATTTCAGCAGGCGAAAGGAGCCAAAATTTTTCAAAAATTATAGGCAATATAGAAAAATGCTGAGTTTTGAGACTCTAGAGTCACTCGGAGCGATTAGGTGAGCAAACGGGTGAAAACTCCGAAAATAAAAATGAGCAATGTGGAACAAAAATCAGGCATTCTGGAATGTTTTTCTTCGCTTTTTAGTTTGTATGAGAATTTGCAGCCTCAGACCCCTTGAGTACAGGCGCATATCCAGTCCTAATTTTGTATTTTTCTGCTTCGATTCATTTGGCGAGGTCTTGCTTGGCAATGCTCCTTCCAGACTCCTTCCAATGCGCTTGTGTAGTGCACTGAGATGCGGTAAGCGTTTGTTTAAAAAAATTCCATTGGTAACCTCTAATTTCACTTGGTCGTTGCTGAAATGACCTCAGTATTCATACCCATCATCTTTTCCAACATACTGATAATATAGCATGCAAAACCAACAGAGTTTATTTGTTCATACTTGCAGTAGGCCTTTTTCACACTCCGTGAAACAAATTCCTATATATATGTAATATATAGGAGTTTGCATATATATGTATATACACATACAAATTTGTAGACATCATGTAAGATTGCCAGCGAAAAAATGCACACTTGAGGACAAAAAATCAAAGATATTGCACAAAGAAAAGGTATCCAACCGGTTCTCGAATAACGAAAAAATTGCAGCTGTCAGTATTATGTTTGCACGGAAGATGTAAAAGTGATGAGCTGACGAAAAACGTTGAAATTTCTCTCTATAAGACATTTTACGCTGCTCGTTGCATGTTATGGTCCCGCTGCCATCAACTTATCAGTGAAAATTCTATATGTAACCGATTTCCCGTGTCTCATAACATTGCCTTTACGCATCTAACAACGACGATGGATCGATTTTCATTAGGCGAATGCTGATCAAATATGCAAATGAATATGTCGGGAAGACTAACACCACACTCGCTCATCACCGATACCAGTCCATCTTCATTGACTTACAGAAGCACTTTGAAATTCTTCTCTTCAATCTCAGTTTCTTTTGTCTATTAAAAGAATACACCCATCTCATGATGCAGAAAAAATTGAACTCTGGCTATCACAACTTTTCACCCTTTCAACAAGTAGTTTCAGGATTCGATTCTTTTCGAATTCCACATAATTGTGAGAAATTTCATCCCACTGATGAATGAGGTGGAAAAAGCTCGCAAACCAACAGAACATAAAGAAATACATGATTAGAGCCGAAAGGAGCTAAGAGAGAACAAAGGCGAGAACGGACGGGTCCGTTGTCATCAACAAGTCATGGTAGGAAACAACTCTTAAGATTTGCCGTAATTCGCATCAAAGTTGCTTGCAAGGTAAAGTATCTTATTACAACAAAAAAATCTGAAAAATAAGCATGAAAGCATATAGATGGATTGGGGGTTTCCTATGTCCTATTTTTCTGCTTCGTTTATTGCATCTTTTCTCTCAACGAAAATAAACTAGACGCCATAATGCGTCCATATTTTAATCGAATCGAATGCTCTTAAAAAAATAACAAACAACTCCCGTTTTTCACATGTTTCGGAATTTGACCAAGATTCTTTTCAAGGTTTCAAGTTGTATATCACATCTGTGACGGCTGAATATTCGCACGGGAGGTCACTTGTGATGTGGTTAATCGATATTATTACATCCTGTGCACCTGAAATCGGTGACTTTTGAACCGAAACTGCCATACAAGTAATAAGACGGGTTCACATGCATAGACATACACATGAATAGGCGCACAGACATAATGCCACTTCGATGTACTTCAGAAATGCAAATTTGGAGCAAAAAGAGCATGAAATTGCGACGTCGAAAGTTAACGGCAGCAATGCTTTCGATGCGCTAAGAAAGCTTTTATATTTTCAAGTAAGTAGTTTTTGGGTTCTTTCGAAGTAATGAATGGAAAAATAAATGAGAAAACGTTATGTCCCTCTGTTTGCTATCCACTTCAAGATGTTTTAAGAACAATCCCACCACCCATAACTTACAGTGACTTTCCTCTCCGCTTGGCAAAATGAATCAAAAAATACAAAATATGATCGAATTCTCTGGATGCAATCTAAAGATCTCACATTTTTACTCTTTTCGGCTGATACAATTCAACAAGAATTAATTCTAAAGAAAAAAGATAATGCATGTTCCACGATATAAAAAAATATATATATTTAGTTTATTTATCACTCAAGTGACAGCACATATGAATACTGCTACCTCGTTCGGGAAGATGCAACATCAACTATGGTTGCTAAAAATCAGTCTTGCCACATATTCACAAACAAAAGTAGTTCGTCATCTAAGTAACCTCTTTTCTTCATTTCTAGGGAGTTTAATTTTCTTCTTTGAGAATGGCTAACGATGGAACTAAATAAAGATACTGCAATTTACGCTCAAATATGGAAAACTCCATAAATACGGTCAATTTCAATGATGAGTTAAGAAATTTGGCTCAAAAGCAATTCGCCTCATTGCTGATGCTCCATAACGTTTCACTCATGGAGCGTTCACTGCATCAAGCGAGAGTACAGGCAAATGTACAAATAAACAACTATAAATATTCGATATGCACAATTTTCTTGTAATGTTTACTGATGTGCTCGTTTTTGCCATCGGCGTTCTTCTTGCTTACCGATTGCAATAACTTCTCGCCATTTTTCAAGAATGACCGACTCATCTGCAACAAAACAAATTTGCTCGCATGACCAAACGTATTAGTGAAAGCGATCAACGCTTCCCAGTAAAATCTCGGTTCAGTTCGTAGCGCTTTGCTGCAAAATACTGACAAATATATGGCCGAAAAAGCCGTCGCAATATGAGGCAAATTTCAGTGGAAACTACAGGTCTAGTAGACAGGATAATTGCTAAACAGTTGCCAGGCATTAACTGAATCGCCACTCTTTGTGGTGATGTAACAACATTCATCAAAACAAAATTCTAGTCTTCTAGCTTCCTCTGTGCACTTCCAACCCTCCTTCCCTTCCTGAACTTTGTAGTCGCTCATCGATTTGTCTTCCTAGCAATTCGATCCATGCAAAGATTTGAAACGAACGAGATCGTTCGATTAAGGCGACATACATCTTTGGGCATTACGTCGTGGATCAGTGGATGCGTAACTCGATAGCGTGGTTTGAGTGTGACTGAACTACCATGTAGTTCACCCTCTTCGATCATCATCACACCTGAAGTATTAGCCTCAATAAACTACGTCCCGCTTAAAATTAGTGATGCTTATTGCCTTCGTGGAACTCAACAATCATGATTCCAAAGGTTTTATTATTTTCGAAACTAACAGCAGTTGCTCTATTGTTCTTGCGCTTACGCTATTTGCGCTCACATACATGGTGAATATTAAAAAAAAAAGACGTTTAGCAGAAATATTATGAGAAATTACTCCAAAATCACATGATTTCTACTATGACTAAAACCGTCAACGTTCTAATTATAATTATTTATCCAAGATTTCTCGCATTTGAGATTCTTTTGTGGCATTTTTGAGAATGAAGCAAGAAAAAAAAGGACGTTTTTACCTAGATTGCTGACAGAGCTAAGAGCCACTAGCTGCGCCTCGTCGGGACGATTCCTGATCGTTACGAAACCTTGCACAACGTGTTGATCATCTGGATCGGTCTTGCTTATCGCAGTCGATCTACAAATGTCTATCCGACGCCCTTTTTTTAACAAATACTCAAAAATTAAATTATCGGATCATTTGAGAACTTCCCACCATCTAGTAAGAACTAAACTTTGTTTCAGTACAGTTTTGCAACTTTCTAGCGTAAGTACTTAAAAACAATTCCGATGCATAGGTTATTTTCACCACCTAGAAGCAACTCGCCATCACTCCTACTATTAGCAGCGCAATACGTTTGAAGGCCGTATCATAGAAAACGGATATTGCCACTGGTTATGATCTTTTCATTACGTGGCCTAGATCGGAATTCATGCCATATCCCCTGATAAAACCACTGGTAATGATCAGAGTTAATCATTGTTTGACTGGAACCAATTCATCAGTTCCAAAGACTGAAAAGGATTGACACCATGGCGGAGCAGGTAGCAGGCACTGTTCTTCAAGCAATGCTAAACGCCTCGCATACCTGTACTTCTTCATATCTGCGATCTGGATAGTGGTCGCTACAAGGATACTTATGTACTTTCAACAAAAACAGACTTTTGAGAACTGTGAAAGAGAAGTCAGTCAACAGATAGCAAACTCCACTCTTCCTCTCACAGCAGAAGACCAGCTTTCACCATGAAACGATTTCGAACCCAGCCTTTGTCGTAATCCAGGTTTTTTTGAGAAAGAAACAGACAGGAAACTGAGAAATGAGCATACGTGAAGATGATGCTTGGTGTACCGAACATTAACGGAACTTCAAGCGAAATCATTAGCGTCTCCTCATAACCACTGCTGCGAAAATCGAGCGGATAGTCGACAACTCGATTTCGAGTTCCTGAATTAGGTGTGCTTTTACCTTTTCAATTTCATTCACCAGTCATGGTGGCTGAGAATTTGAAGATTTCCTGATGATCCAAAACACTGTCTAAGATTCAGCTTCAGCATTCCACACATTCACGGAAACGATACAGCTGTGCAATCTTATAACGCAGTAAGTCGAGTTAACAAACTAAAAATAAGATGGAATTTGCAGAACCAATACTCGAGCACATCATTCAAGTAAGTTTTTTATTTCTTCGCTTATAGACTACAAAGTTCTCGAGCAATACGCCGAATGCTGTGTTCCAGTTCGGCAAACACACTCATGCACTGTTTCAAAGAGAAAGTTTTTTGATGCCGTGGAATTAAGAAAGTAAAACAATCAACGAAAATATCAAAGCAACGAAAGCCGCAACAGCAACTGATATTTTTCACTTACAGGCGAATTTTTCTATTGAAATATTCCATTAAACGTTTAGTTTGTCTTTTGATTTTTTTTGCAATGCTTTATCTACTGCAGCGAATAAAGTGTTTGCATTGCATAAAGTGATATGTCCTACGAAAATACTACTTCGGCATCGCAAAAGTATTCTCCAAATCGATAATCGTAGAAAACAAAACAAACCATTCACATCTGTTCTCCATACGCCGAGCATCCATGCCAAAGGAAGTAAAGCGCTAGGCATGGGCCTCGTCGAGCGAACTGTAAACTATATTATGCAAATCAAAAGCTAATAATAATATAGTGAGCAATGGATCTTGCTGCTAAACTTCCCACATTTCTCAAGCTTTTTACCAGTTCCCGTTGCCATGTGAGAAGTTGCGGGATGTGATCAGAGCATAAACAGTGACCAGCTGGTGAAAATTTAAAGCTGCCTAGAGCTTCAACCACCAGGAGCATCGCTCTTTTCAAGCAATGCGGTGATATGATGAAAAAAATTTGTTTTTCACAGTTCGTGTGCTTTTCACACATTTAAATGAAAGGGTTGAGGAAGACAATGAGAGAAGTCGCTTTGACGAGCATGAGGAATCGGTCTTGTGGAATACAAAACAAATGATTCTCACCCCCCTTTATGAGCAAAAATGAAGCGCAAGAAAGGGAAGAATCCCAATTTGGGATTTGGGCAAAGAACTTCTGAAATAAGATGAACTTAACTCCACGACATTGAAATGGGAATTTTTCCCTACCAACATCATCTGTAAACAAAGAGGCGCTCGAACGGAAGCGGATTACTCCGGAACTTGCGCGTTGGTGCCTCATCAACTGCACCACTAAGCACCCTTCCCTTTATAAATAGCAATAGAGGTGAGATTATTCCTGGCTCAAGCAGGAAATGCTGCCTCACCTGAAAGATGATGGGACGATTCGCCTTCAAATGATTTAAAGAATATCCATGGGTGTATTAGCCGTAAAAGATTCTGGTCAGGCTTGTACATACTTTATTTCAAAACGTCACTACTTTGAGAGTCTTGACAACTTATGGATAACAGAGAGCAAAATGCTTCCATGGTAGCAATTATCATCCTTTATAAGACTGAGCCTAATTCGCGCAAGACTAAGAAATCATTCTGTTTTCGAAAATACTACTTACAGCACAAATACATGACCTTCCTCCATGCCTGTTTAATTATGAGATACGCAGAAAATTTGCAGGCTTCGAAAGGTCGAAATTAGAAAGGGACGCTTTATGCGATCGCAAGCGAAGACGCGATGAGAGCGTAACCGTTTTACAGTACATTCCTGTGATATTCTACGAACCCCGCATGGGAACTGGATTACTGCATTTGCTGTACGTGTCGCCATCCATTTTAGGTGTCGTGAAAGGATATTTGGGTTGAAAGTGCAATTTGTGACAAGTCACACCACTTCACCTACATGTGAGCAATATCCTTTCAAACTGCAAGGGTCAGCGTCAATGAGCTAGAAAAATGAATTGTATTAGCGTCATTCAGCGAGTCTATGTCTTAGATGTACAGAAGTCCTTGCATGACAGACGCTTAAGAACGACGAGAGGTCGATTCGAAGCAACTGCACTTACTTGTCGAATTGATGAATTCACATTGGCCACAAGATAGGGCGCAATTGCTATCAAAGAAATTGGTATGATCACGCATTAGTTCGCATTGTCCCTGCCGTTTCCATAACTTACAGCTTCCGTATATGTCCTGGCAGGGGCCTGCAACGCTTAACAATAACATTATATAGAACAGTAAAGTGGATCATCGGTTCCTCAATTATATACAACAATGCAAATCGGCACCGGATATGTTTCAGTAAATGAATTTAAAAAATTCAAGACTAACAAGAAATTCATCTAGTCTATCTTTTCAGAATGTATATCATATCATTGCGCCTTATTGAGTAATTGGTCCTGCCACTGAAGTAAAAAAAAGCAATGCGATGTGATATTATGAGTTGTGATGATGTTGCGTTTCTGTATGAGGGGTGTTCGTCTAAGATATATCGCATGAACCTGTATTTGTTTCTCCTAATTGCTATTAAAATTGCTGAAATCTACCAGTCTGAAGCTACAATTATCTTTGAGGGGACTTAAGGGAAAAGTGTTTAACGCCGTCAACGGTCGTCTGTTTTCGTTGTGCAGCTTCGCAGCAACATTTAATATGCACAGTTCAACTTAGTTATTTTCCTGCTTCGAGGTGGGTTGAAAGATGCCGTGCATGCCCAACTTCAGGCATCCATCCTCAAACATTTAAAGTGAAAAATGGCTGCATATGCCGACTTGTATCCCTTTATTCACCTCAGTTTTGGCGCTAATCCATCCAGTAAGCCGCAAAGTTATGCTTACCATTAGAAACCTCCAGTGGATGATAGCTTCTCATGGTCATGCTTTCTTCCCAAACTTTGCAACATTCATTTCTGTTTATGACGAATATGCTGAATGTTGTAATGGATTAATGTTTCGCTGCATTTTCATCAGCAGTTCCAAGAGCAACAAGGAAAAAAAGGCGCATGAGCGCATCACTATGGAATATAACAAAGGACTTACGGTCGCAATTTTTGCCCATCCAGCCCGGTTCGCATATGCACTCATAGTCGTTCCATTTGTCAACACAATTCACTGCATTTTTGCAACGTCGGAAATTACACTCGTTGATTTCTGTAATTTGTTCATCTTTGAATGGCGAATGCAAAAGAGAAACAGGCGGAATTTGCAACTGCTTTTGTTAATACTTACAAATGTTCGCGAAGGAAACGAAGAATAGATACGTTAATCACGTCGGGTGTACCATTTCTTTTGTTGAGGATGTTAAGTAACGACGATGTTGCATTTGTGTCTCCCCATCCTATTATAATCTCCCCTTATAAACTCAGGGCTCATAGTAATCGATGGCGTTTGCAAGTTTCTAAGATTGGCGTACATTTTAGGGAAGTTGGTTTCCAGGAAATCACAATTCGAAAATTTCTGGATGAGTGTGTACTGCAGAGAAGAAAAGGGAGGAGGGACTGTGTTCGAGTCAGGGGAAACTGGTGGGAGAATTTCATCTTCTGTCTATATGAGAAAGCTTCATTTTTGAGGTGTTGGCATATTGGAAGTTTCACGAATTCAGTACACTAGTCTACATGGAAGATGCTTTTCAGTAATGAAATGTGCATCTTTAGGATGGCGGAACGAGAGGAGAAGGTCGAGGTAGTCTGGGAGGACACATTAATATGAAGCTTCTAGCTCCCGTGACGCCGCAAAACGGTGACAGATTCAAGAAAAACTAGAAAGAAAAAGAGGAAGGGCTGCTAGAAAAGTTTACAAATTGAGAGTTCTGTTGAGTATGTGTGCGACCGCTAGTTTCAGCTCGTCAACCACAAGTAATATGACTGTGATGTTTCGTGTTTTGATCGCCACTGCAGGTGATGCATATGTACCGCCAACTCCTTTACATATGTTTCTCCTTAAATTGCCCCAGTGGTCCTAATTGTCCTTGAAATTAGTGGATCGACTTTATTTCAGATAATACTGAGGCAGTTAAAAACCGATTCTCAGCTGAGAATTGCGTCGCAAGAAGTTGACTTCGGAAGAAAGCTTTTAAGTCTCTCCAGGATTTCCGTTGGGTATCTGGATAACCGAACATCGTGATGAGTCGAAATGTAGAAAGTAATATGAGACCCATCATCGTGTCAGATTTTTTAAGGAAGTAAAGAACCTAAGTTTTGCCCACTTATTGACGACTCCAAATTGACAATATGAATAACATCCGAACGCATTCGTTAAGATGGTACCAAGGAGGTGATCGATGGTCATAAGGAAGAGAAAATCGAAAAATATTTCGCATACCCCTTTCACAGTGTTTGCCCGCAGAGCCAGGCGGGCACTCACATCCTAATTCCCCACCACGCTTCTCAATGCAAGTTCCATTGCGCTTACAGAAATCGATGCCACAATCTCCTGAAATGAAAGAAGGCCTTCATGTATTGGTTGTTTTTTTGAAAAAAAGTCACTGCTGGTATGACGACTGGATACTAATTTTTTAAGCGGTGAAATACAGAATCAACGTTGACTTATAGGAGGTATTTGCATTACTTTGCAATAGGAGGTATTTGCAAAGTAATCTGCTATGATATTCATATTCTCCATTTTGAAACTAAATATTCGCCGGGCCGAGAGAAATCACATGGATCAAAATAGAACATCATTGGTTACGTTGACCCGATGAAAACAAATCTGGATCAGTAGAAACGAACAAAAATTAATTTCCTCACTTGTGCAGAATTGACCAGCAAAATTGGGCAAACATTCGCAAGTGTAGTTATCGCTGTTGTTGATACATTCTCCAGAAACACATTCATGATTGAGACAGTGATCCATCTCTGAAGAGTATCATTTTCCATAGAAGAAAACAGAATTGTTTCATTCTAAAATCCTCTTCTAAACATCAGGGAAATCGAGAGGTCGAGGTCGTTTTGCAAGGAAGTAATAAACGAACAGATGGTAGTCAATTACATCAAGGGCAACTAAATAACTGCTAATAGTGACAAGTGGCAAATTAATGGCCAAAAAAGATTGCTAAGAATAATTTGTGGAATGTTTTGAAAGCATCTACGGACTTCAGATCCTCCCGGTGGCTGTTTCATGAGAGACCAGGCATATTCCCTCACTTCTTGAGCACAATCGTTTAGCTTTCTACTTCTGCTCCTAGCTAATCCCATTCGAAAAGTAAAACTAGCGGCACCTGATATTTACACATATTCTACCGTTAAGTTAGCGAAATACGGATGAAAAGTGATAGTAACTGTGGCAGAATGAGAGGGAAATGTGGATGGTAAAAGAAAATAAACGAGAAATGACACTGAAAGGATTCTCAGCCCCATCAAGTCGAAGTGTATTTCGCATCAAAAGAACAGCTCAAATATGAATGTCGACGGTGCAATTTCTACTCGTCACGTGTAAGTAGGAGTTGAATGATTCAATGAAAATTTATAGGATAAAAATTACCGTCACATTTGTTTCCTGTCCAGCCAACTGCGCAATCACATCGAAATCCGTTTTGCTTACGACGATCTTTCAAGCATGTGCCACCATTCATGCACGGATTATTACTGCACGCAGCTGCATCTGAATCTATTAACGATATAGGAATTCATTCGGTGAGATAATTTCATAAAACGAAATCTTCACTGTGCAACGAACAAAAATTATCTGTTATCTAAAGAGGAACTAAATTGTCGTTATAAGATTCGCTCAGTTTTTCTCTCTGTTTTATCACTAATATTTCTATACAGTCTTCTTCATATGCATGGATGCAGTCATAAATAAAGCTTTTTAATGATTTCTTCCTATTTAACTGATCACAGTTTTTGATCATGTTCTAAAAGTAGAGTATTGGCTAAAAAATATCTCACTGACGTCGATCATAATCAGGTCAGTGACACAATTACAGGTAACTACTGCAGCATTCCTTGTTCACTGCTTACGCTGAGAAATTAGAGCCCACACACATCTCAATGAATTAAGTCGAACAGTGAACCTGGCTTTTGCATGGGTTTTGCTTTCACGTTATCGACATTTGTCAAGTCCGATGCGGTGTTAATCGCAATGTTGAGCGGCGTGTTTACGACGGCTTGTGAGATGGGTCGTTTGAGGAAGTTCTGTGGTGGCGGTGTTTCATCGGATGGCTGCAACGTCTTCAGAGACGTTAATGCACCGGATGTACTTCGGGCAGACGTCAGCGAGTGTGATTCACGATCCAGTTGGTCGAAGTCCGTCTTGAATTGACGCATCAACTCTTTCAGACTCTCGCGCTCATAACTGAAATCTGCCATGAATCTCTCTTTGCGGTTACAAACCATCGTGACCAATTATGCGTTTATGCATGAGCCATCATTACCCACAAACAATTCTAACTAGGAAGCTCGCATAATGCTGCAGTAATTCAACCGATTTTTTGATCACTGTCACAATGCACTGCAAAAACTTTATTCTTCTCGAGGCATCTAACGAACAGCGAGATGGTGGTAATCAATTTTCTCAGTCTGCATCAACACTTGCATGGAAGGAAGAAAACTTTCAACTCTAGGATGAGCCTTCTCAATGCCGGCTGTAGTCAAACATGACGAGTTTTCCATTAAGGCATTAAGAGTTATTTCCATGTACAACTAACAGCGTCACTGCCTGAAACCGTAGTAAAAGAATGACAGATTTACTCACACAAACTCAGTTGTGGTAGCTGGTAAGAGAGTTGAAACCGCAGCATCTGCATTGGTGCACAATGTTTTTGGCTGCTTGCTCGAGCACTCAGATGGATGATTTTTTATGCGTGTTTGATGTTGGATGGGCTGTGGCAATGGTGTTAATGGCGACGCTTCATCAGCCGTGAAGTTGGAACCATAGAATGCCGCAAGAAGTTCCTCGAATCTTCTTTTCTTTTCTGGAAAACTGTCAAATTATAGATCTTATAGAGAATTTAGATTTCACTCAACCATACCAGCAGGTTAGTAGATCATGCCCATGCGACACTAGAAGAAACAATTAGTAAAGCGAAAGAGAGCGCAGAAATGTACGCAATAAGTGCTGATTGATTTGCGCCGTACGGCCTAGTCGATTGAAGATGATCAATGGTGGTGATGCGTCCACGTCTACCTGAAAGCTATTGCATTTTAGTATCGAAGCGTAAAGGTGATATCGTGCATCGTTTCAAATTCCCAGCGAAAGATCAGTTCCATTTGTAAAGAATTTCCTTAAGAAAATTATATGTACCTGTCCACCTGTCGGAAGAAGTTGTCGGGCTGCATTTGGAAGTGGGCGGTTGAAGACTGCGATGCCATTTGGCTTCTTAACGACTGTTGACCTGTTTTCGGCGGTAATTGGTGTGTCTAAAGCTCACAATGAACTGTCGACTACATCACTATATTTTTATTCATTTCATAGGCGAAACAAGATTGAAGTGTGATTGGGAAGTTCGCTATATCGATGATATCGTTCAGCGCTTACAGTTGCGATTCTAGCATCGCACGATGATTTTGCAGTTATTAGTGATTCCAATGCACAAAAACCACCGAAAGAATACATCTCATCGCTGAATTCTGTATTGAAATTTCTTTATGCTATGAAAGCAGAAGTCTACTGAGTTGTCGAAAAGCTCCCTTAAAATCCTTATGATGTATTCGAATATTTGAAGGCCATTTGAGAGTCGTAATTTCGAAAACAGTATTATTTTTCTCACTTTCAGCTCGCTCAATCGATTACCACTGAAGGTAAGAGTGAGCTTAGAAATCCTGTAATTAAAATTCATTTTTTCTCCTCTGAGGTTATCCGGTACTACCTGGATGCTCGATGAAGTTACCCAAAAATATGTATAATTAAAGCGGCCTTTTATTTCATTCACAACATCCAAAAACATCGCATTTCTCTAAACTTCTCTGACATATCAAGTCGGCCATATTTATAATCAATACTTTATCATCAGACATAAGAAATATTTGTCCCAATGCACAGGATATGAGCAAATCATGAAAAATTCAAACTGCAGACGCTCTTCAACAGTCCTCAATAGTTAGTGTGAATGAAGCTGCGAAAGAAGTTTGTTAGATAGATAAGGCTTAAAAACAATGCAAATCCACAAACGTAAAGCTCAGCTAACACGATTCAGCAAAGCGTTGATTGCAGTTAGCATTGCTTCTGCAATTATATATGGAATCAGTGGCAATGGGTTTGTTAGAATACTACAAAATGCAACCCTCTAACTTCATTTTTGCAATGCCTCTGTTATTGCTATGCGATCTGGCCCTCATTGGTGTTTTTAACTTTAAGAGTGAACGTTGATACCATCCCATACTAGTGTACTTTCGGATAGAATCGAACGTTGCTTAAGAATGAATGTTAAGGAGCGCGCTGTTGCTGGAAAGAAAAGTTGGATGTTTTAGATTTGTGGCAAATGTGGGTGCTATGAGTACAGTGAGCTTGATATAGAATTCTGCATGAGACAAAATTGATTGTCTGATGTTGTGGAAGTAGTTTTAAAGAGACAACCTTTCACCACACTTTCCGCTCTAAAAGGAATGCACTCAAGTGAAACTTTTTGCGTATAAATGGGGTTCGTTGCATGTTCGAAGACTCATGGCTTTATTTAAGGATTCATTAAAACTGCCTCTTGCTGACTAAGTGGAGGACTATAACCGAACAGAAGACAACGATGTTGTTTTTGCTGAAATTAAGCATAGGTAAAGGCAAAAGATAGAAGCAGTTCTGAGTGAGATATACTCAGCTGACCTCTGCTTGGATTAGTAGACCTGTCGCTGATTACCTTGAGCGCATAATCTCCTATGTGAAGCACTAACTTGAACCACTTAATGAGCTAGCATAACTAAATCCACGCCAATGAGTATCATCCACAGTTTTCCTTCACGCTTTCCCTCTTGCTCAGTAGTGTACTTCTGCATTTGCCCACCAAATGCAATAAATTGCAAATGCAATAAAGCAAATAATAACGAAAAGCAGAAAACTTCGGTGGGAATTCAGCGCGTGCAAAGCAACAGAATAATAAAGCAATTAAACGCGGATAATTTGTTCGAGCAATTGTGCAGCACCGTCCTATATGAACAATGATGACATAACTAGCAGCTCACCACCCTTGAACAATACCCCCATATTGTGTGTAGCTCATTCTCAACGCTGAACTTTTATTGCACTATGATTACCTGAACAATCGACAGACGAGGGTATCGTTCAAGAATTTTTGAGCTCTCACATTTTAAAACGATCGCTCCATTGTTGCTCCAAAAATTTTCAAGTCATCCCATTCGTATATCACTATTTTGATTTTTCTTTTTTGCCTTATACTGTTTGTTTATTCACTCGACCACACTTCTCATAGCCATCAAAGAAGACTGCACACTTTTATCTATGTCTAGGTACAAAACGAATAGGTTGTTAGGTGGTTGCCTGATGTAAAATAATAATGGAGCAATCCCAAATTGAAGCGCTAACTTGAACATTTTTCAAATGCACTTCAGTAAGTTCAAAAGGAATAGGGGAAATGATTGACACCGCTAATCCATCCCCGATCAAATTCGGAATTCTTCCTCTCTGTTTTTATCATCTATTCTCCTCCATTTTATTCAGTGCAGTTTCGCTTTAGAACAGTTAGTGAGAAATTCTTCACTTTATGTATCCTATGAAATAATCCGATGACATTTATAATCTCAGGCATAAAGACTTACTGATATTTGCATGATGTTGTTTCATAGTTACGATAGCCTTTTACAAGCGAAATTTTCGCACTCTTAATTAGAACTAGAGGAAGTAACAACGCCAAAGATTTAATGCCTTTAGATTAAGAACTAGTTTCTCATCCTTCACTTCATGAGCTAATTTTTCAAACGATCTTCATTATCACACCAATGTCTCAAGACGGATTTCCAAAATTCACCAAAAAAAAAAAACAGTTGGAGTAGACAAATCGGTGATGGATTTCAATATCGTCAATGATAACGACAGTTATACCGACCAAGAGATTTTAGTAATCTACTGCTGTCGTGGATGCTGACAACAAAGCGAAGCATTCGCAAGCTAATCCAACACGATGCATTATTATGGGGGAAGTATTCCACTGATAGGTAACTGAGTGCGGAATCTACTGAACGGGAGGTTGGGTTGGTGATGATAGGTGAGCATTCAAAAAATTCAATCAAAGCATTCAAAAAATAGTGTGAGCGGCGTGCAAAATGAATCATATTTTGGCTGCCTGCTTCTTCGAGAATACTTATTAGATATTGACTATTACTAATTGAAAAATATATCCAATACGGGAAAAGAAGAGAGAGTTTTAAGGTCTAAAAATGTTTCTAACGTCTTATTGGTAAATTGAGGGAATTATTTGTTCTCATAAGGTGTATTGAGTGCTGAGCGGGGCAATTTTTCTTTTCTCAAAGTTCCACTAGCTACAAAGTTCCACCAATTTTCCTCTCCACTAGCAACGAAAATTCTACTGATTACAATGTGTTGTATAAATCCAAGAAAAAAACTGAAAACGTTCTTCAAAAAAAGCCTTTTCCTCATAGAGAAACACATAAAAACACGATTTTGGAACGTTTTGTAGGGGAAAAAAATTCAGATTTTATGCAGAAATATATTCCGATCATCGACTTATAATCATTCAACTATGAACGTAGTATAAGTTTGTAACGCTATGGAATGTTTCTCTTAGCTATTGCCTATTTCTGGATTCCGAGTGCACTAAGTGTTAAAGATTATGGCGCGCTTTTGATAACCTAATTTTGAAAGTGTTCTCTCAGCTCGACTTTAATCTGCATCTGAACAAAAATGAAAATTGCCTTAAGCGTTTATAGTAGTAATATTTTCTTCGACAAGAAGGCGTACAACTCTACAAAACGATCTAATAAACTAATCTTTATATAAAGCTTAAATTATATCGTTCAAATAATCTAAAAAATTGTTGAGCAATAAAACTGTCATGAAAATTATCGAATCGCTTCAGTAATGAACCTCCACCTTCTCTTCAAATTTTTCTAGCAACTAAAGACGATTTTTTTTTCAGAATCAAAAATTATGGAGTGAGAAATATGATGACTCTGATAGAATAACTTCACAAATATATGCGCTTCTGAAACAATTTTTGAGGCTTATTAGTGTTTTAATTATATGATGGATTTGCATACTAGCGAATCATATTTCGTTTTGAGAAGTTCTCAAACTATGTCCAACGTGTTGTAATCGACGATTCAGTCAACAAGTGCTTTTTTTCTCAGAATTTAGCGTTGCGCCTCCAAAGTTTAGAGTTAAAAATTTGAAAGAGTAGATATTCGCCTTTTGGGAGTCATTTGCGCCATGAAATGGTAGAAACCTCCGTTTTGTTCATTTCCAACTTCTAGATAAGAGCACCTGGAGCTCTTAATTAAGGGAAAAATCCGTTAATATATTCAAAAACTATTGTATTAGTTGCCATAAAGGGGATAAAATAAAGCAAGAGGAGTTGTTGAAAATAAAGAATGAATCTCGAAGCTGCTGAATAGTGAATTTGAACTCAGGTGTTTTTCTTTTTCAGTCCTCATCATAGAACTATTTTTCGTATGAAAAAATTCACAGCCACCTTTGTATGAGTAAATCGAAATTGTAATCTCATTCATATTTCAGCATAGATTTTAAATATTGCTCTACGTTAATAAAAACTTTCGCCGGGAATTTCGATTTTTGATTTGAAATTCTTCAGTGTCTCTATAGTATTCTGAGGAAGCAGAGCAGTCAGAGCGTTTTTATGATAGCGTTGTCTATGTGATCGTATACCGGCGAGTCGCATGGCGGCTTGCTCGTCAGTGAACACCTCATTGATGATCGTAATCTTCTTGCCACGAAAACTAAACGGCTGAATAAAACCAGAACGTGGACGCCATCGTTCCCAGTAGATCTCGTCTTCTTCCGCAATCGTTAACCTAAGTGCTTTTTACTTAGCTGAGTCACATATTCATCAACGACAGCAATAGTATATGAAATTTTTTAATAACTGAAATCAACGATGACGGATGCATGGCAAATATGCCTAAAGCTGGAAAAGAACGTTTGATCCCGATTTTGCCGGCCCTCTTCTGTCATTGAGCTGAACAATTTCAATAATTTGACTGACATGTTCGGCTATCAGTAAGAGTTCGGTTAAATGAAAATAGATGGACTGTTTTGCTTACGATCACAACCTGAGCTTATAGGTCAACTCGGTCAATCGCGTCACGTAACCTCTACTCTACAGTAGCGCTTGAGCATTTGCGTTAAGGAATATCTATGTGGCGTGCACATCTACTATGAGAAAACAAAAATTCATATGCCACTGAATCATGCATCCATTCGTACGCTTCTAGAGTGGACGATAGAGGTGGGAAAAGACCACCGCTAGTGTCAACAGCGTAATGTGTGCGTCGCTTCCGGTAATAGCTATTTTTTTGGCGCTTTTGCTGATGTGGTTAGACTCATTTGGGTAGCTAAGTTATCGAAGTGATTCGTTTTTTCTGCAAATGTGATAAAGACGAACTGATGAAGCGTTCAACAAATACAGATGATTGCGCGGCCAGGTGACTTACATGAATTGTATGGCGCCGACATCCTTATCGGACGTCCATTCAAGCTGAGTTATAAACTTGCGACTGTCATCTGAATGCGTCACCGAATCGGCGGTCAACGCACGCAAATCACACTCTTGCAGCCGAATGCCATAATTGCTCCAAGCTGGAGTTTCGATAAATCTGCCGCCCTTTAGTGAACCTAACAGAAAGCCATTCTCGTTGGTCAGCCGACTCTGCAGAAGCAGTCCTCGATAGTGAACGAATCCCACGAGACGAACTGAAATAAAAAAAAGAATTATGATTCGTCCACGCTTCAGTTCAGCATTGTTGATCCCAAACTACTCGTCTCATACGTTTAGAACGATATAAGAGCATTTAATGCTGCTTTTCGTTCACTTGAAAATAGATAAATAAATTAATAAATAAATAAGTAAACAAATAAGCGGCAAATAAATTAATAAATAAATTACAACTATAAAGAAAAATTTCCCGGTTACATGATTATTGATCATGGATTTTTTCGGAGATTACTGACTTGAATTTCTCTCGCAATACATTTCACAAATTGTTTCCTCTCAAACGCCTCAACTGCAAGTCCCAAACTTACTAAAAAAAATAAGAGAAACGTTCATCTTTAATCTAAGATAAAGAAAGCATGTGCTGCTTCATTTACCGCTGTAATGAGAAAGGCCGATATAGCTGTTTTTCCAATGAGAATGCTGATTTCAGTGCGAAGGTTTGACTACTCAGTAACTAACCCCTTCTACAGTCATTTTCGAAGATCTGTTCACTTATCCATCTTTCTCCCATCTAACGCTCGAATTTTTGCTATGTTTCGAACGTAGTCATTTGTCGGCGATCGAAAATCGAAAACGCGCATGTCTCAGTATTGACTCACTAAATACTGCTCACAATCTTGCAAAGAAAAATCACACATTTCTCACCTGAAAAATAACAACTCAGACAGCGGAGAGGCGGGGAAATACACTGCTGTGTTAACTCCGTTTGAATAATAATTCATTAATGATTTGGTCTATGTAACCGATTCGCAAGTTGACTGAAAATTTGCCCTATTCACAGAAGAGAACATCTCAAAGTACATAAGTAAGGTTAACGCATGAAGCAGCCCCTTCGGCTTGCGACAATCGACTGGAAGGTTTGAAGATGTGAGAGGGAGATCGATAAGTCTAGGAGCTATACACCGATATGAGTCATTTGGCAACAGTTTGAAACAAGAAAGCGAGTAATTCTGAATCCTCAGAAGTATAAGGCTAGTGCTGGGAAAGTGGACTTTAGGATTTGTTCTATTGAGAAGCAGCACCGAACAGCACCTATATCTCCTCAAGCAGAAAGTTGAGTGGCAGCGATTTGTACGTTCGAATGCAAGCCCAAAAGTAATTTGCAAAAAAGATAGTTGGCTGACCTGTATAAATCTTTCCTGGTTCATAATAGGAGGTTTTTCGGCCGTCTGAATCGAGGAAATGAAACTCAAACGGTGGAGCTGACTTCTGGGGTGGTCCATGAACGCGTCGATTCATACGCATCGAGTGTCGCATCATGCAATGAAATCCGCTCATTTCAACCAGCGCCCATGCGCTGTTTACCCAATAAACGAACAGCAGTAGCGCTATTATATTCATTCCTTAAATTTGCCAGCCTAGATAAGTCGAATTATGAATCACACGATGCAAATAATATCGTCACCTCCTACGAAAACCAAATCAATATGATTGCCTGGAAAGCAAAGCAACATTATCGAAGCGAACAACCCAATATTCTGCTTTGACATTTAGCGATATATTCGTGGTTTGATGACTGAACAAGCTAGATCATTAAAATTCCTTGCGACAGTGTATGATACAATAGTTATAATTGAGAAACAGTTTAAAAAATCGTTTATGTGTCATTGATGTGGTACGACGCAGCAAACACTATGCATTGAACTGAGTGCTAATTGAAGCATTCAATTCTGTACAAGTATAAAGTCAGATCCGAAGTTACTATGTTTCCTCCAGCAGAGATATCCTCATGAAAGTTGGAAGAACAGAGTGCCAAGGTCATACACAAAACATAAGACCAGAGCTTTCAATTCACGAAAGGATGCGATCATTGAATGAAGAAATCGAAAATACAATTAAGAAATGTCATCATTTAGTGGCATTACAACCAGCGTTAACTTGCATTCTCATAACAACTATTTACTCGTTGGCAACGATCCACGGACCTACCATCTTCTAAGGAAAAAAACAAAATGAAATTCTGTGCTAACTGGAGCAATAAAAAAAGAAGAAACAAAAAGGAAGGAGGAAACAGATCTGCGAGGATAATGCCCAATGTAGAAGCGACCAGACTTTAAACGCCCATTATAGTTTCACTACAAAATCATGGCCATAGTCTGAAGACGTCTCCAATAAAGTATCTAAACACTGTGGAAATTGTGTACCAACTGAGCAGAACGAAATGTGTTTTAGCAATTATTCCATTTCACGGATCCTATGAAGGTTTTCGACTTCATTCAATGACAGGTGTTTGAGGATGAACGTCATCTATCAGTTCTGTACCGAAACGTTGCATTTTTTGAACTCCTCTATCTACTGTATATAAACTGATCACGCAACAAATTGGAAAGAGCACTTCTAGAAACGCAAAAAAAATCAAGCATTTTTTAAAATAAGATTCACATTAAATATACCCAAAGGTGGCAGCATTTCATTTTTCACATAAAGAATAGTTGAAAGCATTCGTTGAAGCAGTCTTGCAATGATAGTGGTTTCTCTGAGCTCGTTGAATGGCTTCAAAGGTAGCAGGATTGCGTTTCATTTGCAAGCGTTTGTTTCGAGGAATGCAAATTCGACTAAACGCAACAATTATTTGCATCCCTAATTTTGGAAGTTTTGTAAGTTTGGCAATTTGCTATTTGCACTGCAATGATGATTTGCAATGATAAACGGATATTGCAATACAAAGTTATTAAATGTGCGACTGGCAGATAAATACATGCAACATTAGCATATCTGAGCAAAAATCGTCCAGGATACTGAACAATACTGATCATTTTTTTGATACTGATTTGATACTGATCAATTTAGGACATATTATTTATTAAATTACTTAGGTATTCACACTTTGGAGTAATCGATGAAAAACGATACACATCCTCAGTTGTTGAACATTGTAAGCTAAGGCAGCTTCTTTCACCTTTGATAACAGTAACATCAGTATAGGAATATTACATCTTAGAGGATATACGCACAAATGTGTTCAGGATTTTCAAAGGATGTATTTGCGAAACAAGCTCTCTACATGCGCTCTGAGTGCATTGATGGATGTTCTTCTTTTGTTGTTCTTGTTGTTGTTGCTGTTAGAAGGAAGGCAAACAACAACTAACGAGCAGTTTAAGGAGAAAGCTGAAGAAAGGCAAATGGAGCCCACAAATATTAGTGAATCTGTTCCTCTTAAGCGTCAAGCCAAATGGAGTTCCTCTTTATCTGCATAGAGATAGATCATTTGACATAGCAAAATTATAATATGCGATTTTGCGCGTTTTGATATTGACACAATATTCTGCTTATTTAGTATAAACATTTCCGACGGTAAGGCACATTATAACCTATGTTACATATTATAAAATAGCAATCTCTCCACCATAAATTCATTAGAACGTTAAAGCAATCCGGACTGCCTCTGGCATAAGACGACGATGAAATTTATTCCTTAAGAAGACAACAAGGTAAAAACAAGGAGGACAATGCTAATATCCCGCTTAGAACCTTGAAATGACATAACTGATCGAAAAGTGGTTGTCCCTCTGAAATATTTAAGTTTCAAATAGATGAGCGTAAACTGAATCAAACAAAACAGTAGATAAACGAGTCATAGAAAAGCTTAGAAAAGAACTGATTCATTGAAAACTCACTAAAGGCGATATAAGTGTTACGCTGTAGGAATTTCCCCCATGGTCCGAATTATTCAACGTGGCTTTAACTGTAAGGAGGAGTATTAGTAAAGAAGGGAACTCCTTACGAATTCAGTCGTAATAACAATATTTATGAGTATTTTAAAAATTGATTTCTAAAGAAGTGCTGCATTGTAGATATAACAAACGTAAAGCAGAACAATAAAACAATTACACAGTTCCATAACTAATGAAATGTCTTCTTGTCAATGAAAGCCAGAATCCTATCGCAAATATCTGAAAGGATATTTATTATATTTGAGACGCTACGGAAATCAGAAAAACAACAGGTTGATGTGCTCAGAAAACTGCAAATAAATCAGGTTATGGGAAAAATCGTCGTCCTCCCCCTATCATTTCCTGCAACTCCTCATCACTCTACCTCCGTTGCCCAACAAAATTCTTTGTCCACTAAAGTCTGCAAGAGAGATGAAAAGCACGTGCGTGAATAGAAGTTTAAGTTAAAGAGAAAAAGTATAGAATCGAAAAGATTGAGCAATGATTATCAGAAGGATGCGAACACAAGAATTATCCGCGTTGAAAACGGTTTTTTAAGCAAATTGTTTGCAGCGTGATCATCTCTCACTAATGCATCGCTCATCACCGCAAACCAGAATCGTTTTTTTTTTCGCAAATGGTCCTGAATTGCTCATCATCCGCTACTGCAGTCAAGATCTTGTCTATAGACTACGAGAGCTGCAAAAAAGAGCCTTAGGCAAATTTAATCGATCTCTTAGCAGGTGGTTCACTACACGTGATCAATACGTACTTTCTAGTGGTCTTTAAATGAAAACACTGAGGACAGCAAAGAAGATCGACTATTCACCTTTTTAACAAAAATATAAAGATTCATTTTCGACAAGAGCGAATTAACGGAAGGCCGATTTAACACTTCTACTTCACTTTCCACTGATTGGGAGTCAGCTTTCAGTTTTGGGAGTCAGTGAAAAAAAGCACAGGAGAACGAGAACTCCGCGCTGAGCAGACTGTTCACATTCAGCACCATCACCATAAATTGCGCTGCCGTGATAATTTCTGCAGTAGAAAATTAAAGAGGAAATCTATTTCTCTCTGACCCATAAAATCAAAATTTTGCATATCCACGATCTTCATTGTTTTAGAGACAATTCCTTGCATTTTTCAAGTTGTGGAAATAAACTTTCGAAGTGAATTTTTGGAAAATTCTAAACCACAGTTTTTTACGGAACCGATGGGAAAATATTACCTCAAAAGCGCATCAAATCTGATGCCGAGGATATCGATAACAAGAATTTTCACGCCTTCAATTGAAAAACTTTCTTATCCGTTGCGATGAGAAGGTGAAAACAAGATCGTCTTCGAGAAACGCGTTAAGAAACAATGAAAACTTTTTGCGTCATCCGACGAAGTTCAATATTTCCGAGATCTTCTCTTCAAAAATCACCAATAAACGATCAGTTCCGTTTATTTCACGGTCACTATTACATATCAAGAAATACCGCATGTTGTGACGCTACTGCGCTAACATTGGAAGCTAAAATCAGTGCCAAGCGAACGATATAGCTCTATCATCACGATATAGCTCAATCAATCAATCGCACTTCAGCTCTATCGTCATCACAGCATTCCCAAATTTGCACTTTGAAATTTCTCAGAGTAACAGTTTATCTCAACCATTCCCAGTGTCAACAATTAAATTCGATCGTTTCAGACGAAGTGTCATGAGTGTCAAAATTTCAAACCAAAAGAGAAATTTCGTTTGCGTCCTTTGACCATTGCTCGACGTAGAAAGCAGCACCTTGACTGAGATGCCGAATTTCCTTCAACCTAGTACCGTCTTCATTCCCGAAGCAAATGTTTTCACTACTGATGAAGATATTTATCATAGCGATGCATTAAGATTTTCAAGGCCAACACCACTCTTGCATATAAGTTTGAGCTCAATGTAGCTCTAATTTAACATGTCGTTTGGCTTGTTATATATGAGTAGTCCAGGCACCAGTCATGATGACAACAGGGAAAATATTCTGAAATGAGAAGAGTGCCAAGAACTGATTTGTATGGCTGCTACGTGGGCGAAAACTTGCTCACTGTTGTAGACTTTGAATGATTTCGCTAAGAAATGTTATGACAGTGTCGGGTGACAACCGTACATTCGCTTTCAGGTCCGAGGATTACAAATAACAAGTAAATAGTGTTCAAACAGATGCAATAGTAGGTCATTAGACAGCCCTTGCAAAATTAGATAATAGAAACTAGCGTCATAAGTGATCCCGTGTATCAGCTCCCCGAAAGCGCAGTCTGTGGCCTCGACTGCTCAGAATAGAAGCTAATAATCGAACGTCATCTGTTCGACATCACAGATTCAGTGGAACTGATACATGAAGTGGCATATGCATGAATCATGACATTCATAGAAAAGAGTAGATAAGTGGGAAGCAGAGATTTCAAAGCGTTCAACAGCTGGAAGAGAGCGAAATTTTTAACGAAAAGAAAACAAATGTACGAAAATGGTTGTAAAATGTGAGTGGTCGGATTTATCGAGATTCAGGACCGAACGGCGATTTACGCAGCAAAAGTATTCACCGGAAAACTTTCTGCTGAGTTGGGCAGATGGGAGTCGCGACAAAATGTGAATAGCATTCGTCAAACTAGGTGGAAATCACTGCATGTACAAATAACTCCGCAAGGTAACATAAAACGCACCTCTTCAGTATGACACCCATATAAATGTGTGCGTCTGAATTGTGCGCTGTCGGTGTGTTGAAAAGAGAAATTTCAATAACGCACGATGGGGTATGAGGGGCAGGGCTTGCGAACTTGCGGCCGTCCAAATGTGGGCAGGATCCCTCCCGGCGAACGTGAGGCATTCCTGGTCGTGCCCTCCGGGCATGCAGCACCTTCCAATCACCCAATCATGGAGCAGCTCCAACAATGGTCCGCATCCGATCACACAGTGTTCATCTATGCACAGCAGGCGCTGTGTGTGTTCCCAACACACTGCAGCGGGTGTGCGATGAGTTGCAACAGACGATGGATCAGAATCTTATATGCGGAAAAGCCGTGAATTTTACTGTTCCGAGAATTGCCTGATGACGCCTTGAGGAGGATAGATGTATAAATATTCTTAAATGACTGAAAAGTAAGCAAATTAAGCAATTAGTGAGATGGTATTTCAGATAATGCGCTTATAAATGAAGGTGTCACTGCATAGAACACACAATGTGAATGGTGCTATCTGTGTGGCTGCAAGTTTTTCTCGATTCATCTGTCAAATCTGCGCATAGCGAATGCTGTTCATCATCACTTCTGCTAGTCCATCAAATCAGCTATAATCTTGCTCTTGTTGACGTGTGCGGCATTTTAGCTTTCAAAAAGAATCATGCGTTCTAGCGTTTTTAAGAAGTGCAAACGTCTGGAGTACTAAGAATATAATTGATAGACGCAGTTGTTACATGCTGCAATGTAAAGAATATCTCAATTACATGAGCGCACTAACCTCTCTATGTCTTTTTTTGTCTTCATTGGAAACTCAAAACAGTGGGAGAACCGTGTAAGCTTGACTTTATTAACCGATAAGCCCAAATGTGAATTAGTGACACGAAAATTACAAGAAATTGAGTATTCGACCTTTTTACATAAGCTTAAAAAATATTCTAATGAACTGCTAATGAATCTCCCATGAGAAATCATATGACTGAGTGATTGCGCGATGAACTGACAATGCGCCAACCTTTCCTGCTCTCTCCCCTCCCTCTCCGATGATCATTCGATCTGATTTTTATTTTTTGAAAGTATTCGCAAGAAATTTTAGGAAGAAACTGACAATACGAAAACACCTGAAGTGAGAAAATTTTTGAAATTCAATTTCGCAAATGTGACAAAAACTTTCGGCCTTCTGAAGTGATTCGCTTTGAATGGAATTGCCTTCAGCAAATAATTGTAACTATTGCGCGTAATTAGACTAGCTGTTTTTTGTGCCCCACACAACCAGTCGTAATTTTATTCACAGTGAATTATACCATTTCGGAGTGAGTAGATGAAATTGTTGCACTTGGTTGAGTACCACCTACCGGTCATTTTTGAAACTCTTCAGTGGTCCATCACAATAACTGGTTTATTTCATGGCGCCTTAGCACTTTCATAACGCAACCTTATATTCGTTGCTAAATTATTTCAAATCCCATAATTGTATTTGTTTAATGAATAAGATGAAATATGTGGAATTGCATGAGTGGCGGTTGGGATGAAACACAAGGCAAATCAACGATAGAGGCAGCTAAAATTTAACCTCTAGAAGTACTCTCTAGTAATGATGCATCATCCCTTTTTTCTTTCATTTACACCAACTTTTACTGTCCTTTTATGAGAATTTGTTATTTCAGATAGTAAATGTGCGTACGCTCGTCAACTGCAATCTCGAAACACTTGTAGACGGTAGAAGATGCCTCCAAAGCAAATTCAACTGATTGCAGCCACCTTCGGAACTGTTATTTCAGGAATTTGAGCAACAAAAAGCACTGTAATATTTTTATTCGTAAATGCAATTTGTAGATCTCTTATGTACGAAAAAATTTTACAGCATTATTTTTACGTATTGTATGATCAGTTAGTTTTCCATTGAGGTGGGTAGTTTTGTAAAAGTCTGCACCTTACGGACTATAAGAAACGTTTTCCCGTTAGTTTTCACTCGGCTAATAATCCGATTATTCAAGTTTCTTGATCATTTACGAGAAAGAAAAGAAAAACGGCGCAATTCGATAAATGAGGATTTCTCCATGTAGGAGACGGGCCTTTCCTTCATAAGTTTTCGGAGTAAAAGAGCTCTTTTGCAAATTTCACCGCTGCTGGGTTGCATCTGCAAAATGCGCATATAACGCATCCTTTAATAATTTATCATCTTCGAAAGAGTGGTTTAACTTAATTTATTTTTGATTATTTCTAATTCTAAGGATTTGAGCATTGTTTTCATAAACGACAATATCCGTTCGCAATCTATAGAGAAGATCAAAGAAGATAAGCCCGATATTGGTTGTGGAGATCCGCAATTTTTGTTGATCCCTGATAAAAATCAGCATATTTATCCTTTTATCCAATCCACTTCACTCGGTCGTTCCAATAAACTCTTTTTTAAATTTTTTCATTAAACTGAACGAATTTCTCAGCGTCCATGGCTTCGGATTTCCCTTTTCATCCAAAGTAATGACTGCAAGCACCAACGATAGACTGCAGCACTTTGTTGTGAGCACCACATGACGGGTAAACGATTCTCTTAGATCCGTCATATTGATGTGTGCCAATGGGACAGATGACGATCGGGATGCTCGTCGATGCGTTTTTCAACACCACCGAAAAAGAAACACGACACATTTTTGCCACTTGTAGATGTCAAGGTTCTGCCGCTTCTTATCTACCGAGGTCATCCTCAAGATTCTCTGTTTCTGAATCCCGTTTATTTTCGGTGGCGACAGAACGCTCAGAACGGAAGCGTCAGTGGGAATGTTGTTCGTTTTACGGGCGTCCGTTACGAACGATTCGAAATGAATGCGCCGAAAAACACGTTTTTTTGGGAGACGAGAAAGAGCAATGAAAGTGAAAGAAATTCGCGAAAAAATTCACTTTGCAGCCATGTGGATAAAGGAAAAACGTCATTGATTCATGGATTTACGCATTTAAACTGCGCATCACTTTCCATTCCGTTCGACGACAACGAAACGCACAACGTTTGATGTGACAATGACCGTGAAGAGGACGGATTTTTTCAGCACATCTAATTCGGGCATAGATTTGTCTCATATCTGCTATCTGTAGCCGTTTCAAAATGCAAAACAAATGTGTGTAGAATTCTCTCATCTAAATTAGGGCATAAGCAAATAAGTGCATATACTCTTTCAAACTACCTGTCCAAAAAAACTGCTTTGCATATTCGTGTAAATTTGTCAGTGCACTGAATAATAGACCCATGAATAGAGGTAGCTGCTAAAATACTTTGAAAATGGGCACCTTTTACAAATAATACAAAAATAGACCTATTAAACCCTTATTCGAGCTAATATGGGTTGATATGTTCAGCAAGCACCTAAGACGAATACTCACTTTTGGCTCCAGCTTATTTAAAGCCTCAACTCTTCGCAGATGTTTACAAGTGCGCTGCTGTGAGTGCCTCATGCAGTAGACTGTATCCTTTACTCAATTTGTGGACTTCGCTTTAATGCCGTTTTTACACGCAGCTCTGCGACTCATGAACTATGTAGCAAAGTATGAGACTGATGCACATTGTTAGTATAACTGCTCATCGATTTCCATTTAATTTATTCCAGAAATCGGAAGAATCACAAGAACTTGCATTTTTGATCTGCGCATGATCTGCGATTAAAGAAAAGCCTCGAGTCATGAAGGCTCGTACGTGAACTACACAATGGGTAAACTAGGTGTCAGTACGGTTGTAGTTTATAAACGAGAAATGCTGAGTGGAATGGAACATTCGTTAACTGTTGCGATCATAAACAGTAATTGTGGGGGAAAAGGTGCTGTATTGATAGCCTACGAAAAAAATTTATTCTGCGTCTGTCTATGCAATAGGATTTGAAGATGACTTAAATATTTCAATATATATATATGCATTGAGCAGTTCTTACTATTCACATCTACTCCTTTCAGCTTCGAGATCGTAGCGTAGCATGCGTACCGTGAAACTAGAAGTAAACAATTGCATGTTTGTAGTTCTTACGGAAGCACGTATTCTGCACCTTTTTCCCACACTTATTCTCCAATTTCCTGACTTACTGACGGGAATCAATTTCAGCTTGTTTAAACGCGAAAATGGCTCAGAAAATTTGTGCTACGGAAAATTGCATTTTTGGAATTCTAATATAGGCGACTACATAAGCGACTTCCGCTAACTGATAAGCGTTTTCCGGCCAAATCGATCACAACCTTTTTGTAATAAATGTGGCATTTGGTGGTTGCAATTCCCTTACAATCTCATATCTCTTTGGCTGTGCATTATGGCAGCAAAGCTGTCTGCTAAGTTCCATTATTCATACTCGGTATTGCAGCTGTAATTTATGTTATCTAGTTCATCTAACGAAAAGATCCAGTACCATCAAATAGGATACGAAACGATGAAAAGCCGTCCCGTAAGGTCGGCGAAAGATCGTTACTGTGAAAACACGTACTTGCCAAAGAGATATATTATGATGATAGGTGTTCGTGACACGCATTTTCCAATGAATATATGCAGGGCCTTCGTGCCGGATGCCACGTTTTCCGCTCTGATTTTCGCCTACCGACTGGCCGCCATCTAGATTGTTGCTACTTGGCACAAAATGATTGCAGGCTATGATAAATGCTACCTTCAAGAGAAAAAAGATCAGGCTGTTGATCATAATGATCGTAAAATTGCTAAAGAAATTGCAGAATCTCACATCGCGCTACATCGTGTAATTTTCGCGCAAAGCATGGCAGTAATCAGTGAAGCAGTAGTCGGACTCCTCCGGTCATAATGTTGAGGCTGTTGCATATAAGGTTATGCAGTCATACAGTGGATGAGAACAACATAAGGCAATCTGCGATCGATGATAATTACCGTTACTGGGTTACTCAATGTGGCTGGCTCTACCACAACCATCCCAAGTAGCTCGCTGAGATATCGTCGCCGTTGCCGCAGTTCATCACCTTCGCTTTTGCGCGCTCGCTCAACTTTGGATCAACAGAATTAAGGAGGCGGCACACTTATAAAAGAATGGTTAAGTTCAGTCGTCACAACCTGATTCAAACGACTTTTTATATCAAAACTACATTATCGCAATTTTCGACGATTACATCGGATTTTTTGCGTCTTTTACAACATTTCTAATCCGGCCGTCTTCACATTTCAGGACATCTTTTAAAACCTCTGGGGCATATTTTACGCTCTGCAAAGGTTTTTTCTATTACCATTAACTTTGTAACTGCCTTTCTACAAATCACACAAATGCACACACTTCGTTGCGTTTTTGTAAATTTTAAATCGCCAAGCTTCAGTATGTGAGGATGGTATCCATCCTTGCTTCTCCTCACATTCCCTTTGGAAGTGCACCGTTCCATTACTGTTTCTATCTAATACTGCTGTAATTTGATTTATTGATTTGCTTCTTCATACGATATTTTGAACCACTTTCTCTACGCTCTCTCAAACTCTGTGGGTTATTTTCATGTTCGTTAAGTGACGTTTTGAACTGACCTTTATTAGTTCTTATCGTTATTGATAAATTCTCTGTGACGCTGATGGCTGACTGACTATAAAGCATTTTTTTGTGCTTTCTGCTAGTTTATATATTTCTTTTTTCCTCATTTAGCAAACCTATGCTGCAATGACATTTCATCATTCGCTGGCTGTTGTTTAACGCCGCATTAATCGCTATTTAGTAGGACTAAATACGATATGGTGACAACTGAAAGACGCAGCTTCTTCATTGATATGTGCAAAATATAACGATATTAGCAATCAGAAGACAGAATTAAAAGCAGAAATAAAGCGAACTCATATACAAATACGAGAAATGGAAGGATTTGGCATGCAACTGATCTGCTATAAATGTGGCGTGATCGAGATAATCGCGGATAGTAATTGCAGTGAGAATGCTATAAAATGTAAAATACGAGAAAATCATGCGGGTAGAACTCTTACTTCACTATATCAACTCTATCAACTCAAAATGCTTAGCGCACTCTTACTCGTAGTAATTTTATCACGGTGAACTGCTTCGCTATTGTTTTTTCATTTCCGTTATGAATTAATTCATTTCCGTGCCTATCAAAACCTTGATTATCATATGCGCTTATTGAATATGGTGATGATGCGATACATATTTTCATAAAACCCTTCATAATTCTCAACGGTTCTCTATTAATTTCATAGAAATTTGTCGAGTTTCAAAAAAAAAACCGTTGCAAAACTTTATGAGGTAATAAATGTCGCCACTTCGATTTTATATCTTAGCACATTTTCTTTAGCAAATTATCATCGCTTAATTCATAACAATATAAATGTACAATGGTGAATTTTTCATTTGTTGTCTTAGGTTGTATTGTTGACGTTTCTTCATAGAAATCGGCCATAAAAACTTCTTTCTTCTCAACTGAACAGCGAAAATTTCACCACCATTAAGATGTGATGATCGCTAATCCACGCGATGCGCGTACATCACACACCATCAACATCGAATTGAATACTTGGATGGGAGGTGTCCATTATCTATAAAATTTTGTGTGGATCCCTTCAACTAGGGACTCGGAGATGGCCGAAAACATTGTAGATAATATGTGGAAATGTTCACGAGATGCATAACCTTAATGAAACGACTGCAACAAGTCGTAATAGTCGTTTGTAAGGGAGCAACCTCACGCATCACTTAGGTGAATTGTTACCTCAATCATCTCTTTGAGATAGTAACTTTGGCAATGGACCTCAGATATGACATCCTCATATCCAGCAACTTTCCTCTGTTCAAGCTAGCAGAATAAAATACGAGGGGAAATGTAATTGTGAAAATGAATTTCACGCCCGACTATGGCACTGCAGTTTTGAATATGGACGAATAATGGAGACAAACAAAACAACATTCAGAATGCGAAAACCGGTTTCAGAGTGACGTTGACAGCTATGCCTGAGATTGGTAGGGGGTCTCCTGGAACGGATCCTGAGAACGCACTGTGAATGGGTCGAGAGTGCGTATTTGAACAACCTGAATGAGGAAAATTATTCAACATTTCATTTGCTTCTTTCCGACAACAAAGCGGCTTCAAAAAATGATCCCACTGCGACGGATGTGCAGCTTAAGCTGCAGTACAGCTGCATTCTAAACAACAGGCGTACTAGAGAGTGAACCTAATGTAACGACGGTAAGCAAAAGGCAAAGAGAACTACGTCTGAGGTCCCAGTTAGGGTAAACAAGAAAGGACGAAGGCAGGTCATGGCTATGCGGCTGATGGCAATCCAACAACCTGAACTCCAGCCCTATAAGAAAAATGGCAATCTTCCAGTCATGGAATAAAAAGTTTTCATGTTGCGGTCACTGAATAGTGTGGTCTCCGTCTGCATTGCTCTTACGCTCATTTGCGGCAAAATTATGGAGCGATTCCATCTGCACCAACAGATTAATTATTACTGGTTAGAATTGGTAAAGATGTGGCACTTTGTGATATTTGCGGCTCTCAGTTAGCATATCTCGTCATTTTCAACTAGGCAAGGCAAATGATCACCGAACGCTTGAATAGTTAATCCTTTGAGAGTGAGACCATTTCACATCAGCACTCCTCACAGATCTTCATGTGTTCGTTCCGCCTTTCAGAGGGGGAATTTAGGTGCTGAATGCGGGGGGCGCACATATTTGACGCGCTTCCTGTTCGCATGTCATCTTTGGGTATTGTGGCAATTTGTTTTGAATGTGGCGGATCGGTTTAGCAAACAAAAGGAAGGAACACGATAGCAACAATTGCACTAAATAATCCACCTAATGATTTTGATCAGTACCGGGGAGTGGATCGTTGAAGCCTTAGATTGAAGGGTGAATTCCATTTCTTCTACTCGGTATCACACCTTAAAATGCTAGTCAGGGCATCAGATAGTCATTTGAGGTGACTCCTTTGTAGTAGAGAGTATCAGCAGCAGTTTTACATCGAATGGAGTAAGCGAAATAATTGAGAGCGATCAATGATTTATATACCAGAAGCATTTGTCGAACATTCTTAACGCTGTTGGATAACGCTGTTTGAGAGACGCATTTGCAGAGAGGCACTTTTTATACCGGCGATCGTTTGTCGGGCATCTTACTAATTCACAGGGCAGAAAAATTAGAAATACAAAGGATGATGAGTGCCGACTGATATTACCGATTTGATTGGCGAATTTCCTTTCAAATGCAAAGGAAGATGCTCTCAAAACGAAAGTATATGCTAAACGATCGATGACTATGAAACTTCCATATAAGTTCAGCTGCTTTCACTCTTTAAGAGAAATGTATGCTTCGTCGAATAGTGGCGGTCATTTTATTGCAGAATGAATTCTATACCGACAATGAGTGAAGATGTTGTGCCATTCGAAATATTTGGCATCTCACTTCATCAATCCACACTTCACCTATGGATATGGAAAATTTCTTTCACCTACCTGTAATTTATCATATAGCAGGAATGTCGGAATCACATAAAAGGCCACATGCAATAACATAAACATCTGAAAATTCGGCAGCAATCATGTTAGAACATATCAGTCGTTGACAATACAGTCGGAACGCGGTAAATAGATCTTGAATGCGGTAATAAAGTAACCTCTAAAAGTGAAATCTGAGCTCATAGGAAGAATGTTAAGAAAGCGGTAAATAATGTACATGTGGGAACTTCGTGATAGAAAATGCATGCTGCTAGACCAAAAGATGAATTGAAGCGATGAAAAATGCACGTAAAGAATCTTCTTTCATTGTTCAAACTGTTTCTCCGATCGTAAGGGTGGTTGTAGGAAGTGGGAAGAAACCGAAAGGAGAGGGAGGAAAAATCTCCGCTGATTGCTGCGTTCCATCTAAAACAATGGATCCTGCAGCTGTTAATTCAACTCGCATATATTTCAGCCTCATTAGGATTGAAAATATATTTCACTCTCCTCCATGAATATAATTCGAAGAAATTTTTGATATAGCAAGGCGATACTAACATTTTCGTTGTGTATATCCTCGAAAATCATTCACATCAACTTCTTACTTTCATCTACCGGAAATTACTTCTAAAATGAAAGCATCCCACTGCTATTTTTTGTTTTTTAATTGAATGAATTAAGTGGCCGGAATTCAACCGGAATTCATCGACATATAATTGATATGATTAAAATGCAATACTCAATAAAATATATGAGATGAAAAATATGCATACCCCTGCCGCAACATAGCCGCCGAAACGACCATTATCTGGCACTAGCTTAATATAGCTGAAGCAAAGCCAGACGCTTACTGCCGATAGTATCGAAAATACAAACGAATAAATTAATTCCTGAAATGCTCTACGATCATTTCTCTAATATATGTAAGTTTATCCCAATTGCATTTATTCAGATCAGCCAAGAAATTTTGATTGTTGCGTACAAAGTTGAAATAAGAATTAGAGAACTGTTATTATGATACCAGCTTATGTCACAAATTGTGGTTTTACACTGAACTAGCACAGCATTCAACTTTCGTCTATTTATGCACGGTTATTTGTTGCTATTTTAAATGAAAGCTGATCTTCTCGATGGAGGAAATTAGGTCTATCCAGCTGAAGGCTCGAACATTAGCTAAGAAATGAGGAACTTTTGATGACAGAGTATGCTACAAGGTACATATTAAACCGGTTCCTATCAGTGGAGTAGAACTGTAGTCTTTAACTGCCTCTAAGCTTGAGCTAGATCATCACTCGAGAAGTTCGCCGAAACTGCAGATTAACGTGAAGAAGAGCTGGCCTATGTTTATAACATTATGAGGAAGAAATGCAAGTAAATAAGCAGCTTACTTTTTCACATTCAACCACATCCACTTTTAGGAGTCTCATAGCTTTATCCTCGGCAACGATGCGGAGACTTCAAAAAAGAACTAACGAAAAGATCCCATGGTATAGATGCGGTGCTGATTGAAGTCATAAAGTGATCCTGAACGTCGAGAGCGAAGATCACAGTGGCGAATACACTAACTACTAATGACGAAATGACGATAAACCACACAATCCCATTGCCGGGTACTGAACTCGCAGAACCGAGGCAAATCGTTAGCGTGACTGCGTTCATCTCAACAACTATGGCATTTTCTCAAAGAGTACATCTCTCAACATGCTTTACAAACTGATTCGAGATGAAATTTCGATGACGCATTCATGCCGCATCTTGAATAAATCTCGAAAAGTGCTTAACTTGAAGATCGGCAAACTGAAAGCCTCGATTGTCAAACTACAGCTGACCTATATCTGCTATAGCACCTAAGTTTCATTTTACAGTTCTCTACGATCAACTTTTCTACATAGATCAATACGGAAGAAATTTGCTGCAAATCGAATGATTTTTTGAATTCATTGTCACGTAGAATATGATTCTTACGAAATTTCATAGTAAGTGAAAAAATTTCAGGATCAATCCTGACGGAGAATTTTGTTCGGAAATTTTATGACGCATGAATACTATTATTTCATAAAATTATTCGGAGAAAGGCAAAAAAAGAGTTAAAAAAGCCTATTCGTAGGTGCGTCATAGGAGAGGAGATGGAAGTGTTCCTTAAAAAATATCTTTTAAACAAGTGGAAAAGTGCATACCGATTGAAGAGGTTTGAAAATGTGTGGGAAACGGAGCAAAGTTCCCGGATAGACCATCGAACTATACAAGTAGTAGGGCGCATTCGTGTTGCCACTACTTTGCGATGCGCTTATCGCATTGATAACACCAAGTAACCATGTAAATACTGACTATAAAAGGGCATTTACGTTTGCAATGTTCTCTCGATGCGAGTGGCGATCGTTTGATCAATCGCCGAGTCACTCTTCACGATAATATCTTTATGATCGGACAATTAATGATGTATATTTATTATATCTTTACATCAGAAGCGATGGGATAATTGCGAAGTGCAAAGTAGATAACAATAAGTGCTCTTATATGCGATATAGTGCGTACATTAAATGCAAATTGATGAGGTCATTTTCACTTTGATAATTTGCAACGAATATTCTGTTGCCATATTAAGAAACCACAAATTAAAAATGTCCAAACACACATAAGGTCATTCACTAATCCATGGGATTTTTCCAGAACTTTTTTCCATGGTTGCTCTGGTTTTCGTGAATAAATGAAGCTAGTTTATTTTTGTAGCTATAATGAAAAACACTGACCACTGCCGAAAACATGAAAACTGTAGAGACTTAGAATTGACATTTAATGAATTAGTTTAGGAGAAATGCTTTCGTAAATAGTGAAGAGAGAGGTGTATTATGTGAGTTGCTTGGTTCGCATGATAAAATGCGTGTTTTATCGCGACGTGCTATACTTGAAATGTGTGTTATACTTGAAAATAGTTGGTGAATGGAAGTATATAAGAAATATGAGGATTTATCAACGATTGCATTATTGATGAGCTATTACAAATGTTGTTTTGCAATATGATTATGAAAGTAAGTAACTAAACAAGCCTATAAAGTACTGTTAGTGCACCATCCGCAAAAATGAAAATGCGGTACATTCGACGAGCGTCGTAGAAAGAGTGCCTGCGAAAGTCGAAGTACGATTTAAACGTTGGCTGAGAAAATACCAACAGAATTCGACGAACCGCTAACGAGTAGGTGGATTTGAGTAGACGGAAAAGTGCTCAATGAAATGAAATGTTTCAGACGGGAAGAAACAAGCCTTTGGCAGCGGTAATCTCAATGAAAAGCGATAGATGCAACTATATTTTCTCACCACTAGGCGAGACCATCGACAATATGTCGAGAACCGGCAGGTATGTCGGGAACCGAATTTCGACCTGACATGTATGAGCGTATCTCAATTTCTTTAACTATCCATTCCCTTCAAATCGCCTTCATTTTTCGGCTTACTGCTCAATAAATTGCAAAGGGATAGATTTTTAAGCACTAAATTAAAACATAAGCAGTACTAATGCCAATAAGAGTGAAATCATTCATTTTCCAATAACACACTGGATACATGGACATTTCTTGGAATACACCAATCCGTCTATTTGATGTAATACCACATAAGCCGTGCCAGTGTTTATTATACATGTTTGATATATACTTATGAAATATGCATGAGAACAAAATAAAATGCGAATAAAAAACAAATTTAGAAATTTTTTCATCAATGTTCTATGTGAACTATTAATTTGATGCATACATTAATACGGCGACAAACGAGAACTGTACAGTTTCATGAAGTGATCACTTTCAAAGATGAATGTTTCATTAGCGTGATCAATGATACCGAGATTGGTTCGAATATATCACTTATAAAAAGAGGTGATATATAGCGAAAAGGTGATATTTGCTGGATTTTGCTCTAAGCAATGAGCCACACGAACATTAGAGATTTGAGTATTCGAAACGCCGACAGTGTTTTATTCTTCGCGTCACTTACTGTGCACGATCGTGAATCACATGGATGCTTCAATTTGTGAGGTGCAGTAATTCTCACATTCGTTGGCTTTATCGATGTGTTAATTTACTGATGCGTTTTCGTCTAAAATTGTTGATATTCAGGGATCGCAGCAACATCTGGACGTAGGCTCATACGCTCTGACTTGTCGCCATCGTCTGTTCGTAAAGCGGTTATCCCCAACGTCGCATATATGAGCACAAGCAGGAGTGAGAGAAGCTGCAATGCATTATTTCTTGGGTGCACCGATATAAAGCTTTCAGTGACAACTTACTTTAGGACACCTCGATATGCAAGACCTCTACCTTTGTCTGATGGTCTCAGTGAGCTGTATAAGAAGCCGGACTTGAAGTTTTATTGGACACTGCTGATTTGTAATATGAAAATATATGTCAACGATTCGCTTTGTTAGGTTATGAAGTTAAAGGCAAATCTTGATGAAGAAAAATGCAAAAATCACAGTAATAGAGCGGATCGTTTTTGTAAATACTCAGCTTATATTGGTGAAATGAAACAAACAACAAATAGTAACTGAATTATCACTTAAGAAAATATTACATTTGGAAATTCCTATGAAAAAAATTTTACGTGGAGCGAAAGTCATTCACCACTCCGTAAATCTACACTCTTAGAAGAGACCACCCACGTTCACAACCGCACATGCATGTGGATTTCCAATGTGCTTTCGTTAGCAATCGCAACACTTACTTCTCTAATTCCAAAAATTGGTTGGATTGGCTAAAATTCACATCCAGAGACTTGGTTGATTGAAAAACTGGGATGACCAGGAATCGACCATCTGAATTTGAGTTATGCTGAGAACTCTTCCCCTGGCATCACTACCAGTATGAACTTATTGCAGTGAATTCGTACAACGTGCATCCATGCATTAATGAATCCATCTGAAATTTCGTCCGAATTTCCTACTAGGATATTGCTGCAGTGCATATTTTGTAAACGTGACTTATTGTAGAAAATACACCTTCTGCTAGAGATGAAACATCCAATGCTGACCACTTAAAGGATTATGAAAAGATAAAGCCCACAGCTGATGGCTTGTTATTCAAAATAGAACATATCAGTTCTTAGAAATTTGAAAAATTTCGTTCCAGTTGACGTTGTGGATCTTCGTCTGAAATAGGGGAGGAAACGCGTCAGTCTCATATATTTCCTGCAAATTATTTTTAAAAAGCAACTCACCGAAGACGTGGAATAGGCGAGATGGAAGAGTGTTTCGGATGAGAGGATCCAGTTTAGAATGAAACCGATAAAGTGAAAGCTGCACAGGATAACGCAGTAGAAGAATTCCTTCAATTTGAAAATCATTAGGTGTGACGTTATACTTAGTGTAGTGTAGCAAGCAATCGAATCTCTTAAGCAGAACTGAGAAATATTGTGAGAGCGGATTAAATGCTTCAGCATCATGAACTAAGCGAAGTTCGAATTCATTAGTGACAAAAATATGAGAACTTACGATGTGTCCCCATCGCAATGAGTCGGAATCGTTCCCAGTGATAGTGTGGATAAATGAAAGTGATGCGAATTTGTGTTCAAGATTTGAGGCAGTGAGACTGAGTGCGGCAGCCGTCAGGACCAACGAGGAAATAGCGATAAACAACGAAAGACCAACACCTCTCACCGGATATGCAACTGCTAAACTCATCACTAGCAGAACAGAACACAGCTGAAAGTAGAAAACAACTTTTACAATGAATAATATAGTTGAGATTAATCAATTTTTGCCTCTAAGTCAGGCTTTTTGAGGTGCAAATAGGGAAGTGGCCTCAATTTTCCAGGAGGAACTACAAGCAACAAATTATGTTTCGCATGAAAATTTCCCACTGGTCATATAATCGGGGATAAATAAGTAGCCGAAAATGTGAACAATGGACCCCCCTCAAGACTGTCACACACTATCAAAGAATTCAGTAAATATTTTAAAAGGGCCAAAAAAAAGGATTGAAAACTGTTTATCTGCCAAACGAGTGATATCAGAACAATGCCAGTAAAGCGCTGATGTGAAATTAATTCTGTTAAAGTATAGAGTGCCAACCATAGCAACCATTCGTAGAAGATTTGATCCTCGAAAGAAACCTTCCATCGTGATTTACTGCAATCTTCTCGAGCGATTATTTCCTCCCGATGAAGAATCAAACGAGAGCAATGATGTAGAAAGGTTTCATAGGACAAAAATGCAATTCGTATATAGCACATCAACTTGGAGCAAATCTAACATCATCTGCGCTTACTCTTGTTGTAAAATAAAGTAAATCCGTTGTTTTACAAGTCCATATGATTAGGATTAATGAACAAAAGCGGTCTTCTTGCAGAGTACGATGAACAGTTTTCCTTCATAATCTTTCCAAATCACCAAATGTATTTTCATGCGTTTGTAAACGATTAATTTAGAAAAGAACGTTAATTGTTTTGTAGATTTATGCGGGTAATTTTATGCATTCGACAATAATATAGGGAGAATATGACTCATCGAATAACCTTTTTACATTAAAAGATCGTTTATATTACTTAATTTCTTACTGAGTTATAGAAGATGCAGAAATAGTCCTAATTCGATGGTACTTAATTATTCCAGATGAGTAATGATTTGCAAAAAATATAAGTGATAGCGTCAACAGATAAAATTTGATAAACGCGAACACAAGATAAAGCATTTTTATTGCGATAAATAAAGCTTTTAAATATCACAAGTGCTCAACAAGAGAAATTGGATGAATTTTCATAAAGCGAATTTCACAATCATGGACTTCCATAGTTCGGCGTTCCAGAGGTTGGAATTGAGCCTGCACCATCTGGAAAATATTTCCGACTTCAGAATAAACATTCAACAGATATTTTTGTTTCGGAGGGATTTGCTCAACAAAACAACAACAACAATAGAAACTTTCAATTAATATCAACAAAGCGGCAATAGTATGCAAAAATACTTCGGTGAATCCATTAATCTCGCAAAAAATAGATGATAGAAGAGGTAAAAAATTTCATTACAGCAATTTCTTAATTCGTGAATATTCCTCTTCTAAAGGCGCTTTTGTACAAACGAAAACTGTAACTATAAAATGTGAAATTATTTGTTGAAGCACAATTGCTAACCGGCACGTCGGCGTTCCGTCAAGAAAATTCTCAGGAAAAGCACGCTATTGAATCCGAACACGATAAAATTCCCGAAACAGAAAAACTGCAACAAAAAACCTTTATACATTATCATAATGATATGACAAGTGATAAAGCTAAATAGCGCTGGATAAAGCTTTAGAGATTTGAAGAGAGATGCTTTGAAAAGGTGGAAGTCCAGTGTCTAAAGAATCGTGCATTCTTTTGCCGATCATAGCGTTAAGTCGTGAAATTTTTGTGAATATACCTCGATACACCTCTCAAAATTCTGATAGTTTCGTCCCCCACTCTGCATCCTTATCAACCACTCAGCTGTAGATGAATGTTTCAGACTTTGGAACGCCGTTAGTGAACAGAGAGTTGAGCAGTCACGTTAAGATTACTAAAGAGGCAAACGAAATTTTTCTGTCAGAATCTCTGCAACAACCTTCTCCCTGACTGCATATTTCCTGTGAAACGTTGGGAAGGTTGATTTCTCGGGTTCCATCTTTTCCTTATCATCACAGTTTTGGATCTCGCTGCTCTATTCTGTTAGGACGCTCAAGTCTTCACTTCCTTATGAAGAATTCGAGAAAAACAAAAATGGCTTAACATCTGGCAGCTTTCATAGCACCTAGTAATGAAGAGTGAATAAGTTGGCAGAGTGAATAATCACTAACCGCAGCAACAATGAATGGAGTTGAATCGTCGTTGTTCTCAGCACCATTAACACATAACCATACAGAGATAAAGTATAGAATAGACGCCAATATAGAGTACAATGTTTCCTGAGATGAAGCAAAAAAAGCCATCAAAAATTAACACACTATTTATGAGGACCAGCTGAAAAATATTCTAAGTGGCAAGTATCAACCACTCGAACCTCTCATTCGCGTTGGAAAAAGAAGCATTACCTAGCTTTATTTAGTGCTCTATAACGCTCAAAAACAGTATCAAAATGCCTATTAGAATAAGCGGTGAAAAGTAAGCGGACTATGATCTGCATATATGAATGAGAATTGTATCAAAGTTGTAGTGTACAGTGCCTTTTCCATAGAGCAGAATTTCTGCCCAACAGCTCATCAGAGAATGAAATTACGTTAGACCCCTGTACGGTCTATGCCTCGTGCGTTCGTTCCAACAAGTCTGTCGTGGTTAGCACCTGCCGGATTGTCGAGTGCACAATAATTTTCTGCTTAAGATCAGCTTCATATTTGCCGTCCTTGAAAGCGAGCTGAGCAGACTAGACCCTACTTCTTGTGTTTCATTAATTAAAGCACTGCATAAAATATTGTTCAGCACGAGTTAACTCTCTTTAAGGATTTCTTTAGTGAAACGTTGATATATTAGAAATTTCGAGAATTTCATCCAAATGGAACAAACATAGTTGCGATTCTTATTTGAGACAATGGCCAGTAGAATTCACCTTTATCGTCTGCCACTGAACAAAGCTGTTGTCACTCAAAACGTGTACGGTTAACTAAGTGTGATATTATTTTACTGCATCTTTGAAATTCAAAATTTTATGACTTCCATAGCGTTACTTATATTTCAGTGAGTAATTTTATACTTCCATTCTATTCTATTTCATACAGTTCGATTCAAATGCAGTCAATCCAATTCAGCTCGATATATCGTCAAGCGCAGTTCAGATCGCAAAATATGACCGATCAATCCTGACGCACTTTCTACAGCAGTAAATTTTACTGATATGATTTGCTTATATAACTGAAAATTAATAAGGGCAAAGAATTAGCGAAGAAACGGTATACATACTAATAATTCCAGCGACATAAATTGCTCCGTAAAATTATGTGTTTTCAAACGGTGTTCAGTAGCGATCATTTCTTTAGTAAGCATCAAAAACAATACTTACAAAGATTGGCCAAGAGCAACATCGATTTGGAATGACGAGTTGCTCAATTTGAAGAGCAAACAGTACAACAGTAACGAAACCAATGATGAGCATAAATGTGGTCGTGAACCAGATAAATTCGGTACCAGGGGGCTTATATGCTGCTGTTCCTATGCTGATCATTACTGCTATTGTAAAAGCCTGAAATTCATCAATGCATCACGTTTTTAAGTCATCAGCAAGTGTAAAGGAGGAACATAGGATCATCTTCTGAACCGTCTTTTCATCTACGTCAGTTCAATTCGCAACATGGGAATATTTTTGTCATCATTGCAACGATACCTTTAGACATGTTACCATACCTAGGTGCCTTTTCTGAAACTTCTCTGAAAACTGCGATCGACGATTATCGACGAGTACACCTTCTTCACATGTGTCACTTTTTCGCTAACTCAGTTCTGCACTGAATTATGAAAATTTCTAGGCATGAAAATTAGAGACCATTATTTTAGCTCAGAAAGAAAATATTCATTGACGGATATAAGTGGTGTTTGAAAAATTAACACCAATAATCACAGATTACATTTATTTTCCGAAGAGGCTTTATCGGTGGATTCTCTTTCACCTCACTGTCGACAAATTCCCAACCTTAAGAGCACAGTTATTATGTAAAACCTCCAACTCTCCTCCTCTCATTTCTTGGAGTATAATCTGAAATCGACAAACGAACCGAATAAATTGTGCAATCTCATGTAGAAAAGCTGTTGTACAATATCTGATAGTGAAATAAATCCTTTAAAAAGTCAATTGTAAGCGACCGATTGCAGATAGAATTTAGAAAGTCAAGCAAATAGATTACCATGTGAAAAATCTTCAAAATATTCGGTAGCGCGCAGAAACGCCCAATATTTAGCGGCATTGTTACAGCCTGAAAACCTTGAAAAAGTTATGCATTTCGTAAGGCAAATATGTAAATTCGTTCATTTCACTGGCACGTTATTCAAAGAGGAAAGAAGCTTTAAAAAGCTCACTGATAACATTTCAGCGGAATTTGGCACATGAAAAAGTTCGATCGACTTCTCGAACATCTAACAGTAACATCAAACAGTAAAAAACAGTTAATTATTTACATCCTCTAACTGGAGATGAATATTGTGCCCTCCAGAAAGCCCTTCGGCACTATGCACTTTCCGTATTGCGTGTTGTAAATTTTATAGTTTTAGCCGACTCTGAACTGACGGAGATATTTAGTGATGCCTCAAGTCTACAGTGGTTAGAGCAAGAATCCGTGCTCAAGTCAATGCTGAAAGCCGTCAAGGCAACGCCATGGTAATGCACCGCTGCCTCATGTCACGCTATGAAGGCATCAGGTTTCCGAAACTTATCAAGTCATTAATTGGCGCAGCAATCTTGACATGAAGCAGTCAGTATCTTCACCGTTTCTTGATGGCTGCAGCTCTAATTAGCAAAGTCAAACGAAATCCACTAAAGTTATCGGCTTTTACTTTGAAGTGTTTATGAAAGTGGAGGGAATTTATGATCGGACACAATTAACGCAGGCGAAATAATTTTTAGACAATCTGACTATATTACTTCAATTAGCCGATTTCGAGTAACTTAACGATTTTAAAAACGAAAAGTTAATGTATGTATTGTAGTTGTTGAATACAATAAAATCGTCTCGATATTTCCTGAAATTCATAAACAGTCAGCATACATATCATTTCGTAAAGTTCTTTCTATCCGTGCATTAATTATCGCTTATATGAATGGTCGATCAGGAAATGTGAACTTCAGTTAGGTAATTTACTTAAGAAGAGTAGGTTGGGGAAATGGGAAAAAGAAAAAGCAATAAAGAAGACATATAGGAGGTTGGAGAAAGGGAATCGTAGTGCAGACTACAATTCCATAGGGCGTATATTTGAATCTCAAAAGAATTCAGATGAGAATTCATAAAGCAGCACAATCGAAGAGCAAAATGCGATATCCAATGCAAATTGAAGAGACTATGAGTAACTGTTGGAAAGTGTGGAAAATTTTGATGCAAAACGAAAACAAAGGGAAATATTTCATAGGCGAATGGCTTTTCAAGTAAAATAATACACATAATCGGAGGAGAGCAAATTTAGAAAATACGACTAAAGAGCATTTAATGAGTGAAATAATTAAAATGCGGTCCTTTTATAACGTATATACTATCGTATTTTAGACTGTCTTCGAGATGTGCTAATTCTCGCATTAAACTCGAGAATTTAATTGAACAATTTGCTACAGTCCTACAACGATTTATCACTTATGTGAAACCTATGAAAGCCATCAGGACCTGAAATCTTGAAATCCATCAGAACCTTAAGGAAACCTTTCAAAATTGATTTTTATGACGAAATGTCGGGAAGAGTATACCAGAAGTTAGGATATTATTCTATAATTTCAAGCGAGAGACAAAAGTAGAGCTCAGTCTCAAGCGAGAGGCAAAAGTAGTAGAGCTCAGTTTCAAGCGAGAGACAAAAGTAGAGCTCAGTCTCAAGCGAGAGACATCTTTTGCACATTTTTTTAACGAAATAAGAGTACGACGTCTATTATTGAACTAAATTCTTAAACACATAATGTAGAAGGGGTTTTCGAGAGGAGACAAGATTTCGTGGGTGTACGCTCAGCGCGAATGGCTATCACGATGTTTACCCAGCGATATCAAGAGAAAGATGTGTGCTTGTTTCTAATCAGTCACATTTCTTATCAACATTCTAGTCCCGCACACTATCAATGGCATCATGCGTCAACGGCATTTAATGACTACATTACTAATTGAGTATCATCTAAACTGGATAAGTAAACGGTTACTATGAAACGAATATTTCAGCTGGAGAGCTGGATCGATATGGCTATCACTCATAATTTTAGAAATATGAACGAGCAAAGGGAGAGGGGAATTTTAGACGTCAGAAAATTATTGTTACTTCAAATTGTAACAGAAATCATCATACTGTACTGGAGGAGATCCTCTTTTCAGGATAAGCGTAAATGTGATCGATTACTGCAGAGAATTTTTTAATCAGTGGAAGTGTCTTAGTCTCGCAAACAGTAACTTTAAATGTTTTTCAAAGAGCACCTCGATTTTGGAAGCAGTTTAATGTTTTAAAGGCCATAAAGTGTATCCAATGGAACGGAATCATACAATCGCAATACATCAAGTGAATATCCACAAATGAACTTTCGCTTCTTTTGTCATGCTTAAGCAAAAATGCTCTCATTAGGAAGCAAATGTTGCGGTTGCCGTCAATTCTATCATATCTTATAACGTGAGCGTATCGCAAAAAGCATCACACCTCTTCAGGCAAAAATAAGTTCAAGTACAGTGAATGCCGGGAAAGATTCCAGAGGACTTGCAAACAGAATCACTTCTCCAGTGCATGATATGATGATCTCTTTAAACGAGGGCGGCTAAAGCATTCTTCTCGTCATGTTCACTACTGTCGAACAATGGCACTACCTAAAGTATCTTCTTTTGTTACTACGAGAAATATCGATCCATTGATGTGATATCACGGCCGTTGATCGTTTCAGGTTTGACACTAACTTTCAACATATCTTCGACGTTTAGTGCATCTGTGAGAGCAATTTTTGCGTTGAGTTTTGTGATATGAAAAGAAAAATGCTCCTATTCTCCTTTAATGCTCTTGTCGATTTTGTTAGGATTCTTCTCCAGAATCCATTTGACAATCGAAAAGACCTCTCTACTACGTATTATGTTAACGACTCAAGAGGTAAATTTTCTTAATAACGAAGATTTCGACTTAATTACAAAAACGGTAATAGCGAAGTTGACCTCAGCATGATTTCCGTCCTCTTCGTAAGTAAATCCCATCAATGAGAGTATCATTCGTGGATTCATTTGTATCGGTGAAATGAAACCATATAAACGAATGCATCCTGAAAGTGATACACAATCGTATATTATTTAACACTACTCATAAATTGTTGTGCTGACGGTAATTTGTTGCTCTCTTTAGTGCATGTAATTGTTTCTTCTTATTCTGTAGGGCAATAATTTGTGGTCCGCCGTTCATTCCATCTCATACCCGCATGCAATAACATTCAAAAATACGTTTAATAAACTACGGAGTTGAAATATGAAAAGGCATTTCGCATAAAGGTGAGCATGGGCTTTACTTTTAACTGCCTACTACTTTAGAAAGTAACTGCCTACTACTCTCTAAAGTAGGAGGTAGTCAAGTTAGGTAGAGAATTGCTGAAGTTTTATTGTTCATATAATTTGGGAAAAAAGAGGAAAGTTTTCGAAATTCATTTGTGCATCCTTGAAACCATTATCTTCCGCCAACTTTCTTATGGGGTATATGTGAATTTCTTAACCTCCTAAATGAAGTATAGAGTCTATTTGTAGAGGTTTCTTAACTTTTAGACCTGAAGCAGTAGTTAACTGCTAATTTTTTACCTTGATAACTGCACCAGCAAGCATTAGGCGCTTCTAAAATAACTCTCATCCACTCATAATTCTCATGTGCAATTTCTTTGGATAGATGGCTAATGTCACTGGACACTTCACGAACCGGCGATACGAATTTTCTCTCACTTAGATCTATCTGCTGTCGTTGTGTTGCATCCTTCCATGCTTCGAGCGCTACGTCGTGTCGTTTCATTGAACGTGTCGAGATTCGGTGAAAGCGGTTCGACGTCGCTTGTGCCTATTGTCTTCAAACGTCGGTGCGTTCTGGTCGCCAGCGTTATTGTTATTATTCTCGAAATGTTTATTGGCTTTTGTATGTGGGTGTTGGTGCTTTCGTCTGTTCAACCGTACGACGCTATATATACTAATTATGCACCTTTGCCCACCTGAACATATACCTTTATTTCTTAGGCACAATGAGGGCCACCATAACTGTGTATTACTGCAGTAGTTCATATTTGAGTACCTTCCTCAGTATTCCTCGACGCAGTTGGGTGTATTGATTTCTCAGAGTTTCGTTTATTTTTGTACCCCCTTCTACGATAAAACAGTTCTCGGAAACAAGACGCTTCTAAGTTGGTGTCCTCTAGATGTGTTCGGTGAACATATTTCGTTTGGTTGGAAAGAGTATCAATGAGCTGTGAAAAGAACCGATAAGGGTGAATGTCATCACTCTCTGAATTGCTTGGAAGCTGCACATTCAGTTGCAGGTGAGCATACCTGTAATTCTCCATCCTTTCGTCCTTCTGCTGAGAAGTAATAAGGAACTAACAATAAATGATATTCGTTTCGTAACATTTCCTCAAATTACAGTTCGACTCATTATTGTTATTCGTCTGCGGCTATTGGTAAGCCGAAAGAGAAGTCGATTATGGCTGCCATTAATAAGAGTATGTATATGTACCCGAATGATACACCGATTTGTGCGCTGGACTGCGTTGATGCTTTCAACAGTGAGTTGTTGAGCTTTCATCTCAGCGCCTCTTTAAATTCTCCCGAGCATTCATTTGCCTAGCCGGTGGTCGTGTATCGTCGAGCGGAATCACGCATTCGTCGGCAACTCTGCTCTCCCCTCACCCTTGTCTCGATCTTCCCATGCACTCACGAGCAACCAGCGGCTAATGATTTTGAGTTTTTCAAGAAGCTGGCAATAGTCGGACAATAAACAGCCACTAAAGACAAAGTTGTAAGGAGTCTCGGAAAATTCGTCGAACTCAAAATGTTCCTACCTTCGATGCTTCACCAGTGCATCTGGGTATTTTGCTAGTAATTCTAGTGCTCAAATTGCGATTTCATTATGCGGAAATTGATTTGAGAAGCGCTTTCTCCATTTACAAAAAAAATCCGGTACTTGCTAGTATTAACCGAATGGTCATGGCCATTATTTAAATTGAAGTACTGAAATACCCCCTAGTGTGGAAATGGGTGTTGAAACATTCACACTCGTGCTTCTCGATGTAAATGTTAATATCCTTATCACTTTTCGAAGATATTTGCATATATTCCTTTGTTGCACCTTTATGATCACATTTTCAAATGATTATTTATGGCGATGCCACGGTCGTAAAATAAAAATGAGTCGTTGAAACCCTCCACCCCCTTCATTCCGCCTCCCCTCCACCCTCCCACCGCTCCCCTCAGCCGATTTTGATGTTTCCTGTTGAGAATAGATGAGAATTGTCGATCTCATTCTGCAATAATAAGTGTAACTTAGCGTGAATTAGAGTCTGTTGTCAAAAGGCGCTATATTCAGCAAGGAAGGTTCTATTTTTCTTTGTGAACACCCTAAAATTATGGCTCTTTCCTCAATAATAATTGTTCCTTTTTTTTGCAGTAAAAATGTACTCATCTATTCTCAGCGAATGAAGAAATAAAAAGTGGATATCTCACGAAGCGAATAGAAAAGAAATAAACTTGATTTCGATCAACTCATAGAGCATTTAGCTCTCTTCAGATGAACGTATAGTGAACTATGACTCATTAATTGAAATGAATTTTTTCTTCGCTACTTTCCTCATCGATTCACATATAGAGGGGAAATAACGTATTTGAGTATTTCAGCTCTTACGGATAAGGAAAAGAGATATGCATATTTTATGGCAAAAGCGTCTTTCGACGGCTCGCTCATCGTCTTTTGTCAGGTTACATATTCCACCCTGTTGATTATTTCCTCTTTTTCGCATAATTTAGGGTTTTGAGTGGAGCATTTAATGAGTTCTGCACATTGTATGCGATTTTATGACCTCCTCCTCTCCTCTCGGCGATATGGGATATTCTTTGAAGTATCTTCTAAGTATTTTTATGTGAGCAAGGGCCGCTACAGCTTATTTCAGTATTTTAGGTTTGTTGTAGCAATGAGTTGAGGGGAGATTATTTTGAGGTGTTCTTATGCTGCAAGTGGCCAAACTGAACAACACTTAATTTATGCGGACGTATAATTTGTCTAGAAGTTTCAAACGTTATTAGAGGGTCGATGTGGGCATGAAACCAGTGGAGGGTCGATGTGGGCATGAAACCAGTGGAGGGTCGATGTGGGCATGAAACCAGTGGAGGGTCGATGTGGGCATGAAACCAGTGGAGGGTCGATGTGGGCATGAAACCAGTGGAGGGTCGATGTGGGCATGAAACCAGTGGAGGGTCGATGTGGGCATGAAACCAGTGGAGGGTCGATGTGGGCATGAAACCAGTGGAGGGTCGATGTGGGCATTAGAGACAGAATCATTGAGGTCGAACGTTGTTATTTGTTTTTTTGCATTCGCTGCAGCTTGCCGAAATATTTTCACGCCAACGGAAATTGCTTTTGGTTAGTTTATTTAAGCAGCATAAATGTTGGAAGAGATAGTTTTATATAGTTTGTTTCATTTGGCAGTGAGTGATGATGCGAAGTGTCCACTTTGTCGATGAAATCAGCAACAGAAAAATTCGAAAGAAATCGTTGCACTGTCCACTTTGTTGTCTATAGATTGCGCAATACTTTTGATTGACGAAGCGGCTATCTGCAGGTGTCACCCGAATCTCCAGCATTATTTGTCATTCTCTATCGTCTCTTCTCTAGCGAATCGGTCGAGTCGCTGAGAAAGAAGTCTATCGATCTCAATTGGTCGGAAAGCGAATTTACGGCTTTGCTCGTCTATACTGCAGGCTTCTATGCAGACAGTGGGAATTACAAAGGATTTGGCGACACGAAGATTGTACCTGCCGTATCCCCTGTATGTTCTTTTTCGTCTGCTTTTTACACGGACGCTATTTATGGTTGAAGCAAGCAGTAAAGGCAGCACTCTTAAAATTAAAGATTCGTGCCAATTAACCAGCTAAATTTACAGCCACATTCACTCCTCCCTTTCTTTAGTCCACTTCCTTCCCTGAATCATTCTTCTTCAGGGAGCGTTTTATGCCGTCATTTAAAGCTGTTTGCGGACCGTGTTGAATATATCGTAATATTTGCTGAAGCTGAGTATCCAGTTGCTCCCTTTTTGCTTTTCCCGAGCTGTGCAAGGATATCTTATGTCCAAGGTGATGATGGTAATTTCAGGAAGTTAGTAATATCTGACAACAAAGCAGCTCACGTTTTGAAAGATATTCTTCCAGTTCACCTTTAGTCGGTGGTGAGAGGTAACTTCTTTCTGGGAAAGGTGCAGCTTTCGACATCTAACTTTTTGAGCCTAAGAATGCATATCAAAACTTCTTTCGGTGTTAATGAAGGAAATGCTGCTGTGCAGAGGAGTGTCATGATTGCTAGAATCACCATTCTTTGAACGCTCTTTGTTTCTTCTTTTCGTCACTTTCGTTAAGGTGCACAGTTTATGCAGCCGTGCACTCATTAAATGCTCATTATCATTTTCAGGATAAATTTAGTGCCTTACTGGAGAAGTCCGAGGCTGCCAAGAAGTATACGAATTTTATGAAGCTTTATCGTTCTATCGAAGAACATGTGTTTTCGCTGAAGGCGAAAGACTTAAGTCTAGGATTCCCAGATAAAGTTCGTTCTTTATTTCGGCATTGCTTTTTGCCATCTATCGTTTGTTTTTTGCCTTATTCCGTTTAGATTCCTATGGAAGGGAAGAGAAAAGTGAAAATTTGTGTTCAATACGATCGTTGGTAATCGTGTTTATTTGAAGCTCCGTCTATTATAATTTCAGTAAACGTGGAGGTAGAGGGGAAAAACGAAATTCGCTAGTCTTCACTGGCTATCATCTTTCCTTGTGAAATAATCTTGCCTTGTTGAGGAATTTTGAATGTTTCCGCTGTGTGGTGTGACTCTTTCCAAGATTTGATTTTTAAAAGCTTCCATTTTCATATGAACCGTTTGTGTATTTTTGCCACTCATTGTTCATTCTGAGTCGAGGACTACGTTCTTCTAATGTCGATTTCCTTTATGTAGTGGTGTTTTATTGTGGTATTTGTTGTTCAAATGAAGGTGTTTTGAAGGCTGTGACTGGATATCACTCAAAACTGGTAACGAAGGCGGATACAGATCTTATCGATCGGTACTTCAAGTCTAAACACATGGAAGGATGGAACACGAGACTTGTGAAGAAGATCGATGGGAACAAGACTTCATATATTGTTCGTCTTGCAAGTCTAGGTTCATTGTTTATTTATTTCATGTATTCAGTAAATGACAGATTCTTTTAGTCCATACGGCCAATAGAAGGGGCTTATAATTCAACTATGTCAGTTGTGTTTCACATCGAACGTTGTGGAATGTCTATCACATCTACTGGGTTTCGAGCGTTACAATAGGTATGAGTGGTGCAAACCTTATGGCTAGCTATTGTATGAGGAGGACACTGTTGAATGATATAGGTGGAGAATAAAAGAAAAGGTGGAGGAAAGAGGCATAAGTAACTGGGAGAAAAGGGAGGGAGGTGCTATCTTCCCCTCGCAGTGCTTCTTCCTTTATTTGATTAGGTGAACTGTGATTATGATTTCTTTGAAACACGCGAAGTTCTTTTTTCTTCTTCAGTTGTTTTTTTGACTTTTCGTCCTCTCCTACCGTTTTTCTTGTCGAGGGACGTCTTGGAAGAAATCATCTTCAGTCATCCTGGTATCGCTGACGATAAAGTCAGATGTGGTATTTCCCATTAAGCTGGTTTTGGAATGTACCGTAAAAGGGTCGCATTGATTTAGCGAAGAGCGAGCAGTCGCGGGAAGAATTCGAAGGGACAACCATAATAATCGAACGTGGCGATTATGCGCCTATTCTCTCGCATACTATTAAATCTCTCAAAGAGGCTTTGGTAAGCCTTAATTTCATGCATTCAGTCTATCACTGTATTGTATTGATCTTTAAACGAGGCCTTTAAGCGGAAATATGATCTGCATTTGTGAACTGAAGCGAAGAAAATTGTAAAGCAAACTTGTGGTGATGATTCACAGTTTATAGCTTATATTCGTTCTCTTCGCATCCTCCCAGTTTTTGGCATGCTAAGCATGCTAAAAAACCCTCCGGAATTTCGGGAATGGGTTTATTCGAAGTTACAAGATATGTTTATGGGGTAAAATATATGGATTGCAGGGATACGTGGCGAACGAAAATCAGAAAAATATGATCTCAAAATACATAAATCATTTTGAAACAGGCAATATTGTCGATCACATGGATGGGTCACGTTTCTGGATAAAGGATAAAGGGCCGAATGTGGAGTGCTATATCGGTTTCATCGAGAACTACAGAGACCCGGCTGGCACGAGGTGAGTTTTTAAGGGTGAAATTATGTCTGTATCCTCGGTTTCTTTTTCTCTCTTCGTTGTCGATGACTCAGAAAGAAGTACCTTGCCCTTATTGATGTAAGTGAGCCGCAGCGCCTGAGAAAAGCTACGACGCACCTTCTCAGTGCAACAGTTTATTACGGTGGTTCTTCGGCAACGGTGGAAATAGTTTCTCGAATGTTTTTTTGAGGAGGCCCTCAGAATTGACAGCGTCGCATTCCACTTCCAGCTATGCTCCTATCAGTTGATTCCATTGGTAATTGTTGTTGTCTAAGCGTAATGTTGACAACAGCGTTATATAGAAGCAGTTTCATAAGCATTGTTTATAGAAAAGATGCATTTAAATTCCTTCCTGGTACTTCCATCTATTTTGGTTGTCGATTTGGGCAATGCGATAGGATGCAGAAAGACATGTCCTTTCCCAAAGGCGTGCCCTATCAGCTGCTTTTTTCTTTTCTCCAGCTCTCATTTTGCAGTTTTTGATTATTCATTTACTAGACTGTATAATTGTTTAATCAATGGTTTCGTCTGCTCGATCATCGTTTTTAACGTAATCGGTCAATTTGTTTGCTTTATCGGTTTGTTCGAGTATGATTATGCACTAAAATATTGTTACTTCTGTTACCTGTTCATTATGAGTTAATATCACCATTATATAGAGTGTAGTGTTGCATGTGTGAGTCGATTCTTGTTTCTTTCCAACATAATATATTCTAGAGCGGAGTTCGAAGGTTTCGTTGCGGCGGTGAATAAAGAAATGACAAAGAAGTTTCATGAATTGGTTCGAAAAGCTGAAGAGCTACTCGTACGCTTGCCATGGGACAAAGAATATGAGAAGGACAAATTCCTGAGGCCCGATTTCACGTCGCTAGATGTCATCGCTTTCGGAGGCAGTGGAATTCCGGCCGGCATCAATATTCCCAATTGTGAGTGCGTTTGCTTTCTCGTTAGTTTAAACAGCCTTGGCAATTTGTTGACTTCAAAGTTTCTTCTAATCTGCGTCCTAAAAACTCGCATGCAATCAGTGATGACTTTACAGAATTATGTCTCTCAGGCACAACATTACTCTTTGCCGGGATCATACCTTTTGGGAGGTTTTGTGATGAATGTGTATACGCGCAAGAAATACGCCACTTCTCATTATCAGTGTTATCTATATTTTTGCGTGGCATACTGAAGACGCCACTTTTAAGCGCGCATGAAGGGAAATGCGCATGTGCTAGGAAAGTAATAATTCCGGCTCTTAAAGAATTCCTTCCAATGAAAAATCTGAGGGCTACACTGAGGGAGTTCTATCGGTGAAGGCAGAAAAATGTGACTGCTCTACCTTGCAAATGAAACAAAGAGTTTCCTCCAAGGGGAGAGAGGGGATTCTTGTCGAAAGAAGATTTGGTGATATTTCGGAAGACATGAGGAGTAGGCTTGGTGAGGACAGTTTTCGACTTCTTGAAACATTTTAGTGGCTGTTAAGCCGTTCGAGAATATTTCTGAATTCCATTGTTTCTTATGGGGAAGTGTGAGAGAGCTGCTGGGCCTAGAATGCATCTTCAGAATAAACATCTGCATGGATGAATCAGCTGCTTCGCTGAGTAGTTGTAATTGGTTTTATATCAGCGTTTTACTAGTTGTTTGTGCTGACGATCTATGTCAGATAAAAGTTTTCGTGGGGAGAAGGACGCTTTGGAGGAATTTTTGGCTTTTCTTTGCCGTAGTTTGGCTCACTCGTCTTGCACTTTTCCTTCGTTCGGTGATTTGGTACCAATATCCACCAACGTGATCACCTGTGACTTAACATTGCAGTGATGAAATTTACTCATGTAATCGGTTCTCATTTATTCTTTTTCACGCAATGGCATTGATCGCATAATGTGTTCTTGTGCCGACCCAGACGATATCGGGGGCACGTGTGAGTCGAGCAGAGGTCGTTTGCGTGTCCTTGGTTGTTTTCATGTTTGGCGGTGGTAGTGCCACCGTGCAAGCAACTGTTGTCCCGCTTGTACGCTAGCATACCGGCGTCGACAGACGGTTATCGGCTTTTGCCAGCATCTAGTTTGGTTTATAGCACTGCAGCTAGCCACAAAAAGCCTGTTTGCACTTTGCTGACTGCTTCTGCCAATCTGCTTTCGAGTTGAAATTATGTCATGATTTAAAAGAAGTGACTTTAGATGTTCGGAAATGTGAGTTGAGAAAAATGGGTATGGCGTATGATTTGAAGTAAGATGAATTTTGTAGTGTAAGTTCCACATAGTGTAAATGCAATGTAAATTTCAAGTGAAAGGACTAAGAAATGTACGTCTCCAAGAAAGAAGAAATCGCAGAACTTCTTAGTTGAGCCAATAGATAGGTGCATTTGCGCGTGATAGTTGGTCATAGAAAGCCTCAGTGTTGTATGTGCAACTACAGTGATCTCTTATCAGATGACGCAATCCGTCAGAATGAAGGCTTCAAAAACGTTTCATTGGGCAACGTCATCGCGGCGATGCCAAAGCAGAAAATCAATTTTCTCGTAAAAGAAGACGAGGTAGGTTGTTGATTGTTTCCGTTCCAATCTTTTGCAGCCTCTTCGTAAATCTATTTACTCTACATACTTTATTTCGTTCAGTAATTGCGTTATGATTGCACCAAAGTATTTGTTCTTTAATGCTCTTATCCAAAAAATCGTTCCGTTGGGCGTGAGGAAATTATTTGGTTGGGTTTTTAAGTGGTAAGGTGTGGAATATTTATGCGTAAGCATTTAAGCGTGCATCTTAATAGCTATGGGAGCGAGATGGTTGATTCTGTTGCATTGTTGCTTTCAATTTGTGCATAAATACGACCTATTTCAGGCTTATACGTCATGGGAACAACATTTCTTTTTCTTTTGTTCTATGGGTGTACCCTTCTTTCAGCAAAGAATGAGATATTGTTTCTCATTCGTCTGACATAGAACGTGTTCGCTCCGTTTTATGTCAAATTAGAGGTATTGATAATGTGTCATTAGGGGATTTTAGGAATTGTTGCTCAAGTATCGCAAAGAGGCCTTCGAGATGCAGGTCGGTCTACATGAATTGCTGGGACATGGAAGCGGAAAACTTCTTCAGAGAAACAAAGATGGAACCTTCAATTTCGACAAAAATCTTAAAGATATGTTGACGGGAAAGCCGGTTTGCTTTTTGTTCTCTTCTTTCCTTTTTTAAGGTTTCCTGTTTTTTCACCATTCTGCTTCCTTACTCAGTTTTTTTTTTTTTTTGAGATTATTGTTTTCCTCGATTTCGTGAAAGCTTTAGAATTAAATGTTTTTTCATTCCACCATTCAGAGGAGGAGAGCCACCTTGATCTTTATTTACTTATATTGTGACTTCCAAGCAGTTCGTTTGATTTCTTTTTGCATCAGTGTTTGAATGTTGGATGGAAATGTTTCATTTAATGGGCATCTTTTGAATTACTTGAACTTCACCTTTGACCTTTTATTGTCGACATTCAGTGCTCCCATTATTCGCATCTCTTTGCTTGCCCTAGTTTATTCAGCTAATAGGTGCAGAAGGCAGGGCACACAATGGAAAGTTTTATAATTGCTTCCCACCTAGTTCCATCTTTCAAAGTAGTCATAGGGTCCACTGTATAATAGTGTTGAGCTACTTCTTCGTATGCAAGAGTTAGTGGTTGATTTTTATGAAATCAAAAGACGTTTCATATTCCATTCTTGACTTACACCTAAAGTTTTAATAGTTGCATTTTACACTTAGCCGTTAGAATTAAAATTGTCGTGATGGAAGAACTCCAATCTCGAAAGCTTTATCCGCTGCAATGCTCGTTATTTAAGAATTGAACAAAGGAGATTAACTGCTTCTCTCTGACAGCTTCCACTTGTGCTGTTTTCAGGTGTCCAGTTGGTATGAGCCAGGCGAGACGTGGAGTTCAAAGTTCGGCGCATTGTCGAGCGCATACGAAGAATGCCGTGCGGAAGCCGTTGGATATTTCCTTTGCACTTACCCAGATGTATTGAAGTAAGTGTCGGCTATGTTTTCAACGTTTCAGTACAAGCTTCAAAAACGATGCGTGAAGCTGGATGAGATGTTCCCTTTCTCGTGTTCCGTCTTCAGGAGAAGAGACGAGAAATGAGAGGAGGAGATAATTGATAAGAAATTATATCTGTTTTGAGAGGCTTTAATGAGCAAAGGAGAGCAACAAATTTGTCGCTTATGTTTGTCATATTTAATAACTCGAGGACATATTTATACCTTTTAGAACATTCAGTATCCGAAGCTTCAGTGAGAACATGATCGAATTTGTTGCACTGTGTTCTGTAGAAGATACGTTAATACCTTAAGTGCAGTGATTCATTGTGGTGCAGGTGTTTTGTTTCATTCTGTTATCTGTAGGTAATCTTCTCCTGGACTTATTTCTCATAATATTTTGGTTTCAGATTTGACCGTTAAGCTAGGTTAGATCTCAGTCTTGTCAGACGTTAAAAGAATTACCGGATATGGTAGAGGAAGGGCTTCAACGAAGAGGGGGGTATATTACAGTTTTACTAAAAAAGCATGCGTTCTTTCTGGGGAAGGGGGAGAATGAATAGATTTATCGAAATATGAAGCAAGTTTTTTTTTTGCTTGGTTTATTTTAGAATCTTTGGCCACGAAGGTGAAATGGCAGAGACCATAAAGTACGTTAATTGGATGTCCGAGGTTCTTGCTGGTCTTCTCGTATTGGAGTTCTATTCGCCGGATACAAAAAATTGGGGACAGGTTCGCATTTTATGAAAGTGTCTTGTTGTTAAATTGACTGTGCCAGGGGAATAGTTGCTGTGAAAATAACCTGGATTGTGAGATTTAATGGTCTATCGTCAGAACGATGGCGTTTTGCATCCAGTTGTTTTTCTGGAGGGATGTCCGTATTCAGAATGACGCCAGCATAGCTTATTTTATTGATTTATGTGGCTCATTGAATTGGAACTGAAATTTCTCGTTGTGATTCGTTTCTCAGATCTTTTTTCATAAGTCCCTGCACTCGTTAAAGTTTGTGCAGATGAAAACTGTTAATGCACTTTGCCCTAACAGCGTCAAGGCGATATTGAAAAATGAGGTAGGTGATACGCAAATGTTACCTACACTTGCTCTGTGTATTGAATAACTTACACTGACTTGTGTCTGCACACCATATCCTGAGAAAAAGGAAGTGATCTCTTAGTATAGTTTCTTCTGTGAATCTCCGAGTGATTTGTATGCTCTGGGCACTCATTTGAGTTTATGGTGGTCATAAAGCACTCATATCGAAATACTGAACGCGATGTCAGCGAACAGAGGTTCGGCAAGTTTCAGCGTCATATTGAGCGAGAAATATGAAATCCGTATAAGCCATAAATTAGACCAAAATTTTGTGACGTTTATTGTACTTTAAGTAGTTTTGTTTCAGGCACATTGTTTTGCTCGATATACCCTTCTTCAAGTTTGCCTTGAGGCGGGCGATGATTTTGTAACGATAACGGAAAAGAGTGGAGAAGATGGGAAACCGGATCTGTTATTTAAACTTGATCCGAAAAAGATCGATAGCGTTGGGAAGCCGGCCGTTGGAGCGTTCTTACGCAAGCTTCAAGTTGATATTTTTTTTTTTATTTAGCTTTTGATTTTTGACATCTTATTAGTTCGTTGTGCGCTTTGTGAACTAAATATTGCTCGCGTTACTAGAAAACACATCGGTGGTGAAGAACGTGCAATATAACTTTGGAAGAGATTGCTTATTGGAGTGGTTATTTCTGTAGCAACGGCATATGTTGAACGAGTAGTATGGTTCGGCTCCGGATCACTCCATTTCTTTAAGAAAGGAGGATTTATGAGATTCTTTTCGAAAGCTCACTCGTTCATTGCAGTTTCAGTTAAACTGCCAATGCAGCGTTCATCCTAGGATCCGTTGTTGCATAAGTTCGTGAGCATCAGTTTAAGGGTGGGAAGTTGTTTTGCTATGCATATGCAAGTACCTTAGTTGAATGCACGCGAAGCCTTCCCACATTAGGCTTGTTCTTTTTTCTCAGATTGTGAAATCTCATCGAACCAAGCAGCTGCGCGTTCTGAAAAATAAATAAATAAACCTTATTCTACTGCGAAAATAAAGGTAAGAAACGTTTCCAGAAGACTATGCCTTTAATGAATTGATATTGTGAGTATCATTTTGCGGTACTCTCAAAAATAGATTCCATTTTACAGAAATTTGGGCACGGTTGTGTTTAATTATGGGACTTCATAACAGTTCATTTTCAGCAAAAAAATTATCGAACATTCTTAATTAATTCCATCACAGTCTTTTTTATATAAATAATTAGTGGGGTGCGTGCCCCGCACAAGTTTTTGTGCACAGTCCCAGCTGTTCAAGTGGGAAAATGGCATTGTGTTATGCCACCACGAGTTCATAGATTTGTGCTCGTTTATCCAATAGATGTTGTGCTCGCACGCGCAGTAAGAGGTTGGAGTACGTTCGCATTGCGTTTGTAGAAACGAGGGTAATAAATTCATGTCGTTACCTCTATAGATTCAGGGAGATTAGCAATAAACAAACGACGGGCGTCACAATGCAGCTAAACGTCATTTCAGGCTTACAAGTCAACTGGCGATAGCGTAGGTGGGTCGAAGTTTTTCAACGAAGTGGGAGCTGTTAAGGCGAAGAACTTGAAGTGGCGTGAAATCGTAATTGCGCGTCGGCAGCCACGTAGAATGTTCTTACAGAGCAACACTGTATTGAATGAGAAAGGTGAGTGGGATCGGACCTATGGATAATTTAGATTAAATGTTTATGATTTTCATCTGTTGAAGAAAACGTTTGGAGGTGCATCATGGATTGCTGGTTGCCAAGTGTGCCACTCCTAGGAAGTATAAACAGCCCGTTGCGGTGGAATTGACGTGCATTGAATAGAGCAGTAAATACTCCACAATGACATATCTATTATTCCTGTGCATGACCGACCATCTCTGTTTATTTTCTGTTTGCTCGCCTAACGAGAATTGTCCCTTTCGATGTTGTTTATGTTTTATGGAAATTGAAACTCTCGTGATGGTTTTTTTTGTTTTTGCATTATTTTTTAAAGAAGTTACGAAAGTGAATTGTATTTTCATCTTCTTGCAGGAGATGTGGTTTTAAAGACGTACCCGGAGACATTTGAAGGTATTATCCAGTCAGTTGTCGACCGCTATTCGCCCCAAATAGTCGCCGATTTGGAAGCACTGTGGTGTGGCGATCCGCATTTCTCTTTGACTCATTAATACACCATGTGATGACGCTGCATTGTGGAGACATGTGAAACAGATTGTCTGATATAAGGCAGAAAAGGCCACTTCAGCTGTTTAATAGGTTTCACAACCAGAAATTTGAGTATTTCGAACGGGGTAGGTTGGCGAAGGGCTAGCAAAGTTCTTGACTTAGTGACAGTGACGTGCCTGCAGTACCTGCAGCTATGTGGTCATCAGTATTGTTGAATTTTTTTCCGAAAGGTCTTGATGCGTTAGCTATTTCACTTTATATGTTGGTCTTCCACCGTTTGAAGAGGAACAGATGAAATTGAAATGCTGCTGCTACTTTATTTCCTTTTCTTTGAGCACGAGAGGATGTTTACATTATAAAATATAGCGAGTACGGGACATATCTGAGAATTCGACTTTGCATTTTATTTGACTTAGATCCGATTATCCACTGTAGGTGCATTACGTCGAAACGAACATCGCCAGCGTGTTATGTGGCCATAATTTACGACTGCCTGATCCTAGCTGCTCCTTGGTGCTTACAACGATGCATATTTTTGTGTTCATTATTATTTACAGGTGTCCGTCATCGTATTTTTCTGGGTCCCCTTTCTTCAGCCTCCTTGCTCATTTGTTGTTATTGAGGTGCGTCTCGCATGGGCTTAGCGATGGTGATTTTTTAAACGTGTTATTTCGTTAATTTTCATAAGGCTTGAATGCAGCAACGCATTCCAAACTATTCAGAAGTCGACAGGTCGAAGTAAGCGCTATGTTTTTTCTGAGTTTAACAATTAGCTTGACCTTGAACTTTACCCGATTAGTCATGCGAGTGCCAAATGAAGCAAAAAATCTCTGTAATGGCCTGGTCATCTATGATACTCTTCTTTTTTTGCATGTTTTTCTTAACGTTTGCTCTGTTCAGTATGGAAGTACGCGGTGGTAAAATAAAAGAATGTTCGTAGACGCTTTTTAATTGACCTTTGAAAAGGACTGAGAACTTGCAGAACATTTCCCGTTATCTTTCTTGGACACAGCAGTTGTTTTTTGCTCGTAGACGCTGTTTTGCTTAGACCTAGAAAGGTCTAAGCAAAACAAGATGGTGGGATATTCTTTAATTCAAATGTAGGACTGTCATTTTCAAAGAAAAAATGGAATATCGTTGCTTAGCCAAACGGCTAGGGTCGCTTTCGTAATGGGCTGGTATAGGCCGCATGGATCAGACGTGAGGAACCACGAACAAGTTGCCGATCACATGCTTTCGGGCAGAGCACAAGTGATAATCGTTGGGTAGAGCAAGTTTTCTGCAAGCGCATTGAGGCAAGGGTCGACGCACAGAAAAGAACGGCATGTTTGCTTACGAAAACCAGTGTGTCTGCAGTTTCGCACGCGAGTGTCGTGCTTGCTAACGTCGGTTCGGGTCGTAGCGGTGCACGATTAGGCAGCGAAGTGGCTCAAATGTGAGGAGTGGCCGATGCTTACTGGCGCAGAGGTGGCAATATTCGTGCCAAAGCTCGAAGCGCGGTCCTTGCTACCACTGTGTTGCCTCCTTCAGCTTAGTGTTGCCGATTTTCTTAAGGTTATATAAAAACCTTAACATCTAGCCTCGTTGTCCGATGACACAGCATCTGAATAAACCTCAAAAGAGGACTTTACAAATCCTTCAGGGAAAAATTAAGGATGAAAGGCCAGAATTTGAACTCTACACCCTAACAACAGTTGGAACTGTGCTAGTGACGATAATCTTTCAGGATGAGTTATGCATATTTGCATTTTTCGAAATGCCTTGTCAGTGGGATTAGAACACCGCAACCTTCCATGGAAAACAGAATTGATCCGAACGCGAGGGGCTCAGTATTTATATTTACAAGGAAAAGCCTAGACCACTAGCCAGTAGTAATCTGAGGTTCATGTGGACCATATGGCATTATTTATGGAGAACTTCTGACTGCAGACCTCAATCACTTGAGGATTGCGTCGAATTTGCTTTGCGGAATTCATAAAATCATGCAATGGACTAAAAATTTTGAGACCTTCAGCAGGAGATTTGGTTCCATTTCAGAATTGCTGGAGACATCGTTTAGTTCACAGAAGGAATAAAATATGACATAAAGCGTTATCTTTACAACGCCAACTGAAATCCGCTCGGAGGAACTATCAGCATTGTTCACTTGGAGGTTCCATTCATATAAGAACGCTCTCACCCACTTGACTAAACAGCTGATAGGTATTCATGATAGGCCGTGTAAAGGATTCTCTCGTAATCAATATATACGACTTCGGTTTGAATATGAGAGTCCAATGCAAGTAACGAATCGTCTAGATCGGAGACGAATAGCGGCATCCCGCATTGGTCAGGGATGGAACTGAACTGTGGGAGCTTAGAAGATCGCTTCGAACCAGAATCATTTAATATCTCATTTCTGATGATTATCTGGAGAACCTCATAAATGTAGGCTATGAAGGCGTCAAGGTTTTACAGAGGTGATGCGTGACTTGTTCAGCAAAGCTGGAACGAACCCATATTCCAATGATGAGGGAAGAGAAGAACAAGAGAATGAATGCAGGAAAGTACCAAAAAAAGCATGAAATTGTGAAACGGAAAGAGGATAACGGTTACCCTGAGCGAAAGCACATTACTCCGTTCATGAATAATTTCGAGAGTTGAGGCTGTCACTAGCACCAGTAGAACAGAAGTGCTTGTTGCAGTACAAAGAAACGTTACGTAGCAAACCGTTCCCTTCCGTGAAAGCGTTTAAGGAGACGAAGTTGGTGACAACTAAGACGTTTGAGGCAGCATAGTGCATTCTGTGGACAATTCACTATAGCTGCCTGAAGTATCATGCGGAAATTTTGATTGTTTTATTTTGCTTTTCCTTCGAATCCATAATTCTTTTCCTTCGATATTGTTTCAGCTGGTCGTCGTACCAGTGCGTTCGCCGTTCGCCTGAATCATCATAACCTCGGGGAAGTTGACGAATTTGTGTTTCATTGACTCATTTTCGACCGTTTCGCTCGGATTCTTCATTTTACTCGTCTGGCATTGTGGTTTACGTAGGTTTTGCTTATGAAACGAAGTCTCCACAATGAGAATTATTCCGCAGAAAAGATGTTTATCTGTACCCGACTTGTGAACACCGTTGCTTTTAATGATACGTATTATGCACAGCGCTTTCCAAATTCATTACTTACCTCTGAATATAGTACTTTCGATAATTGTGGTACATGTCACAGAAATCGAAATGATTCGCCGCCACTTTTTTACATGCAAGTAATTTGTCTTACAACGAGAATCAATTTCTTCGTAAAATAATCGTTGCAAAATGACTCCGCCTCGAGTATAACGATGAATCGGGTCGACACACATAACCACGAACCCAGAGGCACCGGAGAGGTGGAAAGAGACCGCGCGCGTTCTCGCGAAGCGGCGCAATCGACAAGCTGACTATGCGAGCGATTTAAGAAAGCAATCGCTCGACGAATTACGGAAACCCCATCACTGACTCGAAATGGTGACAGATTCCATTTCTTAACAAGACCGTCGGTCTCTTCTAGAGATGTGAGCAATCATCGGAAATCTCAGTTATGATATGGACCGTGCGAAAAGACGTTATATAAGTGGCGCAAGTTTTATGTTGCTTCAATTATGAGCACTTAATAAGTGATCCTCTCTAAGTCTTGAAACATCGCTAGTTTAGTGCTACTTCAATTGATAGCTTGTTGTGGAGGAAACCGGGGATGCGCTGTTCATGTCTGATGAGTTGGCGAGGAGAAGGATATAAGGAATATGGCCTACGGAGCCAAACTGTAGCTATTTCTTCGAAGTATACTTGTCAGCCGGAGGAGGAGCAAAACAAGGAGACATTTGCTCCCTAGTATCCTTCTTATCAGCTTTCGGAGAAGTCTTAAAAAGATGAAGACTGCAGATGGTTTCAACGTACGCAGCAGATAACTCCAAATGCCTCTCTTTGCGGACGAAGTGGTACTCATCGCCGATGACCGAAGAAGCTTGCACTATTCACTGAACGAGCTCAACAAGAACCCTGAGAAAATTGAGCTCAGTATTTGCAAGACTATGATGGGCTGAGTAAATCTTCCAGTGGTAACCGAGAGACGTAAAACGATCATGCGGCAGATCGGAACAAAGAGAGAGGATCCGTTGATGGGCTTATATGTAATTACCTGGACGCGGAGGGCTCAGGATCGCTATAGTTGAAAGAGTTGCCTGCTGCATCGATGGGGAAAACTATAAAATCGACGAAATTACGGCTGTTTCAAGTATTCAAAGTGAACTAGCCTTGCCAGACTCCGTCCATCGCAGTGTACGTATAGATGTCTAAGTCGAAGCATAGCGCTGCAGCTATCGAATCAATGTAGGCTCTCCAACGCAAAAGTATCCACAGCGTTCAGCGTTTCGTCCTGTTTCAATTACAGCACTTCGCCCACACTGTCGCACGGGGTGATGTATATGAACATCTCTGAAATCCACTCACACTCATTTATGATCTGGACTCTCATTTTGAAGCATTGTTTAGGGACTGGGCTGGAGCAATGAATTATTTTGTAACATTCAAAACGATAAATATCCAAAGCGCTGTCTTCTGCTCTATGTAACGATGATGGGAATCGATAACTAAGTGATAATATCCCGGTCTCTTGATGCAACACGCGAATGCTCTGAAAGGTTGAAATGAAATGCTCGCTATCAAATGCTAACGCTGCATTCCATGTTAGGAGCCTTTCTTGTACTCAGTAGAGACATGCTTGGAGCAATCCTTAATATCCTAACGCCACTTTACAAAAATGCGTCGCCTATTAACTTTCCGGAAGTTTAGCACTTCATACGGTTTATACCGTCAACAAACTTCCGATCCCCTTTAACTGACTTAATAATAGGTTACATTGTCGAATGCGCAAACTTTCTTTCGATATGTGATGTCCTTGGGACACTTCCGATGCGAGAAACCGCTTACCATGATGCTGGGTGTCAAAACAATTGCCTTCGCCTCTAACTGCACCGCCGACCATTCTCGATCGACTTGGAATGAATAAGAGTCTATGGACAGTTAATCTGCACATGAGGCAAGTACTTCTTCCAAACATTTTCAGCCACGCTACATTAGTGATTCGAAATGAATGCTCTTCATAGCCCCATCTTCTTTACGATCTTCTCCACAACCCACGAATTGGCTTCTCTGGCTAGAGCTGTGCACTTCAAAATGACTGCTTACATTGGAGGTTTCCTGCTTTGTAACCACCGGCGGTCGTCCGCCATATAATTCGCAACTCCTTGAATTAGGAGCATGTCGTCTTCGAGCTGCTTTTTCCTTCATAATCCTGACGGGTATACGTCAGAGAGCAATTGCTGCATGTAGTCAAGGTATAACTGATAATGCAACTAACTGCTGGCTTTTTTAGCATCAGTCGAACTTACAATGCTCGTTGTCGGTGTGCCTGTAGAGGAAAGAAATGAAGTGGAGCTGTGTCAAGCTGAAGAATTCATAACCCGAGCATATGTCAACCGCGTGAAAGACCCATTAATGAAGAGCCAAGACGAGTTCGAGAACGATTCGGTGGTTTCATTAGATCGTTGAGGGTCGTTTCATGGATTCACCTCACCAATAGGAAGAGTGTCACGAATGCCCGACAATAACGCGACATTGAAATCTATGGCCGTTGTGCGTCACATGAGAACTTCATCTCATAGAGAATATCTTGTTTTTCTCTCAGCTTGTTGGTGGTTCTCATAGACCACTGAATGCTCTGTAAAATTTGCCGAAACTCGGTCAATCGAATTTTGTTCCCTTAAGATATTTCTTCATATATTGCCACATTTTTATTGGCAAGTGATCACTATTGCGCCGATCTTTGAAGACGCGTGCGGTCTCTCTCGGTCTCTCGTTGCGCGTGCGTCTGTGGCTAAGTATACCGACGCCTAATGAATTCATCGAAGGGGATTTTTTCGCGATCGTTTAGTGATTGGGGTATGATTTTTGCAAGGTTGCGGTTTGAGAGTAAGGAGTCTAAGATTACAAAGGGAGGACAAAGGTGGGAAAAAGGAGTTGGGGGAGGGGGGGGAGGGGGAGGGGAGGGGAGGGAGTGATGAGGGGGGTTTGTACTTGGTCTTATACCTTTGAGATTTCGTAACCGATCTGCGATGCAGTCGATTCGTCGATATGACATTTCTACCTGTACAGTTGCTATATTGGCTCTTTTTTATGGTAGTTCTTTGGCTCACCGATGTTGATTTGATGTGAAAGAGCTGAAATCGAGAAAAAACAAAGGGAATATTATGATAGAAAGAGGATAAATGCTTCTCTGTGATTGTGTTGTATTATGTTTATTTAAATAGAAGTGGCCTTGAAGACTTTTCCCCTCCTATAGCATTTCTCCTTTTCCCTCCTTCTTCGCATACTTAATTAATGATTTATATTCGGGGAGGGGGGGACGGGGGGAAAGTTTGTTTACCGATGGAATAATGGTCGGCGGGCGTTTCCACTACGTGATGCGCTTTCCTAGTTTGCTTGTCGATATACGCACTATATTGGTATCATACATATATGTAATTCGACATTATTATTTTACCTACATAGGTAGGGATGCTTTGCGAAGCGTCGTAGTTAAGTTGGATGAAGCCTTTGAATAATAGAAGTGAAACATGATAGGCTCTATCTATTTTCTTATTCAAATGGGTAGTGTTCGTATGCCATAGAGTATCCGTTGAGATAGACTCGATCTACAGTTATGGTACTAAAGTTCGAGTGTGCTTAATTAGGCGTTTAGGAGGAGGAGAGCGTCTACATTACTCTACTTGCAGCGGGGAACTCTTCAACATCATTGCTTTTTTTTTTCGCTCTTCGAATAGGCGGCGTTATGATGATAAGGGTACGACGTTTCAGAACGAACTTTCCAGCTTTAATTTTCTTTTTACTTCACTTTCATTTGTCGAGTGTTCACTATAAATGCTTTATTATTTCGCCTACGAGTTCTAATTGTGTTCACTTCATATCACGTATCGGTGATGGGGAGGGGACGTTGACTGTATGCAACGAACTTTCTCTTCAGCACATATGTTATCACCTATGATTGCATTGCTGATTATTAGGGAGCCCTAAATTGATAGCCGCTATCAGCGATGTTTAAAGGATATTCGAGAGTGAGGGGCGAGAATTCTACCAGTAAATATGCCCTCTGTTTAGTAATTATTAATTAGCATAGAGTGCATTTTCATTAGTTCGTATCGTCCATCTCATTTTGTAAGTAACACCTGCTAAAAACTGGATGAATATATCATGGTGTTGGATGATAAGTAGCGGTAACTCTCTTATGGAGAATTTCATGTTATTGCTGTAGATGTTTTTGAAATGGAACGCTGTATTCATCGAGGTATAGTTGCTGCAGGAAAGAAAATAGAAGGCATATACGATTGCATTAGCTGATAACAGCCACAGCTTAATCGGCTAAGTCTTTCTGTAGATCACTAGGAATGCCTTAAAGATATGCTTGATGTTGTGAAGGCGATCCTTGAGTCCAGTATAATCGTTCCTGTTGCAGAAGCCGGATGGAAATTGCAACGGCTAAAAAAAAGGCCGCAGAAAACCTCACCCATTGTTTATTGAAGAAGTTTTCTCAATTCCCAGCAAAGTATTGCTTGTATGATAGAATAATTGTGGGCATTAGGTATTGTTTTTGCATTTTTACACATCATTGAGGAGAGTTGTAGCAATACTAGATAGGGAGACCTTTACCTTAGCCTTGAATGGGATTGTTCCGCAACGTTGGCAGGGGGGATTTTACCACCTCCATGATGTGATTATGAATTCACTTGTGCGGTTTAGCGGTCATTATTTTCGCCGAGCGTAACATCTGTTATAATTGAAACAAGGTGCTGGAAGATCATTTTTAAAGACCACCCATCTTGAAGTATCGTTAATTGTGAGGCGTGATATGTGTTGTACGATATGTGTACGATCGCTTTTGAACAGCAGTATAGCTTTTGCTTGAGGCGCAATGATGGGTGACAATCGTCATGCGGCAATCGAACTCTCAGGTGCACAATCGACTTTACTAAGCCGCTATCAGGTGTGTTTTTCGCTATTCTTCTTTATTTATTTTATCTGTGAAAAAGTCGAGGATGATTTCTTAAGAGGGTATTGCTTTGACGTCACGATATCGCAGAAAATATTTCTGAGATGGCTGTGCTAAATTCAGCTAACTAATGTAAAGAGCTCGAGTAAAGTTAGCAGAATTCCTGTATAATTTGCTCGAGTTGCAGGGCTTTTTCTTCTTTCCGCAGGTTTTATCACTTTGGGTGCTGTCATTTGGTGCGTCATGAATCGATCTTGTAATTGTGCTTGTGCCGTTTCATCTCTCTTCTTCATTGCGCATGTCGTCCTCCGACAGCTCCACCGAATGCCTACTTGTCTTCTTGATAGGAGAGTAGTTAGGCTGTGCTATTGTGCTCAAACTCCATGTTGGAGCATCATGGACAACTGGAATTCAGTAGTTTTAAGTAGTGCCTTTCCGGCTATATTGGCCTTCCGAAAAAGATCTTCAGGTGTCCTCGGAAGTCAGGAGCTTCCAAGTCTGATTCTGGAGCCCGTCATTCTTACCTTTAAACTCTGCACCTCTTACCGTCTTTTCAGAGCTCTGTAAGCTGAATGAGGATTGAATTCATATCCTGAGCTGCAGTCTTCGGACGTCCAAATTTCAAGGAGACCTCAATTTTAGTCTAAGGGCTTCAGATGTCAGCCTTAACTGAAACGTTTCTGTGGATGATTCCTTATTTTTTATGTTTCTGCAGTCTTCTTGGATACTCCAGTAGACCCTCTCAGACATTCAGACATCGAGTACGATAAAACATCTGGCTATATTGCTTAATACAACCTTCGTTTGTTCTCAGTTAAGTGCTTTGACTATTTCCGCCGAGAAGGGTCTATGTTTCCTGTTAGATAACAGGACCTCGGCTGGCTTCATTAATCCAAATTTTCGGAACCTTGGGAATATTTTCGTTGAATTTTCGGACTGATCACTCTCCCACCTTTGCTCACAAAAAAATAAAAGAAATTACCCGATTTGCCATCAATTTATGCAAATTTTTGCCCAACTTCGGCTTATGTGGTGGGGACTTATGTTGCATGAAAAACGGTTGAACTTCATTTACGATGCGTTTAGGCGTATCATCAACTAATAACTTTCAAATACTACACTTCTCATAACCTAGGTGATGGCTTCCTTGTCCTCTATAAATGTTGTCCGTTAAAGTGCGTCTTTCAGATTTCGAAGCATTACTTGACCGACTGCATAGACGACTGCAGACTTGATGTATTTCCTGGAACTCATGAGCTAAAAGTATACCTTCAAGACACTTGCAGTTGCGAAAGAATATTACCGATGTTTGGGCACGTTGTTGTTGTAATTCTGTGTAGCTGATAATGTATGTGGAATTTTAGGCGAGCGGGAAGATCGTATTCATGCTGCATCAGTTTTTCGATAAATGTTGTTCGATGGTGAATGGGTTTACAGGAAATTGCGAATGAGGAGGACAAGCGTCGAGCAATTGAAGTGCTCTCGTCTGTCGACTGGGATCTGCAAAGGGCAATAGAGATTCGTCTTGCCGGCGACTCTACTGAAGACGATCATTCTGCAGAGTATGGTACCTCAGCTCCTGCACATGATGTGGGACGAATGATGCAGAGCGGGTTGGTACATTTCGTTTGATGTTACCTGCTTGAGCCTGCTACAGACTCGCAATGCATTGCAATTTGTTAAGGATAAGATTGGCTCCTCTGGTCGATGAGGGGCTGTACATGACTGCCACTTCCTGACCTCATTTTTGACAACGATAGGCAATTCCAATTCTCGTAGCATCGAAAAGAGCACAAAAGGTCGTTATTCGTTGTCCAAGTTAAGCCTTGTGAAATAAAACGTTATGTATTTAGCTCTTCAGATATCGATGTTGACAATGTAAGGTTTGAAATCTCATGCCATTACGGATGTTGTGGTGAGGCATTTGGAGATGCCAGTGATTATAGAATCATATGCGAAAGTGAGAGAGCGAGCTCTTTGGTGATTATGGTGTTTAAGCGCTTGAAAAGTGGCGTTAGATTAATGTCAACTTAAGAATGATATCATGTATGAAGCTGATGTGACTTCGTTAAGCAAACTCGCTCTCAAAATCTCCGACTTTTCTCGTTGTTCACAACCACATTATTTTCGTCGATTCATTTGTTTCACCTTTCGTATTTATAAGTGATTGGAGCAGCGGTACTCCTCATCGTTTCAGTTTCAGCGTCGACATTTGTCGCATACAAAAAGTGAAAAAATCGTTGCGCTAGGGGACCATCAGAAAGGGACAATTCTTTTGCTTTGATTGGGATTAAAGAAAAAATTGAGTATGGATATTCGTGGACAGTTAATCCTATGCTCAAGTATATCCGCACTGTTTCGAAGTGTTTATTATATGCACGCAAATTAAAGTTAAATTCTCGTTCAATGCAAACGCCTTATTGGTGCGATCTAAGAGTTATAGGATATAATTTTTTTTTTTTTTTGATATTTCGCAATATCATAGCAAATCGAGTTTATCCCATATAATATTAGGCTCTGTAGCGATCGTTTCTTGTCTTTGTTTTGATATTTCTTATTGTTTTTTTTTTGTCGCTTTTTAAATGTAAAGCTTCATGCGACTGTCTTTCACACACTCAATGAATAAAGAAAAGTTTTCAGCACATCATAATTTCAACATTCTTTTTTACGTAAGTTCTTCTAGCTTTTGAACTGCAGTGTTGGGAGGACCACATAAACTACGAGTGGGTTTTTGTCGAACAATTTCAATAAATTACGAGTAGTGTTCAGAGAATAGAAACTGAAAGAAATAGAGGGCAGAGGTCGCGGAATAGATTGGTTTATCTGAAGTGAAGTCAACATCAGCTTCTCAGCAGGTCATTTGGAGCACTAGAGCACTTTTCTTTGAGAGCCGATTGTGATATAACATGTATGTCGTGACAGATTTCGTGCGATTTTGTTTTTTACTTGTCTTTTTTCTAGAATAAGCTTGGGTTATGAGACCATGATGCCGTGGCCATAGAATTTATGGATTGGATTTATGGAATTAATGCTTTTGGTTATAGTATACTTTGTCTTCACTTGTGGTACTCAGGTGCTGATTGGTTTGTCTGCTAAATGAACGACACGTTCGTAGTTTCAGGATGAACGATGTGGATGACGATTCGATGTGGGAGGATGGCGCTGACTTTTCCAACGGTGAGTGTTATAAGTCGATGTATAGCTGGTTATTAAGAGGTGTTTTTGACGTTTCTACTTCATTGTTTGGGTTGATCTGTAAAAATGGATATCAGATAGCCTTTCAGTGGCGTTATTTTGCGTTGTACTTTAAAAAATAATTCTAACAGAGTTCAGATCGAAGCGGTTGATGCCGCATTGCAGTGAAATATTTGAGGGGGTACAGAGGCGAAAGAACTCTTTATCGAGTTTAGATTTGAGACTTTAAATCTTTCCGTTGCTGTTTTTATCCGGAAGTTTTGTATGAACATTTCTTATGACGACGTAGTTATGTACGACTGCTTTTTTCTGTCCGTTCCCTCAGGATACCCTTTCGGTCCTTTTCTCTCCAACCGGACGTCTTAGCTAGTATTTATGAGGACGCGATTGCAACAGATCTAATCCTTGAGGTCGTTTCCGTCACTCTTCCATATCGTATTCAACCACACTTTATGTAACATAATTTGTTCCTTCGTCGTTTCATACCACAGCACTCATATGCTTAAAGTCATCGCCTTGTTGTGTTTGGTTAGTTGTTGAGTGTTCTTCTTTTCAGCAACACTTAACGGCTGCTTGAGATTGATGTGATATCATTTTGTTGTAAAAAATGCGCTTATTAACCTTAAATCGATAGCAATCAACGATCGGGTTAATCGCGGAAGATAGATCCGCTCATTTAGCGTTAATGAGGCCGATCGGATCAGCATGTTGATCACCGAGCCACAGATTGGCGGCTTCCCTTTGGACAGTGATTATGGATTTCGGAAATATGTTTGAGCAGTTTTAGATCAGTGGCATCGGATCAATGGCATCGTTGGAGTAGGTGACCTCTGAGTCAGGTACGATACGGAGCATATGACGCGAACGTAAATTCCAGAGTTGCGACATTTTTTGACATTTCTTGGAATCGCCAGCAACTTCGCTTACTTTGACACCATACGAATCTTAAAGAGGCTTCTGAAATGCTGCTGTCCAAGAGCACTGCGGTTAAAAATCTTTGCAGCATTCTCCACCAAATGCGTCATGAAATTCCAGCGCTAACCAGATACTTCGGACACAGTTTCTAACCGAGAGCGTTCGGTTGCAGTGAAATTTTGCAGTGATAAAATTTGGTCTCATTTAAGGATTGAGCCGTTCGAACGGTGCCAGTTCGTCGCAGGAGAATGCAGTGACGACTACCAGGGGGACGCCGAGACAGCCACTGCAAACACGTCTGCACTCGGAAACCGATCACGCACAGTCGATAGCGGTTAGCGGGATGTCCACGGTGGATCACGATTCCGACTCTGAAGTATTCGATGGTCCCCTAGAATTGGATGACACAGCAGATGGAGTGGTAATGCTTTGACTGGCAGCACTGTTTGATATGGCAACTTGCAACTATATCCTGTGTAATATAAAATCTGCTGATCAACATTTAGCACATTTATTGCACTTTTCTAGACTGAATTGGTCATTGTCTTTTTTATTTTCAGCTTTTGCGTCCAGTCTCATAAGAGTGTTGCAGTTGCCGTTGAAAGTGTAATATTGGAATCGCTTCGCCATTTCATTTATTGTTTCATTGTTTTTGATTGTAATGGAATCGAAAGCCGATAGAGTGATATTGTAATCATAAGTTAGGCTTCTAGGCCCCATTCCGCAGGTTCCTCCTCCCGCTGTACGCATTTATGAGAGAAAACAAAGTCTTCAATCCCTTAGTAGATTTCTGTCATCGTGAGATTCAAAAAGTTACTTGTTTTGATTATGCTTAAACGCTAAACGTTTATCTTCTAATCCACTGGATTTTTATGGCAAGGGCAAGCCTGTGTTTAAAAATTTGGAGGAACTAGTGACTCTTAGGCATTTCATTGAAGCTGACAGATGCTATTTGAATAAGTTGGGATTTTCACGGGTTAATCAAGCAACTGCCCTTATTCGGAAAGTTATTTCTGAGCGATGATAAATGGCTTTTGTGCTTTTACATTTTCTCTCACAAATGTGACTGACTAAATTAGATTTTTTTTTTTTTGAGGGAGACGCTTCAATTGATTATTTGATATTGACTTGGCTGATAAATATATTTCTAGAGTCGTCCGGTTGAGAACGTTCCCCTAGTGCCTTCGGAGTTTGCCAACGTCCCCGAAGCTATAAGCAATTTCGTCGCCGTATTTGAAGCGCGGTTTGTTCATCTTCTTCTTTGCACCGCAATGCGTACTGTTGTTTGTTGATATTCTGGGCGGAATTTTTTTCACTTTCCTACATTATCATGAATGAGAGTTTGTCGAAGTCACATATCAATGCACCTATGTGCGCCTCGCAGGTTTTCTCACTAATATTTTCATTTACTGACTTAAGTTAATCGTGCACTTTATGTTTGTGTTTTATTATTAGTGCCAGTACTAAAATATAGCTGTCGCCTTTTTGAGGATGGGGAGGGAATAAGAAGGAGGTATTGGAAAGCTGCTGAAGACAAAATGATATATATATGATTTCAGCATTGAAACTGAGATCCATCTCGCATTCTAAAGGAGTGACGCTCCAGAGAAATAGTAGAAACTATATGAGACAATAAGCAGAACAAGCTGCCATGAAAACACCACATCTTTGGTAGTTGCAGTTGACGAACGTTCAAACAACGGTCACCAAAAATATTATAAAATTTGACGGTGGGCGAACGTTCGCCAACAGTAATTACACGAGAAGTTTCTCGAAAGTGACAGAGGACCTGCAATGTGTGGTTCATGTTCGGTTGCATACGCGGTTCAACTTTCCTAGGAGTTCATCGTGTCGTATCGTGAATTGTTGGTTTTCTGCAACGGAAAGCATTTGTTCTTAATAGAATGGTCACGAGCAAAAAGCCTTCATCGGTTTCTTGTAATTCGGCTGCTGGAGGGCATTGTGCAGTCCCTTCTAGGAGTTAGTCCATTATACGTTATGGACTAAAACCATAACCGTCCTAAATCTTTTGAAGTGAAGTTATAAAGGTTATAATTTGAAACCATCGCAGTGTTTTGCTCTATGTATGCACTCTCATATGAGGGATGTATTCATCCGACCAGTGGACATGGGATAGTGGCCGGAAATGATCGCCTCCATGAAATGCTTAGGTTGAAGTTCACGACTGTGAGAGATATATTCTTGTATTGCTTAGAAGGTCAGTTTCAGCTACGGCTACAACCACCCACATTTTTATGAGGATACTTTGGAAGCTGCAATGCGTGAAGCATTCGAGGCGCCTGGACGCTCAATTGCTGAACGCCGTCCGTTCGCAATTTACGTGCACAATGATAATTCGATCGCCAGCAATATATTTGCCAAAAACGTTCGTTTCTTTACAGTATTCCCAAGGAAATACCTTCTTATATTTTCGATTCGAGCATTGTCAGATCGGTTGAGTCATCGTTTCAATGAACGATGCTGCGATATTCGTTGTTGCTTTCTCAGTCCGCGGTTTTTCATCTTTATTGTCGTCTTAGGCTAGCTGATTCCCCTGAAGGCGTCCTACTTTCTTATATCAGATAGTCAGTTCTTGTAAAAAGGCATGATAAAAATGCTGAGGTCATTGCCATGAAAATTCTGGATTCGGGAGTATTGTGCATTCTTATTTATTATCGTTTTGGCAAATCCATCGCGTATACACAACTGTCACTTTGTTTAGATAAGCTCGGTGAGCTGTGCTACTAACTTGCGTTGCGTCTGTGGCTCATAAAAATTTCAAGTTTTTCAGCTACTATTTTACCCGGCAAAAGTCAGCGTCATTGTGGTGCAGTATTGGCTTTCATGAGAGAACGTATTTTTGAGGTGTTGTGCTCGGAGAGCGTGACGTCGCTACTGAATGCGCAGTTTGTGACGTGGGCTTGGGACGCCACGCAGGAGGCAAATAAATTGGTTCTTGTGAACTGGCTTCAACGTCTTGACGTTCGAGAGGCGAACAAAGTGGTTCGGAGGTTAGTTTTACCCTTGAAATTTTGAAACAACCGACTCATTTTTCCGAATTACTGCTTATTACCTATTTGGCCTCGCCGGAGTGAGTAGTGCGCTTATTCTTCTGGTCTACTTGGATTGTGGTTTCGTCAGCTGTTTGAAATGCAAAGTTTAGAGCATAAAATGGCTTAGTACTTGATGTTTTGCAAGTTACTTGATGCGCATCCCAGGTGGAGAAGATGCAGCATCTTTTTAAAGCGATGCCGACGAAGCAAGTTGCTGAGTATTGCGTTTGATTGTGATCATTTAATGTTGTTTAGGGCAAGGACCGAACAATTCCCGCTCCTGCTTCTAGTAACAAAGGAAAAGGGTGTCGTTCAGATGCTCGACATGTGTTCTGGTAAGTAGTTTCACTGTAACATATAAGTGGTCTAAGTCGAAGGAAAGGAATTGTCGGAGGAGAGGAAAATGAAGATGTGGCATAAGAAGTTTGGCACAGTTTCGTGATTATTTGATTTCTTTCGTTGTCGAAGTAGAGTATGCTTGCTATAAAAGTGTATCTGTAGCAGCCTAACACTACATTATTCAGGTTTTGACGCGGCTGCGGATGTCATGAACATGCTAATGAACGGACTAGGCCATCACAAATATATTAAAGACGTTGAAGAAGCTGAGGAGAAGCAACGGCAAGAGAGGTGATTGCTGTCTTCAAGTACATTGTGCAATTTTCTATAGAACTGCAAAGTTCTGGATTGAGGATGCCTTGGGTGGCGAAGGGCATAGAAGATGAGCAGGCGTTGCAGTGAAGGAAGGCGTGTGCAGTCAGCTGACTCTTGTGTTTCGCTTTTACGAAAACTTGCCGCGTTGCAAGTAGATTTCGTTTAAACAGGGAACCATAGTGCAGCTTGAATGTTGCATATGGATGTAGACAAATTTTCCAGTGAAGCATTGTGCTTTAATCGTTATGAAGTAGCAAGTCTTCATCTGATACATCCCACGGGGTAAAGCCGTTCATCATAAGGAGAAGGGAACGAGTGGAGAAGGCTGTTCACTAAAGAATATTTCATCGGCGCATAAGCGCCTCATTATCTGCTTTTCTTGTTATTTATTTTGTACGAAGCGCAGCAAGTGTGTCAAACAGCTTACTTCTTAAGAAGATCCAATGCAAGATTGCATTTTAAGGAGTACGTTCGGTTAAAGCGTTGCATGTATTATGTTGTGAAGCGCCTTCTAATGTGAGTTGAACTTCAATGAAGTTTCGTTTTTATAGAGAGATGATTCGTGAGGAACAGAGAAGAGAATATGAGGAATCATTAGCGCGTGACCGTGCTGTGCACAAAGCACTACAGAGACAGAAGCAAGAGCAGCAGTGAGTTTTCTTTTTTCTTTCCTGGTTTCTCCTCAAAACGCAGCTCTTCGTATATCCTTTCTTGCCCTTGTGAGCTTCATCTGCGTTTTCGCTGTTAGAGCTTCATTTGCTGAGAGTATCGTAATTTCCCCGACGATTTTATAGAAATCTTTCAATTTTCGTTGCGACTTGCTTGCGAAGTGTACCATTTCTCGCTTACAAAATTTCCAGCTGATTTGTCGTAAAAGAGATCCGCAAGAGGCTTTATGACCCCACATTTCTACACGTATGGATGCCTGGGATGTAAAATTATTTATGTAGCTTAGTGGCAGCATAGAATCTGTGAATGAAATTTTGTAGAAAAATGTTCTGAGGCGATGCTCTAAGGGTATACGAATAGGAGGTAACTATTGTTGAAGGAAAACTTTGGTCTGGGATGTGCTGTGCTGGACTTGAATTCAGTGGTGTTTCGTTGCAACGATATCACGGGTGGATAAAGCCATGGTTGTATGGGTTTTTCACTCCATCTCTGCGATAAGGGAACGAAACTAAGAGAGACACTCCGGAGCTCTTCTTACTGAGTTTTATTGGGAAGAGTGCAGAAATTTATAAAGAGATGACGAGAAGTGAATACTGCCTTTGTCTTCTATTTACTTTCGTCCCTAACTTTCTTCCACATTTTTTCGTTTTTTTTTCACTTCATTCCTTTGTCTGTGGTCGTCATTCCCGCACAGTTGGGGTTTCACTAACTTTTACCACGCCCCTTGGTATGGAGTTCTTCGCGTTCCACTTTCACGCGATACAGTTATTATTTAGTGCAACTTTCCAAGACTAAATGTTAGTTTTGCGTTCGTTTTTTTGTGTTTTTGGAGGGGCGGGGGGGGGGGGGGGACATTAGCCAAATGTGCAGAACAAACGTATGCAATTCACAGCCATCGCATATTAAAACAAGTCAGCGGTTGGAGAACTTTGAGGAGGGGGGGTGGGGGGTGGTAATGCAGTTTTAACTGTATCGTCGTCGTGGTAACCTTTCTTTCCGACGACGTTAAATGCAGTTATCGGCGAGCTGGCTTGCTAGTTCATATGTAGAAAGCATGTGATTCACAGAATGCGTTCTGTTCCATTTTGGATGGGCATAAGAAGTTATCTTCGAATGCTGCATACAAGATATGATGGAACGAGAGAAGGGGCTGCCTCAACTTGACGTTCAGGTTCTTTTTTTGTGAAGAGAGCCACGTATTTGTGGTGCGTACTTTGAAAGCAGCTGAGTGGATCGCTGTCAGCGAGGGGCAATTCTTGTGCGATCGGTGATAGCTGAAACAAGTTGTACAATGTTCATTTGGCAAAAGTTGTGCGTTGTAGAGAAGAGGAAATGCGGCGCATGCGTGCCGAAGCAGATAAAATGAAGCGTATGACATTCTTGGCGACGGTGTTACCCCCCGAACCAGCGCCAACCGATGACGGTGTTGTTATGGTGCGCGTTCGTTTCCCGGATGGACACGCTGAAGTTAGAAGGTAGTTTTTTTTAATTGGTCATGAGAAATTTTGGTTATTGTGGAACATGTATTTTATTGTGGTCATGTTATTTACATATGTAGGTTTCAGTGTGTTACTATGTCCATATATGTATACATATATATCCTAAGAGCACGGTTATGTGGACACTTGTTGGTGTATGAGATGTTGGAAAGGTGGTTTAGTCGCTGGCCTGACAGGTTTATCTTGAAGGTTGTCAGTTGAATTTTTTTGGCGACAGGTTGTAGGCGGAGCATTTACCGAAACCAGCCCCTGTGTATCGAATGCGTTTCAAGTGAATGTATCTTGCAGTTTCGACTGGACGTCATTTGGGCGAGTATACCTCCCCTCACCATCGCTACTCAATATTTCGATGTCCACTGGTTGCCTAACATTATTGCATAGCGCTTAGTAACTGCTGCAGATAATTTCGATAGATTAGTTATCGGACGGTGATTGATGTGACTTGCATGCTTATTTATTAGTTGGACGATTTATTTCCTGCAATAATTAGGTGACGCTTCAGTGAATTGGTCCTTCTTTGCCCATTTGTACTCTTAGTTATTCATGCCATATATAGAAGAGTGGCGTTCCTTAATTTCCTTTACAGGTTGCATCAAGCGATTACCGCTTTCAACGCAATCACTCAATGTCAATTTCGTGCACCTCATGAATATCAGCCTCACTTTTAATTTTTCCGATTGATATTCCGATCCGGATTCTGGCGTCTTTTGCCAGCTTCAAACATTTGTTTTCGTTTTTGCAGATTCCGTAATACTGATGCGCTCAGGAACTTGATAACATTTATCGAGTCGAAGGGCTATGATATGAAGGAGTACCGCGTATGGAACTCGGATGTACCAAAGAAGAACGTGGTGCGTTTGAAGTTTGCTTTACTTTACCTTTCCTACAATATAAGAAGGTGCAGATTGCAGTGACCTTATCCGCCCGTCTGTCCATATATTTCAGCATTGAGATCTGTTGCACCAGTTGGAACTAAATTTGAAAGAGTGCAACGTAGGTTTCCAGCTAACATTCGGCAGCTGTTGTTCCTCAGCTTTCCTGTTTTATGAAGTCTTAGTTTCTTGCTCTCGCTGTTCTTCCTGTTGAACGTCATAGGTTCCGCCGACTTAGTATGATTATACGTTTCGCTCAGGAATAATGTTACTAAATAGAGCAAGTCTTTGGAGAAGCGAATTTGCTCTTTGATAAGGAGTGCGCATCTGTGGACAGGTTTTGGTAACAGCGATACCAAAAGACCAACATTTATGGAATCCTAGTGAGGACTTCCAAATGCCATGACTTTGCTTTATTTCAGTAACAGTCATTGAGATTTAGCTGATGAGGTTGTTGTGAAGAGCTTTTGATTGTGACTCAGAAATTGCGTTTTATTTGCTTTTTTTGCGGTTCGAATAGTTTGAAAACACTTGACCTTAAGAAAAATGTTTGGAATTGCTCTCATCACGAAGTTATATAGCTCGGGCACTCTGACTGAGAAGTTCAAAAAACAAAAGAATACTTTGTGCGGCGTCGCAAAAACAAGCTCGAACTTCGCATTGATGAAACAGTCGATATGGGAAAGGGGCAAGTTGGAGGAATTGATGCTTCGATCTGTTCTGTCAAAGCCCAAATTCTGAGCCATAAAGTGCTTTCGCGCTTGTTTTATTTCCGGTGATAACAGAACATTTCACAACGAATGATTATAGGAATATGTTGGCTTCATTTTCGTCCGGGAGTAGTCGTGTAGAGTGAAGCGAGACGTTTGAGAGCTGTTGATATTTCGGCTACTTGCTTTGCACTTTTTTCATCCTTATTTCTTTCGTCGCATTTCGTCCAAACAACTTAGTTGAGGCAGTAGTGAGACGTAGAAACAGTAGAGATATACCGTGATTGTGGTTAAATGGCTGCCGCATTTGCACGGTCTTCATAGACTTCACTTTTGAGTTTCCACTCTTTTCATAGAATTTTGGAGATGCTGGTAGGCATTTAATTTGTAAATTGTGTATTGAGAAGCAATTACTGTGACTCACGGAGCACAAGGTGGGACATTGGCCTTTTCGAGCATTGAGATTGAGGCTGAGACCAGTCGCTTTTATGAGAACGTCTTGCCTGCATCAAGTTTTCTTGCACAGCTTGCAGTAGCTTTACAGTAAAATTCGCTCCATTTCGATGTGGACTTGTTTGCATCCCCTTGATACGGGTATCGTGTCTGGAGTGAAAAGCGAGTGCTAAACTGCCATCTGGGTAGAGGTAGGTTGGATTGTTTGGATTATTCTTTAGTCAAGGTGCCTGCAATAATGCGATATTTCGCGATGGAATAATTCGAGTTGACCGAGATCTGCGACCATTGTTGGAAAGTAGGTGTCGATTGCTTCGAAAATAAGTGTCCGAACGCTGTTTCAGATGGAATGCTTTGATCTCTATGGATCGTTCGCCGATCTCAAGTGGCCAGTGCGTGAGCAGGTGTATGTTGAGGAGAAGTGAGGTTACGATTATCTGCATATCTCTGGCGACAGTCTCGACTTCTGGCACCGTTGTGCCGTTCCGTTCCCCATCGTGTCGTCGTTTTCATTTCCCGTCGCCATGTTTATCTCGCTGGCTGCCTGCTTTGATTTAATATTGTTGGTGTGCTCTAATGGACAGGTTTGTACTTCAGACGTCAGCGTTGGCGAAAGGCCCATCAGGAAGTGTTGACGTCTGTTACCTTCCCTCATTCGCGAATGTGCGCTGAGAATTGGGTCGTTTGTCGAGCCTGGTGCTCATATTAATTGCGTGTGAGAGGTGGTTATGCTTGAGATGGAGAATGGCCATTGCACGAAAAATTTGTTTCTTAGTACAGCAGAAGCCTTCTTGAAGTGCTGTGTTAGTGGGATAAAAGACTGATTAGTAAAGTTGGAATTCCATGTGAGAAAGGCGCTGTCAGTGAGGCCTCAAAAAAGCCGACAGCATAGGGATTCATCCTCCTTTCTGTCGATCTGGTTGTATGGACGGTGAGTGTGAATCATCTTTCCGACCGTTTTGTGCTTCCGTCTCCGTGCGTTGACGATTTGCGTGTTCACGGTTTCCCGAATTTGATTGCAGAGCATCTGTTCTCATGATTTATATAATTGTTATATGGCTGTTGTATTCATTTGAATGTATGAAACGATGAGACCACCCTTTTGTGCCTTGTTCTTTAGATCTTTTGGGTATTTAAGCACCCTCAACGTCCCGCATCTGATCACATATTGATCGGAGACGTTAAAACGCGCAACGTGTCCAGCGGCTCAATTGAAACGCACACACGCAGACACACACTCATTTCTGCTTCAGTTCACGGATTCGTGTTCTTCTTTCTAGGCATTCCTAGTTCATTTACAGGTGTTCATAATAAGCTGCTTACAGCTTTTATTTGTTCAAAACTGGTCCAGCAGGAACTCGGCCGTCTCGTCGAAATTAATGCAATCGTTCTTTTCTCTCTTCCTCGAATGCGGCATTCAAATGGGAAGTTCACCCAAATCCGCTCGAGTGAGTTTCTTTCTTTTGATTTCAATAAACGTCGGTGATAACGCACCAGAAAATTCTTCACTGCGCCACCGAAACGGACTCAGAAAAAAGAGAATTTCTCCACCTGAATTCGATGCAAATGTGGCCGATAATGTGAAGCTGCGTATATTCGAGGCGTTAGTCGCGTTTTTTTTTCTATCGGTCAGCACTTCTATAAAACTTTCAAAACCGTGCGATTCGTGTCGCAGATGAAGGGAAGGAATATATTTGGTGTTGTTGAGGGCGGCTAAATGATGTCGTTGACTGACTTGCAGTAGTAGGAGTTGTACTAATATTGTCGGTTTTTTCTCATCATTTAACAGTGACCTCCCGACGTGAGACTTGTGTTTATTGTGCATCTCGTGCTCTTCGCCGGTTCAAATGGTCGATCACCCGTTCAACTGCGCCGTTTAGAGGCTCAGTAATGTTTTGCCTCCTATGTTTTACTCGATCGTTATGCCGTCCTTTCTGTTTTCACCAATGATGGAGTTTGTTCCTTCAGGATTGTCGTGAAAATCGTTATCTAATGAAATAAGGCGTGCTGCATTTTGGTGTAATTTTATGAGCGTGTTTACGTCTGTTTATAAGTTTGTCATCTTTTTTGCGCATTAAATTTTTATTCAAGGGTTGTGTTCGAGTTCTCTTTTATTTGCAAGTGCGTTCGCTATATTTCCGGTCGGAAGTCCATGTTTCACTTATCGGGCTTCTGCGCCTGAGAAGTATCCTTGAGGAGGGTAGGGCGGGGGGGGGGGGGTTTCGGCGGTAATATTTTTGTTTAAGTATTTGGAGTTAGGGGTGACCGGTCATCGTTATGAAACCTCGTTTTCCGTCCTTCATTCTCCTCCCATCATTGTGAAAATGTTCGAGGTGGGGATGTATTGCATGGCTGATGCTGACATTCAGATATCCTCGATCGAATAAGTCGAATGGTTGTGGCGGCAGGGAATATTGGTTTATTCTGTGTAGGAGATGAACTGTGGTGACGAGTGCACACCCCATGCCATCGCCGCGCATTGGAACTTGCGCCATCTCATCGTGGATTATGTAATAGTTGGCTGCTGATGTTGTGGGACCTCTTTTTACACGCTTAGTTCTGACATCCCGATCTAGCGGAAACTGAAGAGGCATATATTTATGGCATCTTCCCGAACTGCTGTTCTGCCTCTCCACCATTTCACCCTAAACAAGACGGAGTGTTTTCGCTGATCGTATCGTTCCCGTCTACTAGGAAATTCTGCTAGACTTTTGCGTACATTTCAACGTAGGTTCAGAACAGATCATAAAAGATTTCGTTATTAGCAGCTGATATTCCCAATGCGCAGTATAATATTGCTGCAGCTCAGGTTTGAGCCTATTGCATCCAACACAGGATCATTCGATCAGCCTTTGCCAAAAGCACAGCGGGTGATCGGATTTTCTTATATAATATGCAGCTGTAACGAAGGAGAAACCGAATTTCCCTGCCTGCAGGTATAGCGTCGAGGATTCCGCTCCAAGGAGGATTTTCTTTGTAATATCTATGGTCTGCTTGTCTTGCTGCATTTCAAATGTCGCAGTAGGCAAAGAATGGGGCTGCATTAATGGCAACAGGGGCAGGCGTTGAGATCGTAGAAAGTCCGACAACGAGAGAAAACTACGGGAAGGAGAGTGATCACAATGATATAATTGATTAAATGGTTTTCATGCGCTTTAGATTACCTGACGTTTATGGTTTTAATGAATTTAATTTGTGTCTTTAAGTGCATTTGCTATCTTATTTTTTATATAGAATCGATTTGCCACTATATCACCAATATTCGCACTGTGAAATTGCCTTTTGCATTTTATGTTGAGATTTTATTTCCGGAAGCAGAAACGAGTAGTTCGCTCGATGTTGAAACAGTCATCGATAAGCGGTGAGTGATGAAAATGTCAAACACTATGACGGTAAGTTTTGTGAATATTTCAAGTATAGGTTTCTCTTTAAAAGGTTGACTTCAGCAACTTTACTATCTTTTCGATGGGAATGTTTAACCCTCAAACAGAAATTTTTTGATGTGGTAGGGAGTCTTTTTGAAACCGATATCGCCAAGTATTTCACATCCCTCGTGTCATATCCTCTTCATCTTGAAATTTTCTAGCCATATTTCCTCTCTACTTCTCTAGACAATATGTTTATCTCTTTTTTTGTCGCGGTTGTCTATTGAAGACTGTTATAGTTTTGCTCTGGGAGAAAGAGTCTGCGCAATCAATGAATGGTAACGGTGGATGGAAATGGATAGGTGTTCCGGAAATGTTTGTTTGATATGTATATGCGCTGTTAATTTTTTTGGATGAATATCTGAAGGTGGGACGGCAACAGTTTCGCAGCGATTGCCCTGATCCACGGCGCTAGTGGTCGGAAATGAAATAAACTTCTGTGCGGTTTTGAAGGGAAAGTTAGCTGGCCGAACACGGTCATGGATATTCCCGTCGTCGAACTAATATCTGTTGGCAAGGGGTTTAGGTAGTTTTTATAGCGAATTTCTCATGAGTTCAAACCATGAAGATCCAGTTTTCAGTGCAGCATTCGATTGTTGCACAGTCGCTGTTGTTTTTAACGTCAGTAGATGAGTTCCAATGAGTGGTCGCAAAACGCCTTAGGTTCAAATGTTTAAGTCTGCTTTGTCGTCTTAAAAAGTTTCCGGCTCGAACACCGATTGATATATATACGAATGTGTTGTTGAGATACAGGAAATATTTCACTGACCCATGTAGCTTTCTACCTGAGCGTTGGTTAAGAGGGTCCGATGAGTTCGTCAATAACCGGGCACATGGCGTTTTTACTGCTACTATTTGGTCATGATCCATGAATATGTGCTGGTGAATATTATCTTGAATGTGAAAACGTAGCTCGTGTTTGCATTAGCTAATCTCCGCATACTACTCACCTAAGTCTCGTAAGCATTCAAATATCAGGTGATGAGATAACAGCACATCTAAAAACTTCTTTTCAGAATGAGCTCTCGAAAATATGACACGAAAATTCAACAAATATACATTAGGAAGTGTGTTATTTGAATGGTACAATGGAGAACAGCTGCTTCTTTAGCTCAACAAGTCTTGGCTGTCCTGGCTGGACATATCGAGACTGAACAGCGATGAGCCCCTGCAAAAAAACGTTTGGCCTTAAGAACAAAATAGGCCGAGGTTTGTTCGTTTGCACACTTCGATAGGATGTCATTCAGAAGTTATAGAAGCGCGCATTTAGCATATAAAGCCGCTAATAATAAATTGCTTTGTACCGAGAGTTCACATTTACGAATGGCTTCTGAGCAACAGCACATAATTGCAACGGTCATCCACTTCACGGAATTCGAGTTTACTGAGCCATTTGCGCTTTAGTTCATTAGAATTTGTTCTTTGGTGGAAGAATATCTCCCTATGATAAGCAAATATCCATCAAGAAAGTTGTGATTGAGTGGTAGAATCAGTTATGCACGATCTGATAGTGCATCAGTGTTCTAAATGAGAACGGCGGAATATTTTTTCCTGGGTTTATGGTGAATATCCACATACAGACCACACATGAACGTTTCAAGCCGTTCGTACATCCCGGACAGAACGTTCCTTCTGCGCAGAAAATTTGTTCACTTCCAGATAGAGTAAGTGACATGAGCGATTTGATGGCTAGATTAAACGTCAGGAAACAAGCCGTGCTTGCATTTAAACTTATATTGGAAGTTAACTGTGATGACATGTGCTTCATTCCATAATGATGTGAGGACACATGATAGCACTACTTAGCAGCTAATTTCCGTCAGAGATAAGCTGCAGTATGTTTCATTTAACTTTCAGCAATGATGGAGGGGATGATACTTGTTTTTCTTTAAGGTGTCAAGCTACCCGGATCAGTCGAAAATCCACTAGAAAGAATACAAGGGAACAGTCGTAAGCTTTTTCTAAACTTATTATTTAGGACATTATAATGCAGACGGAGTTATTCCTTTTTATTCGTACAAACTCCACTATTTTGAACGCTGCTGCCGTTTTTTTTCCTTGTTATTGTTGACTTCTAAAATAAAAGCCACCGTTATTCCAAAACAAATGGCTTTCGTTTCCACCGAATCGAGGACTTCCCATTAAAAAATTTGATGCAGCAGTTCTCTTTGAATTAACAAAAATAACCCTAATCTGACGTTTCAAAATGCCTTTCTTTTTTTTCATTGACTGTACAATTTCGCCTGTTCGATCATGCGCGCTGTTTTCGTTGCAATACTTCCCTACACAATTTGCCGCACGATGTTCTAATGCCCACTGCTGGAAATATCAATCGCTTATATGCACGCTTCCATTTCTACCTCTAGTTCGTATATTCATCCCCCATTTGAACATACCCAGTCTGAAATCAACTTATATCCTCATCCAGCTTAAAGCCAAAAAAAGCCAGTGCGCTGCTCTCCTCAAGCGTTTTGCCTCACTCTCATCGTCTCTTCATCCACTAGCGCAATTCCAGTGCAGAACTAATACTTCAGCAGTGTCGGTAATTAGCACTTCAACTCTACCGATAATTCACCAGTTCCCAGCTGTATTAGTGAGAAAATAGAAAAAATATATTAATCGAATAAACCACGTAGCATTTCTGGTAATTTTCGACTCCTTTTTAAGTAAATTCATTTTCTAAAATAAACCTCTTTTCAAGCGCGACAGTGCTCAGATCAAGTATAACAGAACAAGTTTTTACCTTTCTGTAACGCATTCATTTCGAGAATTACAACTTAAGTAACCTCTCTTCTGAATAAGCCTCGGCTCGAATATGCGCCACTTTCCGATAAAGGTGAAAAAAACAAAATTTAGGCAGAAGGAGAAGGGAGGTTGTCAACAGCTAGAGTGCAAAAAATTGAGTTCCTCCTCAAGAAATGCGGGTTGAGAGCTATGGTATGTAAGTGAATACATTAAACTTCAAGAAAGATCATTCAGTCATGAATACTAACCTTGAAAGCCGTCGGGCTCCTGAGGCAGATTCGACACTAGCTGCAACAGTGGGTCTATGAACGATAATTTCAGGTGTTACAACAATTTCTGGAACAAAGCCGAGATGCGATGCAGCACGTCCGTAATGATGTGGACGTGGCGGTTGTGACTTGTGACCCTCAGAGTCGCTGCCATGCGGAAGCGAGAGCTGCTTAGAAGCTCGTCGAACCCCAAAGACTTCTTCAGTTCTAGCGCGCATCGTTTCTGAAGCACATAATTCTCCCATTACCAGGACAGCTGGAGGAAAGCTATTGTAAGTAAAATCACATTTGCCTTTTCTCGCCATCTGTAATTAATTATCACGTTTTTGTTAGTTTCACGTCAGGTTCGACAACGCTTTGAAAACGAATGAATATTGACGTTATTTCGGTTCTTGCAATTGCAGAATGGGCAACTAAATGCAACCAAAAATACCTATTGCTGATTTGACTGACATGGAGGCAAAAATCGTAAATTAAAACAACCTAGTATTACTGTAGCATGCTCTGAAATTCCACTCTTGTGGAGAAGCACATATCGTCATAGAAATCGATTCTTTGAAAAATGAATCAAAAGGCAGCCATTACTGCTTTAATCATCCCACAACTAGCATCTACCTACAAAACACGATGGGGTGGTTGAATGCTTCATTCTTTCAGAATGAAATTGAGAAACGTGAATTATTCGACGACCGCTGAAACAACGAACGAGACACCTAGAGGTCACAACACATGGGAGTACGTTTGCAGAGATGTCATAGCTGTTCAAAAATGACAGCAAAGAAGAAAACTTCAGTGGGAGATGAAATGCATAAAATGCAAGCCGACCAGATTCAGAATTTGAGTGGGTCTTGCGGAATGGGAAACTTTTGACACTCCGATGTCTGGCCTCTTGCAACCATTTTTGTGCCTTCTCCTTTGCCTCCCTTAGCTTCCGCCTTTGTCGGACGCTGTCTTCGATCTCAACACGGACTCGCATCGAATTGAGCAATATTGTTACCTGTAACCGAGGGATTGGTCAACTCAAGAGAACTCAATCGGCATCGTCATTTTCTAGCTTTTCAATTGCTCGGAAATGAAATGTACGGGAGAAGCCCGTGGATAGAATTTGAATCTCTGTAATATGATAGAGTCCCTATAATAAAAATGTAAACTAATCAAAAGGTGATGCTGCTACAGCTCGAGGCTACCGCAATATGACTGCAAAAAGTGGTTTTCGATAATAATAGGCTAATGTCAATTCTTCATTATCTGATTCATTAAGAGACCGTAATTGCTTCAAGGGAGTTAGTTGCATTGCCCATTAAAAATATTCCCTCAACGTCCATTACTGAAAATGAGTGGAGGGGCAAGAACTGCGTGACCACGGCCAAATTGGTAGTGCTAAGAAAACTTAGAACGAAAGATTTCGCAGCTTACCTGATCATCCAGCGTTTCGTTTGGCTTTATGGCGCGTATTAACAGAAGACCGATAATAGAGGCGAATAATGAGAGAATAACGATTGTATAAAAGTCGGCACCTGCGAGGTACTCAGAGGACGTCTTATAATTACGCCATATTTGTTCGTTCGCCAACCGTATTAATGCACCGATGCTCATAAGGCACTCGCTGGATGCATTTGCCATACATATACAGTCGGATGAAACCGGCTCTACTGAGTTCATCGCGAGCAGATCTCAAGACCAAAACGTATTTCCTGCTTGACGTGAGTCAGGTGTGAGGTTGATTTAAGCACACATTTTGCTCTGTTCCATTGAAAAAATCACAGATATTCCACTTTTCCATATCATAGTTTTGTGTAATCGGATGGAAGAACTGTAGCTCATATTAATGTAAGAATTTAGTAAATGGTCACAACTTCTCTTCACTTTCTGGTGGTGGCAGTAATGCGATTACTGCACCTGCAACATCTTCACATTAGGAAACCAATGATGAGGAAGTTTTGTGTCCCTCTGAGCATCGATTGAGTTGAAGAGGTCGAAGAATAGGAATAAAAAACATCTTTTCCCGTATTTCCATCATGAAAAACTCTCGCTGGTAGCCAAAAGCTTCGCCAAAAATGCCAAAAACGTATATAATATATTTCTAAGGGACATCGAACACAATTACACATATATTAAATATGAGTGTCATTGAAACATAGTACGTTGGATGGTGAAGTCAGAATGCAAATATACAAGCCTCAGGGTACAAACTTCCACTACACTACAAGATATCTGAGTCACTGCCTGCGATGTGCGACCAAGTAAACAACTGTGCAACTGTTACTGCTGCACTCTATTATTCGAAAAGGCGTCGAACAAAATGAGGTAAGTGGCATCGATAACCGACAAAATAACGTTCCAAAATCCAGCTGTGCCATAATTAGAATACGTCGAACGAACTTTCCACGTAATGATCGGCTGCACAACAACATTCGCAGACACGTCTCGTCTGGATGAATATGCAAGAAAAGTAGTAAGAATGGAATGAAATGAAATGAAAATCAAAAATGATGAAAATAAGGAGAACGATCGTTGGAATGATCACATCGTAGACGTTTCGATCTGGACGTTCGTGTTTTTACATGTAACCCTGATTAAGACTCTTCAGGATCTTTCCATGGTAACCAGAACTAAATTGCTGGAAAGAAATATAAGACAACACTAACAAGCAGGAGCAGTTAGAGGAAAAATGTTTGCTTGCGATTTTAGTGATTCCACAGACAGCGCCTGCGTTTATGTGCAAGGCGTCACCCAACGCCTCTCTGGCTGTGCCATGGTTACGGAGATCTAAGATCACATACGCAATGTTCACCACATCCGACGACGTTCTATCAGTTCACTTAACAGTGAACATTTAACAGCGGATCAGTGCGCACTTATTACTTATCACTGTAAACTTATATGTTTGCAATGAAGTGGACGATTTGTCTTCAGATGCTATGAATCAAACATTGGATATGTTTCATTAACAGTTTGGAAAAATTTATCGCTCAAATATAGCGTTGCATATTTATAGCACTAGGAAATAGGTTCTATAGATTATCAGTATCAGTTATGATGTTCAGCAGAATGTCACATGAGCTCAACGGATTGGTTTTTAAGCAACAGTTATGCTGTTTTCAGTGAATACTGTTTAAAGCTTTCTAAGGAAATAAAAAGATGTATCGGTGTGGCTGCGATAGCAGTCTTCAAGAATCACAAGAAAATGACGAAAATAAATGAGGCAGTAGCTTTTTCTCACAGCTTTACTTCTTTCTTGTTAAAATCATTATATTTGGATGAAAAATGAGAAATCCCAATTACGTTCAGGTGGAAAATGTACATATCGAATGCACTTGTGATAGTGAACAGTGACGATAATACCGCATCTCAGTCTCTTCATCACTATTTCCTTTCTAAAATATAATCGACAATCATTTTGTTTGATACCAAAGTAACCACTCTAAACAGTGGCCCATACCGAAAAAACACTGACATCAGGTTGAATAACTTGTACATAGTTAATGCTTTCTTGTCTGCTTACGGCATCCGCAGTTATGCCTACTTCCTGCGAGAAAACATTCCGCATATCCTTGAGATCATCGATACACGGAAGTGCAGACGACCTATATGCGGAATATCGATTTATATTTGTGGTTGTTAACTTCCACTGCACGAATGATAGGTCTTGCCACTGTGAAACACTGTGGTGACTGCTGAATAAATCTTCTTACAATTACGTAGACGGTAGCACATTGACAGAGGAAAGTCGTGGAAAATTAGGTGACTGCAGTTTTCCCTCTCCATGGGGCCAAAACATGATATTGGACTCAATACTAGACATGCGCACGATGCGAATGGTACACTTAATGCAAGATGATTACTGAAAGAAGAAGAGTGCATAAAATTCGGAAAGCGAAGACATCATTGGACTGGCCGAGGAGTTCAAAAAAGCACAAGGGCCATCAACTTTCCAACGGTAACCGCCTCTTCTTCAGCTCCCACCAATTTCATTTCTGCAAAATGTTCTGCTGAGAGTCCTTTCAAATTACCTGCGTTCAGAACTTCAAGGTTATCCAGAACTACTGACGAGATAATGCAATGTTTGGTCAACATTTGACGACATATGGTAGTGAAAAATGAGTTTGGTGACTTGTGTACAAACCGGCACTCACAACTGTCGATCGCTACCTTTTCAGACCATGGACAACACTTAAAACCTCACAAAATGCACTAATTCAAGATTGGAAAAGAGAACTGCTTCACTAGAATAGCGAATTTCAGGCCAAAGAGGGCCGCAAAAGGTAAGGTAAAAACAATCAGCGGCCACAGTTATCGCTGAGATGTGGCTGCAGAGGAGTCTTCCATCTGCTCCTATCGATATTAAGGCCACTCTGTTTGAAATGAAATAGGTACAAAGCTGCATAAACGATCTATTTCCGGAGCCACTGTAAGCGTTAATCCCTTCCGGCGCACCTAGTAATTCAGGACTCCTTGAGAATCTCCATCCTCTATCGAGGTGCGGCCGAGTAAACTGGGCAACGATGCAGGTATAAGAACAAATAGTTTATTATACTCATTCAGTACGGTGACAACCACATAAAGACTCGTTCACAAGAATGGCTGTGGGCGTCGGCTCCATCCTTTAGTCGCATTAGGCGAATTCCACGCTGCCGTCGATCGGCTCGTGCGCTCCTACTGTCTAACGTAGGCCCACCCCGCCTTGTGGTCAATTTAGCAGGTGCTATGAATACACGAGGCACATTAGTCCTTTTTATATCCTCCTGATTTTGCCTCAGCCTAGCAGCAAAACACATGTTGAGCAGTCGTTTAATTTGTCTCTACGCTTCTGACCTTCCTCGACTTATTTTGCTTTGTGTACCATTCTCGCAAAATTTGTAGCCGGCACCAATCAAGTGTCAGTATTGACGAATGTCATCGGATTTCTGCTGTTTCACCTAGTCTATCAAAATTACCAATTACATCAGCTAGTAATAAGATCCTTGCTTATGTCATAAAGACTGAAGTAACATGCCATGGAAACTAAAGCGATATACAGCTGAGAAGCAAAGGAACCCACCAGCGTCCATTAACGTAAACTGGCACCGGCGAATGAGGCACCGAGGACTAAAGCTACCTGCCATAAACAAAAAAGTGCTCTGTGAGAGATACCTCTGTTCGTCTTGGTTAAACACAGCTTATTTAAGAGTGCTGCTTCTGAATGCTGAATGCTTCTGTCTGATATCTAACCATAGAAGGAACGTGTAACGCATTGAACTCTTCAACGAATTCTTCAATGAAATTTCTTGCAGGTCACATGACTAATAAATCTTAGGACCACAATATTTAATAAATTTTAGGACCACAATATTCTAGGAACCGCTAAGAGCTCCTATGAATATTCGAACTCTTCAAACTTCAAAGTGACAGCAGAAATCTCAAGATGGTTTTATTTCACGAGCATAAAATACGATGAAGTCGATGAAACTCTTCTCGATAGCCGTCTGTTGCCATTACAGTTTCCGGATACGCACTGGGAATGTTCCTAAGCTTCAAGAAAGGATGTCAGATGGGAGAACACCTAAACTGTATTCGAAAGAAATATTTATTACAGGAAAAAATTCTATAGGCATTCGACAAGTGGACGTATTTGAATTTTATGCTAACGAAAGCAGATGCACACAACATCGTTCGTGTAACTATATCATAAATGCAGAAACATAAAAACACATTTTGCGCTTTTTTATTTATAGCTACAAGAACACTGAAGCATAATAATAGCAATTTTTAGTTTGATCATAGTGATTAATGAAAGGTAAGATTAAGTGATAAATGGTGTCCCCCAATTCCGCTCAAACTGCTTCGTCCACTCCAGAAAAGTAGAGGTTGACGTATGATCATATGAAAGAGCCGAAAGGTGATTGGTTAACTTAATTGCTGCTAATAGCTTTCCGTGGAGCCATAAAATTGATTACGTAGTATAAACAGTCTGATCATGTTTTCTATGACGCAAAATTTTCAGTTCTTCCCCATTTTGAGGTATTTTTGTATCGTCTTGTTTTCTTCGTGGTGAACTCGGATCTTTCTCGGCCAAAATACGCCTGATCACTGGAAGTAAGATAGCAGCCGATCCCAAACGCTGTAAGCAAAAGAGTCATATCGCACAGCTGTCGTTCTTGGTGCAAGAAGTCATACGCAATAAGCTTTTGCCACAGAGATTTAGAGAATAGTATAGAGAGCATAAAACTCCCCCGCGAAAGCAAGAGGCATAGAGATAACCGACTAGCAAGAAAGAAGTTCGAGGACTGACTACTACTACTGCCTACGGCAAACCGGCTGACTAAACACTTCCGAGCGCTTTTCGGAAACTATCGAATGATTTGTGTTACGTTTTCAAATTCAAGAATGATTTTGATTTCAAGTTTACTATCATATCCAATTTACATTCATTCTCTGGACACCAATGAACTTGAAATTCGTATCTATGCTCATTTTTACTGATGATGTGTTTTCATTATGTTCGCTGTGATAATTACATTCGCTTAAGAATTCACATTACCTTCTTCCACAAGTTCGTTTCCTTCATAGCAGATTTGAGTAGTTCGATGTTAGCTTATAGATTTCAAGAAGACACATTCATGAAATAAGCCAATATGACACATTTGAGCAATAAGTGTACGTTCATAGGCGTACATGCGCGAACATATTTCTTCAATCAAACCCTGGAGTATACTAACGGCTCTATTTGGGAGTGCGCAAATTTTTCACTTTACTACGCATCTGATATGTAATTTTGTGGCACATTTGAGGCGCATTTTGATGCGATTTTCGCAATGCTCAACGACAGTTCGAGCCTCTTCTACCGCCGTTAAATTTGGATTACGTGCACCGGAAATGGGACATAATTTTGCCGAGATTTTCTTTTCAAATCTGAGAAGTGTTTCAGTGCAGTCCTCCTCATTCACAGTTAACAGTATGTTTATACAAAGAGATTTTCAATGGCTCCTTTCAATTTGACCGGCTGAGAAGCGCAACTTTAAACGGAAAAGAAACTTATGACAGCGAGCAGTTTTATTGAGCGCATGAGAAACAAACCGTAAAGGTTGTGAATTTTTCCTATTTTTCATAAGATTCATAGAATTTAAAAGTGTTCATCTGGAACTTTCAGAAGTTTTCTTTTTTTAGAGCTGTTTGGTCGAATTTGCGAAGAAATATCCCAAATTTCTCATCTTCTACTTATTATATCTTACCGATTTGAAAATTAATTCCCCATATTTTTGGGCAAATCGAATCCAAATTTTATGAAATACTGAATTGTAATTAACTATGCATCAATGTTTGCTTTCAATAGGTTGTTAACGCTTTCTGCACGGACTTTTAAAAGGAAAACAACTAGCACACTCATACCGAATAAGTTTGAAACTGATCTATCATAGATTTCTTCACCTCAGTGAATAGGCTGACGTAATTGAGATCAATACATACGTTTAGTAAGTGAAGAAAGATCAACAACATGAAATTCGAGGATGAAACTTTATGCGCATTTTTGTCCATGTTGCGCAGCATGTTAACACATCGTCAATTCACTGGAATGCCGGCCAGGAATTCAGTGAGAGCAAGTTTTCCTTAATACTGAGGTTCCATCTAGAAAATCCATTGTTGTGACTCATTTCACTCAACTGATCCGGATTTTATTAGTTTATATGTGCACACTGGATGAAGAAATTTTCCAACTGCTTTCTGCTCTCTTCTCCGTTGCCTAGCCGGTCTCCTCCTCTCGTTGTTTGGCTAAATGGGGAAAAACTAATATTCCGTTGATTCTCTTTGGCACAAGGATGTAAGTAGGTAATAACCTGCAGGAGGTTCCTTTAATGTCTCCTGTTTTATTTTTAGGCACTTAAGTAAATTTGCTTTGCAGAACGCATTATGGCTGACGGAGTTATTTGTTAGCATATAGGTGTCCATCTCCCTCTATCTGTCCAGCAGTATGAACTTGGGAGCCAATTAAGATGAAGTTATGAAATCTGATCGACGTAGCGTGCACCACATGCTTCTAATTGAAGTTGCAACAGAGCTTCCAAAGAAATTGGAACATCCGTAACTGCTTCAAAAATCAACGAATATTTTGTAACCGAACCGCAGCAATGTTTTTCTGGCAGATCTGTGTAGGAGATCGGATCAACGAAAATTCAAGGACATTAGTAGCATATATTATTCATTGCTAGCGATTTTCGAAAATGGCTGGTCAGGTGAGCAATAAACAAAAATGTGTCTTGCCTCAGGACGTCCGGTTTTATCATATTTGGTTCAGATTTCACGGGTTAATTTCTATGCAGTGATGCTAAATTTAGCATTTGCAGATGAGTGTTTGAAAGACGTGTATTTTCGAAGGGCGGTTAGTGTAGGTTGAATCGATTTAGAAAACGTCAATGTCTATTTATATGCTCCAAAAGAAACAAAAAAACATCTGCGATGTCACATTTCCGCATATGCTGAATGTACCCACTTTTGCACACGCTCGTTTGCAAACTATAGTACGGTGATTTTGTGGTGGGTATACACATATGTATGCTAGATGTGCGTCTGCAAAGTAGCTTTAATATGAGAACCAGTCAACGCAAAGTGATCACATTTCACCGATGTAATTTAGGTTCGAAATGATCTTATTGAGCAAATTTTGAAGTTCTTTTCATTACTATAATAATACGAAAACGTTTTGCAGACATTAAATGCCTCGCAAATTTTGCTTGTAAAGATATGTGACAGCAAGTGATTACATTACCAAATATGCATTAAAAATAATGCCACAGTGCTTCGATACCATTTAAAAATGAGCACATTTTTGATTTAATTCATTAGTTGTTGGCTTAATTAGAAGCTTAAGCACATCATACATTACCGAATTGGACTATGATTTTCTCCTAAACTCAACAAATAGAAATTCGAATACATATACTAAGCATAATTCTTCTTAGCAGAGTTTTTTACGGTGTTCTTTTATCTTTTACTCAGATTCCTTCTACGTGCATTTTGGTTCCGCTGAAGCCATTTTCAAGACGACTTCTTGCTCGTCTTCTCAATTTCAGATAGTTTCAAATGTTTTATTAAGCATATTTAGTGCTTTATTGTTTCTATTGTTAAGTATGATGTATATATATTTTTATACTTGCAGCAGCCTCGTGAGTTCAACACTTGTGTATTCGTTAACAGTTCAACACCGATCAACCAACCTGTTGTTGTTCCTTCCTCTTCGGCCAATTTCTTTATCTCTTATCGATTCTATAGATTTTTAGAGATGAATGTGTGCTATGTCTATTGCGAATTCGTCTGTGTCTTATATCCAATAGATAAGCCGTATGCATCTTTTCTGCACGAATTTTTGTTGACTGTAAAATCATGCTACATTTACGCAGATTTCATCTTATAATGGTAATTATTTTCATTCATCGAAGAATTCACTTTTCTAAACGCAAATCGTCATTAATTTTTTCGGATATGCGTTTGTTTTTCTCTATTTGCTTTAATACTTTAGAGGTTTCATTTTTCGATGTGATCTCGGAATTTCCAATCTGGGATTATCCGATATTTTTCCGACTTTCGTAACATAAGACATTTTCAAGCTAAATTCGTATTTGTATAATGTGAACATATAGTTTTCTTTAGGTATAATTCCTAGATTATGACTGTGTTTCTCATATTTCAAAGACGTTTTACTAGAGAACAAGAAGAGTTGAATAGACTTATGAGTACATTATGAGAACAATAGACTTATGAGAACAATAGACTCATGAGTAATATGAGTATATTCCAATTTTTGCGAGGAAAATATAGAACTTTAACGAGCACTAAATGATCTCTGATGTTATGCTTTATGTTTGTGGTTTATTGAATGATTTAACGATGATGTTGACATCATTCAATAAATGGCAACTAAATAGCCTATGTATGGGGTCGATTTTAATAGTTACCCATATTATGTGAATATTTAGACCTAATAAATGCAAAAAAAAAATAAAATAAATAAAATTTGCAATGATGTCGGATCCAAAATTCTCTGATTATATCTAAGTGAAATTCATTTTTCGTATATGCAAATTAATCTTCGCTTGGTTGGAATTTTATTATGCTTTCATTTCATCAAATAAACATCTTTTGCAGAGGAGATGGGATGTTTTGTTTTTCTCCATTTTAGTGCAATGAGAACAAAATCCCACAAACTTAAGGTCCCAAGAAATAACTCAGTAAAGACATTGCATATTTTTGAGTACAAGCTGTGCTTTCCTAAAGTAATAAGTTTGAGGCATAAGCAGTCACATTAGTCGTAAAATACTGTCCGCAGTTCATTCGGAGCGAAATGTAGCAAAAGCTTCAAATCGGTCACTAAGAAGTTTCGGATAGTTGGACGAGACCGAATCTTTCTCAGCATTAGCGAAATTTTAACAATCATGCAGTCAATGATCTTGCGTGCGCCTTCCATTGGATCCGTTCCTGTTCACTTTGCCGACCGAATTTTTCTGTATAGCAATCGAAGCTTTGTGATGCTATTATCACATATGTGCGCAATTTTCGCTCTCAAGAATGAATTCGCTCCTTTCACAACATTGGAAGGATGGCATTCATTCGAGAAAATGTTTACGCCCCAAAACAGGTATGTACTCGAGGAGATGGATTCATCTAGGTGTTCGCTTTTCCATTATACTATATCTGTGCGAAGAGTTAGGTCTCAACAGTGACAAGGTTGGAAGTGCGTAATCCGCCGCAGTTGGACTTTGGACACAACGCTCATCAAAGCGAAACTCGTCGAAACTTGAACTCTCCTGTGTTATGCATTTCATCTAACGATCTTCATGTTATACAGAATGGTTGCGCATTATTCTAAAATAATACAAGCATCTCCTCAGCTATTTCCTCCCCAACTTTAATGGGAGATGATTTCTTCTTTCACCTCATCAAATTGCTTTAATGCGAAAACTGATCAACTTTCACATTCTCGCCTCATCGCCTCTTCACTCTTTTGCCACATGAATTCCTATGACAAAAAAAACCTTTTGTTAAGGAAGCAGATCAGTGCAGTACCACACGTCATGCTCACGTCTACTGTGTGCTGACTTGCTGTTGTACGCGTTATTCTGGTTAATTCGGTGCATTTAATGAAATAATATGCGGAACTAAGTTTTTCATGTTACATTTTTCGAAACGTTTATATGTGCTGAAAAGGACATCTTCTTGCCGTCTTGTTGCTTCCCATCTTCATTGTTCGTCCTTGCTTATGGTTGGGAGAATCACATCGATGCGCCGATGGTTTTCTAAATTGAATGTTCATATGCCACATATCAACACCAAAAGTTTGAGGAATGTAGTTGAGCCGCCCAGTGCGTCATGATAGTAACGTCGATTGGTGCGGAGTGCATTTGTGGCGACTGTTTTGAAGGCCGATATGCGAAATAAATATCGAATCCAATGTTTCGTTGATAGCTCTAAATTGACTATTCGATCGCATCTTTTCACGAAAATTTTGCTTCAAGTTAGAGGTGAAATCGATTTATAGAATGAGATTGTATTCGAGAAATCTATTCGTGCGTCTTAACAAATGCGTCCACTAAAAGGGTGAGCAGTCTATTCAATGTTTGTGAAAATATTAGGAAAGTCCAGTCCAACTAGAGCTGATCAAAGCTCCCTGCCCGTAGGTCGCTGAAATAAGATCGCTCCTGGCAGTGTTACGGATTGACTTCCACTGTTGTCTGGAAAAGCAATCTAGTACTCCGACAGCTAAGAAATCACAAATGATGGCAATAAATGTCTGCTTTGAATACCGTTTTTTCTTCGGAGTCATGAATTTAATGGAAGTATAAATTAATATTGAGGTTGGCCACCATAGGATGTCGGCGGAGGGATTTTGGCTGTTTGAAGGCCTAGAAGAAGAGCCGTATGGACTTCTGCCGCTGGTCAACCTCTCCGGTAAAGGCGGTCCAACATCAACAAAATACGTTGAACGAATTGGTTCCTATCAGTGGTATCTTGCTGACGACGGCCCCACTATTCTAGTAAGTATGCATTTCCTTCTTTTTTTGAGGTAAAACAAAAATTACAATCAGTGTGAAATCACCATTAACGGACTAGTCACATTTGAGAAGTCGTTGCTAAAAAGTGCTTAAGTAACTCGATTTTTTCCAAACAACCGTAACTGAGGATCCGATTCTTTTTCTCGATTTCAAAATTCAGTTCCTCTTGAGGAAATTTCAGATAATATTGAACTAATCGATACAGCTCAATAGATTTTTTAGTTCACTTGACAAAGAATTAATTCCAAAAACGTTGCGCTATCACCGAAATCATGCAGTCTAAATTTCGCATTTCCAAGAGTCCTTTCTTGGGAAAAACTTTGGTGATGAATTATCCCATTTGTTTTGACGATTATTTTCTATACCTTCCAAGAAAGAATAAAATTGGCAGATGTCGAACACAGCGATTTTTGTCATGAATCCGCATAATCAGATTTTGCCTATCCACCAATATCATCGATTCTCCTGTTCATACGATCTCGAGACCAGCTCGATTAAGGTTCTTTCGGAATTACGAGAAAGAAAGAATCTTGTAAGTATTTCTGAGTGAAAGACTAATTCAGATGCCTGGAATGCCATTAGAATCATTCTTCTGGCCTGGCGGCAAATTGCAACAAGATCGTGGCGTTGTTATTTATGATGTCAACCACTTAAAGGTGAGCTCATAGAAAAAATAAATATAATTCAGTGAGGAGGAGATGGAGCCATTTTGGAAGTCAGTGTTCGAACTTTCAAGTAAATAATAGCACGAAATTAAACATGAAGAGCTATCAACTAGTATCAAATTGAACTGTCTGCTCCAGTTATTTGACTTGTAAGCTTTTCTGCACCTCTTCACTCATGTCTCTTTGGCACAGTTAATTTATACTTGTTATGAACAAGATGTCGACGTGTAATTTCACTGCATCAGAATCTGGATCTCTTACCATTCAACGAAATTATTCAGTGCTCTTAAAAGCGTTCTTCTTATCCTGCGTGAGTCAAAAATTATAGGATTTGTAGGAAAGCATTTTCTATTTCAAGATTTCCAGCTGCGGTATTGTGGACCATAACAGCTCCTTAGAATCTTGGAATAAATAAACCAAATGCATTTCTGATTCCAATAGATTTACAGAACAACCGTCCTAGTTTTCAGCTCTCAACATGTAGAATTAAATGCGCCTAATTGTAGAATAAACAAAGGCTACTCTTCTCTTTGAAAAAGTCGACAAAGCAACTGAAAAGTAACAAAAATTATGGAGCCGACTTATAATATTTCGAATAAAATAATAGGCAAAATAGGCATTCGGATAGGCAAAATTCATACGTCATTGGAATGCAGCATGTTCCCGAGTTTTTGAAATCCTGAAGTGGATTCATGTTTCTTAAGTATTCGATATGTCTGCATCAAAGTGTTGTGCTGATGTTCAGTGAACAGATGCGTGCACTATACTGCAAGCAGGGCGTTAGATACAGCTGTTACTCCGCAAATTCACAGCAATCGATGCAGCAATGCGTGTTCGGCAAGAGGGAATTTCTTGCGTAGGACGACTGACGATGACCACAAATTACGCTAACGATATCGAATGCCCACCAATGTCCTCATGAGACAAGCACATTTTTAAAGAATCAGTAGTAAACTCTACCGGGGAGGGAGGAGAGGGAGGAAGAAAGGAGGAGAAGGGGACTCAAACAGTATAAAGAAGAGTCGAAATTTTAACGCAGAAAAGTCAGATCAAAAGTTGTGGAATTAGTTACGACCGATAGTAATCTGTATATCGGAGTCGAAACTGCGGCAAACTCATAACCACTGCGAAAATCGCCATGAAGAGTCCGCATAACGCGGTAAAAAGCTATAAATTTTACCACCTATCGTTATCGGTAGTTTTTCACTCTTTCGATTTCAGTGTTAAATCTTTCGGCTCCAGTTTCGATCATTGTTGAGCTCACTTTACAGCCAATAGAAATTTTCGGTGGAAGAAAAAGCATTTCGAAGCTTTCAATGCCGCAAAGGATGGAGTGAATTCACTTGCCACACTTATTTGTATAGCACCATCTTCTAACACCTCGTTCCCATAATAGGCTTGGTAACGGTTGCCATAATAATTTTTGAACATTTAAGAAGCTTTTGATCGTAGTGTATTTGTGCCATCATCGAGTCATGACTCCCAGAGATATTTTGGAACAGTGAGGTCAAGAAAAAAGCTTGCTGGAAATACTTCATAGAAATCTAAACACATATTTAAGAGCGGAAATATCTGAAAAAATTAGATCGTCTTTTTAAAATGGATCTTTGGCGCACACAATGTTGCCCTTCCTTTTCGTTTGCACCTGCTGTCCTCACATCATGAAGTGGGAAGATGAGGTAATGCCTTGGTAGACAAATTCGCATTTCATGCATATTTGGCATCCAGCTTTTCATCCGAACAGGAGTAGGCTTCCCGTACCAGGTTTGGGATTGATTGGATCTGGTGGTTTTCAAAGGGTATGTGAAGGTCGTTACAGCTGTTTGGAACCTGGGATCTGAAGTTGTAGTGGGCGTTTGCTACGCAAATGCGGCAGACATGAAAGGGATGGCGGAGGAAGAAGGGCTGAGGCAGTACAAGCTTCTAATTGGTTAGTAACGTAGCTGAGAGCTGTGATACGAGCTCAGTAACAACACGTCATCACTGTTTACAGCATTAGATTAAACAGTCATTGCTGACCTTTCACGCCATGCTATGGATAAAGTTTGCTTCCGCTAGCTTTTCTTCCTTCATCCAAGTGCTGTCAGAGGTCTTGAAACCATCTCGCTCATTGCTCACTCTTCAAGGTTCTATAATTCAACAAGCATTGCACTAGATGGCTGACTTCTTTTAATTTTTTGTTCAAAATTCCAAGCTGTTTGCAGTGGCAGTGGTAGCTTTATACAGGAAGAGGTTTAACTCGTTACTTGCAACTTCTATTTGGAGAATAACCCTCCATATCCGTTGGCTTAATAGTTGGAGTTTGTTGCTGAGATGTTTATTTTAAATCATTTTCTCGAGGATCCTGAAAACCTTTTAAAAAGAATGTGACCATATCACCCAGGATTTATATGATGCAGCGAGGTGGAAATCCGGTTGACGTCGGCAAGAAATGCCGGCTCATTAAAATGCGATTGGAATAACCAAAAAGTCGGTTCTATAAATTATAACATGTATAGCTGTAAACATAATTCATAACATGATAGGGTACCAATTGAACGACAGTTCCTAGTCACTTTTGACAGGTCTCAACAAGGGGGGAGGGGAGGCCCCTCCTCACCATCGTCAAGATGTTGCCGTGCAAAAAACCTACGAAATCCTCACTCATCTCATTTTTGGCAAAATTTGCCTTTTTTCTCGAATTTCCCATTTTGCAATCCAATCTCCTCTTCTTTCGGTAATGGAAGCAAACAATCCCTCTCTCAAATCGAGAGTTTCATCTATGGTAGGTCATTATGAATCTGTGGATATGCGTACTGTTGCTCTTCCATGCGCAACTCGGATATGAATTCCTCTTTCTTTCTACCCTTTTACTAAGCATAACTGGAAATTAATTATCTGTAATCAGTGGTTGCGAGGTCAAGGTTAAACCTCGAGGTCAGACCTTCTGAGTAATGTCTGCTGCGAAAAGAGACCTCTTGGCAGAAGACATTACTCAGAAGATATTCATATTATTTGCACGAAGAGCAAGAAATTATGACGACCATGAGTTTGCGTTTAGCACATCATGAGACTGACCTTAGAGCCTGACGAACTTAGCGAGCGTTTGGAAAATCGTCCACCCCAACCTGGGACAAACTCAATCCGTAGAAAATCTAGTCTGCTATTCTGGTCACAGTTTGACCGAACACCTAGATTAGGCGATCGATCGGTCTTCCAAGCAACTTCTCCTTCCGCCCCCCTCTTCCCCTCATCTCCTCAGCTAATGCAAGGACGTTAGGACGTTAAGAGTTGCGTTTGTGCTTCTACTGAGATTTTTCCGTGTCTATTTTAATAAGAATAAAGTGGATGAATAATTGCTACAGAGAGCTTTTAATGAGTCCTCTAAGCGAAGATTTCAGGTTCGTGACGGTCCACTCGACACTGCAATATTGGCCGCACGGCATTTAACTTCAAAAACGAAGAAGCCGATAAATTTTAACGAGTTTGATTTTATCACAGATGCTGTCAATCTACAAAAGCTGTTTGCATTTGCTCAAGAAGCAGGAGACGGTCTCTTCCGAATCGACGTCGAACGCATTGGAAAAACGGTCCTTCTAACCAGGTAATTTCCTGGCATATGCCATTGTTTCTCACTGGATTGTTTTCGAAGAAAGCATTTGATAATTATATAACTGAACCTGAAAAAATAAATGTACAATAGAGACTGATTTGAACGATACAAAAAATGTGCCCATCTAGAGTAGTTTCTATTGCCAGATTCATTCTTAGGGAATAGACTGGTGTTGTACTCACGATGTGGATGCGTTTATCTTTGCGGGACCTATAAGTGTGCACATGTCATTGATGAGTTGAAAAGCCATCTCACAACTTCAGGATGGAAGCTTCTGATCTTATGGAGATTGGGCATGTCACTTTTGATCAGGCACTTAAACGCAAGATGACCAAATCACGCTCTAAGTTCACATCTGGACCGTTTTTCCAACTCGTTCAATATCAGTTCGGCAATTTTAAGCTTCTCGTGCGATTTGAAGTGGATTGTGCCGACTATGCGGCTGTTAAAGCAGCAAGGTTTTTGATTTAACTTGTTTTTTGACTTGTCTTGGAATTTTAGTCAACATTTATAGCTCTAGTTGTGTACATCCGTTTGAGTTTTCAAGTACATCTTCATATCGTTTCTTATCCCACTTGAGCAGTAATTCGGCCCTGAAATCAACATGTGTATGGAGTACCACTAAAAGGCAGCCTTTCAGATCCTTTATGAATCAGTAATTGCATATTGACAGCCTACATCACCTAAAATGAAGTTGTGAATTTTGCAACCGTTCGGCGCAGTCAAGCTGCAGAGAAGAAAAAAAGTTGAATCAATGGACTACTAACGTTCAGTCATTTATAGATTACTGAAATATCACTCCTTCAACCGATATTGCTGCCTCAATTCGTTTTAATGAGCTAAAAGTGCATTCTGATCGATTGCTGATTAGTCTGCCTTAAATTTAGGCCTCAAAGTGGAACTGCTAAGGTTTTCAAAATTTAGCATGGATGAACGCCCATGTATTTCGAACTGGAATAATACTGCTTTGGTATACGCAATACTGTTTTGGTCATTAGGGAAGGTTTCAGATTCCAAGTTTTCTGCACTTGTTATTGCGTTTATGGCACATCAGATGAGCGCATTCATTTAAAAGTAGTGTGTATGGTGTGTGTCTGCGCGGTGTTTCGTACGTGCGCACGCCTGTGCCTTGAATGATTGTTTTGAATTCGGGCCTTATTTCTTTGTTTATCGCAGCCAGCAGGGATGTTATGACTTCTTCCGATCCGAGGAAATGCCCTTCCCAACATCAGTCCTTGAAGGACTTAACGGCAAGCCACCACTGTTTCTTGCATCACGCATTATCTCCCCCCTCACCCCCCCCCCCCCCGTCACCCCCACCTCCTATCCTCACTTCCCCTAGCTTCGATAAAACAAGTGACTTTTTTTTATCTTCTGGTCTTTTGGAGAAGACGAGTTTAAGGGAGCTTTGAATATGAAGCGTTTTGTTCAGAGTTTCTTTCAACCTATGCAAGTAACATCTGAAGTAAACCTCTCGTATTTACATGGAATTATTATCGAAACCGCAAACGGCGGTTTACGCCCCCGATGTTAATCTAACATGAATAGCGCCTCATCGATATTCGGCATGTTATCAGTGCTAACCGTATCTTCATGCTGACCATTTTTGAAAGGTTCGCTTCTAAATCCATCTAGAGTTCATTTGCAGAAAGCATTATGAAACAAAAGATAAGGCAACAAAGATCAAACTTACAATGAATAGTTATGAAAAATGTTCCATCACAATCGTTCTCTGAAAACGGTTGTTATAAATTCAAAATTTGCCGTTCCCTATGCATGAATTATTGCCTACAAATTTTTCGGCTATACTAGACCCACTTTCTCATTTTACCCTTCCATCTCTCTTTTCCCCACATCATCCCTTCTCCTATAATGGTCGTCTATTACATAAATGAATGACTCTCAAATTACTTATCGAATTCAGTGAGAACAATCCGGATATGGAGAACGAACCGCAGCCAGAAAAGAAGCACTTTGAGGAGAACACATCGATAGAGTATATGGAATATGGCAGTGTTCCTCGGGATCTTCCTCTGCAGCTGTTGACCACCTATCCACAAGGAGCTGGCTTCCCATTCTTTACATGGGCTCAGTTGTTCTTCACAACAGGCGATCAGGTGTCCACATTTTTACATCTTTTTGAATTTCTGGGAATACCACTGTAAAACTGCTCTCCGCTCTTCACTTCAAATATCAGGTTGTACTCACAATACCTTCTGCTAGATCAGTGGTTGAACTCTCACCGTCTATTGTGGCTACAAATGATCGTCCTCGTTGCAGCTGAAGTAACTTCTAAAGACGAAATAGTTCGTTCAGTTAAGCGGAAGTGATCAAATGAGTGCTCAGTATTTTGAGTGCTCAAATGAGTGCCCAGTAGATAAGGAGAGGAGGATATTTTACTTGTATGGGAGACCACTTCAACGAAAGGAAAATGATCCTTGCAACGTTAACTAAAGATATTCATAGAAAAGCGGCATACGCCACGCATCGGATCTTAGTGTTATAGACGTATTTATTAAGGTTTCACTCTCGATGAATACCATCTCACTGTCACAAAACATCAAAATCGGTGCTTTCGAAGAAATGTTTCATGAATCTTCCTATCCTTTGCTCTCTCCGTTACTCCTTATCGCTCGCATCTTTTCTTCGACGATCTTGGCGCTTAATATGGTTTATTTTCAGGAAATAGTTGGTTGGTTTAAAGGCAACGGTGATTTTACAAAACCGGCTATGAACTCCTTAGCCGATATATCCAAGCTGATGAAGCCACTGCCATATGCGGTGCTGTCGAAAGTGCACGACTGCTTGGCAAAGATCTCTAAATTTATGATCAAAAACGATGCGGACTTCAAATGTGCGCTCGTTTGGAAAGGCAAAAATCATTTGGAAATCTTCGCCAAAGATCCTAACGCAGGAAGTGCTCTTTCGGCAGGCGTTAAAGCATATCTGCAGACACAATGCCCCGAACCGGAACAACAAGATGAGTAGCACACATCGTTCGCTGACCTCTGCTTATCTCTCGATTATTGGACTCCACTAACAACTGACATCTTTAAGTGCAATAATATGCATCGTCTAATGGTTTCTTGCAATATTTTCAATGTGATGCACCCAATTCAGCCATATGTTTTTATGTTGTTACCTAACGTGCGTAGCTAATTGACAAAGCGCCGGAATGTCGCCTGAAGAGTTTCCATTTCATCTGTCCGTAACTCCATTCTCGAGTAAAGGGGGAAGGGGAAAGATGGGATAGTACGATTACTCAGTAGTTGATTTCGTAAGGTCATCCTCTGACGTGCAGTTATTGTTCGAAGCAAATTGCAGTGACGGTCCAGGTGATTGGAAACAGCTTATCCACACCATCTAATGAGTTGGACTAAGTGATATGAGGTTTCGAGTGCTTCACACCAAAACATTTCTCAGTTCAATGTTATTGTTGTTGTTTTTTGAACGAGTCGCATTTTCTAAGTGATTCTTATCGCCTAACAACGCGTATCTTAGTTTCAATTTTCCTCCTACTTGAAGTATTCTTATTGTTTCTATATCATCAAAAGGGTATAAGCGTTTGGCGATTATTTTTTCCACTCCTTTATCGTCATTTCATTGAAACCATGGCATCACAACAGCGAAGCACAATCTTAGTGGAATATTTCCGTGGATTTTCTAAAATCCTTCCTTTATGGGATCACTTTATTAATGACAGCATGAAATGCATTCATATTGAGCGTAACGAAGTTTCAACTTATGTTTCACTCTAAATGCTTCCTTCTCCTTGTAACATTAGTGAATTTTTATGCAAGCGATGAGCAAAATTTATCGTCCTCATTGAAAATGCTTCATTGATCAACAATTGCCTAGCAATTGTTCGATTAGTCACTTCTTATTCGAAGCACTGTTACTTTGGCCCCAACTGTTGGGCTATTATCATCTTTCCTCCATGAGGCAATTGCTTCTCATAATCTATCGTGCAACGAACTCACTGATAAGAAAAAAAGACGGGCAATCTTTATACATAAACGATATTGATTTCATAAATTTCCAATGCTGAATTCGTTGGCCACCACTGAATTCGTTTCACACATCAGGTTTTCACCTCTTTGCCGCTTACTTATAGATAATCTCCCTTGCACAAAATATTTGAAGTTCTTTCGCCAACAGAAACAGTGTGCTGCGAGAATGGAAAATCTTCGGTTTCCCTACCACTTTCAACTTAAAAGGAGGATTATACTGCTGTGCAGCCATTGGGAACTGGAAGGATGATGGACCTACATAATTGGTAGGATTTTAAAAAGCGCCAATGTGGCAACCCTTTTTCAGTTATTTTTTATTGAGTGAAGATCTAAAACGGTCCGATCAAATTCCTAGGAATTTCCGGATTGGTGGATGTGAAAAGGCAATGCTCATAAATAGTCGATCGCACAGTCGTTTGGCGTGGGATTTGATGTCGTTTAAATTAATTGAACAGCAACAACTTCTATATTATTCACTGATCTTTCGTTGGTGACGAAAATTTTCGGGCTAAATTATATAAGGTGCTTTTTTAAATACTCTAAACTATAGGATGCACCCCACAAATAGGCTACGCAATCATTTGCTATCGTATATGATAATTCAGTTCTGTCTCAGTCTTAAGGAATAATCTATCTTTTTAATCATTTCAATAAGAAATAAATCAAATCTACGCCTCTCTTTCTAGCTGCAGTAATCAATGAAATCTTTATACGCACTCCGGCGTATGCACTAAAAATTCAAAGTTGTCTTTATGCAGCTTAATCTTATCGTGTACCTATTGAATGTGAATAAAGTCTTTGTTGCACCACTACAGGCCGGCCATTGCTCCGAGTAACATGGAAAAATGTCTTGACGGACCAGAAACATCTTCCTGCAAAAGTGGAAGATAAGAACCTTCAAGGAATCAGCTCTAATGAAACACAATTCGCAATGGGTTTTACAAGAAGCTAGCAGAGAGGCTGAGGTAAATATCGCAATGCGTCAACACGAAATGAATTAGTGCGTAGGTGCTTCTCACAGCATTGGTGTAATCAAAATCGAGCTTTATATTTTATTGGCCAGTCACAAGTGGATATATCGTTGTGTGATATTTACTCTAAGAAAAAAATGGTCTTGTTTTTCTCCTCATTTATATTCTGGACAGTATAACAGAAAAAGTTCTATAGAATTTATCTGATATTTCCTTTCTTAACTTTTCTTGGGAGTTATGATTAAGGCGATCAAAATATTGCCAATATGCCCCCAGCCGATAAGAATTAACCTCACTTTGTTCTACAGATTTCTTGAAAAGTAATTTCTTTTGTTGACGAAGGTTGTGCAATGAACACAAATAATCTACATTATAGAGAATTAGCCAATGATTCTCCTAGAATGAGAGATTTATTAATTTTAAAGGCAACAGATGCTGATGCCATGATGATATAGGAAATGGATCTTCCGACTCCTATTGTTTCAGTACGGATATTACCATACTTAGAAAACGAGAAACGTACATGTGAACAAAATGACTGACATATAAGAATGGCTAAAAAAATGATATATTTTGGGGCATAAGATGGAAATGAGGAAGAATTAATGAGTGGAGTATTTACGGACGGTATGCATTTCCGGTTGACAGTTCGAAGAAAAAAATGCTTAGAAAGCATCTTATCATCAGACAGAGAACGACGCATTCCTTCCGGTTTGCTTTATGAATTACCGTCAAGAAATAATTCACACGGACAAGTGCATATAGATTTAAAATGATCAAGTTGCCCTCTTAAATCATCTGTAAAATGGTATTTTTTTAATGATCATACTAAACTTATTACAATCCGCAGTCTTTATGAAATATATTAAACCATTTTAAATCATGATTTCCCTCGAATTTGATCGGTCAACTCGAAGATCGAGTTACTCCCTTATGCTCATCAAATTTATTTACTTCTATAAGTCTTTAGAGTCATTGGCACGCTAGCTGAAAATGTCGCAAACGCACATATATAGAGGTGCCTTATCTATTTTTGGAGAGTAAAGTATGGATCACAGTTTCTCGAAGTATCAGAAAGGCATATATTCATATCCGGATCGCCCTTTATGCAATTTTTGTTGTCAAGGAATTCATACAAGCAAAAATGAAGCTCTATTTAAGCTTTTTCATTTCAATTTGATGAATGAAACTTTGCGACCTTCAGATCTTGTTTGGTGATTAGTGAAGTTCCTGTGACAGCAGATGTTCGATGCTTCAAACTTAAACCTGTTAAGAATCACTTATGATAACGGGCTGACGGATTGAAGGTTTTTATTCAGTTACTTGAGTTGAAGTGGAACAAAGAGGCGATCGAACGTGGAAAGCGTTTCCCATATACTACCACTAGAAACCATTGTCCGCATGAAGATTATACCAGTACTTAGTTAAACTCGTTGCTGAAACCGGCATTCTGCAAAAAAAAAGATCTTGATTCTGCCTTTTCGAATAAAAGTAACCGAGTCAGCCTCCTTCTCTCCCCTCAACCCGTTTAAGCTCAGAAGCTCTATTCTTCCTTTCATCCAGCTTAGAACGATAGTGGGCCCGGCTCAATAGTTAGTTAGAGCTGAAATCGATTGCAACTCAAAGAGTGCTCCTCGTAAAATAGTGCCCCCGCAAAAAGACAGCATGCAAATTTATGCAAATTTCACAATGAATCACAATATTGTCGAATAGAGTGGGAATTTGTTAAGCGGATGAAAAATCGACATCGATGCGCCGAGGGGCAACTAAAACTGGAATTCGAACATTCACTGCACAGACCACAACCCGCACCGCCAGCAACATCGGTGATTAGTGTCGCACTCGCTCTGCCATACGGCAATGCGTTTCCCCAGCATTGTGGCCTTTCTTCTTGCACAGGTAGACAGCATTGCTCTTATTTCGATTTGTTCCTCCTTTGCCCATAGGTTGTCGAGTTGAAGCGCTTTTCCTCCAGCGTTCTTTTCCACTCTTTTGTAATAATAAAAAAAGAAGAGCATCATTTCGATGTTTTAGATTATTCTCTCTTGAGACATCGACGACGCTATCGACGACCAAGCTGTTGTTTGATGTTACTCGTATGATATTTTCGACGACGGAAACATATCTTTCGTTTAAATGTCTGAATACCCTCCATTCTCGTTACAATTTCGTCAAACTTACGGACAATAGTGTCGAACTTCGATACAGTAGCGTTCCATTCTATATTTTATGTTGGAATGTGGCTATTTTTGAATCTTGCTTTTAGATGATGATTTTTTTCATATTGTTGAACCTCTCGACAGTTAAAGATTCTGTTTTCGACGGTGAAGTGAATCAAAAAAGACTTATGAGGAAAGATTTGTGGCGAGCTTCAAAAGTTCGAAACATCAGGTTGGCAGTTTCGTGGTGAACAGATTTTGCGAACATATCTTCATTCTTACTGGAAACGATGCTCACAGCACGAAGTCTGATATAAACGCCTCCGAATTATGTGCATCTCCAATATTGCTTTCAGCGATTAAAGAATAATCCGACTTGCGAAGAGAGTCCGTTCAGAGAGTTGATCTTTCCTCCAAAATACGAGCACCTCTTGTAAATCCATGAACTGTCTAACTTCTGTCCGATATTTATCTTTTCTCTAATCTTCCTATAAGCAGAGGGAAATTGCATCATCCAAAGGTAAATTATATTATTTCAAAAAAAAAGTATTTCAAAGTTTTTATCAATGTGTTTGCACAATTTATGCGTTCGAGAGTCACATCTGTACCTCTGAAATCTTCATAACTATAGGTTTGCGCGTATTCGCATAGTTATTCGTCCTGTAACGTTTCATGTGAACGTCTACAAAACAGTGGTTGTCTTTGTGTGTGGAAGGTGCTGGAAAGGAGAGGGATGAGGAACAAAAAGCATTATCTTTATCGTGTCCCCCCCTCAACACATCCTTCATTTATGTGGAGTCCTTATATATATTAAGCTTTTAAGCACTCACTATTATAGCTGTTTGTGCAGTTACCGTTCATTAGTCGTCCTTATCCTGTTGTTCTCGAAAATCTTGCTTACAGCTGTAAAATACAAGTCTCATTTCCCTTCAAGCAATCATCATATGTCGCAGTGGAGTCATCATTGTGTTGCGTCATCATTGTCGGTCGTTGAAGAGTCGCAACACTTAAAAGACCTATGGCAGTAGCACTATTTTGTCATTTCGCTATATTTTATATTGCTCGGAAATACTTCCTCGTCGCATTCATTCCAAAGGAACCTCATAACATGAAGACTACAACACATAGGGTGGTATGTTTCTTTACCGAATACAAGAAGCATACCACGCAGTGAAAATGTATTGTGAAGTTATTTTCCTCAAAAAGCTTATATTCTACTTATTTGAAACTTAGCCAAAGCTCGTTACTGATACAAAAAAAATCGAAGTATCGAGCTGGTTTTTTCGAGAGATGAGCAGCCAGCCGTCTGCCAGTATGGCATAATTTGATTGAATCATTATCTCCAGTTGACAAACTCTCTTACTGAATGATTCGCATTCCTTTCATTTATAATGCGATTATTGCTGTCTCCACCAAATGATAATTTAAAGAAATAACCGATTCCGCTTGCGTGATGAGGAGCTTTTAGATTAGAATTCGAATACATTGCTTAATGGCGACATCATTTTTGCGCTGTTTTAAATCCTTAAATACATAGCCTTCTATAAGATAGTTTCACTTGAAGTAACATTGCAACAAGAGTTGAGAGAATTGATAGGTCGAGTCTACCACAACCTGACGTTCTATAGGCAGATGACTGACTGCAGTAAGCGTACCTTTGAAACAAGAATTTCTTTGATGAGAAATCCAAACAACTCTCCATTATCGAATGCCGAAGCAGGTTTTTCACTGATACAGCTTCAGATAAGCGAAATTCAAGACTGCAAAAGAAGCATCACATTCTGGATGGCAATCAGTGATAAGCATTTTTTGAGAGTTTTTCAACTGAGCAAAGCGAATGACTTCTTGTTTACATGGCAACAGACATCACATTCATTATTCCTCACTTCGATTCACCCACCATTCAGGATGTATTATCAGGTTTTTATAGAATTTGTTTCAAAACCCTTTCTGTGAAATCAGCATTCATATTGCAATAATAGCCCGGAGACTAATGGCTATAGTAAAAAATTAAAAACCCATTGATCTATGCTGACAGAGATCAAATTAGGTTCTTATTTTCGAGGTCTCTATATTAGCAATGAGCCAAACTATGTCTAAAACCCGTCTGTGCCTGTTTAGCAGTAAAATTTATTCAATGCTTTTGTTTAGCAATAAATTTAGCAACAAAACCTGAAAATCAATGCAAATTTGACTGCGGATTTGCTAATTTGAGGAGAAAACGCAGGAAAAATGTCCCTGCATAGGAACACCTATATTACTAATGTTCGAAATGCGATCAAAATCATTTAGTTATTCCCTGTTCACTTTACATACATTTTTTCTGGATACTAAAGCAGCCTGGATGATTCAAAAATGATAAATACAAAACGCAGTGGTCGTTGGAATTACTCATTTTTTTTCCTCGAACTCATGGAGACTTATGTGGATCTTTCAAAATTCCTTCATGGCTTTGTTCTGCTCATTAAACACGAATCGTTCATCTTCGCGTTTAGGTTCACCTCGGTTCATACTCTTCGAGAACAGCCGAAAGAGAACCAAAAATTTTCTCAGCCATCGAGATGAGCTAAAAAAATTTCTCTACTCCCTCTCTCTCCTCCTATATGCCACTTCAAGTATTCATAGAGTTGAGGTATGATTGATCATTGAATTGCTACACTTATCTGCATCGGCTTTTATTGCCAATTACGTAAGCGAAAACGCATTGATTTCGCTGACAATGCGAAGCTGCATTGTCGCGATTTGTCGTTTGCCACATTGATCTTTGGAAACCATATTTTGCAGTGAAAACTCGTGTCGCGTTTAATTTGTGCATATTCCTTGACGTCACCGGAAACCACCAGAAACGTACGTCTCTCTGTATTCATAGCGTTTACAAGATAGAATTTTCTACAGATGTCCAGTGAATCCAGTGCCCTGTTCCATGTTGCTAAAGAAAACCGTTGCCGGTTAAGAAACCCGATCAACTGCTCCCACAAAGGATAGGGGGAGTATGGCGTGATTTCATTGCTATCGTAGGCGCGTTTGTTACTTATAACTGTTGTTTCTCGCGCTAAAAATTCGAGTAATCGCCCAAAACGCATATCATGGTAAATTTCAACTGTGGCTTGAAATTTGCAAAGAGAGGTCGAAGACAGCTTTTAAAAAATTCGAGCGGAGGGCAAACAATTAATATATCAAATATCAGGAGCCTTCAGATGAATTATATTGCAATTCCTGCAGTGGTGGGAAAGAGGTGGAAAAATTTGAGAATAATTCAGTTGAATACTGCACTCTTAAGGGATATTTTGTCGGAATTATGAATCAGCATAGTTTGAAAGCGACTTAAAGCAAGCAATATTGTTGATCGATGACTTCTACAGTTGATCCCGATCGATGCTTCGTTTTCGTTGGAAGGATGTGGGAAGGAGAAAAGCTGCTGGTTTCATCCGCAAGGCTGCGCAGCAAACAACATCCAAAAATGCTCAAGTTCCGTTCAGTGGACCGTTTTGAAAGATGGCGTGTTGGTCCAAATGGAGGCGTCGCTCGTCGGTCTCGATCCTAACAAGGCCCATTATGTGGCTTTAGGAATCAGCAAAGACATGCGAATGGTTATCTTTTTGATTCCGTTGTTCGCATACTTGTCTTCTGTGAATAACTTTTCAGCGAGGGATATTAAAACCCATATACCTGTATTCCTCAGGCATGCTTAGTTGTTCGTTCAAGCTGGAATTACTATGGTCCAACCTAGAGTCTACGCTTTTCCATAAAAGCCTCTTCCTCATTTTGTCGTGTACATATTGAGAACCGACACAACTGTTTTATTCACTTATCCATCGATTAGTGGTACCATCCAAGAAATAATGCATCAGATTTCATTAAAACGTAAACAGAGGCAAAGAAGACACAACGAACCCACAAAACATTTCTTGATAAACAAAGGTCTGTAATGGAAGGAAAAGATGTGTGGCGTTAATCGGTTACATATTTTAATTTCATGTGGAAGAATGCGGGCCATGGTTTAATTGTTAGGCTACGTTTCGTGATGCCACCCGTTTAGGCGTCGACAGTTTCTTTTTTAAGGCCTTCATCAAACATTTATGGCTTTTTTCTATGCTATAGTGTGGGAACTTGTAGCAGCATTAAGTGAATTTTGCGAACTTCTTGCAGGGTGACGACTCAGTGGTGGAATGCGTTATTGGTGCCGATGGAGTTGGGAAGGCTTTCATTTCCTTCAATGACGAAACCAGCAATCAACAGCTCTTGCAGGTTTGTTTTATCGTCACTTCTCTCGATGTTGCCAATTAGTTCTTCAAATGGGTATTTATAATTCATTTTTAGTTTCCATATTTTAAGTAACTTTTCCTTAGAGCGCCGTTAGACTCCTTCATACTGATGACCCGCTTCGACTATTACTTAACAGTAGACACGGATGTTTCTCGATGAGCATTCATGCTGAGAATGCACAACTGCAGCCCCTCTTAATGAGAAGGAAACCGGAAATTGGTGCATTTTCATATAGTGCTTCAAGTTTCTTTTAGGGCTTATGGTCTACGCTTCAAAAATTGAAGCTTTCCTAAGGCGTCAGAATTTTTCTGTATTTGACATCTCTGTAAGTGGTGGTGTATAGCAAGCTTGAGTGCCTTCCTACGTCGTTCTAATTTAGATGAAACTTATGTTTTTGCATTGAGAAAGATGATCGCATTACCGTGATATACAACGAGACGAATGATCACTGCTATAATTAAGGCTTCTGAAGTGATGCTCAGCGAAACTTCATCGTTCGTTGAGGATGGTCATATGATCTGCAATACGAAATGGGCATTCAACGGGCGCTCCAAAGTTGACGAAGCCGACCTTTTCAAGGTTGATACGTTTAATTATTTTGTTCATTGTTTAGCAGGTCGTGCTGGCAGAGGCAAATAATTTATCTTACATAACTTGCATTCAAATTCGAGCTTACAAACAGATAGAAAATGTTTTAATTTTGCACCATCTGGAAAGAACTTTGCGAATATTTCGGTAATAGCTCATCCTCCTCCCCCCCCCCCCCCCCCCCTCCCCAATTCCAGCAGTTGTAACTTTCTAAAGACTTCAAAAGAAAAATATATATAACCAGTTATGTATACTTAATTTTACACAATGCACTTACATTTATGTTCACCTATATCCTTACTTCAACGGTTTTTGATAAGATCCAGTAATGGTATATAAAGCTTCTACAATTTAAAGGCGTATCATATTTTAGAGTTTCAAAGCACATGGATAAGGATGGTGACAGTGAGATAATTATTTGTTCTTCTTACTTACTATGAAAGAATTCATACGCGGTAATAGATTAATCGAGGGGGGCATAATTCAGTGTGTTCTGAAATCACTATGCTTTCGCAGGTTTTCGATTTGGAATCACGAACATGGAATCTCCTCTTCGCAAGAGGAAATGCAGATAAGCGAAGTGAGTATCAAATCATTTATTCAGTCTTAATGAAACAATTTTTGAGCGTTATTTTTTGAGTGCATCCGATTCGCTACTTACATTTCGCGGTTAGCAATATTTTCTCCTTTCTTGAAAGAAATGGTCATCTCCTGGATATTGACCATTAGTGGAATATTTTTCTATCTTGTTGGAAAAATTTTCTTCGATTCATCTATGGATTCATCATTACCGTAGGTGTTTATATATATATATATATATATATATATATATATATATATGTGAAAATGAAGGATAATTAGCCACCGTCATTTGACTTAAGTCTATGTTATGGGGTGCCAGCAGTTGAGCTGAAATTCGAACTTGAGCACCCAAAAATGAAAGGGGTTTGATGAAGTTTGCTTCCTCTTACATTCCTCCTCGTTTTTGTTTCACTTTTACTCAGTGTTCTCTCAAAAGAGTCATACCATTGGACCACTACACTTGTTCAGGTGAAATGTTGTTCAGCTCCGATGCATTTGCTTTGCTCTTTGAATAGATTTCAAGTTATATCAGTGGTGAGTATTATGATACTTCAAAATCGGCGAAACCTCTCCATCATTCGAGGTGAACTCGGGAGTATTTCCTGCAGAAACTCTTATTCGATGTCATAGTGAATCGTTGAAGGTGGCCAGAAAGAAATTCATTCGGTGAACGACGGTGATTTATTTCCGTGGATATCAGAGCAAACGGTCGCATTCTGCCGAGAGAATTGCAGCACCGAGCAATATGTTATCATTAACGAAATGAAACAGACAGACGTCACTCGATATTGGAGATATCGTTTCGCTGTAATCCATGGTCGTTCTTACACAAATTTTATGCGAGTAATTTCCGCCCACCTCCGTTCTTGTTCGTATATGAGATAACTCGTCATTTACTTCAAGTCTGTGTGCACAGACTGTCACTGTTATAGCTTTACCGATAAACGGCTCTAATGTTTCGGCCTCGATGAAATATTCTGCCATTCTAGTCGCATGCTGACTTTTTCAATGTCGGTGTGTCGGCCATTTGCTCCATCTTAGCTTAACGTTATTCGTCAAACGTTACCTGTTCTTGCCTAATGAAAATGTTTCTAAATAACGTTTTCATAATAATGCGCTTACTACTTCATAGTTTCCTAACTATAATAAGGATAGCATGTTATTCTCTCAGTGGAACCAATAGCAACCTTTTCCACCATTGATTATCACATTTTCTGACAAAGATTTGTTTCTTGAAGGCAGTACTTATGAGCTTTGGTACATTCAGATATAGGTTTTCAAAATCTAATTCATTCTGTAAATCATTCACGTTGATACCATAATTAGTAGGTGTCGGCAAAATGTCAGTTAAATTAAAAATAAAACGACCGCCTTACACAATGATGGAAATCCTATTTTTTACTATTGGAAAGGTTTTTATCCTTCTAGAGGAGCTGCTGACGCACTTTATGAGTAAAGGGGCTAGACGGGGATGGAATTAAGAGACGATGGAAGAATAGCCGAGCACAGATCAATGCATGGGCTTTGCTGGTTTCCTTCGCCTCTTTTGAATCCTCAGAGGTCACATATAATCGAAATCACTATCGTCTAGTTCATACAAATAAAAGGGTAGAATATAGCATTCGAATGTCGTTGTATATTTAGGTGCTTTTCTCTTGCTCGCATGGTGGGTACTCGGTTCGTCGACGATTCTTATTGCTCGCTATTTCAAACCGCTTTGGCCACGGAAAAAGCTGTTCGGCACAGCCGTTTGGTTTCAGGTGGGTTTTGTATGTAGCATTTCTACTGAATCTTATTTGAGAACCGTGCATCTAAACGTTTTGAGAAAATTTTATAGAAGTTGAAAGTACCTCTCGCTCGCTTGTTTGATTAGTTTGCTTTTGCAGCATAAAGTTTGGAGGTGAACGTTTAGACTATTATTCTTGACACATATTAAACTAGCATTTAGAAGATGTCAGGTCTTGCAAAATCTGGGGTTTAACATTCGTGAAGACAGAAAGTGCAGTATCGTGGAAGTTAAATTAGCTCTGGCAGATAATCGCTTTTTGTGAAACTAGCAATTCCTACTCTTTATTTTAGCTACATCGAGATCTTGCCATTTTATCGGTCATCATACAAATCGTCGCTGTTTTCCTTATCATTTATCAGGCTGGACGCCTCTATGAATGCTCCTACGAATGTGGATCAGATGTGAGTTGAAATATGCTTCTGCTTAGTATGACAGTGTGCTGAAGTCCATTGGTCTAACGTGCGTTGATGAATTCTAGCACTTTTACGTCTCCCATTTGTGGTACTCATTATCGTTTCACCTGTCCAGTTCAGCCTCAGAAGAGTTTTAGTTATCGCTCAACGCTTGAGTAGCACCTCAGGGTTCCTTCACTTAACAGTAAATTCATGTGCCGTTGATGTTTTTATCGATAATTGTATGTTCGCATCAGCTGAATTCCTGCTCAGGTATCTAAATTATGATAGAGGATGTTGAATGTTGTTCTCTTCGAATTTCGATTCTTTTTTATATCTAAAATACAAATATCATTTAACATCACAGCAATGTCCAGAAGCACGTAGATGCCGTTCTGTTTTCAAATGCTCTGTTTGCACAAAGTTTTTCTTGTTTCAAATTCTAAGTAACTTCGATCTGGATCCACAAATGTCGGAAAATTTAAATATTGAAGAGGATGAGGAGGAAGCGAGCGAATGAAAGATAAGGAAATCTCTACTGAATCTATGATATTTTGCTACTATTTTGCTCATCGAAGGACAAGTTCAGATATTCCTGCAAAATTTGGAAATGTGCAAAACGATTTTGCTCGAAATTCTGGAAAGCGCGTTCCTTATAAATTTTCCATATCGATAATTTTATTGCGTTTATTTCGATTGAGAGAACGCAGATCACATTTTGTGTTTTTTTTTTCTCATACCTTTAAAGGACTGGTCGAAAAAGATGCACGTTATAACGGGTATCGCTGCGACCGCGTTAGCAATAGTGCAACCATTGATTGCGTTTGTGCGACCTGGGCCCAATTCGAGTGCACGCCCCACGTTTAATTGGCTACATTGGTTCGTCGGTATGAGCGCTTGGACTTTCGCATGTAAGAAGAATGTCATTTCGCTGTGCAATAAAATTTGTATCGATAAAATTTTCCGGCGATTTTAATGTTCCAACTATACTTATTTATTCAAACAAATCTACTTCATTTTGCATATTCTTATATGAATAACGTATGATAATCGTTGTGCGCACAAATAACCCAAAAATTTAGAGCGAACTTTTTGGCACTGTATTTTATCTTCATAGCTTCGTGATTTTAGGTAAGTTAATCTAACGCTGTAATAAATTAGCTATACTTTCGCTTGTACTAACCAAATTTGCCTACATTTGACAGAGTTATTGTTCCGTTTATTTAAATGCTTTCGTTAAAAGTTCATGGTCGATATTAACGTTTTTTTCAGCGGTGACAATGGTGTTAGCAGTTCCGATGGGTAAGACAGGTTTACAGCGAGTGTACGGTCATGCACCCACATGGATTATGGCTGCGTACATAATCGTCTTCTTCGTTTGCAACATTCTGTTGGAGATGTTCTCATCGAACTCGGAAAGGAGATTCGAGAAAATAGGTATCATTTCAGTCCTCAACTTACTCAAAGTTCAGAAAGCGAAAACAGATGTCGAAATGCAGCAATGACGCAGGAATGGCAAGTGCTTCTCTCAATCTCACCTGCGGATGAGATTGAGAGATGCTTGCGTATGTACATATATGACGCTATCATATTTGCAATCAAATTTCATCTTAGATTTTTTGACACCTTGAGAAGAAGAAAATGTCAGCGTGATAGCATTCTGCATATTTGATATTATTTGTTTTAATTTATAAAAATGAACAATCGAATGAGATCATTTATTCGCATTTCTCAGAATTTTTCCGCTTTGTTGCAGGCCCCAGTGGCATGGCTCTGGGTGTAATAAATGGACCGACGGTCGAAAGTCCGGTTGCAGGATCTGTGGTATGTTGTTCACATAGTACAATTACTTGTCGCTTGACCTATTCAATAGTAGCGCTCTTTATTATCGTCAATTCTACGATAAGGATTTGCGCTTTTTATTGATCACATTTGTATTATTTCTCATCTGCTAGCGAAAAAATTTACTTCGCTTATCACTTTTGTAGCGTTCATAAAAACTTCCGTCGACTAAGTTCACATTTATAGATGTGATATTTTCTCCTCTTTACACCATTAAATTCGGACAGTCAGTTTTACAACGAAATTACGTCGCGTATAATTTGTGGGCGTCAATGATTTTTTAAAAGGCTTGAAATTTAGCTCAGCTTTTCATTTGAGGAAAAATTTGCTTGCTGAAGACAACGAAAAGAATTTCACTCAGCGGAAGTGCCTTGTTTTTTCACTGAAAAGAGAATTTATGCCCTGTGAAGAAGGATCGCTTGTCTGAAATCGATTCGATCCCAATGAGAAGCCTCATCCTAATCCATAAAGTAAAATACCTGGTCTCATGCTTAACCATAGGATACATAATCTCAGGATACATGACCTATTAATGAAGCATTAATCACTTGCTATGGAATATGAATTTTAAGTGCATAGCTCGAACAAATAAAATGGAAGATTTACGACCGACTCAAGATGACTACTATTTTTTTTGGGGAAATCATATTTTTTCCTTAATGCAAAGTTGAATTTTTTAGCAAATGATAAAATCAAACTTATCGATGTGATAATGATAGTGCTACGTTGGAAAGCATTGAAATTGCATTTTTGCTCTCATAAATATCGGAATTTTGATTTTCAGTATGGTCCAACGCGAATATTTATATTTGCGATGCATCTAGTAATCGCGTGCGGTGTTGCTATAACGATAACGGTGATGCTGGTTAAAATTTTACTCTCACATTCACCTTGATTTGCTCATTATGTTACATGAAAAGAGGTTTATTGATATTATAAAACATTTGTGTCATCTGCGTCAATTTCGGTGTTGGTTGATTTTTGTAAAATCATATATTTTCTTCTTGGCTGCCGCACTTGACTGCCATTATTATCATAGCCAACCAATTCACCTGTCACTTCCTTAAACTATGTATTTGTTGTCGATTTTCCCTTCTAATTTAATTGTCTTTCTTGATCGATAGATGTGCGTTCATTTCCTCATGCGCCTAAACTTTCTCTGAGGCATTCATTCCACTAATGTCTATAATTTGCAGCCAGATTGAACATGAAACAGCTCAGATCAGACATCAATTCCTGAGATTTATGTTGAGGAGGAAATTCGCGTTCGTATTTACTCATCAGTGCTATGATCAGAGCCGGCGACACTGAACTGCTAACATCTTTTACGCTACTGACCCCCTGAATCCTTCTTTTCGTCCTTTTTAGAACTTCTGAAATATTATTAATTTTGTTTTACGGCTTTTAACATGCCGTTTTGCAAGCATTCTATTTTGCCGATGTGAAAAAATTGAACGATAATTTTCTTTATTAATAACTTAAAATTTACTTCCAGCACTGGAATGATATAATATTCCATGCTTTGTTCAACTTTCATTTATTTTACTTGGAAGACCGTTCATAGTTCAATACAGCAAAAAGTTAAGAACTTGTTTATCTGCAGCAAACTTCTAACAGTATCACATTTATATCATTTGAATGTGCATTTCGGCGAGCTTAGGTTTTATGCCATAAAATCGCCATACAATCAATGTTCATAATCGTAAATTGAAAAGAGGAGCGACAATTGAGTAAATTTTCGGATTTCTTGTTTGAAAGTAAGTGGATAAGACAACTGACGACACTAGTTAAGGATTTTTTTTTTTTCATCAGAAACCCAAACGAAATAAGTGGGACAAAATGAGAATCTTTCTTGAAGTGTTTAATGGTCCCGTAATAAATAATATCGTGCTTTCGCTAAGCACTTGCGCCTGTATTTAGTTGTTTTCTTTCAACATTTTGAGTTAGTCGATGAACTAAGTGTTATTCGATGTACTTTTATACACCACTTTGATATGTTAGCTTATTTAATAATTAGTGATGTTTCAGGCTTCACCTTTCTATCCTCTTCATTGCAGTGAAATGCTTGATAGCTACTTGATGAAAAGTATCTCCAAATTGCTTGCTCGCTCTAAATGAGTACCACTGTTTCTTTTATTTGCACGAGAATTTCAGGAGACTCAAAACATACGATCATCTTGAAATGTGAATGTCCGATGCTATATTGAGATTTTCTAGAAAAGGATAATATAATTAAGTGTGTGAACTAGACTCAAAGAAAAGAAAGGAATGGAAGGTGTAAATATGGCTGTGGTCTTTCTATCTAATGTGCCTTAATCTATGTTATTTTATTGTTGTCAGTGATAGCCATAAGTCGTCTTCTTTTTCGAGTTAAGTGTTGAAGACGCGGAGGATGACGAAACAATTCCGCCTCTTCACAGCTTTTTTATTTTAAATGCTGATAGATTGTTGTCTTTGCTCAGCAATGAAAATATCTTCGCGTAATTGAGCACTTGAAAAAATGAGAGAAACACAATCGGAGACTGCACGAAACGTTAAATCATTTTTGGACAGACTAGTGTTAACCAAGATACGGCTTTCGATGTTGTGCCTACTGCTGGTGCATGCGTCGGTGCTGTGGTACCACATCGCTGATACTAAATCAACCCACGTGTACCACCATTAAGATATGAGCATTGCGGAGTGTTAAAGTTGATATTTTCGGCAAATCATTTCCTCTCACAAAGAAATATTGATGATAGAGCATTCCACCCCTTGGAATATACACTTTAAAAAATCACTCATTCGGGATGTAACCTTCAGCAATGATATACGACGCTGAGAAATCTCACATTGGAGAGATATTTGTTTTTGATCTTTGAGCCGTTGCGTGAGCAATTTCCGTTGACGTCCATTTCCTAAATATATGAGGCGTCGATAATAAAAATCTTTCAACTAAGGAAAGCTAATTGTCTTATGAGATAATTGCAGTGCGACTTTCAGAGAGGAATGATTTAATTGAATCTCTAAAGTATAAAATCAAATGTGAAGTGGTCTAATCAGGGACCTATTTGTGCTATTCAATTAATACCATTCAACGAATCGACTGATGTTTGTGTTGTATTTTTGTTGGTTGTTGTTTTGTTTGTTTCTTTTTTTGTTGTGATTTTAGGTAGATAATCACACTTGCGGTCTTCTTTTTTATTTGGTATGACAGCTGCCGCCAGCCATCTGCCATAAACACACATCTCTTCCGTCTATCCACACTGCAGTGTTGATCCTAGTATGCAGATTACACGATGTAGCGATAATAATCACTGATTTAATTTCCGTATTACCTTGAAAATCAATAAAAATACTGCAGTGTTATTGAATTTACCTGCCACAACCTACAGGTAGCAGTTGAAAAACTCTCTTCGCCTGGAATCTGCATTATCTGTACGTAAATTTGGCAAGCTTTAAAATCCAATCCTATTCGGAGTCTCACTACAACGAGTTTTTCTACGTGCCTATTTTTGATCACCTTAGAAATGTTTTCCAAATTAATTCATATAAGTGGACTCCATTTCGAACCTCGGTTCGATACTTGAGGACGTAGTATCAACGAAGTCATAATTGTCATTCGGTTTTGCGTGAATTTTGCATACTTCGTCGATACGAATCTATCTCTCAAAACCCTCCTTGATGGCAATTTTTTGACATTACAGCCAATAAAGTATCTACGCGCTCTCTGGCTTTATCGTATGAATGCAGATGTGCTCCAGAATGTGGAGGTAGCATAAATCTTTGCTGAAACCCATCTCTGAGAACGAAATATTTCGTTTTCTATAAGGGGACTTTTTTCATATTTTCTATAGTTATTAAAAACGGAAAGAATTACAGACTTTCTGCCAATGCAAATAAGTTAATTTTCCTTGCAAGCGTCGGCTTCCCTTATCTCACCCCTAGTCGTCCAGGTCTCCTTGAAGATCTTTACCGTCTGTCGAGTTGCGGTCGAGTATCTTACGAGACAACACGATACCTGTACAGTAAGGCGAAAAACAAGAAGAGAAACAATGATAGCTCAAATCGCTGGCACGATCCCGCCGTCGAAGTCCGCCCTCCGATCATATCGCGCAATCTAAAGGCCACACTAGGCCCGCTCAGCCTTAGGTCCAGTCTAGAAGCTGAAGTGAATATATGAGCATATCAAACTCTTAAATACCTTCCCGATTCTGCGTCATGCTAGTCTCACGTCATATCTGATCCGCCTGTATGTTCTTGACCTTTCTCATACATCTACTTTTTCAATATATAATATACCCAAAAAATTTCACGATGCGTTATGCCAGGTTCCGCTCAATATCAAGCTGCACTTATCGAGAAAGAATTCGCGCCAAGTCACTGTGAAAAGAACTGGCAACGACATTAAGTAGTTACCCGGAGGAAGTTGAAAGCGGACACTGAGAGAAGTGCGAATGAATAAGTATCACACTTAGCTCATATAATAACCAAGACCAAAGAAACCATAGCGAATGTTTCACCTAAAGTGCGCATTATTAGATTGTAATTCAAAGAGTTCGTTGAGTCTCAATGAAGATTCAATCAACGTCGGCTGGAATAATTTTATTTAGAATTTTATGTTCGTTACAGTCGATAATATCAAGCGTTAAGAATGATCGACATATTGGTCAATACAGCTATAAGGTACCATTCTTGGAGAATTCAAATGTGCTGGTGGAGTATTTTCACGTTACGTTGTATTCGACGGAAACGTTGCTCCAGGCGGCATGGCCGGCGGATAGGAAATATTGCTTGTCGGTGGAACTGCATCTGGAAAGGCCGCAGGAGCTGAACCCAAGCCCGGATGCATGTTCCCCGTATTGCCAGGTCTAAGGCCGGGACCTGGTGCTTGTGAGGAAATTCCATCTTGACGCCAAATTTTAAACATCATGATACAATTGAATCCGTACAACAAGGCAAGACCGAAGCAGATCAACTGAAAGAAAATTATATATAGATGGAGAAGTGCTTCGCAGTGCGGAATTCCCAATGAAGTTCTTCAAAAATAACATTTTTTTGTTTCGCTTTTTGCATTAGATAATTAAGTGGCTAACTTTGTTTGCTGATATATCGCTTCATCTCTCGGCTGTCGCATGAAACATCTTCCGAGCACTTCTTTAATCACACAAATAACGGGCAACACAAGAAGAGAAGAAAAATCCACTCAATTTCTTCTTTCACAGAGATAAAAGAGGCTATTTCAAGATTGTGCTTCCCAAAGGAAGCAGAAATCCTTCCAAGGCGGGGAAGTTTTCCACATTATAGCACAATTTTTACCACTTTGCTAAGGGCTCAGATATCGTGGATCATTTGTAATTCTGCAAAATCGACTAGTGGGACGAGGTAGAGCCTTCTACTGTATGCATTCTATAATTTGCCTCAAGTTTCCATCACGGGCAACTGGAACATGTGGACATAGGTACCTGCCAAATATAGAGGCAACCTTTTTGCTGAATGATTTCTGCAAAAGGTGATCATATTGGTAAATCTACACGTGTATGAGAGTGTAAACATAGAGGATGGCACATGATACAAATCATGACGTTGCTCTGAAGCAAAAATTACGCTCAAGTGGACAAATTAATTGCTTTGCTTCGATCGTAAAACAAGCTAACTGATAAGTTTACAGGCGCACATACCGCTGCAATTCCAAACAGCGACGAGCGATGACGTACAAGCAGCGTTATGTGAACGATCATATTCGCAATGTTTAACAGAGCAAAAATGCCCGAGTAGATTATCTCCTGTAAATGAAATACTCCTCAACAAGATTTGAGTTTGAAGTGGGGAATGTTCGATCTAGGAGGAAGTCCGCTCCAGTGGCTCTAATTATGGACGTTGTAGATTAACTGATCGATAAAGTATGAAAAATGGACGAAGAATAAATGATGAAAGAACTGTAAAACATGGGATGAAATCAATTGCATAACCTCAACATTCCCACGGATTCACACCTCATAGCGATGACGCTTTCTTCTGTAGACTTCGGAGTCTTTAAAAAATTTTTTTCATAGCATTAATATCTGAACTAACGAATCGTTAAATAGTAAATAACGCCGACTTCCGAGCTTTTAAAGTGCAACTGTATAATGCGATGAAGAGTATCAAGAGAATAGATAAAATAATGCAGCAGCTTAATTATTCACCACAACACCTAAAATTTGAAGTGGTACTCGATCAGCGAACAGTTGAACGAGTCACTCGATATGGCCCATAGCAAAATAATCGAGTTTTCTTTACCATAAAGTTCCCTGATTTTATATTCGAGATGTGTAACTTGATATGATACATAACAACAACAGTGAAATACGCTTCCCTCTCGGAAATTTAAGGTTGAGCCAATCGCATATGAAGCTACCTTTAGTGAGAAGATTCAACTGCATCGAAAGAAACCACCATTCAAAATGAGCTTTGAAAAAATAAATATAAACAAACAACGTATCGTTGGAATACAACTAATGCAATCTTATGGAATTAATTAATTGCTATTTCGGTTGTATTGTTAAGCTCTCAAATAGAAACCTTATTAAATCAATATCGTTGGAATTTTAGGCGAATTTTTCAGAATTTTTGTCTTTAAATTCATTTTTACTATAAATAAAATACCGTTGTATACTTCGATTATCCAGTAAAGCATCCATAAAATCAAACTACAACAACAAAAAAAAACTCCCCATATCGGCTGATAGTTCTTATCTCTCTGAGCGAAGCTCTTCATAAAACTGTTGCACTTTATTGATCGTTGAGATGATTTCTATGTACTTTGATTTCGTTAATATACTCAAATATTAATCCATTTATTTCTATTTTCATTTCTCAACATTCTCCTCTCAATTAATTTACCTCTGAATTTATTCATCTTTGCATAATGGATAACATCAATCGATATTTAGCCACTCCACTATCATAAAACTCAACAATGACAATAATGATAACTTATTTTTTCATCCCCTCCACCCCCCTCTCCATGAGTTCACTTTTGCATTCATTGAATACTGAACTCTTCTAGGCCATCATCGTAGCTATTGGTATGTACGACGACCCGAATGGTTCCTTAAATTTGTCAAACGAATATGAAAGCAATAAGCAATAAACTTACAAAAATACTCCATTTGCGTCGGGTAGTGAGAACCGTTTCAAGGCGACACAACGTAATGAGACTGATTAGAATTATGAGCACAAATTGAAGAATAAGAGTGAACCAGATCCACCATCCAGGTCCGAAATAAGATGCAGCCATTAGGATAAGATAAACTAAGAGAATCACCTAGAAATTCCTCATATCGATGATTTTTAACACACATATTACTGTCCTATGAGAGAAACTGTTCATTTGATAGGGTGTTTCAGTTATAATCGAATTCAAAATAACTTAAAGCATAACGTTAAAAAATATTTCAGTTAACTGGCATCAAATTCTTTAGCAAGTCGACTATATCGACGATCCACCATATACGAATCCACCTCATCTCCTCAAAAAATTTTCCTATTTTCGTTCAATATAACTTTCGTCGCTCCTTTCATGCCCCCGCGACCCTTTTTTCTTGTCTTCCAGCTAGAAAAAGATTTTTCTCTGTCGTTTTCACTCATAAGATGTCCACTGTGTTATGCTGTTATTTAAAAGCAGTTCCCGTATTCCGAATTCATGCGTTTAAATTCAAAGTCGAGTCAATAGAACGCCTGTACGTAAGATATTCTACCTATTTTACATCACCCATAAAAATAGAAAGGTGTTTCTGCATGTGACTTAGAATCGCACAGATATCAGATTCCAATATGAAAAAACTTTAATGTAAAGTTTCTCCACTGTTCTTGGGCAAGATGATAGTTCTTTAGTGTTTTTAAGCCCATAAATGGTTTAAGATCAGGCTTATTTAAACTGATCTTCATCTCGCACTCTCTATATCAGTCAACGGACACTCTGGCATACTACCTGACCATCACCTGATTGCCAATTGTTGTTATACTAGACCTTTTCCACAGAAATGATTAGTAGAAGCAACGACAAATTACCGTTCTATTCACTCGAGCAAAAAGAATCGATAAGCAAGGAGCTATTCGATCTTAAAAGAAGAAGATCGTACCTGGAAGAACTCTTGTCGTTTATAAATGACTGATCTAAGACTTCAAAAGATGACTATCTGGACTGTATTTAGGTTTAGTTCGAGAAGACTTTTCGTCAGTTCCCAAAAACTAATGCAGGTTTTTTTATTAACTAGCTACGTATTATACGAATAAATCATTATCAGAAAAATTGTTTCACCATTCTCTGAGGTCTTTTAGACCCTAAAATGGGAGAAAACTTCACTATAAAAACCCTCACCTCAAGTAGACTCTCACCTCACTTCCATACTCCACTCGAAAGAGATGGATTATTTCACAAGATGTTGTCTTTCCTTATGGAAACAATTTCTGCTATGTATATTTTTTAAATTTAATGTGGAGAGCGGAAACTAACTTGCTTTGCGAATCAATTTAAAAGTTCTTGAGTATATTTTCTAGGCAGCGCTCCTCCGATCATATTTTGTTATCATTCTTAGTGAATGCTATATTCTTATTTCTTGGGGCATCTTCACATATAATATTAAGTCCCACTTTCAGGTCGATTCCACATTCATATTTCTTTTAAAGGGGCAGCGACAGTTAATGGCACTGTTTCAAACTAACCATTATAAGCAACATCGACTATTTACGCAAGAAGCTTCCTAATGATAAATAGAAGCACTTACAAAAAGAATTGGCTTTAGCAAACCGGGCAACGTCTTCATCGATCCGACGTCGAAACCCGCCATCGTAATGATCGGAATTTAAGCGACCTTCGACCCGTTGAAATACTGCAGCAAATTTCCCAATAAAAATTAAAGACATATGAGGATTTCACTCAATGCTATATCGGAATAATGTTCGCAGCAATGCAAAAAGGATTTTATAGTACATAAAGATCCTATCGTATGTCCGCACAGGCACAATCGTGAATGAATCTTTGGTGCACTTGGCTGTCATCGTTGTTGTAACGTACCCATTCTTAAATTCAGAAAGACTCCAAAGTTTAACCAGCCACAAAATTCATCGATGGAAATAGTCTGAAAGAACTCGTCAAGAAAGAAACGAATCCGAAGAGAGTGCGGCCGCTTTTAACAATAACGTCGCACAGGACGCTCGAGCGTTTACCTGCAAAATGCATGTCGAGCTTTGTTTGTTTTTGTAACGCCTCACCAATGCACCTGTTGCGATGAGCGATGATAAAGCAATATTTAAGCATACATACGTGTAGAGGGCAAATATTTGGGAATGCAGCAATGACTTACACTCCGTTTTTGAACACAATGCGAATGACTGAATTTCTCTCCCTAGCGCTATTGATTGAGTGATTTGAAAAACGAGAGCCCTACGGAGAGCGCTGATAAGGTGATGTAAATGAAGCATGTTTTTGCAACATCACTCCAGGTTATCGATATCACTGTTATCTCGACGTGCATCTGACACCACTACACCCTAAATTATTTTCAGAAACGCCCTATATCTATCATTCTTCAAGCACTTTAAGTCTGCCAGCTGGATAGCTCACTCGAAAAATGTTAATCCATGCAGATGTTCATCAATTAATGTGTTAATTAATGTTTTTAATGTGGTACGAGAAACGCCACCATTAGCGGATGGTGATATTTGAGATGACTTGAGCATTTAGAAAGATGCTTTCATCTTTATAATGGATTTGAACTGTTCAGAAATCACCTCAAAAGCCCTTAAGGTATGGAACTCTATTTGACGCATTTGGCAACACAGGTGTTTCAGACACTCTTGTAAAGTCTTGCTGTACACTGACTGCCATCCATTCTTGAAAGGCAGAACTTTTGGCTGTTCCCCCACAGACTCATGCGGATGTTGGTCTCAGAGCAAACTTATAGGAATATTTTGCCCGACTATTCATTTCTCTGGTGTTTTCGGACTTCCGGAAGTCTTTAGATATTTAGTTTGCACTTGCTCAAATACTGGTGTCCAGAGGTCGACCTTATTTTATGTCTTAAAATTATAACTGATATCTTCGACATTCGTTTTCAATCGCTGTCTCTCAAAATCGTCGTGCTCATCGTTCTGATTTGCCTATCATACAGCACACTGTGAGCAGTGTTTAATCGATTTCCTGGTTCACCAGCTACTCTTTAGCAGAGCGTAAATGAAGTGAAAGATTTGACTATTTTTATGAGTAGTTATGCAAAATTTCGGTACATATGAGTCGTGTGGCCATTTGTTGAACACATCTCTTTCGGATGTCTAGTACCGAATATCCATAGTATATTTGTGTTTTATTGCGATCCTGTCCTGTTGAAACGTATGCCATTGCATTCTTCCTTCCCATTCGATTTGATCTTTTTACTCGCATATATATTTCTTGTTTCTACTGGAAACGGAATTCATTTTTCTTTTAATTCGAAGTGCAATTCACCTATTAGCTTCCTCGTCTGTGAATACATCCACAACTTGGCGCAATTCACAAACACATTGTAGACCAGAATAAGAGTCATCCATGCACATAGAGCCATATGAACCTCCATGATCGAGGTGTTCTTTGTGCTTCTCTTGTTTGGACGATCCCATTTATGATGGACGTGACTAAAAGCGAATAGTAATATGGGCAACTGAAACCTGTAGTCGCATTTGTGGGCATTTGTTATGCAGATTTCCTTTAGAAAACTCAAAGTAAGAGATTTATGTATCTGCGCGAAAAATTTCTCGAATTGACTCCACCCTCGCGTTCTTCATTTTGGCACTTGGGCGGCCACACTCTTCCCATTCCTTTATATACCGCAGGTGTTTGAATAATGAGTTCAACTTCATGGCTTTATCATACAACTTGAAGCAAGACGGGAGCAATGAGACATTGATTATATCCATTTCCGTAAACCTTTCCTGTGGAGGTAAATAAGACATTTATGGGACTTTTCTTTAATGCGATCTGGGAAAAAGTATGCAGAATGATGGAAATAAGGTGTTTGAAAATTGCACTATTATAGAAAAGAAGTTTGTTATGGTGGAGAAGAAGATAATAAAGAAAAGAGGAGAGAATTTTTTGAGCGATGAAACTTCCGGATATTAATATCGCTCACTTTATTGCCACATTCCATCTGCACTTTGAAGTCAGCTGAGAAAATAGGATAGCGCTATTTGCAGAACAACAGTGCGAAACAGCTGACTGCGGACGATGCATAACGGAGGTCGGATGCAATCTTCGGCAAGTTGCGTCTTCCGAAAGTGGGATCGGATATTACTTATCGATATCGACTGATTTCCATATCCAGCGTGAAACTTCGCAGACAGGTGTGTCACCACATACCTGCTGTTTTCTCCCAGAAATGCCCAACGAGAAGTAGATGGACAACGTCACTATCACAGCAGATGTTTGGCATCATATTTGTTGTGACTGGCCGCAGTGCTATGAGAAGTGGGCCGAGTTTAAGCAGAGGACAGGAGCCAATAACCGTCTGTCGGTGTTGATATATAAAAGCAGAAGAGTGGAGCACCACAGCAACCAAACAAGAGTAGAACAAGGAACATCCGAACAGGCCGAATCCCGACTTTGGTGGGTCCCAGATACTGACTGAAGCTGTATAAGGTCACATAAGTCGATCGGTGATATTACCTGAAGAACAATAAACGAAAATCGACTACACGAGTAAATGTGATTAATGCACTGTTGCATTACACAGATAGACCTTCGGTGCCATAACCAAAAATATTATGTGTGCTTGTGCTGTCACCAATGAGTACCATCCAAGGCAATCATCCTCGACTACCACACGTGATCTCTTCCACACATTCTATGCTTTATGTGGGACTTTTGATCAAAGACCGTATCTGCCCTTGTCCTCCAGGATTGTATCATTAAACCACAGCAACTTCATTTTCAAGTATTCCAACTTCTTGAATTGTTGGCGTGGTGCCAAGCGCCTGTTCAGGTTGTGTTCGTTAACGATCGCAACGGTGTTTTCTTAATGACGTGAATGTCTCGTAGGCGGGTGATCAATGCGCGGTTTTGTGTTTTATCTGTGTTCTGAGGATTTTCGCGGTTGTGGGTGGGGATGCGTTGAATTCGAATCGAGTCGTTGATGAGATTGTGGTGGCGGCGTGATAGGGAGCATCAACTTGGTTTTGATAGCGTCGGGAAGAAAAGAAGTTACCACAAGGAATCTGTTTTCATTGCACTAGGAGGGATGACTTGTTACTTTGACTGCTCGTGTTATGATGGCCATATCCAGCAATGGATGAGAAAACGGGGCCTGGAAACACCTCTCGGTCACATATCCTACCAACATATCTGAGTCAACCCTCTTCGTTCACGTATTTGCTATGTGTGTCGACTGCATGTTGCAAATACTGGATCGTCGGAGAGAGGGACAAGAAGAGCATTAATTGGAGGTGGTATGATAGGTGAGCGTTTAACAGGGCAATCGGCTGCTGCTGTCCTCGTATGTCATCCGATAATGTCGTTCTCAACATCAAACGGAGGCGCAAATGCATCCGGCAAATTTTAAAAGTTTAGGTTATCGGAAACAATACCGCAATAGGGTACTCCAGAAAGAGCTTTGCTTGGCAACGTTTTGCCGGATGCCAATTCGCAGTGAGTCATCTCCTAAAGCACTCACCATATTCAGTTACTTCATGAAATACTTAGATATCTCGAAGAAGTGTTGCATCTCCTTCCCTCACCTTAATAGTCCTTTTATTCAAACACAACAAAATTTTATCCGAGTCATTCTTTGCATCCTCTCCAATTTGTGTTTCATCCCACTTAATCATCTAAAGAATCAATCCCAGAACCCTTTTTCTTTGTCTGACCGAACCCACTAGATAAACGTCACCGCCGACTAGCCTTTCTCTCGTCGACTTTTAGATGCTTGCGGCATGGTTGTTGATGCCCATTTGTCCTGCACCCATACGCTTTAACGTTGATATCTACTTATGAGGTTCCGTTCAGTTTCAGTCGCTTATTTTGTATGAATTATTTGAGGAAATGCGATTGAGCGAGACAGTTTATCTGAGGCGGATAATCGACAGCCCATATCATCCATTCCAGGTTATCCCGAAACCGGATAAATGGCCAACACGAGAACGTCTGAAAAGGTTTATGGCGGTTAGTTGTTTCTTTTTTTTTTCCATTTCAAGGATTACTTACTCAAGGGACTTCAGGGTGTTTGAAGCTCCGAATGCTCTTCAGTCGCTTGACACTTGAGGTCCACATCTTTTATCATATTATGAGGAAATGTCGGTTGTGTTGTTGCTTCCGATTGATTGTCGGATGTCTAACTTCTCCCTTCACGTTTCCGCATTATAATGGTTTTTATTTGTTTCTTTAATATTTTTTGTGTAAACGTATGCGAAGAGGTGAATTTTGAATTTTAGTGGCGTCTTTAGTGCAATTTTCGACAATATTGGTATGATTGCCTATTGTTTTTCTTTGCAGTAAACGGGGATTTATTCCATAAGTAAGCAGTTTTATGAAATATGAAATTATGCAGATATCGCAATGATTATAGTGGCAATATGCCTCGGAAAGGACGACAGTTCGAGGAGCGTATCGTAAACAAAATAAAATTTTCCATTATATGAATATGCAACGAGAGGATGCGCCAAAACTCGAAAAATTTGTGAGTGCTTAAGTCTGCGTTCAATTTTGTGTGGTCAATTTTCTCTATTTTTTGCTACCCCCACGATTTATTTCGACTTGGATTGCATCAGCTCTATCACACCTAACGTTTTGCCTTATGCACTTTTCAGCCGTTGACATAGTTGATGGAAGACGGAGGAGCAGTAGAAATCAGAAATCTGCTGTACTCCTCCCAAATTATCGAGGCAAAAGACGATCGTTCTGGTTCTTGGAAGTACCCTATATGTATGCTTTGATTGAACTGAATTTGAATAACGCATTAATTGCGCGTTTTGGAAATCCACGACAAGAGGGAGGCGCAACACAATTGTTTTTATGATGATAAGGGAAATGAAAAATGCAACACTGGCTAATGGTGTGTGCTCATATTGATGTTTGTGAATAAGAATGGGAGAGTAGCTTCATTGAACGCTTTGTAAATTCCTTTGTTGCAGTACGCAGAAGAGAGGCTAAAAGCAGCATTAGCGGAACATCATTTCGAATACGCACCTTTTAGGAATATGCTCGATAAAGCGCATATTTTGCTCGACAATGTGGTACTGTCACAGCTGGCGATCTATGAACCGAGAACGTTCAAGGTGATTTTTCTCACGTTGCGCTTTCATTGAGTATATTCTGCTGTTTGCTTGTAGAACTGGACGCAGTGATTCGGCTTTAAAACGCTAGCGCCTTTAAATAGGTCATACTGCGTGACCCAAACGTATTTGAGACCCAGTAATGATGTGTCAAAATTGGCCTTTTTGTCTATTTCAGTAGGCAGGAGCGTACTTTCAAAAAATACCAACGAGCTCTCGTTTTAGATTTTCTAACATTCCAAATAATTCTTAGTTGCGCTGTAACCTCTGTACCTTATATCTGTAGCCTCTCATATAATTCAAGATGGAAGAGCAAAGATTTTCTAGTACTAATTGTTCTTGCTTTGCAGTTCGTGGTCATTATTAACGATGCGTGGTGGAGAGATGAAGTAAGCTGATTTGTGAGGTGACCTCACTTCATTCTGCAAATGACGTAATTTGATTTGAATGTTCAGAGTTTGGTGATGCTGACGAAGCAAATGGCGCAGGAAGATGGTCGAGCTGTCATCACCGACCAGGAGCAAAAATATGTGGAAACTGATCCATCGTTGTTCGGCACACCTTTCCCTCGCTCCAAGGTATTCCCACGTGGTCCGGCTAAAGATCACAAAATTAAACCAAGGAAGCTCAAGCCTTCTGAGTATTAATAAACAATTCCACATTTATCGTGTGCGATCACACTAGTGAAGTGTCTTTGCGGTTGTATTTGACATATCTAGTGCGAGCAGAGAAAAATCCATTAGATCGACTTGATATACTCTGGCAGACCTTTTAATTGGCGGCATTATATGCTTCTGGCCACATTCTCTTCCTGCGAAGGTGACGACTCATCCAGCGAATCAAGGAGAAGAACTCTGTTTTGTGCATTTTACCTTGGGATAAAAGTGCCCCACCTAGACAGGGATGGTCGCGCATCCAATAGATCATGGAGCACAGCAGGATAGCGTCGCTCCTCTTCCAGTCACCTGTCATCACCTCTACTTGCACGTGGCCTGCGGAACTTCTAGAAGTACTCTAGCGGGGTGGAGAAAGATGCCGGCAAGGAATTAGCAAGCGTCGTTTCAACCGGGTACCGGCAGCGAAGCTATGCAGCTTATGTGTGCATGAATCTCAGTGGCAGATATTCGTGCTTGTATTGAGTGGAATATACGCTGCAGGGACACACCGATGCCACTATATAACAAAGAGCGGTAAACAGATATTAAAACGAGTGCTACAAATTACTTCAAAAATTTGTATGACCTCTTTTGTTCGGAAATTTCTTTCAAATAGCTTCTACCTCGCTCATTTCCGGATGCTTTGCGAGTTTCTTTTGAAATTCTTAGCTCATCATTGATTCTTCCAGTTGATTCTATGGTCATCATGAGGATCACCATCCTAATTATACAAGGCAACATTTGAAATGTTGCGGAAACAACCATTCTTTTACTCAACAAGTTATGCCTTCCCCACAGGTTGCCAGATATTGCTAGGAGGTGGACTCCTGGGAGGTGTTAATAAGGATTCAGAGTAGAGCTAGCACATCTCACAAAGATGCTCCCACTTCGAGTTCTGACATCTCCCTTAGTGATCTGGAAGTAATGCTGTTAGGCTTCAGTCACTCAGTAACGTTACGATGGTGTTGTTTTCGTATGGATTTAGGCGGCTAGGTAAAGTTGGATCTTCCTTTTGTGAAACACTCAACTGTTGTTTTTTTCTACTGTATACATAAATAAATATGGCGTTTTGAAGTTGTCGTTCAGTTGAGTAAGCTTGCGCTCATGCCAGCCTTACTTCATGAGATCTGAGGTGTAAATCGTTCTTAGGAAGAGAATTTCCGTGATCAGTTACAGAAACAGTAAGCGGAACCGCAACCGGCTACTCCTCAACCTCTTATTTCAGGAACTTTTTGATAACGTCTGTATACAGAGAATATCGAGTTCATTTGAAAACATTTGCAAGAATAAAGAAGCGTAGATTAAGGCACGTGACTCCATTCATAAGCACAGAGGACGATTCCTGGTGGGATAGGCTAATTCGGAGCGATTTCTCGGGGCAGTATTTTCGTCAAGGCTTAGCAACTCGAGAAGTCACGCATAATCTTTTCCTTGGTTGCGAACCAGCGGATTTCAAAGTCTTCCCTTACCGGAAAGCGAAAATACGAACTTTCCCTACGTTTTTCTCAATGAATACTCCACACTGTGTAAAATATACTTTGGCTTCGATAACAAGAAGGATTTGTTAATAAATGCGATCGGGTCCTACGGATACCTGGACTACTAGGGCTTTTTGTTGTGGGATTCGAGGTCATCCGTCGAATTCAAAAGGTCCCATAACCGTCCACCAACTCTAACAGCAATTTCTACAAACGCTGAAGTGTGTGGCAAGCTCTGTAGAGAATAACTTTCACACACAAGCACATAAAATCTTTATCCAGCAAAATTACACAATCAGATGAAGACACAGTTCAAAACAAGCGCATAAGCGAGAAGTGGAAAAGAACAATCAAAATAAGAACATATAAGCACAAATACATCAGTTGCTAAGCAGGAAAATAAATCCTCTCCAAAAGAGGGCCGCATCCCATTTCTATCAATTAGCACGTCGCCGCTTCCCATCAAATGAGATCAAAAGCCGCAGCTCAGGCAATTCGCACTTTGTGATGACTACTTTGAAGTCCAGAACAACATGGAGGCGATACCACACAACTAGACGCTTCTGTTGCCCCTTTAAAGTGCTGCGCCAAGAAGTTCTTGAGTACGAGCTCATTCACTGAAATGCGGACGATAGAATGAACCCCCAACGAGATCAGTCAATGCTTTCGCGTCATTGAAGGTGCAATATAAGAATCTTAAACACGACGGTTATTTCTATAATCGAAAAATATAAAAATGAAATGAACAATGCGACAATGAAGAAATTTTAAAAGAAAATGTTCACAGAATTGAGAAAATGTGAAGAGCAGCTACACTCATGAGCACTGCATAAGATTCTACAGGAAAGCGAACATAGCGGGGAGCAAAAGGGACGATTCCACTTTGACTCCTCATCGTGCAATCCAACTTCAATGATAACACCCTCAATTGCGCCTCTAAACAGTGAATGAAGCCTAAACGCAGCTCCCTTCTTCTATGCTACAACGCTTACTGGCGAATTCCTCAGTAATCGCTCATGGCCTTCTGACTAACTTTTTTGCCATTCCACAGCGAATCAAGTCGGAAGTGAAGGTGATCAACCAAAAACTTCAATGACAGTGGGGCGAAATAACAGTGACTGAACGCGCGCAGTCTTCTTTACAACTGTGGATGACGGAAACTTTCACTGCACTTCAGGGCACTCACTCTCTCCATATTTCTTTTGATGAGAAAGACCTGTGAGACGCTTCATCCTTTCTCTCCCCCATTCCTCTTCCCCTCGACCACACTATGGATTATCGACCCCGAAAAAGCGAAAAATTAGTTTCAGCGAAGGAAATAACACAACGAACAAACAACAAACTGCACGTGAAGACATTAATAAAATGATTACGGAAACGATGGATTTCAGCAGTGCGGAATCCGCATCAGCATGTTTAACTTTCCAAAGTTCCCTTCCACTTAGATGAAGTGCTTTCCATGCCAATTCTGCTGCTTCCTTGCTATGCGTTTTTTCAGTTGCCACATTTGTACAGCGAAAGCTTTGTTCACTCTCTGTCACGTTGTACTGCATACACAGCACTTCAGTATCCTCCACGACGGGACCTTCCTCGTCCTCCACGACCCCTTTCAAGGAGAGGCGTTGACCGCCGCATAGGACCCCCACCAGAGTATTGTTGGTATGGAGCATGTGAGTGTGGCCTGTCGTCATAGCTGCTATACTCCATGCCACCACCGTTAGTTTCCCTCGACAATGAAAGCGAAATGGGAGCATTCCGCTCACCATTAGCTGATGGCCCGGATCGCGACCCACCGCCATATGGCAATTTCTCGGCTGCACCAACATCTGGCATCCATGCTCTCTTCGACGACTTCGACGTATCATATCGGCCATCGTAATCATTCTCCTGCAAATGCACAATTTCACCTGAACATTAACAACCTGTCACCTTTTAAGCTACGTGTGTGTGTGACATATATGAGGACAGTGTAGTTGGTGGTGAAAGGAGGTGGATGTGAGCACATATCAGGAGACTCGCTGCAACAACCAATAACAAAATCCTCCTTTCAAAATTCATCGCAAGCATATGTTTACAAATTACCACCACCACTGTAGCACGAAAGCACGTAAAACACATCAGCACTTCAGTAAACATTTCGAATATGTCATCGCGAGAAATCAGTTCAAAACTGTCAATAACGCAATCAACTGGAAAGTCAGCTTGCAATAGACAAAATAGAAGTCAGCATTGAACCTCCCTCTATCTCGGGAAGAAGTATGACATCTCTCGCAAACCAAACGACGCACTAAAGTGGTATGGTATAGCTGTGGCCGCAAATAATAAAGACCACTTCTATTATATTAAACGACTCAACAGCGAAAAATGCAGTTCATTTTAAGATGTTATAAATACACACCACTGTAACACTTGATCTGAATCCCCCAAGCTCGGTACTTGCCTGTTTGAGTGAAATCATGCCTGTAATGAGACTTTACGTCCGATCCGATCACATGATCAAGTTCCCACAATTCGACGTTCGTACAGTTGAGATATATAGTAAAACTACGACGTTACCTGCTTGGGCGGTAACTGTGCTGAATGCGATAGCGGCCTCCTTCTTGGATCTCTCATTGGTGCTGATGCTCCCAAAGTGTGCTGATCCCTATCAACTTCGTTCCGCTGCGAATGCGTTTCTCCCTTTCCTTGTACATTATCACGTCGCATTCTCGGGTCGTGCATCCGTGTACCTTCAGAATCGAAATATTTGCTCACTCAGCGCAAGCATGTGCCTATTTAAGCTTAACACTTTCAATTCTAAGCCTAATATCTTGATGAAAGAACCACGATAAATAGACGTCAGCTATCGTGGTTAGTTCGAAATCGCAATAGCCTCAAGGCTGTTTTAACTAAAGGTCACTTTAGCATAAGCTGTGAATATGTTCACAAGAGAGAAGAGGCAAAGCAAAATGGTAAGTACGTCGACGAAGGAAAACATACAGGCATCGTTGCCTCAATAAAACACTAGAAAATCATACACCTCCCCCTTCTCTCTCATCAGTCATCTTGGAAACTGTAAGAAGTGCGCACCAACCTGCGGCAAATAATCATTACCAATTCACGTAGACCCACCTGCACGGGATAACTATAGTGTTGAGGGTCATGGCAAAATTCAACACAACTCCTCCCGTTCCGCCTGTACGACAATGTGCTTCGGAACGGCAGCCCTCTTTTTGACGAACTTTTTTTCCATGCTCAAGCAAATCTTTATTAAAGTTCCGATGCTTATTATTTACGAGGTCACAAAGAAACTTGATGGATCCGGACTGCTACATGAGTACACTAAAAGAATCAACTCTGTACTATACGAATCCAGTAGTTCGCGGCTCACCTGAAGCAGAAGTCGAGTCACCTGTCTGAGGTGAGAGTTGAGTTGGTTGCGCTGCGCTACTCGGTGTTCGCCAAGAATGCGTCATTGAGGAGGAGGAGGAGCTTGAAGAAGAAGAAGGCTGCTGTTCACTTCGCAGATCCACATCCGCCGATGTCCCAGGTGCCGCCGGCGGCACTATTGGAGGAGGCATCAAAAGAGGAGGCGCCGAGCCCATACGATAATCCATGTCCTATAAACGCAAATGGAACAACCGTTGCAATAAAAATATGGAAGAAAAAAATTAGACACTTAGGTGTTTTCAGAAATATTTGGTCGAGATGGTTTTACCTTTATCCCTCTTCTTCTGCACAGTTATAAGAATGACATGTGACTACTGAAGTGGAATGAGGTTGCTGAGCATAAGCAACAAGAGGACAGCAGAATGAAAATGAAACCAACGAGGTTCTGCGGTATCGGTATCGCAACAATTGGCGGTGGCCAAAGTAACGGTCCGGCGGTAGGTGGTTGCGGGAATGGCAGAGCAGGCATTTGCTGTATTTGAGGCGTTCCAATTTGTACTGGCTGAGATAAGTTAGCTGAAAATAAATCAACTGCGAAATGCGTCTGAAGTCACTTATGTTTCCATCACTTCATAAATATAACCTACCTGCTTATCAGTGGAATCGAGAATATGCTAAATCGATTATGGCTCCATCTGCGAGCCTTCCCACAAATTGGCTGCTAGCTAAGAATACACTTGTGCAATAACAGATACAACTAAACAAACGGACAAACTTACGTGGCATCAACTCCTGCGTAATCACTGGTGGGGGCCTCAATTGTGAGCCGGTGATGGGAGGGTTGACTTGTTGAATAACCGGTGTTTTCGTCACAACAGGAGCTGCCCAGGACGTCGAGAGCGGCAGGGCTGCTGCCGCCGCTCCGCCTATTGCTACAAGCGGATTGCTGATCATAGGCAGTTGCTGCTGACCCACTTGTGCAATAACTGGTTGCGATGTAGCATGAGAACGCTCCGCAGCTGACGATGCTACATGAACGGGAGGCGATTCTGACAGCTTACTTCCTGGAGAATCTGTCGGCTGCGGTGACGAATAGCGACCAGCTGAAACAAGCAATTCTCAAACTTCCAACCCATATACTTGCATCCCATGAAATATGAGCTGGATGGCTAAGTATTCCACATGGGACTGATGAAACGGCTTGTATCCTCTGCATTCCGTATTATTATTAAGGCTACCGCTCACAATTTCGAACACGTCCAAAACAGTTAAATCAGTCAACTAACATCCAGAAATAGAACGTTCATAGAGCATACATTCTGGAAGTTTCGAAGCAGATAACATTGATGAGGGCGGCGGTCCAAGAAGTGAGGCCTTGGGTCGTCGGAAGGATCCTTCTTCGGGCATCTCCTCATCAAGCTCCTCACTACCGCTACCACCTGCCGGTTTCGCAACGTTCCACATACGCTCGAACTGACGTTGTGCCTTCTTCGGTGGTGGCTGTTTTATCAATGTCTTCTTTGCGCCGATATTTGCTGCCTAAATGTTGCTTATTTATGTGGGAAAAAATAAGGGGTGCCTTAAAAAAGGGTAATGTAAGAAGATTATGACAAAAAGTTGGGAAGACTTGAGGCTTGCCAACTTGCTGAAGGAGAACTCAGATGGGCATTTCACTTCTGAAAAGGACTGCTAATCGAGAAGAGAAATTTCTCTTACGGAAAAGTTGAGAGTGAAGTTCAAGGAGTACAGTCGAGGTAGTGGATAACGACGTGGTTCAAATTATTAAATCGAGGAGCATGAATTGATGAGCGATAGAAAAGCACGACTTCTTACGTATCAGCACTCACCTGTTGCCTCGCATTAGGGTCATCTGGGAAAAGCAACGGACCCGATAATGAGGCAGCGTTTGCCGATGCGCCCGCACCAGAAGCATGTGATTCCCTCTTTTGCATGCCTTCGTAAATATCATCGTCGAGTCCCATTCCTGGAAAAAAAAATCAGAAGTCATCAGGTATTCACACTCTTTAAGGCACTGGTTTAGCCTTTAAAAAAAAGTTTAGGATAGAGGATGGGGAGGCGGTGCACACCAACTGTGATAAATCCCAGTCAAGTTACAGCGTATAGTCACTCTCCTCCATTCCATTACCTTCTCTCTCGTTCGACGGCGCCTCATAATTCCACAGATCTTCCGTCATCTTCAGCCTTACCTCATTTTGTAGACCATTAAAAAAACAGGGCAAAGAATACTCCATTTCACTAATAATGTGTGTGCTGAGATCGAAGACCGAGGTCAACCATTAAAATGTTACACGAAAACTGTCGTGTCACACTGTTTCGTCTTGTAATGTTAAATCACCTAAAATTTCCTTCCATGCATCCTCAAGTTCTGGAACCACAGCTTGAACTCTTCATTAAAAATTCATTCTCCCCTACCCACTTACTATTTCCACCTCTGGACAAGCGAAGCAATAAAAAACATTCCACTGAAACCTGGTATAATGGAAGCGGCAGACGTTTCGGCATCTGTATCGGTGCTTCTCGCCTCTTTCGTCGTCGCATGCATCGGGACTCCTGACGAGGATGTCAGCCCGAAAATATCGTCCTGTGTATCGCCAGGTCTGTTCCGCGCCCAAAACTTCGTGTTGTTGTCGTTCGATCCTGAAGCGACACACCGAACATCATATAGACGCTACTCGGGTAATCTTTAAATATCTTGTTATCTCCACATAATCAACAGCATGTGAAGAAATCAATGATTTTACGGTAAATTACCATTAGCTCACTCCCTTCACGTAGAATGAGAGACTTCACTGACCTCAGGATATTTCTTCCCAAACGTGCACACTGTGGTGTTGACCGAGAAAAATATGGCGTGTGCCCTTTGTAGATGTCATATATTCTCCTTTTAATGCCGAGAGACTCGTAGTCGATAGACCGCGTTCTATGCAGGTAAACTCCGTTATGCAGTTTTGTTAAAAATCTATTCAGAAAAGAGTACTCTCAACCTGAGGCGAGAATATGTCCAAGCGGATGCCATTCCAATGTCCAGACTGCCTGGTCGTGAGCATGCTCCAGAAAGCTCAGCTCTTTCTCGTTATTCACCAGCCAATACGCCATAGAACCATCGCCGCCCCCACTCACGAATAAACTCTCATGTACAGGATGCCATGCAAGCGCTGCAATATTCCATGCATAAAAGTTCAATTGAGCAAACACTGGCATTGAAACTGCAGATGCATGCTCACGTCGTTTGCGTTATAAAAGAAAACAACGAAAGTAATCGAGAAAAGGGAAATCCAATGAAAACGTGTCTCCAGACTGTGATAATTGTCGGATATATGACTCTGAACTCTGGTCGGAAGCCAAATAATCGACTACTAAACGGCGTACCATCCCATAAGATCATCATCATCCACGTTTTCAATGCGCATACTTTGATTTATGAACATCAAATCGACTCGGCTATACGTTACTCTTTGTATATTCGAGAAAATGGCCAGAGAAATTCTGATCGGTTATTGAATCCAGTGGGCATATTTTGCCTTCCGCCGAGCTTTTTTTTTTGCTCATCTTGATGCTCTCTAAAACAAAGATTCCCCTTCAACGATCTAAAAAGTGCTGCTCTAATACCATACAAAAGCGCTCATTGTTCATTATCCAGTGAAGCAACCTGCTCATCACATCAACGGCTACCTCGCTTCCACAGAAACAACTTTAAATAAACAAGTGGAAAACGCATCCACAATCACAACCACGTGCTAAGGGGGAAAATATGAAATTCTGCACCGATCTTTATGACCAGAAGATTATACATGCAAGCAATCTGCCAGGCGAAGTGATACTTCATCATTAAAAATTCGGTTAAGCTATACCTCCAAAGCTGCTTTTAGGCGATATCCTTCCAAATGTTTCCCGGATTCTATGCAAACCTCTGGTTGACGACAGAGAAGGAAACGGCTACTTAATTTCTGATTTCCGCTAGCACAAACGACCAAAGAAACAAAACAACGCGATCAACTATCGGGAACACTTTCTTCTATACGGCATGCAGATAAAAGCTCATTATCTTCCAATCCTCCTAATTTTTCATGATCGCACACTGAGAATGCTCACTAATTGAAGATACAGATTACCTGTCACTTCCTTTTTATGCCCTCGATAAGTATGCATTTCGCGCATCATGCGTATATCATACACCTTGATAAGGTGATCTCTCGATCCGGTGAGCAACCAATTACCGTTTTTATTCCACTGCACCGCCATTACCGAATTCTTATGTTCGTGTCTGAAGCATGAGAGTATCTCAACGACCCAAGATTAGCTAGCAAGCAGTACGGCTATACTTCGATGACCGGATTCCTTTATGAAACCGAAATAAAAAATAGAAAAAGAGCCTCAGAATCGTTCTTCCCACAAAGTGACACACAATCACTGTCCGTTTGCGAATCAGTTCCTTTTATGGGAGCACTTCCTACAGCAACAGAAAGAAAATATTGTTGGGAACGTTGATATTCCTCTCCAGTACCCCCATAGTTCTGAAATGAAAAGTCACGCCTCAGTTCGAGTAAAATTATTCGGTGAAAGTGATCGACGAAACCCATGTTTTCGTGGGCTTGTTTCTGCAAAAAAATGACGGTTATAGCACAGACCTTGCGCCCCGATAATGGACACAGGGCAACCATAAGAAATAGCGCAACGTTGTGTAGACGGTTACTCGTTTTACTCGTTAAAATTAAGGAATAATTCTAAGTTAGTCGATGCTTAGGGCTGGATCTGTGCTTTAACGGAATCAGCAAGACTGGAAAGGCAGTGGTCGAATTCCATGTCTTCGACTTCAGAATTACACCTCCTCTTCCCGTTCCTTCTTTTCGTTCTAGGTTCGTAAAGGCATGCAGAGTGACATGAATTCAATTGAGAGAATAGAATGTGTGCTGCGATACATATGTTCTATGAAGTGACCGGCAGTGCAACTCTTATCTAACTGATGTAAACTCACAAAATATTCCCTCAGGTTTGCATCGAAAATGAGAAAGAGCACTATTAAAAATGAAACAGTATTAAACCAACAAAGTGGCAAGAGACTGGCCGCTCTTCGGATCCCATAATTTGACGGGCTGCTGAGAGTCCCTCGATCCGGTACAGATTAGTCCTTTTTGAGGATGCCAATCCACGCTCCTTACATCCGAGCCGTGCCCTCTGAATACCCGTTCCTCGGCACATCGTGCAAAGTCCCAAACTCGTGCCGTACCATCATCCGATCCTGTCACCAATTTTATGTCTGTCGGTGCGAAACTGAAATCACATTTACTGTACCCTCATAGGGATTCAATTAAACGAGCTTTAGTACTTCTTCATATTCAACACCATTCATCCTCCAAATGAAACAAATGAAAACCTTAAAGATCTGATGGGTTCGTCTTTGTGTGCTTGATACATATGTACGTTGTTCATATTAGGTTGCCAGTACTTCACAAAACCATCGTGATCCGCCGATACCAACCACTGATCGTTGTGAGACCATTTAAGGGCACGGATCGCCGAGTCGTGTGCCTTAAAAGAGTAAATGAAGTTGTTTGTAATGCCGAATATATTAAGGCAAAAAATTCGCACAATGTGTAAAACGAATTCATGTATGTGTTTTATATGGGTATACTTCGAAAACAATCTACAAATTCGCATATTTCCCCATGGAATTTGGCCATAATTCGGAATTTAATGGAACTTTTAAATGAAAATTTGGAATTTTTAGGGATTAATAGCAATCGGAAAACAATCCTAACGTTCGCCTATCTCTCACTTCAAACATCTCCAACGTGAAAATTAACTCTTTACTTTCTCTTCAAAAGAGGAAAATTTTAACGAGTGCAACAGCAAGCAGTAACCTTCCCAACATTGTAGTGTCCATCCGACATTACAGACATTAAAAATTTCAAAAGAAAGTAGACATGGCAATTTTCCCCCGATATTAATCCTAATCTTCACCGAGCTGCTTACTCACGTCCCTCCGCTATAGGAAATAATTGTCGCATTCAAACTAGCCTCGAGTTTTCTAGACAAATTTACCCTTATCGATAATAACTTATTTGAAAATATCTTTCCTTCAATTATCTTTGACAATTTTATCGTTTCTCTATGACGATATGAAATGATAATATAATGAAAGCAGAAACGTTAAATATTGACGATTGATGAAATGAGATAGTTTCAATGCAATTAATTCGATTTCGAGTAAAATCACAAAATTGCACCTTTGAAAGTGTAATTTTTTCGCTCATCTTAAGCAATAAGATATTAAATATCATTAATTTATATCACCGTCAAAAAAAAAAAAAATTCATCTCGAAGTCAAATGTGAGTCATAAATTCGGTGCTGCATATTTCGAAGTATTTCATAGAAATTCCCAATCACTTCCATAGGAAAAATGCAAAAGAAAATTGAAATTATAGCTTAAAAATAGTTCTAAATATTTTCAAAACAAAGACCATCAATTATAGCGATCTAGAATGCAATATTACAACTTTTTAATGATTGAGAGTTGAGTAAACAATAGCGCACCCACTTAAGCAGAACAAATCGCCTCATAAGAAAGGACAAGAGGAGAGATGTGACAATTATATCTTATAAAAGATGGAAATTAATTAGTCCCGATCCAATGTCAAAACTCCTTCTAACATCAAATTTTCGAGATTTATTTCGTTGATTTAATGATAGTGGATGCCCACCCATTATCTTTTCGAAGTTACGTAAATACACGCCGACTGTTTAACCGATCCCGGATCTTCCTTATCAAACGATATGCCTCCCAATATGGTCTATCCAATTAAGTGATAAAGTCTATCCCAATGGAAATGCCTTAGATTACTCTATTGCCTTTTCATAATTCAAATGCGAATCAAATATCATCAATTTATTTAACGAATATACTCCGTCAAAATTTAGCAGTAACCGTAAGTGAAGTCAAATGTGAGAGCCATAGACCATCACTCACTGTCCGTCTAACTTACAGCTAATCGCCGATCTTATAATTTAGCGAAATTTTGCATCAATTAAGTTTACTGCAAGATTTCTTCTTGACAATTCGTTTCGGTGCAATAAGATAGCTGAGTTATTTCTCTTCTAGCATTAGCAATATTAAACACTATTGTTACTCAACACTTCACATAGAAATCCATCGATGCATCTAAGAATCGAACTTCATGAACTAAGCACTCAATAAGATCTCAATTTCTCGATCTCAACGCATCTAATTTCAACGTTCGCAAATTTCATCTTCGATCTATTTTTGAACTTTACGATAGAAGTAGTAGATAAACGGATAAATACAACACAACTTATGAGACGAAGTGAGTCATAAATGAGCATATTTAATTCCTTTCATTCGTACCCTCCCCCTCTGTTAGCCACCTTTATAGAAATCACTTCTCAGCTCAAACTTGCGGCAAGTGGGGGATGTAAGAAACGTTCCCGATGTTAGATCTTCCCGAGTTCGCATGAATGTCTCCGCCAATCGCACAACGACGAAAACGAAGCGAGAGGATCGAAAGTGGAGACGGAAAAGCTGTTTGTGCATGACGCAAATGCGAAATTCACAACAACTCAAAGCTAGAACTGACGAGAGCATGAAAACGAGGCTCACAATGTGCTTGAGTGAACGTGCAAACATAGTCATGTAGATATGTTGACGTGTGCGATGAGGAACGTACCTCACACAGCACCGGTGCCACATCTACTAGTGCGTTTCATGCTTCGTGTCGTCAATTTATGGGTGAAATATGAGGTGACGTGCAAGCGGCTCAGGAAAGAAAGAAGACGACGCGTTGAATGAGCGGGCATTCCTCAACTAGAAAGCCAATAAATGCTCCCCCTCTAACTACAGATGACTCCACAGCGGGGACAAGGACAAGAACAAAGAGAGGGGACGAAACACAATGACGCTGCATACCTCTCTTTATTAGGGACAACTGGCGCTATGTGTAATGTGCGAATGGATAGTACTATTACCCCTACCGCATAAGCACAAAAAAGGCCTCGTGCAATCATTTCAGTATGCTATTTCACACGATACCTTTCGAGAAGATGACCTGCACCCTTCCCATCCCACTCCATATAGTTTTAACGTCTAAGTAAAAACGGAATAGTCCCCCAACCTTGTGGCATCATCGTATACTCGATATCTCGAGCATCCTATGCTATTAATTGGAAGAAGTATTCAAAAAGGCATACTTGTAGACTTGCAAAATGATTTTACTTGTTTTGTACCGACGATCTTTAAACACGCCACCCACAGAAAGTGCACAGCCTCTTCTCTTCAATCGACTTTCTTCGGAACACGTGGAAAGAGAACGATCAGAAGAATCGCACCGACCGAAAATTGCAATTCAGGAGAAATTCAACCTCCTAACTTCTACAATAATCAGTCACACCAAGCCTAAGCGCAAGGTGAAAGTGAAACGTTACGAGAGCAAAACTACCAACGGGACATTTTTTAGGGCAACAAATAGTTCAGAAAACTAAACGCTTCATAAAACAGAATGAAAAAAGAATGGAAATTTTATCATCCAGGTTTGCGGCTTTCAGATAGATTCTCCAAATGAGAGAAAAAGACTCCTCTTTCGCACGATTTAGCAGCAAATATGAACGAAACTACATCATCTCCACTTCACCCCTCCCTTTCCATTGTAAGCCTTCATAGAAGGTGGGCAATTATGAGGGTGTAAATGAAAAGTGCAAAGTCGTTATAGACTACTGAATGGAGCAAACGATATGTTAAAAATTGGAAGCCAACTGCTGAGGACTGAAAGCAGTTCTCCTCACTTTCAAAAGACCTTCATGCCAGCGGGTAGCACGAACGAGTCACATTGATAGCATGGCCCAGATTCCTTTATCAATTAATTTCGCCGACCACTACAAACTAGAACAGCTCTTTAGCGAATAAATGATACTTCGAGGATGATGTTCTCAAAATCGCTTCTAAGTACTCGCCTCACTTTATACACTCGATACGAATGTGGGTTATATCAAAGACTAGCAATGTTCCCTAACGTGTTCTAAGAGTAGTTTTTCCTCTTGTAGCGAATTCCAGAAGTGTGAAATTTGCAAGGCAAAGCCAAGCGTTGCGGTACAACTCACTCATCTTTAAAAAACGTTTATTTGCCTTATTTATTACATACAATAAACAGGCAAATAACGTACTATACAATTATGCACCCAATTTTATTTATTCTCATCTCTTAGTTTTTCGCTTCTCTTTATTTCGTAAGCACAATCGCTTAGTAATGATTAAATAATATGGATAATATCATAGGCGATCTGTGATCGTCGGTGTCGTTTATTAAAGATACCGAACAAACCGCAGAGGTACCGCAGAGGTATTAGCACCATAACCGAACAAAAGAAGACAAGCCGTGAGCATAAAAAACGTGCAATACGAAACAAGATCACCTGCCAAGCTCATAACCCACAGTATAACGCCTCAAGCTTCCAAGAGTACCACAAAATGGCAGTCACGCTATTCAGCACATCATAAGAGCGCTTTATGCGCCACAACCAAATACAGCTAACGTATAAATGTGCATCGTATATTAATAGTTCATCCCACCTTCGAGCATATTCTTTTGCACACCACTTACATAATGAAAATATAGAGAGATCTTTTAAGAGGTTATTAACCAAAACTGCCACACTCGAGATTTATTGAAGAGGAGTGTGCCGACGTCTCACAAGCGCAAGAATAAAAAAAAGCAACAAACGATAATAGAGTAGTACGACGTCATCAGCGCCATCCACACTACCTGTAGAATCGTTTCGAAGTTGAACGCCGTACCGTTCCACAGTGTGAACTCGCCAGTGGAAGCACCCGTGACGAGCCTCTTTCCTTCAGGCGTCCACTGTAAACATCAGTCTCATATATGATGGCCACAAAGCTCAACACATTTCCCACTCCAATACTACTGATGCTGTTGTCTAGCACGACTCTGTTATTTGCACGAACTCCACCATTACTGGATAGGTCGTAAGTCAGTTATTCTTGCATTGCAACGCGGATATGAAGAGATGTGACCCAAATCACAGCTTCAACAAAACCTAGTAAAGCAATTATTTTCAGTAAAAATTTTCCGACAATATGCAAAGTCGAGCTTATAAACTCTAGAAAGGATCTACCCATGAAATTATATAGTACAGATTCCACAACTGTTTTCATATAGATCCGATCCACTAACGATTGGAAATTATGCACATGAACTCCCTCGTTCAACAAAAACAACAAGAATAATAGAGAAAACGTACGCATATGCTATAGATGGGACATTTGACTTTATTCATAGCAGCCCTAACGAATTTCGTTAGAACACAATCGACCGGTTTGTCGGGGGTTGACGATGGCGGCATCGCACAGTTCTGGTAGAGCATATCCGGTTGCAGTGCCATACGATCTCGTGGACCATATTGCCACACGCGTGCCTCAACATGCTTCATTCAAGAGCACACTGTCTCTGACAACGAAGAAACATTTTAGAAAGTACCAACCACCTATAATTACTTCGCAGTTATAAAACTGTTCGTTAGGGCTGCGTTTATTCCCCCCCCCCCCCCCCTCCCACACGACACAGAGTCTACGAACACTATACTGACCTCCACATCAGCTAACTACAGCTACAGTTACACGGCTTTCATAACAAGAGACATTCACCCCAAAGTTGAAACGAAAGCTTTCGCTTAGAATGACATACTTTTAATATATCTACTGAACGACGTACGTCATGAATGACGAAAAATCCGTGTTCAAAGAAGCAGAGAAATTGATAGAATATTTCTTTCAGGATCATTCACTAATATCAGCACTTGTTAAAGTATGCGTTAACCTCTATCACCGCACTCAGTACATCGGCTAGCGCTAAACACTCCAACAAACTTAAACATTCAGAGATTTCCGGGTCGAAAATGCGCAAAAGTGTTTACGTAAACTAACACCATACATATCCCGTAATATTATCAACAAGATGTTGGCCAATGCGAAATACGGACTTGTCGAAACGTGGCTCATTACATATGCACATGAACAACTAAACAATATTCGATAAAAGTTTTCCCCACGTTTCTTTTAAGCTGTTGAATGATGAGGGAGGGCGAAGAAGCAAACCTCGCTAGCACTTTTTGAAGATAACCCTTACAAAATACAATTCAAAGTGTGATCCCAATATTGCTGAGGAGCTCTCTTTCCCTCCACGACCGTGTCATCGTTCTCTCATCTCCCTCCTTCCCCAACTCCTTTCTCGCGAGTAGTTTAAATGGCTTGAAACAGACTTGAACGGGGAAAAGGGTGACGCGAGGAGAACATGGCAAAGGAGTAGAGAATTGCAGACGCTATCACATCACGTATATAACCATACCTCAATATGATTAAGGACGTTCGCAATATAGTCGATATGCCGACGTACGTTGGCGACGTTTTTCCGCAACCGGCGTCCGGGACCATCAGCCATCACGTCTCCAAGATTCTGCTGCTAAATTTAGTTTTCCTACGCATCAGATAACAAACAACTGTGAAATTCCCGACTGGAATGATGTGAGCGAAAATAAGTCGACATTCGGCTTCCATTTACATCCAATGAGAACGTCCAGTGTCCTCCTTCACTTTTACTTGGAACAACTTAGAGACCGCATCTGAAGCATTAATCCCTCCCATGCACCAACCGAAGTGTCGAAAATGTCGACGGCGAAGCGATAAAACGTTGAGTTTCGTGTTCAATCCACGAAAGAGGCACGCTGCATGCAACTCAAGACGACGCAAACCGCAAAAACTAGGTTGGTGTTTACATCTCGAATGAGGCTATGGCTAAGAGAAAAATGGGAAAAATGGATGTTCGACGGCTTGCACCAAACGATGCAGCACTACCCACCTGTAGCTACTGAATAGCGAAAAGCACAAAACAACACTACAACACAACAGACAAACAACCGCATCGATTAAACAACAGACCAACATTCACAACATGAAAAAATTACAAAAACGATATACCGCAGCAGTGTGGTTGATACTTAGCTGCAAAAATTATTTCTCAGCACTTCCGTTAAGAATGGAAGCCTCAAACCTTCAAAAAAGGAAACCTTCAAAAGAAAAAAGTAAAAAACCTCAGATCACGCATCCGAATTGATAAGCCGGAGGCAGCACCAAATGTTATTCAGACGAACGTAACAATACTGGCTAAGCTTATGTGAAACTTCGTTTCCAAATAATATCTCTAGTTTGGAAGAGGAATAGTGAACTATTAAGAAATCAGTGAAACTGATTCGATGGTGGAAAAACTTTAAACCTGAAAGAGAAACTAAAGAAATTTTCTTCAATTCCTATCGCCTTTTATCTTCTTTCCAGATAAAATTCCTCCAGAAAGGGTAATTCATAAACGATCACCAAAAATTTGAAACAATACTGACGGATGTTATAACACTTACGAAACACACACGCAGAAGTTCGTATGTTCTACAATTGTTTAGTTTATGAGCAAAACTAGAGCTGTTTTTTTTCAGTAGAAAGAATTCCTAAAAAATTCATCGACAATCGAAAGATTCCAAATATCAGCGATAGGAATTGCTTCATAACAAAACGAAAGCGAAGGCCACAATCCAATCTTCTCCTTTCTAAACCTTGGTGTTTCCTCATTCGCTGATTCAATCGCTTATTCAGAAACATCCAATCCTCTATACAATTTCTCATTTTTGGTACAATGACTCCATTTCATTAAGTATTTGCGATTCCAATGAACACTGAACAAATGTCTGGAGCTACCATCTCCGGTAAAAGAAACAATCTCAGCTCATGTCTCCAATCTTTACAGCCGCGAAGAGAAACACTAACCGCGTTCACTTTAAATCTGTACGCCGGTCGAAGGTAGTAGGGTTGGAACTGCTGCTGCGTCAATACTTGCAAATGCGTTGCAGCGGTCGGCTGAAAGTCGCTTCAATCAATGCTTTCAAATATATCACTTTTAAGCAGCATCACTGCATTAGTTCACTTAGAAAGTGAAGTTATTAACAACCATTCGTGTTCATTCTAAAGTAATTCTTATCACCGCTAAGTTAGAAGTAAATGTATGCGAAAGTGCACACGAATATTCGCATCAAGCTGTCGTTTGCAAAAACATCCAAGTTCACGATGCCTCATATGTTCCCATGCCACTGACCTGCTTCAACGGATCAACTCGAAACCACATCTGAAGACCGATCCGAAGTCTTAATTATAATGACCAAATTCCATCGCCACAACTTTTCTCATTTTCACAATTGAATTATCAAAAAGATATGATCGCATAAATATACTCTTATCAGCAGACACTTGCGTAAATCCGTATAAAGAAGTCGTGCAAACCAATACCAATAACGAGTCTTAATTAAGAGACGAGATCCGTAAACGTCGTGCTACGCAGCCCTTTAATCCATCAAATAGCCCATACTGTCTGCAAAGAGAAAAATAACCAAATTTTACCTGTGAATTTTGCAAGTTGGACGAAACAGAAGGAGTACTCGCACCAACGACCACAGCACCTGGGGCTGTAAAGCGAACTGGTTGTGCTATGGCCGTCATAATCTGAAAACAGTAGAGTTTACTGCGATTGTGGCGTAAATTCTCCTTCGGAAACGCGCGCACGAAATCAGACAACAACTCGTCAAAGCACTAACTATATTGTTCGTGCCATAAATGACCTAGTCATCTTCCCTCTAATCTAGTCATCTACCAACCGCATTATCAGTGTAAGCCAGAACTCTGTCCGCATCCCGATCCATGTACCTAGGACCTCGTTTAAACACCATCTCATTACATTTTGGACAAAACTGCTTCGCTTAAGATCTCGCCTCTTTTCCCTCCTAATTTTCAACCTGCGCTGCAGTCTGTAACTTCTTCGAACGACCGGTCGGCGACTCAATCCGCCATTAAAATTTGGACCTGCTGAATGAGCGATCCGAACGCATAGCAATGGCTCGTTTTCATGGAAGAGCAATGAAGCGCTCCACGAACAAGATAACGCACAAGTGACAACAGAGACACAGTTGACCAATATTTAGCAGAAAATCCTCAAGGGATATGCATGTCCAAAAGTCACTGCGTGCTCTCCTCATGGTTATTTCGAGCCACAACCATTTGAACTGCCCACATTCGCATAATTGCCTCCTGCCCAGAGAGCCTTTTCACCCTCTTCTGGTTATTTATCGGCAACGGGAAATTTAGAGCTACAATCCACAGTCGAGCACACTAAGATGCAAATAAGGTACAGCAAAAGTGGCGCAACTTCAACGGGCACGAAGCCCTATAAACGTCATCAATACACAAATCCGACTACCCGTTAAACATTATGATGGGAAGTGGTTTTTGTGTAACTAAAGAAGCACTCTATGCCCCCAAGCTAGCATCCACACGTTTCTGGAAGAAAGCGGAGGCGTTTTTCGACTTCAACGAGAACTACAGTGAATTTCTATAATCAAACAACGATCGGATATTAGACGATAAACGAAGTAAGCATCTAAGCAATAAAGACTGCACAATGAAACATGAGGTAAGGTTCGCAAGCACGTTATCGAACACCTCAGAAATCGTTTTAGGCGATTTTGTTTGACGAATCGTGCAAATGAGTTCATTCAACTTATTCCAGCAATACATTTCAGCCACATAGAAATGCAGTTCGCGTGATTATCTTCTACATTTTCGAGGACTAAATCGCCTTATTTTCACAACATCTCAATGCATCTTAGCTATTGAAAGCGCCGAAACGTGGAAATCGAACTTCTTCTCTATAGAATAGTGGAAAGCTGATTTGATCATCGCAATGCCACAATAATTTCATTTTATTTCAAATAGAAAGTATAACGTCGTTCGTAATTCCTCGCTAATCTTAAATCATAATAACAAAGAAAATGAATCCATATTGTATAAGAAAGAGAAAAAAAGAACAAATCATTAAACGTCACATATAAGCGAAGCGATTTTTCAACTATCATATAATGGGTGCAAAACGATTCATATATTTGAAATTATCGCCGTATCGTCTAATAAAAATACAAATTCATTCACATTAATATCTACGAACTAATAGATCTCTCTCCACATCAATAAACAAAATTAAATATCGGCAGTAATTTTGCGCTGAACAAATCCCACATCAATCCAGAAATATCCAATAACTCGAAAGCATATATCCACTAACGACTCATAATCATCTACCCATGATCGAATGGTAATTCCCCTCCCCTCTCCTCCCCTCCACTGTTTTTTGCGATGAAACACGAAACACAACAAAGAGTGGGGGATAGCGGATACAACAGATCGTGCATGCCACCCACGGATATCGGTTGATCACGAAATGGGAAAAAAGCTTTCACTAAAAATCGTATTTTTTATAGGATACAATTTGTTAGGAGATGTTTTTTATAACATCAATCTAGCTTTATTAATTAACTTTAATTAATTAAATCATAAATTAGCAAGAAAACCCCCCTCCCCTTCAATATTTTTTTCATTGTAATTCCTCGGCGATAACGTAATTCGCTGCTATCGTCACATTTCGCCCCATAATGAAACGTCTACTCGATAGCAAACAGTGATACGGTAAATGCGAGGGGCGTAAATCCGTGCGTGACGCATAGGTCCGCTAACGCGAAAATTATAGCAGCCGTGGATCCGATCCAGATTACTCGTCCGATAGTTCAACGCTTAGACGATCAGAGTTGAGGAATGTCGGCTGTTGCTTAGTGCTTCAAGAAATAAAGTCCCCTTATGAGCTTTCAAGGTTTCAGATTATATCGCCACTTCGGTCGGAAATTCAGGAATGATATTTGATAAATGAGGTTGTATTTTTGATACAATTAGATGTATTAATTAGTGGCTACCTATACGAACGCCTTAATTGCCATCTGGTCTTTCTGCCGTTAGCATAACCCGCATAGTTGGATCACATCAACGTTGAAATCATGAAAAGAGATCTTGCGAAACGTGTAATGCTATTTTCGAGACATCGGGTCGATGCACATTGAGTCGATGTTCTCATATTCCGTTTCATGTAAGTTATCACGATTCTTTTCCTTATCAAGGTGACATAGTGTGGAATAAATTACCTGTTGATATTGTTTCAGCTGGTCGTCGTACCAGTGCGTTCGCCGTTCGCCTGAATCATCATAACCTCGGGGAAGTTGACGAATTTCTGTTTCATTGACTCATTTTCGACCGTTTCGCTCGGATTCTTCATTTTACTCGTCTGGCATTGTGGTTTACGTAGGTTTTGCTTATGAAACGAAGTCTCCATAGCAATTTGCAACGATGAATCTTGGCACTTCTGAGAATCGAATAAGTGCACTTCTGAGAGTTCAATAGATAACCGACTAAAAATGTCCACCTGCAGTATATTGCTATGATTTTGCCAGACTTTCACTCTTGCAATATAGTCCTCACTTACGTCGATAGCAATAATTCTTTCCCGGAAGTGATACGAATGAAACACTTTCGAAGGTTGACTAATTTAATATAAAGATCGAGAGAGAGCGGCAATTCGGCGACATTATATTGCGAGACAAATCTGTCGTATGTCGAATTTCAGATTAATGGACCACTTTCAATGCGGATCACAACCGATTACATCATTAAGACCATAAGTACCATCATCTGCAGAAGAAAGACCTCAAGCTCCACATTCAGAAAAAGTTCATATCGGCAGCTGACATGAACCGCGTGGAATTTCTCATCACAAATCTCTAACTGCAACACTTTCCACTACGTCAGTGAACGAAGTGAGGTCATTTGAAGTCATCTTCCATAAACAGGCTACATCCTTGCAAACCAATCGGTCCACTCAGTAGTTGGAAGTTGCAAACCGCAATACGACGAAATTTGACCACTAGAACCTTTATACGAAATGGATCGTCAAATGCCGTTCTGCAATATGTTCGTGTGAATTGGACATGACATCTGATCTGTCGCCATTGGAATGACCGCTGGATTTCACTATTAATGGTATGTGGTGGCTAAACCTGGTCCGGTTTGGGTGACCGGCTTCAACACACTTCGGACCGAATTAGCCCATCTCGAACGTGATTATGAGTTCGATCCGGCTCCGATTACTCTCCCAACGGATCGCCTGAGGAAGAAAGGCGAAACTGTGGTGGAGGATTTGCGCAGCTGTGCACCCGCCTAGGGAAGCTCATGTCAGGCACTTATTTTTATCATCCTTTGGGTATTCATAAGAACATTAATAAGCTAATGTTGGCAAAATCCCACATCCTATAAGCCTCCAGTGCGCGGAATTGCGCCACTCGGTGGGCGTAGCGCTGACCGGACCACGAAAAGATAGGAGGGGTTCCGAGCTCTGGCCTGAATATAAACGTGACCACTACCAGATTACTTTTTAAGATGCACCAAATTTTGCTCAACAACTTCTCTGTATAAGATTATTTGCTATGAAGCGCTGGAATGCTGTTTGTAGGAGAGAGTGGGAAGTCTGTGGTTGAAAGAAGTTCTGTTGCATTCGCAGCAAATTATTTTCTCAGCTTTTATTCAGTGTCACTTGACGGCTTATCAGAACATCCATCATCTTGCAAATCCGCAAGAGGTCTTGCTGCAGGTCTTACTGCACTTTCACATTTCGTTTATCATCTCCGCCTCAGGCGCTGTCGGGTTAAACCCAAAATAGAGAGAAGCCGGAGAACGCTTTGAAGGAATATTTTTTTCGACATTCAATCACCTACGTGATCGAACCGCCGTCGTGTTTTTCCTCGCTTTTTTCTCTATTCGTTGCGTCTCGGTAAATGGACCTTACAAAGAAAAAAAGGAAAAACACGACGTATCTTCCATAAGAGGGGCCTTCCCATGCTTTACCCATCTGGTGACGTTAATGTTTATGGGCTCTGTCGCGTCTCTTTTTCATTCCAGAGAGTCGCTCTCGCCTTTATCACGACTGTTGATGTTCTTGAGCTGTCAAGCACAGAGTAGGGGGGTAAGGACAGGGTGGCTCAGTGCCACACATCAGTGATGCTATCAGTGCACAGCGTGCGCCCTTCAGTTTCATCATCGTAGCACTGTGTAATGAGGTTGCGTTCAGCGATGGGCTCCACTTTCCGCTCTATGCGATGTCATTTTTCCTTTTTCTGTGTCACTCGTTCGTGATTCAGTGGGAATGTTTGCAGATTTTAGATTAAGTAAAGAAGAGAGGGAGGATGAGGGGGAGGGGATGGGTGAAATTAAAGGGAGACCTAACTATCTTAGCTGGTTGAGCAATTCTTCAGCGTCGTCTATCCTTATGCCAGTGAGACTTCCGAGTTTTCTCTTCGCTGTATCACACAAAACAAAGAGCTTTTCATGACTGCATTTCTCACCCGTACAGAAGCGACCCTTCCCTGACTGATTATTTTGTACCAAAGATTAGCTGTACATTAATGAGTGGCACCTTTGCACAGCCAAGGCATGGCTCCTTGGCCTGAACTCAGAATGAGGCCATCCGTGGTCCGTCACGACCAGTGGACCCTGTAGCCTCTGCCTTCCTCCCTCTCCTCAACACCCACTGGTGGAAAGTATAAAGTTAGCATTCACGAAACATTAAATGCCAGAAGCACACTTATCAGTAAGAAAAAAATAACAATTCAGCTTTTATAAGCGTACGGGTCCCTCTTCCGCACGTTAACGTGTAGATTCATTGCGACGCCATAATAGAACTTTGAAGTGTGCACTAAGGGGACTTGCACACTGCGGCCGCAACTTTCACACACATGTGAAAGTGGCCTCCGACCACCGTCATGCTTCGCAAAGTCATGGATTCTTCAGTGACTACGGAAAGCACGGCAGTAGATGGAGGACCGTAGCCGAAGATATAAACGGACTGCGGTCTTAGTTGCGAGTCCTCTCGTCTCATGGTTGTTGCTGCTTGTAATGAAGAGCTCATTACTTCACTGCGATCGAAATCATTCTAATTAGACGAGCAGTTTTGCTGGTCTCCACTGTCGCCGCTTTTCCCATTAACAAGGGGCGTTTATTTGTTGCATAATAACAAACTTCCTCTACTGTGTTGTTGATGTTGGTAGGCTTTTTTTGGTTTTGCAGTTGCAGTAGCGTCACAGTGTTCGATTCCACCTGACACGGAACAGCATTCAACATTCGCACCTGTAATTCACCTGTGACTGTCAGACTGCTCTGATGTGTCCGGTGACGCGGCAGATTTTCCTCATCTAATTGTCGCCATATTTGCATACCATCGTTGTCGCATGCATTGAATCGATCTGTTAGGCACACAGTAGTAGAATGTCCACACAACCACTCTCCCACACAGTTTACTTTGAGGAGTTCAACTATTCGTTTAGTTGCATTATACGTCTCGTTTTGCATAAACACGTGATGCTCAGATCGTCGGTGAGCAATTCCACTTGAAGCCACGGATCACGACGAAATTCCAATGCGTGCGCATAGAGACGGTTCATAGTTGACAACCGACTGCGGCTGGTAAGTTGTAGCTTTGGCAAGGCTAGTCGTTGAGGATCGCGAAGCACTGTTTGAGTTGGATCCTGTTGGTGGCGCGTATAAATGTGCTTTCGATGACGCTGCAGTGTCCCAAGTGGGCAGTCCTAGTGGGTGCCTGAAAGCAATAACCAAAATACGTGTGAGTCCACTTCCCATGTCTAACCTATGCGTTTGTCGATAATAGCGTCCCGACTCTTCGCTGTTGGCACTCTAAAGTGGCAGTAGAACATTCAGAGCTGAACGAATTCTCAACTCGTAACAGGAATTCGAATCCGACAACCTGTAGACGGAATGTCAAATAACATCTCTATGCGAATTCTCAACTGAGTTGAGATAGGGAAGTTCGGTTGCTGGACGCCGACCATTGCGGAGGGAGCGACGGATCATCCAGCTAATGCACTTCCTATGCCTCAATTCAGCTGGAAATTTGCACGGACACATTCGGTTGTGCTACAGGTTCCCGAATTCCTCTGATCGGAGTTGATGTTCGTCTGCAGTACAGAGTACGGTAGCAGTGCGTACGCAGCGTTGAACTACAGGAGCTGCACTGCGGGTTCGCGATATCATTCTGTGCAAGAGTGCCGTTGGAAAGTAGGCAAGTCTGACTTTGTTGCTGTTGAATTTAAGGACGTCTGACGTCGTAGCTTTTATATGTTGACTTCGGCGCTGAAGCTGCAAACCGAGTTGCTATCTGGAGGAGGGTCGATCTCAGGGAGCTTCTTGGAACGTTGATGAATGCCGGTAGCAGGGTCCGCAGCGCTTCAAAACAGTGAGCCGAGTGTTTGAGCAGGCGGCGTACTGAGTTTGTACAGCGGCCTTCCACCGTCGGTTGCCGTCATTCTCACTGTATGGCGGCTTAAGTTGGCGGAGCACAAGTTGTCTCCAGCGAATGTTGATGAATACTGGAGCCGGAAATCGGGCGGTTACTCGCTAAATTACTATATTATTGGCGCCGTATCTTTTATCTTTTATTAGTCATGTTATGGTCTATGTTGACTTTTGGCAGCTGCAATTGTTATTGATTCCGTAAAAAGGTCGATTCGGCATCTGAGGCGCAGTTGTGCCGCGATAAAGACGTCGAGAGAGAGAGTCACACCATTGGCGTCATTGTATAACATCAATATACGTACGTTCCACAAGAAACCTTGCATTCATTCGGCGTTTCACCAATTTCTATTATTGTTTCGGAAGTTTGAAGATGCAAAACGACTTATGTAATGCATATTGATTTTATTCTTTACAAATTTGCAGTATTAAATTTATCTTTTATGATTAGAATTACTCTTATCGTTACACTTAACGATAAATGTCATCACATTGCTGATAAATTGATTTCTGTTTCGGTTATGGATTTCGATAGATAACATATGCTAGTATAATTACTTATTTCTTTCTTTTTTTTTTTTCTTCTTCACTTCATCTCCATTTCGCATTTCCCATGGCTAATTTCAATAATCATCTTTCTCGTTCATCTACTTTCCCATAGATTTTCATTTATTTCCGCCTATTTTCCCATATTTCTATACGCATTTGCTGATTTCACCTTGTGATGCTCATTAGATGCGTATGTGTGTCCGTTATTGGTTCTTGCGCGACTTCACAACTCATTGAGCGCTGAAGTTGAAGTAGTGGAAGTTGTATCGTGTATAGCACATATTGTAGGATGACTTATCCTCTTTCCCTCCATCGTTATCCTGCATATCGTTCTGTTCATTTTCACCTCTCCCACTTTCTTATCCCAACTCACTCCTCCCACTTACCTATCTCTCCACGCTTTCAACTTGCTCTGTCTTCTTCACTTAGGCTACCAAATCTTCTCCTTTTCATTGCCCTACAAGCCGGAAGTTGTCTTATCGGACAGTGGAAATCCGCCACATCTATTGTGACATTATTCCCGGTATGCAGAGGGTGGCATAAAGTGATGAAATGTTGGTAGTCGATTGGTTCTGTTTGCACAGTCACTGCTTCGAATATTTTTTACGCTAGTCTAAAACATTATTAGTGCATATGTCCTGAACAGTGTTTCGAAGTTTGTAGCTGTAATTCTTCGATGAATACCCACGAGGATGTTCTGCACGCACTGTTGAACGATCAAAGAAGGCGCATCTGTCGGGGAGTGTCGACTGAAACTTCCGTCACTGACTTTAAGTATGATGCTTTTTGTGTTGTAGGCTAGCATTCAGCGATGACCAGTCGCGCCGTTGCAGTACTTCGTGGTGAGGGAGACGTTCGTGGAGTCGTTTACCTAACTCAGGTATTTTCCGTTGCATTCACATGTATGAACGTTTGACCTCACATATAAGATAAATTTAAGATATGAATTTATACGGAAGAGGTATTTCTTTTTAACCTGTGAATATTGGTAGGAGGGGTGAAGCAAAATTGAGTGGAGAAGTCTGTTTACGTGGATCTCTGGAGACATCTGTGACAAATGAGGGTTTGGACGTGTCTTTCTTTCAGCGAAAAGGCGTTTAATATTGAGCAGTATCGATTTTCTTTGCTAATATCATGATTTTTTTTTAAACTGCATCGGAGTTGTAATATTTCTTATTTCATTTTCTGGAAATATAAAGGTTGTCCTAGCTGTGCGAATTGATCGCTTTAAGAGCAGAGAAGACGAACCAACGATGCTGAAGGGCGAGATTTCCGGATTAACGCCCGGATTGCATGGATTCCACATACACGAATATGGCGATACGACCAACGGATGCATTTCAGCGGGAGCCCATTTCAATCCTTTCAAAAAAACACATGGTGGACCAAAGGTTGTGATTGTAATTGTTGGACTTAACTCTTGGTTGGCCTACTTCATCGCTAAGAATTCGAGAGAAATTAGCTATGAGGTGGTGGTAGCGAGTAGTAAAAGGGAAGATAGATGAAATGAAGAAATGTGAAAAGCCAAATAACTGATGAAAATTAGGAAGGGAAACATTATTTGCAGAGTTACCATTCGACGAGATATGTAGTGTGCATGAAACGTCCATTTATTTATTCATCCTTTATGCAGTTCACTTCAATTTCCGACCCTCTCGATTTTTGCATTGCATTTCGCATTGTTTGTTATCAAAGTTTTCATTGTATAGAAATGGCGCTGAATTCTGCAGTAAAAGATGGAACTTTGTGAATAATTTCTGTCCTCGATTGTGGTGTCTGCCAGATGAGAGCATTTTATGATCTAAGCGGCTAATTTCGTGTAATTCTGAATTTTTGCGATGTTTTCACATGTCGAGTGCTCTTACTGAAGTCACTTATTGAAAGCTTGCCATTTGGAGGATGAGGAACGCCACATCGGAGATCTTGGCAACGTTGAGGCGGACGCGAATGGTATAGCCAAGTTCCAAATTGTCGACAAGCTTGTTCAGGTTCGGTCTCCGCGATTTATCCATTCATTCTCATGTTTTCACGGATTTATCTTTTGACTGGGATGTTGTGGCCACGTTTGCGTTTGAAAATTCCATTTTTTTTTTCGAAATTCTTTCATTAAATGATTGTTCTTTGCGTGGATTTCTGTTCGCAGCCATCGAAATAATGTTGAGGGAATTCGATCTTTTAAGTCAACAAAGGTATAAAGGTATAAATGTGATGATTACTTGATAAAAATGAACGGCAAGATGGGTCTTTAATGTGAAAAGATATTTATATCTTCAGAATCTTTCGCCAAGTTACGTAAAACTCTACGGGGAATCAGATAGAGATAGAAAGGAAAGTATAACAAGAGGGCGAGGAAGGTGTGGGAGTGAAAAATCACTTGGATGGAAATAGAAGGAAAATTAGATAGAGCAGAGAAATTCGCACTTGCTTAACATTAACTTTTTTCCCCGCCTTATGCAGACTTCTTGCTTACTGCGTTGTTAGGGTGTCGTTTCGTTTGAATGCTCTGATCGCTGTTTTTGTTGTTGGTCGCTTTCTTCCGTCGATATTTTTTTATTGTTTATATCTCTGGTTTTGATTGCTAAATGATATATTGTGGTTGATGGTTCATTTATGCGATGAATTGCAGCTTCATGGAGAGTATTCGGTGATTGGTCGTTCATTGGTGGTGCACGTTGGTGAAGACGACCTCGGAAAGGGTACAGGTGATAAGAAGGAGGAAAGCCTCAAAACGGGCAATGCAGGTGCACGTGCTGCATGTGGAGTGATCGCTGTGGCGGCTCCTTGCGAGCATTAATACCTAATGATAGTGCTGCTTTTCGTCCTGATTAGATGATGAGATTAGCTGGGACTCTTCAGGATATTGGCGGCATGGTCGTGTATTTGCTTTCGGAACTTCATCAGTTGACTTGAAGTAAGCGGTAAACGTTTCGCATTTGTGGGGATCAAAGGTGATTATTGCTATCGAGCAGTGTCACATTCCCATTCACGTTGTTCATTAAGATATGTTTTATGCCGTTTATTTCGTATTCTGAATGCGCATCTTTGCACATCTCTTTTCATTTATTTGTCGAATGGGAAATTTGCGAATATTTCGAATTCTTTAATTTGTCCTCATTAACGTTCTCTATCACAACGCTTCACGCTTTTCTGCTTCATTTTGTTTTGCGATCTTTAGCCTACAAAATTCATATTCCTTTTGTCTATCGTTTTTGATGAATCTCCAGTCTTAATTGTATCTTATATCTATTAAGTCTTCAACTTAATTCGTCGGACAATTGCAGAGTGCACATCCTTTCCCATTTGGGGATGTGGTTTAGATTGTTCAGCCGAACTTATTTCGCAAATAGCTTCGTAAGTTAGTTAGAGTTTCTGGATCTATCTCGCTCATTTTATGCACATTCGATGCGTGTTGTGAACTGTTCGCTGCTTCTCTTTGAAGGGTTTTATGCTTCTTATGGAGCTTTCTTATGCGCACATTATGTTATAAGTTGATACGTTTCATTACATAGATATTTTTTTGTCAAATAAAAGCTTTTAAATTTGCGCATGTTGGTTGTGTTGTGCGGCAATAGAGTAGAGAATGTATGTAGACCACTAGGTAAGTACGGAACATGAGTTCATTTGTGTATGAGAGAAAAGTGGGTTACGTTAGTTAGGCGGATTTTTTTTGGCCTGACGGAACGAGCATGGTTTGTCAACGATCGAGAGCGTATGAGCATGTCACAGTATTTGAATTCATTGTTTGTGCTTTTTGTCGACAGCGTCGGAAAATAAGTAAGTCCAGTAACTCGAGTGGACGATTTTCAAGTGATGTAGGTGGATGGAGAAGGTAGATGACTTGTTTGGCGTGGTTTCTGAAGATACGTGGGCGGGTTACAACATTTTCAGATTCACGAACTGCCTTACTGCTGGTGTCGTGAGACAACTGAAATGGTCGCATTCCTTCACGCTGTTGTGAAGGTGATAGCATAAAATGGACTGTCTTTGTGAGGAGATCGAGTTACCGCCTCTGGTCATCATTTGAAGTACCTTCAACTTGTTATCCATACAGTAGGTAGGATGAACTGGGTTCATTGTGTGCCGTACGTTTTGGAACCACAGACTTATTAGCCGCTCCCGCTCTTTTTATCGAATGCTTCTATCATTTTTCAGACCTTACAGATATCTGCGGTTTTCTTCGTTGTGGTTTTTTTGAGTGTATCGGATCCGTGCTGGAAATGTTGTCGTCAGTTTGTGTAGGAAATTCAAAACAATTGTTTCAGAGAAGATTTAAAGATTGGACGTTTATCTGTATTTGTTGCATGTTCAAACGACCGCTCTTCTTTGCTATTTCAGTGATAAATAAGCATTTCTGTAAATGAGAAGAGCGAATTTCTATGATGATCACTTGGTGGCCGCAATTCAAATGCAGTTAAAAGGTAGAGAATATTCCTCTTTCAGCTAATCAATATGGAAGCTAAATATTCCACAAATAGATTGAATGCGAGACTCGTCGATATGAGAATTTGGTTCGATGACCTCTATGAGCCGGAAGTTTTTTTTGTTGCCAGTTGATTCATCATCCTTGAATCCAGTAATAAAAAAAAAGAATTCTACCAATCGCGTTACTTCACCACCCGTAGTTGAGTATGAAATTTCGTTTTGCGATGAGAAATAGTTATCGCTGTGAAATGCTGTTTGGCCGGTTTTATTTTAGGAACTAAGATACGATGCTTCGATAAAAAGAGCAACCGGATGAGAGAGATGAAGTTTATGAAGCCACGAGAGTGCCAGAGCCATGTGTCGCTCTCAGATGGTGCTTGAGGTGCGCTGAGAGCCAACCAGAAAACACTTCGCATCAGAATTGCATTATGTCGCACAGCAACGTCTTCATATCCGTCTTTTCTTTTGTTTCGATGTTTACTGATTTATTCTTTCATATGCACTTTGAATGGGAGGGCGGCGTTCTTTCCACTCGATGTGCTCGTCTCTCTGTTGTGTCCACTCTTTTAGGCTCTTTGTTGTTTTTAACGGTTAACAAACAAGTCCTTAACAATAAACTGTCAATTACTTTGATTCAACAAAATCTTTATAGTCTCATAAATGATCTCCTCTTGAGCGAATCGGAATGAAACCGACTTCCGACGCGGTTTGCAGCCAGACCCCAGAATTCAAAGTGATGTGATGGAACTTCGGACTAATCCCTCATACGCTTGCCATTTATTTTCGGTTCTCTTCTTTCCCTACTCTATTGTCTTTGATGATTAATTGTGATGTAGTTTCATCGCATTGCTTTACTAATTAATAAGCGTTATGCGGGTTGCTTTGGAATAGAGTGGGATCATTTGTATCGACTTATTATTGTAAATGAGCTCATTTTCGAGAGGTGCTATTGGTGTTGTTCGTCCACTTTTCATATCGATCTCATTAGTTCATTGACCATAGAACAATTTTCGCTAGTTCATTTTCTTTTATTGGACATCGAAATTTCTCCGAATTTTACATAGAAATTAACATCGCCCGTGTTTTGGGAATTAATTTTTCCCAAAAAGTTCAAATATTTCAATGTATTTCTTAACTATTAGTAAATATTGTTTTAACGATAGATTATCACTCTTCCTCACTTCATTTATGGCACATTATTTAAGGCGAATGTCTCATTCCTCATGTATTTAGAATTTCAGATCGGCAGAGTTGCAAAGCGAAAGGAAATGATGGCGATCGCAAATAGGATTGTAGTGTACTCATTTATTAGACATTCTCGAAATCATTAAGTCAAAAACTGCAAAAATCAAATTTCGAGGTTAATAATTGTCCACTTGAAAATGACTGTCGCAAAGTTTGTCACAAAGAATATCATAACTCGCAAGCATATACGGCCCGATCGCCGATGCTTTCCAACAATACATGCGTATATATATATAGATATATCTCTCTTAGTGAGCAGAGAGTGCTATATATAAGTAAAGTACTAAATATGTTCTTAGGATATGGAGAATTGATAGATTGAGTCTATTTTTGATTAGCTGAGTGTTATTCCCGCTTTTGGTTACATAAACAAACTCAATTTATAAAAACCGTCTCAACAAATATGCTTTACGGAAATCCCAACGTCGTAGCTGAACTTACAAGTTCAGATATAACAAATTGAGTTCAATTAGTACCGCACTGCAATATATTTCAATAGACATGATAAATGAGCATTTTGAATAGAAATTCTGTCAAGAAAGAAAATCCTCTATCCAATCGTCGGCGTCTTGTAGGATTTTGCTCACGACATTTCAATTTTTACGACGATGCCATATTTGGAGACGTACATTCAACACTTATGGTAGTCCTGAAGTATCATTCGTTTATCCTTTATTTTTCGTTTCATTCTATAATCGTGACGGACAATCAATCAACTTGCTCAAGTGTGGAAATTCGACAATTTGCTGATCATCTATAGATTTGAGATGGGCACATCTTTAATTTTTACATACTAAAGTACTTGATACAAGTGACGGTTCAGGTTGAAAAACTCCGAATAACCTATTTGAAATTCGCTTGAATTCTTTTAGTCCATTATACCGACAATTGAAATTCTCTTCTCGTTCTTGAATCTATTGGGTGTCTCCTCCACTCAATAAATGTGCTAACAAAAAACACTTTAGACATAATATATCTCAATAAGTCAAGAGCGAGAAACCGAAATCCTTCAAGTGCACCCCTTTCAAACTAAAATCAGCACTTGCGTCTGTTCATTTTTTTCCTGGATTTCTTTTTCCTTCGATCAGAGAGCATTCGATCGCACGAATATGAAAATGAGAACTGATGTCCGTTGTTTCATTGCTACATATTCGAAGTAGGATATTTTGGTTGGCTCCGTTATTGTTCTACAAAACATGTTGGCACTCTCTTTCTCTTCTCTCAATATGTTTCTACGTGCGGCTACAGCTTCCAGGGCTAACGCAATATCATTATTGGATCCGCTAAGCTTGCGCATTGCTCAGAATTTCCGTTTATTGAGCGGAGAAAATTCATCGGGAATTTGTTAATGATTTCAATTTCGGATTAATTGCGTACAACCTTTATCCGTTCCACTTGAGCAGTATTGTTGGTTAGGTACTGAGAGTGTTTCCTCTCCGCCTCCCGACCACCACCACGACCACCACTTGATGGCAATCTAAATATTATGCCAGCCATACAGTTGTGCATCTCTAAATATTTTCAGGAACTGATATTCACATTGTTGCAACAAAGAGAATTTTCTGAAACTGTGCGTAAGGGGATAATATCGATGAAGAGCAATCTATAGGAGTTTTTCAAAGCAATTGAAATCTGGAACGTTGTGCTCTCTCCTCCTATCCTGAGTGAATCTCGTTTAGAGGCGAAACGCAATCGCCCCTAGTTGCTGAATATCGCTGCACTTTACTCTTTCGCCTATTCATTGCCACCGTCTATTTGAGTTCCCATTTCTTGTTATTTGCATTTTTTTTGCCTACTGAAGAGCAATACTCGGTCAAATAGGTGTAAATCAAAAGGAAAACGGCTATAGTAGCGAAAACCTCAACGAGAACTTGAAGTCATTCAGCACAAGTAACCATCAAGAATTTACGAATCAACTCCGTGGAAATATCCGCCTAGAGATGAAATACTTAAATGGCCTAATTTCTCAGTTCATGATAATAATCGTTTGAAAACTTAATCAACTTAAGTTTCATGGGCTTCTCTCTAGCTGTGACGATCAAACGGTAAGTCAATGTTAGTCATATAGAAACATCTTTGAAGAAACAAAAAGGTTATACTTTTTAGCCGTCGTACTGTTACATTGCCACCATATACTGATGTTCGTTGTGTATGTTAATGGCCTGATTAGATCATAGGTCAAGAACTTCATCAAACTCTTAGTTGGAAGTACCACTGCTTGCTGAAATAACCGAATCGCGTCGAGTGAATAATGCGTTAACAATTGGCAGTTAAAGTAGTCTTTATGAAGAGCGTTTTTGCAGCAATCGATTACCTTTTAATTTCATTTTAAATTAGTAATCTTTTCTCCTTGAAATTTTAGATTTGTTTACCAGCCACTAACATGTTATCAGTTGATTGGTGATTGGTTGTTTGTAGGTGAAACCCTTGATTAAACGTTGATATACTTCCAGCTAATACTGATAAATAAGTTACCTTAGGCTTATCTTAGGCGATCTTTCTTGGTGATCGGAATGTTTTATTGAATTCCTTCGTATTTTGTGATTTACTCAATAGAGTTTGTAATTGTTTATACTTATTTAAATTTTAACTATGATGCTAAAGTATAATAGCTGAAATGTTGAAACAATACTATCATAGAGTAGTCCATCATCAAATTTACTATTCTAAATTACTATTTTAATTAATTCTTAAAAAATTAATTAATTAATAGCAAAATTAATTAATTCAAGTGCCTTATTTCGGCCGAATTTTGTCGATTCTCCAAAGAATTTATTCATATCGATTAGTGAAAGATAACCATAATAACGGTCTCTTCTTGTGCTCAGTTGTTTTCTCATTGATCTATATCGATCGCCGTAGTGTTCGTTGTTGATAAGTATATCGCTTCACTTTTATTGTTTTTTATCGCTTTTCTAAGTTTTTTACATTCTTCACTTTATTTTGCTGAGTATTGAAACTTCTCATTGCTCAGTATCGCTTCGTTCCATGAGATTCGTTTATTTACTCTATGTATCAGATCGAGAGTTTTTAGCGAATGTTAAGATAATTTGCGCTTATCATCGGCTCGCTGCTAATAAAGCCATCGCTTGTATCTCACGAAACCTTAGATAAGTGAAGAGATAAGGAGGAAGATGAGGATGAAAGGTGGAAAATTAGGCGTTAAGAAAACGGTTTTGCTCAGGTTTATCGTTGTTTTGCGACGATCACAAGGGAGATGAGAGAATTTGTCACAAATGTTTTGGCGTAAAAATCGAATGAACAATTGGAAATTTAATTATGAGCGATAAAGAAGACGAAAATTTGAAAAAAAAGCATCGAAAAATAAGAAATAATACAGAAAATTGCTTTAATGAAATTATTTCGTTAACCCTATTTCCCATTCGTTTTCCTCCTCTTGTTTTCTTCAGAATCATTCGTTCGCACGAATTTTTCCATCGATATAATCCATGAGCACTTAGCAAATATCTTTCAGATTCAACATCTCTTAATAAATGGAAAAATTCGATATATTTTTTCCGAATTGAGCCCAAAAAATGGACGAAAACTTTGCCAATGATGTACTCATTCCACGAAATGAAATGAAAAAAGGAATTTGAAGTTAAAGATTTGACCGATTAGCATTGTGGTTACTTCAACGAGAGCATGTGGACATCGTTTGCTATATGTTGAGCTGTTTCGCCCCTTCAGTATATGATATTTCGGTTGTTTTACTAAAATCCATAATACGATATCCATAATCCGTCCATAATAACTTCAGGTGTTTTGCTAAAATCCATAATACGATATCCATAATGCATCCATAATAACTTGATAGATTTTATTGATCAGCACATTACACATATTCAATCTTTACAATTGAATTCTGCATAAGCGTTTATATTCTCGTTTGCCTTAAACTACTGCTGCTGAGATGTGAATTAATATGCGAAAATCCAGAAAATTTCGATCTTATGGTTTAACACGTTAAATTCATAAGCTAAGTACTTTCTGAGCAATAAAGTATGTAAGAGAATTTGCGTCGATGAGATTTCAGTTTTTCCAATCAGTTATATCAGAATTTGATCTTTCTTATATGAATAAGTTTCTCGATCACTGGCAAAAGTATAGCAAAACTTCAAATGTATAAGCTATTCCGCTTCATCTAATTGAAAATTCTTTTAATGAGTCTTTGCATAATTCTTCGAGTTCTGTGGAATTCTCACCTATATGTTCATTGATTGGAAGATAATTCTTTACAAGAATTTCATGCGAACAAAATACTCAGTTTCTTCATTTGTTATTTTATCCATAAATCCCGCCTTTGCCCTCATTCATTCCACTCTTTTGTTGTGGCGAAGTTGGACTACAACATCGGCGCAACAAACCATCCACTCCGATTCATTCAATGAAAGACCTCTTCTAGTGTACAGCTCTCATTCGAGAGCTTCACTATTCTCTTTGTTGTTCCTTTTTTTTGGTACCTTAGGAAGGAGTGCGGCATTCTTTCGATAATTTTCTACGTTAAGCGAAAATTTCCAAACGACAGCGTTCATTTTCACTATGAGAGGGGGAGGGGAGGGAAGCAGGGGATACGACACTATATTTACTTACATAAAATAAACAAAAATAAAGCAAACTTTGTGAACCTTAACTCCTCGGATAGAATAAAGCGTTTCCCTTCTCATATTTCTCCTCTCATCACTTCCCACACGTTACCTAAAAACAGTTTTGAAAGGCCACTGAAATAGCGTGCAGGAGTCTTCAATAAAAGCGCGTCCAGAAGATACTGTATAGATTGGGAGATTGTCCACTAAATAAAGGTGATTTGAAGTAGTCGTCGAATTAATCGCTCTTTAAATCGTTTTATTCTATTTTCTTTGAGCTTTGTGATGTTTTTTTCTTCTCAGAAGCATTGTGTTTCATAAATCATTGTCATTATCATATTGTATGAAACGTACTGCTCATAGTCCTTCAACATTACGTTACCGGGAAAGGAAGTGTCCATCGTTAGAACTCCATCTTATGGTGAAAAATTTGTGGCGAAAAAAAAAGGAATCTAACCAGCTCGATGAATTGAGATGAATGACTTAAGCGTGGCGCCATCTTGCTCATAAAAAAAAGAAAGAAATCCATGTTCTGAAATATGAAATCCAGGCGCCGTTGCACTAATGAGCTCATATTGTGAAACTTTGTTAGAGACCACCCTCATCTTCACTCTACTACGCACCGATCCAACTGTCTAGTTTCAAATACTAAAGGAGAAATTCATAAAAACATGAAGTACGCCTAATTTCTACAAGTAGTTTTCCCTAAGCAATTCCGACAGTATCGTTTGCGCATCGAAATGTTTCCTAAGAGGATTTTCCTCTAAGCTTATTGATCCTGCTAGAGAAATTCTCTATGAAAATTCCGTTGAGAGAACGAAATATCATCGTTGTATAGTAAATAATAATCGTACTTCTTCTGTTCTAGATGAAGATGTGGATGGCGACATTATGGGTGGTCGTATTTATCAGTTATATCACTTTATCAGTTGCCGTTCTTTGGCAAAATCAAAAGGGGCACGCTATTTCCACATTTCACAGTAAGAAGGAACCTATTGGGCCACCTAGACCTCGAGATCAGGTGCGCTAAGCGTCAGTCGTCGAGATCGCATAAAGAATTTACTTTTTCGATATTTGTCTGTTGATATATTCCAATCTAGAGTAGCAGCTTATTTATGACCACATAGTGAAAAACCTTTACTAATTGGTAAACTGCCTCAGCTATGAGACCATAGTCGCAAGTTTGTTTATATTACTATTGTTTATATTATTATAAGACGTCGCTAAAAATATCATTTTATGTACATGGATTATACACCTCAGAGGTCAGTTCCGTTTCCATATGATTTCCGGCGAGTGGCGGTTTGCATCTATACGCATTCCGGACATCGAAATGAAATATGGAAAGGAAGCTAGGACAGTCAATATTAAGGCAGTCAGCGAAACACTACAAAGATTATGCTTTTCATGTGGTTAACTTTCTGGATTTCTGGATACATTTGAGCAGAAAAGTCACCTAACTATAGCACCTAAGATATATTTTATCCGTAAAATTCAACAACACGATTCGTCCGTAAGGAGCAAATGACGATTCATATCATTTAGGTAATTTAATTTCCATTTACGATAATTCATTAGTTGAAATTTCTCCATGTTTACGCTTAAATTTGAACTAAAATCTTATAAATTACTTATTTCTAGCATATTTATTATCAATTATAGTAAAGAAAATTGAAAAAAGTAATTTCTTCTTATAATATTCCCAAAAATTAATTAAATAAAATCAAAGACTATCAAAGCGATAAATTCGTCCAGCAAATTTCCATTCATATAAAATTTGTCATATTTTTGTCCAGCAAGAATATAAATCAGCGGAACCCGACCTTTTTGCTCGCCCCGTAATTCCACCATCTTCTCCCTCTCCGCTCTTGTCCTCTGCTTGTTCGCTTCAGGAACCCCAAACAATAATTTTTCTTTAAGTAGGCGCCTTTCATAGTCCTCAAATTTCATTGATTTAAAGTGTTTAGAAAAAGCACAAGGGGACGCTTAAAACGATGAGTGAAGTCTGTTGAAAATATAGCATAACAAATCGCTATTATGGCCAATGTGGTCCACTTCCACTGTATATATTCAAAGCCAAGATTTAGTATACCACTAAGAACAGGTTCATCGTCAAGGCAACGAGGAGGATGACTATTATGAATATTACGATGAAAACGAAACATCGGCAAGCACTACTCAAAACTCCCTTACGGCTGAAGAATCGGTGCGTAAGCTTACGGCGAGACCTCCAGGTTTGCTATTTCTGCATGCATGAGTGAACATCCTTGAGGTGCCTCTGTCAAATCCCCTTGATATTTTCATAGAAACAACAGTTACTTCAAGTATGGCAAATTTTCTCTTGTTAACTCCTTTCAGCGTAAAAGACCTATTCGAGGGTGCCTGGCAAGAAAACGAAACGTCCTTTAGGAGAACTTGTTACTGAACAGCGGTCTCTACTCAGTGAGTAATCTCTATTCCTTATACGCTCCACGAACGAGGAATAGAGATAGCGGGATAGAAATAAGAGCCTCCATATACGGGAACGAGGAGCTTCATCACTGAACCACTCATGCAGTTGCGTTTGGAATATGACTTATAAGCTCGAGAAGTTCTTATATAAGCTACCATTCCATATTTGTCCGGAATGAACTGATTTCTGGAGAAATTACGAGTCCTTATATGACTTAATCGGTCCTTAATATAATCTCATAATCATAATTACCGTTGGAACTCCAACTATAGAGAAATATTTTTTGCAAATGCTACTTGTATATGAGATACATTCGCTATGCGCTTTTTGCAAATTTACGCTTAAAGCATTTTTCCTTTCTCGGCCTATATGTGTGCCCGACGGGCATACGGCGATGTAGATGCACGCAGAGATATATTTTCATGGATTTAACAAGTTTTGTTGATCACTTCCGGTTTATATGTTGAGTCAACTAAAGTCCGCTTGTGACGTTCTCTCAGTTCATCTACTCGTATCATTGATCGATTTCAATCGGAGTGCTTTTTGGTGTTGATTTCTCACTGAAATTGAACATCTCCAATAAGAAGTACGACTTGAAGTTAAAGTCATTAGATGCACCTAACTAAGCTATTTTATAAGTGCAATTTATAATCGAAAGAATATTACGTGCATATAAATGTATCTCGCTATTAGGGAAATGATTATCTGCCAGCATTTTAAACTATTCATAATTTGCTTAATATTTTTCCAGAATTTAGAGGATTTTTCTTAACAGTTTTTTGTGGACAACCGCTCTAGTAAGGATCTCTAGTGCATTCTGATAGAGATGAGAAATTATGCGTTCAATTCGCTTCCAGTTCTTCTGATACACTCTTTCTCAGTGGAATTCGAAAGGATTTCACGAAGATTTCCTCCTTTTTTTTGCTTTAATTCATATTCTTTTTTGATACGCCATATTGAAGTGATTGTAGAGAGGATAGTTCGAAGAAGGCATCGAAAATTTTCGGCTCAATATGAAAGCTAAATTTCAATTCACATACGCATGAAACGATCAAATAGATGTGCACTCGATTCGCTCACACTTGACAAAACAACGATCATCATAAATCTGGTCCATTAGGATGACTGAATACTCTCAGTGGAGCAGATTCTGCGTCCACCAACGCGCATACGAAAAGCTTAAGCTTAACGAAAAAAGAAGACGTGCACTGGCCGAACTAACATCGGCTCGAGAGGAACCGAAATTATGTATCTTGAAATAATATTATTAAGTAGCAAGTAATTTGCAGATACAATGCTTTAATGTTTGTAAGCGGTTGGGCTCATAACATTCACAGCTTTTTTTAAATCGGCATATAGTGGAGAGAATGCTTAAGTAGGGATGGGATGAGGAACAGTACTTTCACTGCGCTTAAATTTCAGATGGGGCTATAGGAACCTAAAATAATTCAGCCTAAAAATGCTTATTTTATATTCAGGTGCAGGGGAGAGGGGGGAGAGGGATGGAGCGAGAATTATTGCAGCCGGATTGACGTATGGAATGAAGAGCTAAAACATTTTGAACTAGCCAAATTCCCAATTTGAATTCCTCACAACTCGTACTTTATAATTACTCCGGTTGGAAGTAATATTCAAATGAAGGGAAAACCTTTTCCAAATTCTGTTTCATCAGCGGCAGAAGTTGCAAGTGAGAAGAAAGCGCTGAACAACCTTTGCCTTCGAGTCTTCTAATGCTCAGCGAATATATCACTTAGTGGCACCGCGATTAGTGCTGTTGGAAGCTGGCAGTTACTCTCCTTTATCCATTTTATCGATGAGCGAGAAGAAGGTAATGTTGTGTGATGTTTTCGCGCAAGCACTTATCGATACGCTCTTAAATTGCGGTGACGTTATTGCGATCGTTAATGATGCATTATGCAGACAACGATCATAAAAGCGTCGCCAGTGAGGTTACTACTTGGACATATATTCGATCCTCTCCCACAGAATCGTTTATTTAAAGTCAGAAATTCCGAGGATTAGAATTTAAATCCTCCTGTCGTAATCGGTGCGTGTTTTGATGGTAGCGGCTGTGTCGTCGAGCTGGCGTACTACTCACAGATCAACTTTTTTCTTGCTGCTATCCATCCTGCGGTTTCACCTTGCTGCCTCAAACTTCGATGCAGCAGAATTGAGGGAAGATTGAAGCTTTAATGTTAGGATTCATAAGCGTATGCAGACAATGGCCAAGAATGACCATTACCACGTTAGATGACCATAGCCAGCTAGCCCGCCAATGTCCCAATGGTGAGCGATGGTTTTTCTCCTTGTTTTATCAGGAACTGCAATCTGCTTAACAGTAGTTGTGAGCGATATGCTCTGAAGCCAGTTGAAAGAAAACGGCATCAAAAATATAAATCAAATTTTCACAGGCTTTGGACCACCTCAGGTCGTGAGCACTAAGCGTTCTTCGGATCGGATCTCGATCGATTCGCTCAAGAGCAATACCCAACGTGGATTCGTCGATGGCTCATTCGGTTAGTTTTTCAGTGAAATCAACGATTAATTTCCCCTGGAGCAATAGAATACACCGTAGTTTTTGCGAAAGGTGGTGATAAGTCCCCGACACTTTATTCTTTTTTTGACTAGAATTTTGCGGTTATATTTCAACAGTGATAAAAAATGATTGCTTATTGTTTTGTTGTACTCGACTTATTTGTTGTACTCGACCCATAGCGCATGATTCTCTTTGTGTGATATACTTTCATATACCTTCCATGTTTTTTCCTTGGTATCTGTTGAGGTGTAAGTACCTTTTCAGGATATCTAATGAGTGAATTGTTGCAAATAGTGGAAAGGCCGTAGAAGACAATTTGGAAGTTATCATTGAGATAAGAGAATATACAGATCATTAGTTCCGCGTAGGGAAGGTGGTGGGACGACTTTAAACACTGCAGTTTTCTTCCTCCTCTTTCTTTCAAATAGAAAACGCAAAGCGGAAAATATCGCAGAATTTCGACAGTTCAACCGGTCATATTTCGAATATTCGGCTTGCAATCGGATTTTTACCCATCGAATTTACCCGCCTCCTCAAGGAAATTTGCAGTTTTTTATTAATTACGCCAAAATGCACGACAATTTTCTTTGTTGTTTGTTTCGCGAGCCGTTTACGAGGACGTAGATGCGCTTCATGGACGTCATGGAAACACCGTTTTCTTCTATCCGAAATTCTCTCTTAGGATTTTGAAGTGCACGTCCATGTGTTTATACACTTTAGAATTGCCCTTAACATAGCGTAGCTAAGGCGGGGGGAGGGGGGAGGGTGGGAGGATAAAAGAAAAGAAGAAGTGGAATATCATGTAACAGAGTCCATAGGCACGTCTTCCGAAAATGCTGGAAAAATCGCGTCGAAATGAATGAGACATGGAGAGGAAGCTTGATGGGCAAATATTGCACATGGAGGGGAAAGGTGGTGGTCTCAACGATGCTACCACAATGTTGTACCTGCATAATAATGCGTAGAATCCTCCTTGTTGAGAGCTTTTACCAACGAATGAATGAATGCCGAACAGTACAAATGATAGTAGGATGAGAACGAAAACGTTTCAGGAAAAGTGAATTCGATACTCCGCCTCCAAATTCACTTAAAAGTTTTTTTGCGCATGATCACCTGTCAGCTATAAAAGCCTAGGTAAATGTTCTGCCACACCTAAAAGTCATAAGTTAAAATGGCAACAGAACCGGGGCCAAGTGCATTGCAAATACCCATTTACAAATGAAACAGTACCTAACCACTTGCTTCCATACTTCTTGTGGACCTTTCAGAATCAACCTCACTTATAAGTGGGTGTGTGTGTTTTTTCTTTGCTTAAAAATTTGCAAAATTTCGAAGTCGCTGCATTTTCATCCTGAAAACATGAAGGAGTATCCGTAATTTGAATCTCATACGGTGCGCATATAAAGCGGATGACTTGGAATTCCAGATGTCGATACAATTTGCAAACTATGCCACTAGAAGTTTCAGGATCTCGATTCGCTGCCACGACCACGATTCCAAAATCATCTAGTCACTCGAGCGGTGATATGCGAAATTCAATACCGGTCCCAGTGCTCACTCGTGCTCCACTGTCAGCTGGCTTCATTGGTCCACTGAACTTCGTCCAACCTGATCAACCATTTCTGGTGAGCTGTTTAATAATGATCCATATAAAACATCGTCTTGAGTGCATTTCGTCCAAAATACTTCAATATCACTTTTTCGTTATCAGCAAACGGATCTGCTGATTTATTCCTACTGAAATAGGTTGCAGGAACAGTGATCTGCAATGTTTTCTCCGAGAGTAGGTCCTAGGAGTGCTGTTGCAGATTCTCTGTGGCACCGTCTGACCAATCAGGCATTGAATACGTCCTAGTTTTAAAATTATATAATGGATGCAAGTACTAACATGGTTTATCCTTCTCACGTTTATTAGTCTCCGAGATGAACAACTGCATTTTCCTTGCGAAAGAAATTGCAGGTTGGTCGAAATGTGGTCGTTCGCAGTGGTAAAGAGATAAGCTCACTGCGTGGCAAGTTCGCAAGTCTTCCGTCATTGCCTTCGAATAATGTCTTCTTAAGCCCTGTGCGGTTGCCCTTTGAACTACCCTGGGCTGATTCGTCATCATTGCAGTCGCCGAATTTTAGAAGCGTCCAACCTTCTGAATTCTTTCCAACTCTCAGATCAGTGCCCAACGAGAAAACCTCATCGAGATTCACAAATGTGCTGAATGGTGTCGAGCATGACAAATTCTCTTCAAACTCCACTCTTTTTCTTCTCAAAACTATCCCTCATAGCGATCAAATTGAACGGACGAATCAAACGAGTACCGACAGAACGGTGATCGCAGAAGAAACGGAGCAACCACTTTTCAGCAATCATCAAGAGGCTTTCAAAATAATATCGATTCCATCGAACGACTTTCGCATTTCTGAACGGACACAGACACCGCAACGAGCCTTTTCAGTAACCACGTCTGTGCAACTCAGTGAAAGGCCACTATTAACGGATAACGAAAATCCGATCATTCAGGCAACTACACTTCTGCCATCTTCCACCTCATCTTCTAAGGTGTTTCCTCCGAATAGAGCTGGTATATCTCCGCTCCACGAAAATATCTCGTCTACTTCAGACGATATAATACTTCCGAATGGTGTTTTATCGTTTACAGAGGCCGATTTCAGTCAGGCTTTCCGCGTCGGCCACAATATCGTTCGAGTGAAATTGAATACTGAAGAAACAACGACTTCACCATCTAACACAACTTCAAAACACACTAAGCGACAAATGAAGAGCACACCTTTAGCACTACCTACAGCTACTAAGAAGATCGATTTACCAGAGACCTCTGAATTTTCGGAATCGCCTTTCGCTTATTACGATGATCCACAAAAAGTGGTACTGGTATCCACTCAAGGGAAGCATGTTATAAAATCAACGCTGGGAGAAGCAAGGCTAATGCCTTCAGAGAATGCAACGCACAAAGATAGCAGTGAGGCGAATTGGGGTGCAAAGCATGAGGGAGTACGACTTAGCTACGTATCCGCCCAAGAGACTTCGAGAACTTTTCCAAAGCAGCCCGCAACAGAACAACCATCCACATCTTTAGGTGCCCAGCAGCGACGAAATCAAACGAAGCCGCACGCCGAAGTCTCGTCCAAAAACACAGTTGCGTACGAGCCTTCAAACACAAAGCCTTTGCAGCACCAAGATACTCTTCAGCAGCCATCATCATTTCCTGTTGGAAGCCCATCATTATACGGTGAATTGCCCAAAGAAACGCTAGCTGAATCCCAAGCAAATGCATACCGCGATCCTGAAAACAAACTCCAAACCACCGAAGCGTTTGAGGACGGACGTCGAACTTTTCAAATCGATGCCAGAAGAATGCGCATGATTCTCGATGACTACCTACCGAAGTCACTGCCCACCAATGATGCGTCGAACTCTGTTGTGGAAAGTTCCACAAAAGAGGCGTTCAATGAAAATCAGCGCAACAAACTGATTGAGGACATCATCTCGGCAATCGAATCGTTGCAGAGATTTAGTAAAAGTGTTCGAAGAGAGATGAGTCAAGATATGTTACAACTCGACTATTCGTATCGCATTTTGAGTTGATTAATGATAGACTTTAAATCGTTTCTCTTCGACTCTCAAATCTGTTAGTCTTTATATGCGTACGTTGCTCTTCCACTGCTTTATTCCACTTGTTCGATCAACAGGTCGTTTCTCCTCCTCCTGCGGTCGTTTAGCGGTGCGAAGAATGAAGAGTGAAAAGGACTGTTTGATAAAACCAGGGAATTTTACATTTCGGTATTTGTTCCGCCAACAGGGAATAATGGGAAGTCATATGCCCTTCGTTCGCCCCCCTTTTCCTTCGATTCCATTGAGAGGTTGTGGATGGATTTCACGAAAAATTAGCTGCAATAATTCCTAGCTTAACAAACGAATGGAACGTATTTTTACTGAAGATGATATCTCGACAAGCAAATTTGTAGTAATCGGGATGGACAAAGATTATAAAAACACATTTCCGCATAAATAAACGTTGAGTATTTTTTATTGACCATCCCACTTCGAACCGATAGAAATAGACGAAAGCGGTAAATTTGTGGATTTCTTTGATCGCTGCATAGTTTCGGCTGTTTCTATGATCGTTTCTGAATGAATTGCTATATGAAAGTATTGTGTGCACGGATACAACGAATTGGTGGACCATCTCAACTTAATTAGTTAACTAAGAAGAGTGGAATCATTAACGCAAAAGATAAGCGATATGAATGTATTTCTTTTGTCCTTTTTTTTTTGGTTAAACGAAATTTGTGAAAATAAACTGAGGAAATTTTTTTTTAGTGCTTCGCGATAGTCTCATTTCGACGTTAACGCATCAGCGTTTCCCGAAATCGAAACGATTCATGGGTACGTCATCGTCAACGAGCGAATTGATCACATCGAAATCGATCGAATTAAACAGCACGTCTGATTCTTTAGTTCGACCTTCAGAATCCAACAAAACGAACTTTGAAGTTATTTCCACCGCTGATGATACTATAAAATCGGCAACAATAGCAAGAAATCGAGTCGACGACACGACACAGTCACTTGCGGTAAGCAGAAAGATTCTCTAGACAATTCATCGATTCAACGAATATTTGAGAGAACTAGCGGAGAAATTTCTCAGTGGAAGTTGAAAGTAACAAAGAGATAGCGAGCATACTTAATTGTTGTTAATTTTTAATTACTATTAATGCTCTCCTATTCTAATTACAGATTGCCAAATTGGTTTATTCAAAGTTAATTAATTACTAAATTCATAGGTATCACTTTATTTATTAAATATTTCAGATAGTGAAATAGAGTATGCGAAAAAATCACCACAGAAGAGAACTCTGCCGTTATGAAGAAAATGAAAAGGAAATTTCAATATGAGATTCTCTATCAAAAAGAGAAAAAAATTCGCAAAAATTTAAGTAATACATGCATTAAAGTTTCTATAGTTCGATGTCTGATTTAGCTACTGATCGCTTAAGTTTGAAGCTGCACAATCAGAATTAATCACTCATACGACCAGGCATAATCCGTCGATACTAAATATCGTGAATCTACAGCTTATAACTCATCGAAACGTTGCAAATGCATAATCCACCATTCTTGGCTGTTAATTTTTTATATATAATTTAAGATAAAAGTCCTGCCTATTCCGTTTCTTTCCCCGACTATAAATTAGTGCCTATGGCAGAAACGCCAAGCAGAGGATAACTTTTCCGGAAAAGAGAACTCCAGAATTGACGCTCACTCCACACATCGTATATCCAAGTCTTTATAACATCCAAACTTATACGAATGAGTGAAATTTACGACCACAAATATGAAAATATTTCCCTAATTCTTCTAATATACCTCCTCATTTCATTTCAAATCAGCGAATATCCTCATTTCTGCGACTAAAAGAATTTTCATTTCTCAGTGCAAGGTACTTCTTTATGAAAACTTTCAGGGAAGAAATGTTGGAATTTGGCTTCCATGGCCAACATACTGGAATACATCAGCGATGATACGATTTTTTCCACCGGAAGAATTGCGCAATCTTCAAGGGTAAACGACGCGCACTCATATATTGGAGGCTGAAATCTGTCAGCAAATCTCATTTGTGCCTCTCTATACGAGCTTTTGACCACGCATCATATATCGTTACACTCCATTCCTGCCTTCGACATTCCAAATGCAGAATTCTAGAGTAATCACGATCAGCTGCTGCTTAGAAAGCCGTCGAAAAGTGGGCAGTGATCGGGGGTTGGGAATTACTGCAAGAGTGAATGTCACGGTGAATTGTGCACTAAATCGGTGTGCTCGCCCCTCAGATGTAAATTCTTTCGTGCAAAGAAATATTAGCCATTGAATGCAAAAGATGACGCTTAACGCTAGAACCTTTTGATGAGAATTCTGTTTGGCTTGCCAACTGAATCCCCCTTTTCCAGCACCCCGTCCCAGTTGAACGTCACCATTATTTGCTTTGTTGATCATTGTGGAGTATCGCATAGCCCGCAATTCACCTGCTTCGAAACCCTCTAATGCTCCAATTTTTCGCTCTTATCCGGTAAAATGCTTTCTTCTCAAGTCCGTAGAAAAAAAACTCCGTCGTGAATATTGATTAGGAGCCCTATAAACCCCATAAGCATGGAATTTGCAACCAATTGAAGAATAAAATGAGCCGAATGGAGCGAAGCGTTGTGCTGAAATAACATAATCGAAAGATTAAATTAGCTTATGATCTTCTGTATAATAACTATAATAATAAATAATATCAATAATAAGGTGATCGACTATGTATGCCCTTTGACCTTTGTGTGTTATGCAATATTCGATTCGACTAAGCAAAAGCATTTCAGAATGAGCGGCACATTTATTACTTTCATATGATAAGCAATCTTTTAACACCTCTACAATGCATCTTTCCTCTTGACCTTTACCCTTTCTCTATTTCTGAAAGGAACTGATGCCAATTATACGACTTCCTATAAACTGGGAAAGTTCCCCGTCCCATTGGACTAAAAGTCTACTTCACTTATATCCCTTCCAAAAATATTTCGATAATCTATACGTTTTTCGAGATATATAGACGATATTTGACGATATTTGTATCAATGTGAGCGCTTAACTATTGTGATTATTGTTGTGTGATATATTTCAAGCTCTGAAATAAGTAATTCAAAGCATAATTTTAGGCTTTCTTAAAAGAACACAAAATATGATATTAATGCCAAATCGTTTCTACTAATTTTGCCAACTTTGAGGGAGCAAATGGGAAGAAAAGGAGGAAAGAAAGAAATGAGGCCGAGAATTTGGAAGGTGGGCATTCTTAGTGGGCTATGATATTTAGGTACTTTTACTCGCTAAAGGAAAGAAATTGAAGCGAAGTGAGAGGACGAATTCTCGACAACGAAATGATTTGGTTAATATCCATCGTTTTGTGTCCGTTATTTTTTGCAGTGTCTTTCAATTGGAAATAACTAAATTTTCATAGTGACTTTCTGTTGTAATGATGCTTACCCATCGAAATTGAAGGACTTCTTCGCAGCTGCCTACACAAAGTGGATTTCATCTTAAAGATACCCACAGATATGGGTAGGACCAGACCGTAAAAAATTGCCTACCTACAGTGAATAAAACAAGGAATGAGGTATTCATTTCCATATGCGGTTGAAGATAGTGGCTATTCGCATAATTGCACAAGCAAGGAACGCGAAGAGCAGAGATGACAGCTCCCACCTCGAGTGAGTGAGAAAGAGCAATAAGAAGGAAACTCTCTTCCCCTATTTACGATTGTAAAATATCTCAACTGCTTATGGAACCGACGGAAATTTCATATGTCGTCAAATGCGCCACACTTGAACGAGAATAGCTGTTTAGGTGACGCATCAGCATTTCTACCTTCAACCGCATGGTACATAGATTACAATTATTTCCCTTCCAGTTTCTAGGCGATATGAAACTTGTTGTTGAAGATCATATCTTAAGAAGGTACCGTCAACTCATTGTGTGAAATACCTCCCCCGTCATCCTCCCTTGCCTACCCTCTTCCGATCTTTCCATTGCACAGAATTATTTCTCAGGTGGACATGATAAGTTCGATTTCACTTTGTGATTTAAGATTCATCACAGATTCAGGGAACGGCAGGGCGCCCTTAAACTTGTACAAGCAGGACATCTACCAAAAAAAGTTCCCATTAATATACACTGATAACCTACGTATTGGATCAACTAGCTTTGTAAAGCGTTGCAAAGCGTTCTGTTAAAACCTGCACAAATACCCTGCAGAGATGCACTGATGATCGCCTGTAAACCGCTCATAGAGTACGATCCGGCTGGCAGAAAGCTCATGAAATGCGACCCGGCTGGCAGAAGGAATGATCGGCTGGTTACAGAATTCTTGTTCGTCTAGATGCCTAAAGTGTTTGAACACTTGAAAGACCACTCACGGCGATAAACCGATCATGTTGATTGCATTTAATTAAGGTACGCAGTTCTCATTTCCGATTCGACACCGATGTTACGTCAGACTTTAAGTTAAATTGAACTCAATAGGCGTTCAGTTTAATTCTTCTTTGAATATATTTCTCCGAAGAGAATTTTCTATTTTTCTACAATAAAGGAAGTTATTTATGTATTCATAACGGTGAGTTATATGCGGATTTTCGCGATCGAATTCGCCATAATTCATATTGACGTATTTGTGAACGAGAAGTGCATAGAGCGTAATGTCTCGTTTGCTCTTCTCGAAATTCTCCGCATCTCTCATCACATCGCTTCCTCACCATCACAATGTCGCCTCAAATTAAAACCGCAATGGAGCGAATTTGCGAATGACCGCAAAAACCCTCACACCTCCTCATCACTATCTGGATTATTTCGAATTGTGCGCTCTTTCCCTCCTATCTTTCGACTCTTTCGCCTCGGTGATCTGTCGACTCTTTGCCGATCTCGAGTTGGAATGCGAAAGCGATAAATAGTCGCATTTTCACGAGGGCTTACTTCCCGACTTTCCGACTTATATGAACGTACTCTTGAATGTTGCAAAGGAACCACGGTGGAGCTGTAGTGTCCGACTCTAATACACCAAAAACTTGCCTGTCTTACCGGATAAAGCCATGTGGAAGTACGTGTTTGTTGCTCACTCATGCCTTCTAATCTTTACTTCGTGGTGGTGATGTTTCGCTTTCGCACCGATTGGTTTTCGAGGGGTCACAAATTTAGCGTGTATTCCATCCCCACTGCTTTGAACGGCGTCGTTCAGCTTTTCTAGGTGTTTGAGTAATTCGCGTATTGGGCGCTCACAGTAACTGGGCGTTGGCAACAAAAACATGATGACTCCGACATCGCAACGACGAGTGATCGTCGGTGGAAGCAGTGGCGAGCTAACAGAAGACGAGATGGTGGGACTCATTTCGCATGAAGAAGGCGATCAGCGAGGTGAACGAGTTGCCCATCTTGTTGACGGTGATATAGGATATACAACGGTTCGTTTATTGCACATTAACTTGCTTTGGTCACTTTATTTCGAGGACCCCGCTACAGTGTCCTATGCGTGGTAAATGTCAAGTGCTAGTCGACGAATGCTAGCCGAATCTCCGGGGTGAGCAGAGTGGAGGTATCTGGCAAGTGCTCAGATCATCATTAAACGTCAGTAGTAGATACTTTCGGGCACGCACTGCGGGAACATCGTTTTTGAAAACATACCTCCATTGTTGGTCAGTTGAGTGCGTTAACCATTCAGAGTGCCCAGGTTACCACAGAAACGGAACGAACCTTCTGATTTATCCAGGTAGCGGCACTGTCAGCTACACTGGAACCGTAAAACCTGTTGATGTTTTGCTCGAACTGCATCCACATATTGTGAATTTCCTGCGAAGTTGTGTCCATGCCAGTAGTGATCCCACCGTCGACTTCTTCATGTTATGGGGCATCAGGGATGATATCTGTGGCGGGTCCGAGCACCATGAGAGAATAAATAATCCGACTCTTCGAAAGACCGCAAAGTTACAAATTTTTGAATGTACCATTTTCGTCATCTGAATGCTCAGAAACACTCTTCGGTGAAATTTGACGGTGTGCTCTTCCATCTTTTGACGGTGTGTTCCAGTCTTCCATCTTGGTCACTTCGATGATACTCCCATATCGGGCACGATAGTACGAAAACTATCCCGACGATGTTTAAGCCTGTAGCATGACCAGGTCAGCTAAATGAGGTCGTACGCGTCGCCCAGCTGAGGTACCTTTTGTAAATGTGGCATCCTGTATTGACTCCATACCTTCCGGATGCTGGCCCGCACATGCTTTGCCATGCGTTAAAGAGACACTGTCTTAGTTTTGGCAGTGCTCTCACCGCTCGTGGCAATGAGGTATGGCGGTGAAGAACGATTCCTCCGCTCTTGATCTTAGCCTAGATTTCTGCCTAGTCTTGTTCGTGGCTTTGTGATGTCAGCTTCGGAAGCGTAACAAAGGCAATCCCTCGTCAATTTTATATATATATATATATATATATATATATATATATATATATATATATATATATATCTGTATATTATTCGACCATATGTGGTAGTGAATTCGCTCCTGACCCATTCCCTCGAAAAAGAGGTAGCATGAATCTCCTTGAAGCTTCATGTTTTCTTAGAACATTTTCACAAATCCACTTCTTTCAAGCTGATGTGCATGCTGAAAATGATTATCACCGCTATGGAGCATCTCATCTCTCAAGACCAGCACTAAGGTCATGATTGCTGTACGCTTAAATGCCCCCATGAACTGAGGCTATCAGAAGAAATTTCGTTCTCTCAGAATAGCGGACTACTGACGATGCTAGAGTGCCCGATCTTTGACTCCATAATGTCTGTTTGTTTAAATGAATGAGCTGTCAAGAAAAGTTATTTAAGTTGTTTGAAATATGAAAGCTTTAGATACCAGTGGAAGTCTTGGAAACGGCTGGGATAGATATCGATAATGTGACCGAGCTATCGGAAGAGCAGATGGGTACGTTGCTAGCGCTGGCATCATCCGGCGGTACACAGCATCCTTCTGCGACGTCACGACTTCCAGCACGGATGCTGTCACCTCAAAAGAGAGCGGCATCTCCCATGTTGCAGTCAGATCCAGCTGACAATCTAACAATGGTGATCTCAGAGGATGGGTCGCTGAAGTTGACCGATTCGGCGCAGCAGAATTTCTTTGTAAGTCTTATACAGACAGATAGATATGTGAGGGAAGTCAATACAGAATGTGCTCCAGGAAAGGGAGATTGGTTGGTATCGAATAGAATGAGCACATATATTTCGATATAATGCAGTAGAACTGTTGATGAGTGAGTACCGTTTTGCTCTGAATAAGAAACGTGGCAGTAGAGATACAGAGGGGTAATTCGATTTGTTGACGAAGTTGTTGTTCAGAAGAGGTGTACCTGTTCTAATTTGCTCGCGTTAACGATAGTCGACCGTGGTGGAGTAGCGAGGATAATTTGTTAGTAAAAGCAGTAAACAAATAGTAGACGAGAGATGATTCATTATTTGCTAGAAGGCGCAGAGGCTTCATCTATCCCTTTGCGTTTCTATTCACGTACCCAATCCTGGGATCCACTGTGTCATTTATAACCTGATTAGCGATACGTTGTCGAGAGATGATTGGCCCGACGTTCAAAAACTCATGTGTATGATCGTTGATTAGTCTGCACTTTAAGCATCAAAAATGTTGCAGAGGATATAATTTCGTTAGCAAAGTATATTTCGTCTGCAAATTAATAGATCGAACAAATGGTCTGTCGCATATCCGTCAACATCGTAGGCATTGATTCGGCAATAACGTTGCTACATGCATCCCACTTCTCGATATTTCTAAGGAATCTGTCCGAGAAATTTTGATTTCATAGAGCAGTAACCTTGAAAGTTAATATTATTTTGTACGTATTATCGTTTAGGTTAGAAAAAAAAAACACCGCATTTTTAATCTTTAGAACCTCATGGCCTTTCATTGCAGTTTATCGGTTTTTATGAAAGGTTGCCTCATGGGGTAGGACTAGTGAGGCATTCGTTTATTAGGCCAAACAGCAAATTCTTCTGACTGTTCGATAGCGAGGAAGGGGATACTTCGACAACCTTTTTTTACTTACTAATCTACTTCAAACTTATTGTGTTCAGTCGTACGGGACATTTCCGGCTTTTCCTTTTGTTGTGAAATGCAGATCGCAGCTGTTTTTTTTTTTCTTTTCTGAAATCCGGTATATTCAGTAAGTTCATTTGTTGCCGGATTTAATTCTGCTTAGTTCTTTCCTTTATTATCTACATCATTATGCGGTTTCATCCGTCAAGGAACCTCCTATTCTCCTATCCATTCATCCCTTTCCTCATCCCCTTCTGCTGTCTAGCATCCTCACTATCAGTCTTGTCAAATTGCAGATTAAATTAATACGTTTAAATTTGCAGTTTTCGGCAGAACAGTTAGCAGCTCACAATATTGATGTTAATAATTTGACGGACGCAAGCATTCAGCAAATTGTCCAAATTGCGATGCCTTCGCTAGATATGTAAGTTGTTTTTTTTTTCTTGAATTTGAAGAATTAATTTGCCGGTCGGAAGCGTGCTCCTATATTTTTCTATTCATGCGCATTTATTTATTTCGCTAAATCGTTCTCCTTTCTTTGCCTTGACGGGAAATGGTTGCTAAATCGTTCTATCTTTGCCTTTGCCGTGATCGGTTGCTCGAAGCCTCAGTTAAAAATTCATTATAATTTCGTTTTTATGCGGTACTTTTTGTTATTTCTTGATCTGTATACGTTTATCTTCTTGGTCGTTGGTTCTGTGAGATATTCGCTTATGTTTATGTGCTGTAAAAAGTACTCAACCTGCTAACCAGTGGATCTATTAAAACTAGGTCTTTTTTGAGTCAGTGACGCAGTTGATATGTAGGGAGGGTATGATGACATATTGGCAGCTTTCAGGGGCAAAACTGCTGAACAGAAGCGAAGAAAAATGGACAGTAATGTTCCTTCGTCGACTGCAGCTCAAGTTTCTTATGGCGCTGTTCTGCCTCAGGTGTAGAATTTGTTTCGTTTATTTATTAATTCAACCTTCAGCATTAGAAAAATATGTTTTTCGAGTGCGTGAACGAATCATGGTGATTGAAATGTGAAGTGATTGAACATTTCAAGATATCAGATCCCATTGTCTATGGGCGATTACCGAAATAGAACGAATAATCTGAACGTATCGTTTCGCTTTACTTAAACATTTCATTTAATAAAAAGGAAGGAAATATGGAGAGGGGGAGATAGTTTTCCGATGCACTTCCTGCTCTATGTTTGATAAAGTGTGGAGCTGTAATATGGTTTCTATTGCATAGAATGTTCTTCGTTGAAGGCATCGCAGTGCTTTTCTGTCCGGCAAATCGTTGTAAAACATGAGCCTTTCTAGAACCGTCACTGCTGTAGTCAAAGAGGTTGATCTATGATGTGAAAGTGTTGATTGCATTGATTCATAGTGGTGGTGCAATAAATGGTGCATTGACTTTTCTGCCCAGCTGATCCTTTATTGGGCGTTCTTTTAGTCATCGTTTCAAGTGGAATCACAAGGCTCCTCGACGCTTGCAACAGGCAAAGCGACATCACTTCCAAGTAAGTTTTTTAATGTTCATGAGGTGAATTCGGAGGAGCTGCTTGAAGTTGCAGTTATATTTGAGCAGTCCTTCTCCTTCCTTCGCATGACTCATTCACCGTTCCAGTGAGGTGAATGGGTTGGGATTTTCACGGAATGATGCTTAAAAGGATATTTATCGACGATTGTGTTCAGGTTTTTATGAATGAGCATAGGAGACAAAACTTCGAATTTCTTGTCCCGAAAAGGATTCCCAGCAGTATTGCAAGGCAACGTTAATTCGTACGAAAAGCACTCTTTGGCGACATGCCAGTTTTCATTCTAGGTTTCTTGCTGTGTCTGCGATATTGCATTCGGAGCGGAATCTATTTCCATCCAAAACGTAGGGAATATATCGGCGAGAAATTTGTCGTTTACTTAATGAATGCGAGTGGCTCTGTTCGGTGTAATCCGACAGATCAAACTCACTTGTTGTTGAGTGGTTTATCATTGCTGGTAATATTTCAGAGTCTTTATTTTTCTTTAATTGTTAAGGTTTTTTCTGCAACGTGTACACCTTGTTTGTTGTTCTCTAGGTTCGTGGGTTCATCTCATATAGTGGCTATCTCTATGAGCGCTGCAAATTAGCTCCTTTATTATACGAGTATTTGACAGTATGGGGCGATCTGAGGGAACTGGAACGAAGTCGGCTCATAGACACATAACGTGACCGGGCAACGCGCAGTGCTTATTTTGACTCCTTCTTGGTCGGTTATATTTCGTTTCGCGTTTAGATGACCATGCTCGAGTGGATCAGCTTGCGTTGATCGGTGAAGAAGTGGAGGTGAAGAAAAATGGTAAAAGTCTGCCGGCGACAATTCGCTATTGCAGGCATAGCGGTGGTTATAAGGTGCAGTTTGCCGATGGTCATTTCGAATGGGTGACACAAGATCAAATCCAAGTGATCGGTAAGTAATAATAATCGTAATCCATATATGTTATCAAGCTTTTTGAAAAGGAAGGTACAACATATGGCATTGACTCGCATACTAAGAAAAGAAAGGTACAACCGGCTCCCGTCACGTGTTGGTAGTTCCCTTTTCCTATAACAAATTCTCTTCGCACATCTCATCCGTGAGGTGTGTGCATATTCTTATCCGTGTCATGTCCATTAGATCCTTATTTGCGAACACACAAACAGTTAACGGCAAGCCATTGCAGTGGGCCTTGCACTGTGATGGCTGAAACTTATTGCTTAGATCTCGAATATTGTGTTACTAGACAAATTTATGTTTTTGGTGGCTCAAAGAACCGAAGTGATCATGAGTCGTATAGCGGTGCATCGGAAGTAGAGATGAGCAGGACGAATGCAATCGGAAGTAGCGGTATCGGGAGGCGAGCGCCACCTGCTATCCCTGGTGAGTAGTATTCTGGCGTTTGTTTTATCGTTTTGAGGCTTGGAATGAGATTCGTGATTCTCATTGTTAATGAAAAAGTATTTTTTCCTCGATTTTAATTAGTCCATGCCTATACGTTTTCGAATTTTATTCTTACAAACTAGGACACACCTCTTTTCACGCTCGAACTCACCACCAGTAAAAAATGAAGGAGCTTTGCTTCAAAGAGCACCAAAGATGTCGAATTACCAAGTAGTACTTTATGTGAATATCGTATGTGCAGTAAAGGTGAAAATAAATTTCATCAGTCGTAGGCATAAAGGTGACCCCATCGAATGGATACGAGAAGGATGGAGAACCAAACTTTTGTTGCGTAATATGCGATCGAAAGGTTTACCAGAAGGTTAGTTGATGCTTACCCTCTTTGTTTTCTTCCAAATCCGTTTTGTTTACAAGTTGTGAGCACTTTTATAGTTAATCATATCGGTTTTTCATCTTATTTTATTTTATCAATGTTATGTTAAAAAGGTGCGTATGAAAGGTTTGCTTTAGATGTTGGTTGTGAAAATTCCTTCTAGAAGAGGGGAGAAGTGCTAGAGGGTAAAGAGAAATGATTATCTCTTCACCACAGACAGATAAGTGCTTGGTTTCTAGGTGATAAAATATGGATAAGAGTTGAATTGAGACTAGTCGGAAACAAAAAAAAGACTCCCTTGTTTTTCGAAGACTTTGGATTGTGTTTCTCTCACTTTATTATCGGCATTTGCGAAATTCGAGTTATCTTTATTATCGTCGATTGATTTGTGTAGTTTCGTTTTGTTTAGAAAAATGTTTTTCCACTACCCCACCCACTCTCTTCGATTTATTCCGAAATATTTCTTGAAGGTCCGTGCCTCGTACTATGGAAGTTGGCAACAATTTCACTTTAAATTAAAGTGGGCTGACATCAAATGGTTCATGTTTTTAGGAGCCGCAGTACATTGTGATAAGAGTGCCGGCATGCGATGCGTGTACGGAAAAGAAAATAATGGTACTGGATACGGCGACAGAGGAGAGAGGTATTCAGTGGTCACCACCTGTTTTCGAGATTGTTCGGCCAAATTCAATAGAACAAAGGCAGTCGTCGCATGAAAAAGGTACCGATGAGCCGGTAGAGTCAGTTGTCGATGAGGGAGTCTCTGAAACAGCTATTTCCTCTTCAGAAATTGTTGGTAGTGTTTCACTTGTGGAGGGGATGCCACGTTTGGATCAACACAATGAAACGTAATTCTACTCGTAGCACTGCTAGTGCAGCCGGTTTGTATAGCTGTACCAATTTGGCTCCTTGCAGCCGCAACTGGTTTTCGTGGCTAATTCGTATTGTGGCAGTGGTTCTCGTTTTGTCACGGTTTAGCATATGCGGAGGGAGCAAGGGGAGAGACTGCGCTGTTGTGATGTACGGTCCTCTAATCGTAGTCGGTGTAGTGGGACAGCGTGTAAGGTCGGGAAGGACGCAAGTTTGGCGACTGCTGAAAAACATGTAACTTCGGCCGACAATGATTGTTGTGATCGTTTAAAGTAAAATTAGAGGTGTCTTCGTTTCCTGTAAATTATCTGTTCAATTCATCTTCCATATCACATCATGTATATTTCGGAGTGTATGGTATGGTATGTTTCTAGTTTAAAGTTCGGTGTATTTGATGGTCGGTATGTTGGGCATTTTTCTATGTTTCCTATGATTCGTAATCGTGGCAGGTTCATGAGTTCTTTGCGTGCTCGACATCGGACGGTGTCAGTTGTTTTTTTCTTAGGGAGGAGGGGATACCGAACAAACGTCGGAGGACTGGCACTTCGAGAAGTGCGCAGATAGTGTCATTCGGCTCGTTGATCTTTGAAAACGCAGTCGCCAAGTCGGCTGATTGATCCGTTATTGATTGAATGGTAGCTCAAAATGCCGTGCTGATAGGAGATGAGACAAAAAACGGCTAGAAACGCGTTTAGGTTGCTAAAAAAAGAGAATTGCCTTCAAATGTGAAGAATTCCAATTTGGTAGAGGAATAGCCGCGCTGACAAGTGTACCAGCGTCCTTCCAGTTGCAATGGCCACCATTGTAATAGTGCGCAAGCACAGGGGAGAAATGATCAGTGTTTCTTGTTACAAGTCTTTCCTTTTGAAAACATGAATATTATTGTTCTGTTTTAAGCGAAATTATGCTGTAAGTTGACGAAACTGTGTTAGGTGCTCTCTGTTGAATGTTTTCCACAAGTAAGGTTGTCTTTTCGATTCATTTTGCACCCTTCATTGTTCTGTAAATTTGCGGCAGGAATTATACTCTTTTCGAATAGTTATCTCATCAATCACATCTCATAAATAATATTTGCCCAACCACTGTCTTTTGAAAATATTTCACCGCTTCTTGAGGTTACCCATACACAGCAATGATGCCCTATTAGATAGGCTGAAAGTGGACGCAATTGCTATATCGACAACTCAGTAGTAAGCCGTTATTTCTTAATGAGGAGCTGATTAAGGGTCGGAAGCACCGAACGATGAGTGGGCATTCATGACTTGATGCTATTCGCCGAAGATTTTCGGAGGGGTTGAGCGGGTTTTTCTATCTCATGAGACTACTAGTGACCTGAATGAGGAACAAGATGCTTGCGGGGTGAAATGAAGAACCAGCTGAGACGATGCCTAGAGTATTCAACCTTGCAGAAAAACAAGCCTCAAATCACCAATCACCATAGTCTATCAACACAAAAAAGAAAAGCCACAGTGCCTTACGTCTGTGTAGTACCATGATACTTGGGTTACATATGACTTGGAAAATCGGAACAGTCATCTATTGAAGACGGAACGGTCACCACCTCATCCAAGCGGAAGTTTTCCCGGGAGTGGTTAGTTGGTGCGTGGTGCAATGAGCAGAAAATACACACACCAATATTTATTGCGACTGAGAAATTAAAAAGGTGGTATGGTGCGAGTACAGGAATAAATGCATGAAAACCACAACCAATAAAACAGAGGTTTGATACCGACATCTAAAATGAATCGAGTATAACTTGCAAAGCAATAAAATGAACGATAAGTAAAACTCGAAATACAGTTCGAAGACAATGGATGCGAGCCTACGGAAAGATGAAAAAGTGTGACTGAACGGAACCACTAGGGAGGAGACAACTTCGAGTCATTTCGAGAGGTCGGCCTCTTGACATGACTTGAAGTTGTCTTCTCATGATGGATGGGCTTTCCGGTTATGAGTGATCGACGCAATTTTACTTCCTGCGACTCATGAACCTCTGGATAGCTTCAATGCACTCACTGCTTTGCCATCTCTCAGCGAGCAGCTTCACTTCTCGATCCTTACACTCCAGTAGCGCTTTCTTGTGCACGCTTCTCAGCGATTGTTTACTGAGGCGCAGCGATCCTGGTGGGAGATTCGAATATGCCTCCACTAATTTGCTGCTCTCGGTGAGAAAGGCAGAGGCGGGGATTACTTGGTTCACCAAGTTCCTCTCCAATGCTTCTAATGCTGTCAACTTTCGGCCGAACAGTAACACTTCAGCAGCCTGAAGGAAGCTGAACAGATCCCAAAGTTATTTTGTTCCAGATCTGCACACTACCATAAAAACGTATTTCAAGCCCAATTCTTAGTCAGCATGGTTTCGCGCCCGGAACAACAAGTGAAGGAACTCGAATACCGTACCAGTATGCAGCAATAAACTAAATCTCCAATTTGTGTCACGTGGAATTCTACGGCGAATAGTCGAAAATCTCGAGATCCAAGTTTAAGGCGACGAAGGGGGTCATGAGAGTAGTGGCTTTAACCATTGATTTCACTTAGTAAAAGCATCTCTAACGACAAACAGCAGCCACTTAATGGCAAACTGCAACCTCGAACACGAACCCAGTCTGTTGACCGATAAATAACAACTATACCGAAATAAGTCAAACAATATCAATGACGTACCGTATCCCGACTGGCTTGACCGTCCGTACAAATTTCTACAAATGCCGTAGTTTTTCCGCCCAACCAGTTTAAAACGCATGCAAGGTCTTGATACATTCAGTGACTGCAATTACTTCCCAACATTATAAGTCAACTTAGAAATTGAAGTTAAAGGTCATCACTAAGTTAGGTTCTACCTACCAAATTTCACAACTGCATTAGTGGTTCGTGAAGTCAAACTATTGGTTAGACGGGTGCGCAGGTGTGTTCTATAGACGCAGGTTTGCAAAAGAGCATGAAATAGCGGAAATATACCTTCAAATGTCCCATCAACATAGGGAAGGTGTATGTCGAGCAGCCTTCTGGCGACTGACCAAGAGTTGTGAAGGGAGTATGGAAGGTAGCCTGCAAGTTTTTAGGTGACGAAATCTGCTCGAGATTCCTTGACAAGGGAAGGAATCCAGATTAGATTCTCACTGCGTGGTTACCATCGAGCAGCACGAACCGAAATATGCCAGAGAATAATCTGAGGATCAATGAGTCTCAGTCAACATATTCATGCAAACATAGTGGTTAACAGGTTGGATATGCGAATATAGTGAGCAACACGTACCTTGTCGGATGCTAACACTAGGTCGAACAGTGCCAACACAGTGACCGCAATCCCAATTGCAGGCCCATTCACGAGCGCGATCAGCGGCTTTTCGTGGTTTACAAACACTGATACATACTCGTCCAATACTGTGGCTCCCTCAGCCGCGACGCGTGTAATATCTTCACGAGTCTTAACGCCCGCAAAGTTTGACAAATCGTTTCCACTACAAAAATAGCTGCCAACACCTGAAACGGCTTCACGTTCACATCGAAACTACCTAACAACTCAAAATTAAACACAGCAACTGTGAAGAAAAATGATCATAAATAGCCAACTGCACGGAACGGCATCGCATTTCCCTGCCGTTGGAGCGCTTCCGCTACCACAGCTGCTGGTTCAGGTGCCTTCAAGCGCTGAACCAACAGGACCCTTTTTAGTAGGTCTACAGCGAAAGAAGTTATTTGTGGTGTTTGTTAAATGTGAGTTTTTTGGCTGACCATAAATTCTACTATGAAAAGCAATACCGATAGGTATGGAAAATTTACGAAATATGGGACGTTGACTCACCAGCAAAAACTGTGACAGCCGTGTCTGGATCCTTGCTTGCATAACTGAACGCTTTTGTGAGCCCTCTATACATCTGAACTTATTGGTTGTCATGTTCACGGAAAAGACTAGGGCGCCACATTGCTGATACTTCTTCGAGAAACAAAAAATCGGCGGCAGGGAATGGAGATAACCATGTTTCGACGACTCAAGCAGCAGCTCAGCGAGTGCATATTTTCCAATCAACAATAAAACATCCACTTCAGTGCTCGACGCTGATCAGTCACAAACGGTCAAATTCACAGTAAAATTTTGCAGATTTGGCTTAAATGCTATTCCCGAAAGATGAAACAATCCGACCGGAAATTTAAAAAAAAGTCCATCTGCGCTGCTTGTCATTTCATGCTGGCCCATGTTGACTGCTTATGAATCATCATTACCTAGCCCTTTTTCCAAACAACGATTGATTCTCATTTGTTTGCTTCCGGGTTCACAGAATTTGATTCTTCCATCACTACGCAAATAGACTCTTGGCATATCTTCGAGCTGATAAAAGTGCAGCCATATGGGCTCTTCCCTAGACAAGAAGAAAATTAGGCAATATTTTTATAGCGCGCAGTTTTATATATCGCCAGATTAACTCAAAGAATCTTGATGCAGTTTAAACACTGTTCTTCATCAACCATCCTCACCCTTTTTCCATCCTTCCTCAAGATTCATCCTTTTTCCTCTCCCTCTCCCCACCACATTCCCTTCCCCGACTACCAGGCGAAATGGAGCCCCGAAGAAATCTCAAGATTTATAACTCGCTTAGCTATACATCAGAACAAATAGAAGCGTATTCCATCGCCTTCCAAAAACATCCTCCCATATTTTCCTTTCAAGCCATGGCTAAGAAAATGAAAAGATGAGAAGCACGGTACCTCCCACGTAATCGCATTATATTTTTCCGGTCGATTCAGCTCTATCCAAAAGATTTTCCCTTTCTTCGACACATTTACGCCAGAAATCGGTTCCAGATCACTAATGGCGCGATCGGATTCACCGACCTGTTCCACGTGCTCGTTCATAAGCGAAGAAACCAGATGTACATATCGCTTTTGAGCTTCCACCTGTAACATGAGAAGTGGCTATAAAAAATTTGGGGCAACAACAGTACTTCACTGGAACAAGTTTTCGTGAGCAACAACATAAACGAATAGCCTTTTCGCTTCAACTATGTAATTTCATAGTTCTAGGACATACCTCCTTCTGCCTCGATTTGTGCGAATTTTTCTGCATGATAACTTCATTCGACCAATGTCTAGTTACTACAGCAATAGAAAAAAAGACGTTTCAGAACAGCACAAAGAAGACCTGAAGGGAAGTGCCTAAGCTGCGGATATTCCTCAGAACGTATCATTAAAAATCCAAAGTTCATAAGAATGGGAGGAAGACGCAAAATGCTAAGAGATGATTATTTCTGCGTGATGCCACACGCATGTCCTTGAAAACAGTGTTATTATTCTTTGGCGGCGGTGTTGTCCCCCATTCTTCTTTACTTTATCTGAGAAAAAGGAAATGAAATAATAATTTGGTGTCATAAACACACCAAAAATTAGAGGCTGATGCATGTGCGTGGACGAATAAACAAACAGAACAAATAGATATACAACGGCTGAAGATAACGGCTTCAAAATGTCTTATTGGAACTACTTCTCTTGGATGCGGAGAACATGTTTAGGTCTAAAACTGTGACTCTCCTAGCGACTGAAAGCAAACGAACCTGCGAGATACCCTTAAGAGCACTCCATGCATCGAATTTCGCCTTGCCCACAAAATCAAGTGCACTTGGTTTCTTACTAGAGAAATCGCCCATTGAACCCTGAAAATTGATCAAATGCAAAAACGGCTCCGATGCACAGAACCTGCAATTAACACGCAGCTGTAATTTTAATGTTGGGGAATACCGCTCCCAAATTGTGGAGCGTATCATTTCCGAAAGCTATCTAATTGCGCATTCTCCATTTCCAGCATATCATAAATAAACCTCGCACCATGCGTCAAAATACAAGTCACGTTACATAACGGGAATCAAAGCCAATATTTACCTACATCGGAACCAATCCAGAGAATAAAAGAAGTCTCCTTGACACCTCGAGGTCTGAAAAACATTAAAAGTAGGAGGACAGCGAACTTTCAGGATAGACGCTGGTATGGCGCATCATTTACTCACTTACCATACAGACTCTCCACACTTTCGACAATTTTTCTGACACATCTACATTTGCTTGCTCGGCTTTTCAGCAATTTTCTACAACTTTAATTTTTTGTGCCCAACCACCCTCCTATATCACAGCTCATCTGCTACCTTTTTTATTTGTTGGCAAACGATAGATGCATCTGATCGTTTCCATATAAGACATTTCATCAGATTACACGTGCACTCATTACAGCACATCAGATCTGCAAGGTTCAACCTTAGACATATAAACAACAAGTTTCGGTTCCCTATATCGGAAAACAAATAAAATGCAATATGTATGGAGTTCATGAGAATGTCGACTGGAACCTGTTTGAAGAGCCCGTAGAATTTGAGCTTTACTTCGAGGCTTGGGTTGTGTTTCAATTGCTTTAGATCGCACCGTGTTTTTTCAAAATCCAAACTCGAAGATAACCACCTGAAAAATAATATGACAAAACAGATGCCAAAAATTAGGGCTTTGCACATGAAAGTGGTTGCACGAACGCACAAAAGGAATCTCAACGAAGAAATCTCTAGGGATACCACTATCATATAATCAGTCAATGAACGGTTTCCCAAACTATTTCTTTTTTTTTTGCAGATTTCCTTCCACAAATTAGCGTCTGTGAGAGGGAATTTGTAGAAAATATCTCATAAAACTTCTCAGATATATCGAAATTCCGCAAAATTTCCTTAGCATGAAGTCAGTTAGCAAATGTTAGGACCTTAATTGTTTCACTTCTGTTGCAGCTAATCAATTAAGAACGGAAGAAGAGATACATGCATGCATCATGGCGCTCATCCACAATCCCATATGAATAGGCCATAACGCATCATTTACAAACTTTTCTCACCCCTTACCTAGAATACCTACGTAACAAACAATCCTACTTCCTTAAAGCCATTAAAACTCGTTTCGAGCAGTTTGTACATGGCCGCAGTCAAAAGTAACTGATGATGCATAGAAAAGTCAATATACACTGAAGCCTCCCCCTTCCTCCTCCTCTCCTCCCCATACACACACATACACAGAACAAAAACGGGGGTTTTGGAACATATATCACAGCAAGGTGCATCCACGAATCTATCGCGTGAACTTAGGCGCCATAATGGAGCCAAATATCTAAACAAGGAGTGAAATAAAAACCTCATTGTCCCCATTCTGCATCCCTCTCCAACCTTTACAGTACTTCTCAGTCAAACGCAAGAAACGGTAGCGCAGTATGGACGGCAAATGTGGATAGAGCAGCATAAGTCGATTAAATCCTAACCTAACTGAACCTCTCACTCTTCCCGGCGCAAAATAAACTATTAGGATCGCTAGCTTTATCTTTAAACATGTTGGTGTGTATACGAGCGAAAACATTTTCTCAAAAAAATTGGGCTACATTTTGGCTGCTTTGGAGGGAACGGGAGAAGCAGGAGAGGACGTTTCACTGTCCCTATTAACAAACATTTCTCATACATGGCTTACTCGACTCATAAAGGCGCGATACTTTGGGCACTTTCAATCGAAAGCATCACAACAACTTCTTCGTTCTCCTTTTCGTTAGCCAGACAGAGTTCACGAGTTCAAGACAACACCACCGCAATAAATAGAAGAGTAAAAATAATGGTCGCGAAGAGGAAAAGTTCAAGACAACTCATCACGGAAAGTGATCAAAGAAATCGAACAAACCTATGCGAAGCGTATGATGAAGGAAAAGCGTTTTTAATTCTCACGGTCGATAAATATGCGCGAATCGGACTCATTCTGCAGAAAATCGAGGAGAACTCCGTTCTTTGAAATTATGTTCTTCAGTACGTTTCGCCCGATGAGAAAACACGAAAACTGAAACGTAATATTGTTAATGACTGCAATATAAACATAGCAACCTGCGTTACATTGTTCTTTCGTGTCGGTCAGCTGAGCCATTTGCGTCGCTGCCACAAATTGTGTCATCAGTACGCTTTCCATGAGTGCTGACTATTTCCCGGATGCGCTAAACGAATCTCCCTTATTTTGCTTCATTTCACAGTAAAATCTATGCTCAGTGTAGGTATGAGAGGAGTACAAGAAGTTACGTGGACGGAAAAAGACTCCAACCATCGTGACTTTATGCAAATGTGCGCTATATCAATACGTTCGACGATGGCCTATAGCCACGTTTAGTGCTCCACTCGTGCCTAACAGACGAATAAACGCGACAGATGACTGCTATTTGAAGGCGTCTTAGCGAATCGCCATTAACAGTAACGAAACTGCCTAACGCATTGTTACATAAAGTCACAGTGATAGCGCTTTCATGCTGGTGCTGATTAATGTTCTCCAGGTAATGCTTTACTCGGGTATCTCCTGAATGATAACAAACTCCGGCATTCAGCAATCTCATAGTCGAAAAATTACTTGGGGCTTATAGTGGGTATAGGTGAGTGGGGATGGAGGCCTATGATATAATCGTAGGTCAGGTGATATGAAACCGCGCATATCGCTCAGCTCCCACAGTTATGCAGTGCGGATAAGGCGCCTTAATTTAGTGACTGATTAAGAGCCTTGTCCATGTGTCACTGTGAGAGCTGAGCTGTATCCGTGAAGTTTCGTATTACGTAGCCGACGATTACATCATGGACGATAACTGCCAACTGAGTGCATACATGGGATCGAGCATCTCCCACCTCACAGGTCTATAGGGTTCCCAATGGGATTATGCGAGCTTATCGTCTGGGTGGAAAAAGCTGTGTGATTTTTGCAAATAGAATAAGTTTACAGGAAAAATGCAAGCTGTAAAAGTAAGCGTTAAGATTCCTTATAGAGGGTTATTTGTTTCCTCAATAAAATGAATTCAAGAATACAAAAAGACGACTTTGCAATCTCTAAATTCTCCTAATGAAAGCTCTCAGCGATTGCAACGATTTCGAGAAGAAACTTTGAAATAGATAACTCAGAACTCATACAAAATGAGTATGCTATAAAACATAACACACTTCCTTGATATGTCAGGGAAATAAACGTGGTAATGAGCTAATCAAATAGACCCCGTTGGAAGTGATCACGTCACACACAGAACAAACTTTATCGTCATAAGCGACACATTCATGCGTTAAACAACCACGACGCTCATTCGATGCCACATCACTAATCAAAAGTTCTGCGTACAACTTCACCTGGTCGCACCTGAAAAGCATAATATGATCATGGAAACCTCGCTAAAAAAATCTTCGAAGGAAGTTTCCACCCCGTCTTGGGTCTCTGCCTAAAAGTTTCACCCCGTCCTGAGTCTCTGCGTAATTTCTCGTCACGCCATATACCCCTAACTAAATATCCTCCTAAAATATCAAACGCCCTCTAATTACACGAAGCAAAACGAATTTCATTGTTTCGTATCATTTTCGTTGAATGTTGAATGGCATTCGATGGCTTTTTCTCCATTCTTCGTAATTTAGCGCATAAGGTGAGAATATTAGTCCACGCAGCAATCGTCATCAGCAAAGAGCTCAAATTCAACTTGTTTGAAATTGAAGTTTTCCAGCAAAAGGCTTCGAATTTTCGAAATTCAAGCAAGATTGCAAAATATATTATGCGATAAATTGATACGAATATCAATAGTGCGTGGTATGCATTGATCGATAGATGACCGGGAAAGGGGATTTCAGTTGTACATTATTACTGTTATCGGTGTTTATCATTTATTGTTATTATTGCTGGTATTTTTGTCATTATATCATTATCAGCATTGCTGGACCTTTCCGACACTCGTCGTCGCTCATGACTGGTCCGTACAGAAACGCAAATGAAGCATTATTCACCTCTTTATTTCGAGATTATCTAACGTCTCGCTTATGGCATATATCTTGATTCCTATAAATTCCATCCTCAAACACACATAACGCCTCAGACGGGCACTACCCTGAGGTGGAACTATAGGATTTCTTGTCTTTGAACTGTATTTTACTGCTGCTCGGAAATTTACTCCTAAGCTACAAGTGCCCATAATAGAGCACGTAGCGCATTTCGAAACGTGCATTTAAAAATGCTTCGAAAGAGCTGCAATTTCTATGGGCAGTTTTTTCAACATACGTCACACCATCGCGATATTAATAGAACATCCAACTCAAGAAATAACATTCAGAATCGACTGTAAAATCTCAAATATTATCGTGATTCGTTGCATTCATAAGGCGACGTTCCTTTAGAATCATTCATTCAAGCGTGCAATTGTCTTTAAATAAGTTCTTTTTCTTCAGGTTTTCATCTTATCATTTTTCCGTATATATCCCGAAAAAAGACTGCACTGGAAAGTCACTTCTAAATGAACTTTTGAATGAACAAGGACAAGATTTGTATCCATAAAATTTACACATCAATGTTTACAATCAACCAATTTTCCACAAAGAGCAGCGGTGATACAAAGAAAAAACCAGGAAACAGGCATATTCGTTTTACAGCCTCGAATAGATAAGCCTACATTTATCTGAATATTAACTTAATTATTTTACAAGTTAAGGTATGACTATGGCACGAGAAGGACATTTTCAGGAAGTGACGAAATAAACGCCCTCTTAAACGATTCTTCGATTCTGTGCTGTTTGGATGACCGTCATCGTTACATTATGCACGGTGCAACCGAATAACTCTTTAATGCTGAGAGGATAATCGTAGAATGAGTGGGATTTGGGACTATGGAAGTGGTGTGGCGATTTTGATACACTACACCGGCATAAAGTTAGTCAAATCAGCAAGACAGTAAACAAATCTACACTGATAGCTCTTTAATTCTTTTTTTCGAGAAATTCGGACCACTTTATAAAGAGAATTTCTGGTCAGTTCAACCAAGTAATTTCTGACCATTGCGTCCAGGTATTGTTTGACCAGTCCATCCAGGTGTTGTGTGACTAATTCGCCCAGATACCGTCTGGCCAATTCGTCGATCGCTTTAGTGATTTTATCACTGATAAATCAAGCAGAGAAATGAAATCTCGCAAAAATAAAGTCGCTAATGAAGTGTCACATCTTTCACAACTGATTTAATTAAAAGCCTCTGAATGCTGTAACTAAAAAATATTGCGAGATTCCGATCAGAAATGTATTTTTAATTTAACTGCTTCGGAGCATTTATGATACCCGCAAAGGTTGTGAACTATTGCCTGAAAGTTTCTGTAGCTCTGAGAATTGCGAGAAAATTTATAGAAGGCCTTCTGGCAAAACTGTACATCCCTCATTTATGTTTAAGTCATAATGAGCGGAAATATACGTGTACTCGGTATATGCGGGCTAGCATCTCTACCGCCTCCCTAACATTTGGAGAGAAGGGACAATTTCGCTACTGCCATCAGTTACCCAGCAAATGAAACTCAAAAATTGGCAGATCCAGTAGCAGGCATCAGCAACAGAAGACCTGGAACTGGCATCAAATAAAACTATTGGCAAGGCAAGTGAAGCCCAAAACTTGAACAAAACGGTTCTACTGATGATTCCAGAAGCCCTACGAAGTTCTCATAGCTCTTCAAAAATATGTCATTCAACGTTTTCGCTCTGAACGAATCTACCCGATTAATGAAGTCAACGTTAGATATGACTTCAGTAAGTCATCACTAAAACACTACAACTCCATGCGTTATCTGCTGGACATCTGACTTTTGATCGATGATGTTTCGCGATCAAAATCTTGCTTCATCGTTGAATGCGTTTTGCCCTTAAGAAAATCAACAATTTGTCGTCCAAGTGTTGGATTGCATAGTGCATATATAACGATCCTTATAGCGCTCGTGAACATATAACAGAAGCTGACCGTATCCGAAAATGCTGCAAAAAATACTCAGTTATTCACATGCAGTTCTTGAGAAATTGCAATTACAAGATCTGAATTGCAAGTACTATATATCTATACCGCTAGTTTCTTATCGCTAACACATCTTCAGATACTCGTGAAATAGTAACCCTGTGCGGGTTTTTTCGTAATTTCGAGTGCAAGAGTGGAAAACCACTTCGAAGGCGAGTCTAAGAACCGAGAGAGATAATGACAAGGATAACACTTGAGGATGATAGGTGACAATACGCCATTAAATGTGATCGTTAGCACAATCCACCTCGCCCATGGGCAGTAACCTGCATTTTCCCTCGGATATGTGGACAGGAAGAAAAAGTTAGCACTTGAGCTGTTTTTACTAAAACCTTCTGGAGAACGTTACGCAGTCACAAGGAAAATGACGCTTGATGGATGTAAAAGTTGGAGGTAAAACAGATTTTAAAAGATATGGCAGCAGATGCTAAAACAATACTTAACCGATATAGAAACTGGAGCTGACATTCGGATCGTAGTCGTCGACGAGTATTTTTGTGCCGCTTCTTTCGAGTGCAGTCAACAAGAGATGAAGACTATTAGATACAAGATGTGTGCATACGATTGCAACCATCGTATAGACGGCGCAACGTAATTGTTTCCTCCTTGCTCGCCTTCTTCTAAACAATCAATCTTTGGTGCTCTCTTTCAAGCATAATGTCGTGGTACATTAAGAACTCTCAGGTGCCTACAGTTGAATTCATGCATTGGGCATAGAGACACACTTTAACTGATCACAGAGATGTCGGATTATATTACGTTATATAGAAGTTGTTTTGCTTGATTTTTAAATTGTTCCATCCCCCTATCAATTTAGTGTGCTGGTTTCAGGTTTCATGTTGGTTTCGTCAGCAGAATAAGTCTTTAGCGCTAAAAAGCAAGATCTCTCAACCATAGGAAACGCGGAAGACTGCAAAGTTTATTGTTTCGGCGGAGAGATCTGCTCATCACCTAAAAAACTGAGACGCTGGACATCAGTAAAACCTCAGTATCTATGTCTTCAGCTCAATATCTTCAAATGAAAGCCACTTGATATTAGCGAGAAAAATGACGACTGCTTTTATCAAGGTATTCTAGGGATGCGTTACAGGTATCGTAGGAAGAGGAAATGAGTTAATGATGAAGCACTATGTAAGAAGCTTACTGAGAGAAAATGAAACAACTTATAGGAAGCATGGACCCCTCCTTAGTGCATTTTAAAGAGTGCAGTTGAGATAGAAGGCTGATTCGTTTCTAGTCGTTCTTTTTAAACATTTGTTGCAGTTATTTTTCTGAAGTTTATGCGCCCTTTTCGATTTATTCAGAATTCAACTGCAATACCATCACTAATGAATATGTATAATCCCATTTTCTGCTGGGAATCCACATGGAAGTGCAAAAACGAGACAAGATTTGCACGAAGGAAGCTCCATTCCACAGCTAAACATCAAACAAAAATCTATCAACGAACAACGTCCTCAAATTTTTCGATGTTCCTTTATACTACCACTATGAAATATTGCTATAACTGGACATCGAATTTTACGTCGTTCAAATACCGGCTCGATTCATTTCCCAATAGTTTGTACTGGTAACTTGCATAAAGGTAAATCGGCTTCGTTTTCTGTAAGAGACAACTTTCACAACTTTCAACGCGTTACTAAGTCGATAGGCTTTCAGATGAATTGGATTAAATTTAGCGGTAATTGATAGCAGTCATTGACTTGCAAACTTGAGAGCACATACCTAAGAGTATTATAAATAAAAGGTATTCGTGGAATTTGTGAGTATTAGTGAAAATGAACTGTATAATTTGCTTCGAAAGTTGTTTCACATAGAATAAATAAACTTCCAATAGATGCAAAAGAGCAGTAAGAAAAACAATCCACCTAGCGAGAGGAAATAATCAATTAAAAGCTTGCTTCCATTAAAGATTCCTCGTTTTGCCGGCAAAAGATCTCTCAATTTTTGACGCTAATAGCGGAAATGAAATCGACATCTTCATCATCGTAATTTCTTTCTTTATTGCTGCATTTATTTATTTGCCCTCCATTGGTTACTTTAGAAAGAAACAAGTAAAAATTAAGGTAAATATAAAGTGAGAATTAAAATGCGGAAAATTATGAATAGAGTATTTCTCTCATATCTAATGAAGAGAAACTTCGTGCAATAGAGTAGAGCTATTTCAACAGGTAAAAAAACATTTAAAAACAGGTAACAGGCAAAAAACAGGTGAAATATAACAGGCAAAATTTTGTAAGTAAACTTCACACTCTCAACATAAACGAAGTACTAAAGTGATGCTATCTTAAAATGCTCTCGTATGCCATAATGGGCAGAGTGAACACAAGCGCTGAAGCCTACTGAGAGTTCGTGAGATCGACGAGAACCTAGTAACAGCTAATGCAAAAGATACTCAACTTCTGCCGAGTGACTCTTTCATTACTTGTGAAGCCAACTCGATCAGTACGAAATTATCCTTTAGTGATGCCGATTGCGTGTTCCCGCAAGAAGAACGTTTCGACGAGTGCGCTGATTTCGGAAGTTTAATGAAGCGTGACAACTTTAATGCTTCATAAATCTGAATAGGTACCTTCATAATTTCACTGTTTAACTCTATTTTTAATTATTGGTGGATAGTACCATCAAAGTGTGGTACCACTGTAAAACAAATATTTGCACACATCATCGTTTCCGAGATAAAATAGTTCATTTTTTCATCCACCTAAAAAGTCGTATCGAGCATCAGATACAATGACATTCAACTAGTAGTGCTATTTTATACTTTTAAGTATATTATCTAATAATCCAGAAGACTGTTTTTATCCTTCTTGTCATTAATTTCGTTCAACTGAGCAGCTGCTCATGAAATTTTGACACTTCATGTTCGTTCTTCAGGGATTTATGACTTTGTCGAATAGTGGTAAAAGAGGGAGTTCAACACTGTAATGAACATCTCTCAATGAGAGATCAGACGATGTCGTCTTTGCCACCACATTTATAACGCGGAGGGTTTTCGCATTCTGTGCTCGATTCTCATCACCATCTTGTCAATACGAGTTTCGATAGATGGTGAGTGAAGGGAAGACCATTGAAAAGGATGTGACTTCATTTTAAGTGAGCTGTCCACTTAAGGTAGAGTAGATGGAGGCAGGACGAGATAGACAGGAATTCATGATAAGAATGAATACGATTTCCACCTGCTCTCTTTTGGTGCGAAGTAGGCGATAGACGATAAACAAATTGAGAAAGAGCAATACGATGAACGGAAAAAACGTCTGTGCGAACGATATGATATGCACGTCGAATATGTAATATGCTTGACTATCGACTGCCCATTCAGTTAGTGAAACGGACATACTCCGGAAGAAATCCGAACAGTTCGGGAACGGCTTCATCTGAATTTATTCCCCATTGTTGCAAGAGCAAATTTTCAGTTGTCCACGAACCACTTCTTTGAGAAGATCGATATTATTTTCACAATAGAGAAAAAATGTAAGATTTTCTTAACCTTTTTATTGAAACAAATAAGGTATTCTTTTATTGTTGTAGGGCGAAACAGATGAAAAACGGGGCAGCAATCGCTATTAACGAACGTACATCAACAACTGTAAAGGTGATCTCGACGCGCTTCTTTTTCTTTTCTTAACAAACTATGAGAAAAGACTCGAACGTTTCTGTTCACGTACTGATTCAACTATTCAAACTGGAAAAACTCGATAGGCTGGAGCCATTTTCCTTCCTAGTGGCAATCGGAAAATGAAAGAGCTGCAGCACATCATGGTTGGGAATTTAACCACCTGAGATAAGGGCTGTTTTTGAGCGATGCTCACAGAGGCTGATCACATCAACGTCAGACGCCTTATATAACAACTGACTATTGGCTTTCAATATGATGGTGTCATTTGAGCACTAAACGAAAGCGGCACATGCATTTTGTCTTCAACACTAATAAATGCGACGACAATAGACAATGCAGTAGCTATATAAGTGTGATTATTGCATGAGCTTTCAGTGATCATCGATGGTGTGGAAAAAAGCAAAGTAATTTATGGAAATGAAACGAATAGGTATAGAGAACCGCTTTCGAGATGGAAATCTCATATGATAGACTATCACCAAAAGAACTCACAAAAGACGGAATAATTTTACAAAATATTGTTTTAAATGCGTAAAAACTTGTTGGATTTGTTCCACAAAATTGAGAAAAAATTTGAACATTTGCAACTTTTCAGAATTCAGTAGCGACTGCCAGATAGTTTCTATGGATAGCATCTAGGAAACCGTTTGATCAGCGTAGAAACTGGCGATTCGAAGTAGGATATCATCCTGGTCGCTCTTAAAAAATTGTCTGGAAGATTTAGCGTCGCCGAAGCGAATAGGCTGATACGTTTAAGAAGTACCAATAATCATTAGTCGAATATAATTGAAAATCGAACATTTATAAAATGAGAAATTAACCTCCATTGCATATGCGATTGGTATCCTCAATATAATGCTTGTTGAAATGGTCACAATAACTGAAATTAAACGACCCCTTCGACTGCAAAATTTCGCCAATCGCTTTCTGAAAATATTTCCATCTGTATTTTTCCCATTTTCTGCAGCCCTCTTATAACTCCTCAAAAGAAACGCTTTTAACGTAACAATCAGTGATATCATATAAACTGGCTATGTCAATCACTGTCAACAGCGAATAACCTCTTCAAAGGATGTCAATAAGCAAAGAGGCTCTCTTGTGCAATAATGCGACTTCCCATCCTAGGGGGCAACCAAAGCATCAGTCGTTCGGCCACAAACGTCTAGGCCTTTTCGTTTGCACATTAAATTTCAGTTATTTCAAAGAATTTAAGCAAATTAAAAATTCATTTGTTGTAGATTCGACCAAAACTTCGTAAATAACCTCAAATGCTCCAACTAGCCTCCACTCCTCCCATATTAAATGCCCATCTCGCCTGCCCAAGCCACTTCCAGAGTCTTTGGGGAACTTACAGCCCTTTGAGGCTATGCAGTTAATATTGAGTGGGAATTCTCTTTTTGTATGCATCAACAAGTTAATGCGAATAACGAAACACTTTAACACATCGACTATGAGAAGCTGTCTCCCTTCTACTTTCGAATATTTATAGGCGTTTAACAGCATTTAGAAATGCAGAAGCTTCGTTGAAACCGCTTCAATAATCTAGGATCAATAAAGCCTTTTCTTTGACCAATAAAACTATCTATACATACATCAGACAATCAATAGAACATTTTAGAATCACATCTGAAATACCGGCCAATACATTCAAATACAATTCAACACATCAGCTTTGGGAATTTCAACGACGACACTTGAGATGGTGCGCTATTTGGACGCTCTTAACACACCTTGTTTTGCGACCGGCTGTCCAAACGAGGCGTTCGAAAGTAGCCAGTATCAACATATAGGGCATTGCAAATTGCACAATTCGGCTTAGAATAAAAACAGGTATCATATAGGTATGATAGACGATGAAAAGTGTCTTGATACGTAAGAAGACAAATTCAGCGTCCACACCAAAGAGCAGCAAATAGACCATACAAAGGAGTGCATCGAGAAGAGCCAAGACTGCCGAGTAGAGAGTGTTAGGTTTTGAACGTATGAAGACCAACAACAGAATCTGAAAGCATTTTATGATCAGACCAAAGATAATCCATCAGCAGGAACTCACAATTATGCAGCTAAAAATCAATAGCATACTTTAGTGTCTAGTAAGTAAACCGCCGTATAATTAGAGTCAACCCTACAAGCCATTCAATCTTGACTACTCATTTCTCCTTGAATATGCTCATTCTAAGCCTTACAAATTCCATTCTAACAATATCAGCTAACTGGGCACATTTGGCAGCTCGATCATCCACTAACAAAATTCGAAGGAAGGATTATTTTCATGAAAGCAAATATTGTCGTTTTCAGGCATAATATTGTCGGATTCTCCAAACGCCTGCGAAGGAATTTCTGCAGCTATGGCTGGCCACTGCAACCCATCAGACCTGTCAAAAGATAACGCACTGGGAATCGATCAAGCCGCTTACTTTCAAGTCACTTACTCCCTGAGTGATGAATTTTTGGTTGTCGGAAAAAAGATAATTCGAAGCTTCGCTTTACAAGCTGATCACTGAAGTGGAAAAGAATGCTGGATGAATATTGAGAACGACCTTGCAAAGTTTCATATATATGTACTCAAAGCTGATGAAAAACGTAGCTACTAAATCGCTTTACTATTTTTCTATATTAATTCTCGAGAATACAAATATTCTCATTAAAAACTGAAGTTTTATGAAGAGGGAAATACAAATAAGTTGACTCAAAAGTAAAGGACTAACTGAATTTTCGAATGCACGCACCATCACCACCAAGTTCTGTTTCAAAAATCGGTCCATAAGGAAAATTACAGCACAGTCATAATTTTATCTCAGCACGCGTTTATGACAACAAATAGGGTACGAACAAGAAGCGGCGCTGCGAAAGCGATCGGGAGCTCGTGCTAAAAAAAGTTCCCGACCACCAACAGGATAACTTAGTTTGTTTCAGTTATATGGCGTTCTACTGAATATGGATTAACTCGCTTATATTTTCATTTTCAAATTTCCTCACTGATCAAATGCCGTTGACATATATATAAAATTGTGGAATACACTGAAGGTGAGAAGAGCGAGAAGTCGAAAAAGGTGAAAGCGGCTTACGCAGTTTGCAATTATGCCGAAGAAGGAAACTGTCGATGCGGCAGAAATTATAATAAACCGCCGAAGAGTGTATCCTTCGTAGAAGCCGCATTCCTCGATCTGCTTGTCAAAACTTTCGGAATCTGATTCCATCACTGCGAACATAAACATGCGAATGTGTCATATGAATCTGCATATGTGCGAACACGATGTATATATATATATAACCCGTTAAACCTATACATAGCCGTTAAACCTAAGCATTTCTTTTCACATATGCAAATCACCTCCACATTCGAAAGCTGTCATTTGCTACTGCATATTGCACAGTCTACTTCACGCTTTGCCATGCAAGAGCATAGAAACGAGAAGAGACTGCAAACAGAACTGACGCAGTAACCTTGCCAATAGTGTCTATTTCATGATAAGCACATTCATAAGAAATTACATTTTGGGAGTCGTCGACCTATCGGAGGACCACCGATTGTAATATTTGTACTCGATAAGCATAAAGAGAGTGTCCTCCTTCTGCTCCTACAAGGTCAAAAAGTTTATAAAAATACTTTCCGGACGCCGAAAACTTTAAGAAAACCTTTTTTCGGCTCACCTTGTCGCTTCCTGAGCTGTTTGCGAAAGAGGCAGACTGGAATAAATGTAACATACGTTTAGACTTCCCACAATTTCCGGCCAATGGGCGTGACATTAAAAAAGAACATGAAAGTGTTCTTTTTTCTCTTTAGCCTCAGTACATTCCTCATTTTTTACTATTTCAAAGGACGCGAGCTATGAGAGATGCCATCAGCTAGTAAGCCAACGAAGTTAACACGCATCTATACGAGCGAAGATGAAAACGACTGCTCTGCTTATATTAATAAAGTAAAAAACGTTGACATATTCGGGAATGAAATTCATCAAAGTTACAGATGTTGATTTTCGATCGCTTTTCATAAAGGTGATTTTAGCTTGCAGAGAATAGTATTTCTCGTATTCTGAAGAAATCGAAAATTGCGAATAAAACTGCACAAAAGTATTCGAATAGCGCTCACATTTGAAGAAATATATATATTGAAATGAAAATGAACAATCAAAATAACAAAAGTTATCTATCGAACTCGCTTACATGGGGGAGCCTAGAAGGCGACGATTTGCTAAAAGCTCTAATAGCTAAGAAAGTGAGCCAAATATGCTGGTGCGATATGCAACCTTGCAAATTCTTCTTCCTAGACGAACAAGCAAACGCTATCAACTGCAAATAAATAATGCATATACTATAATCCATTCATATTTGAACTGATTCGGTCGTTCATTGCTCATTCACTTTTTTTCTGAGACTTTATAGGTATAACACGAAAATGGTTACAAACTTCTAAACGCTTTGAAAGAATTTCAAAAACATTGAAGTTAGGAAAGCAAATTTTATGCTGGCATAGAATGTGAGTCCTACGATGGACTTCGTATAGATGAGCAGAATAACGAGTTCATTTCGGTCTTCATTTTAATATTTCAATATAGTATTTTACTTCGATGATCGTAGAATTGAACTTGATAGCTGATTCTATCGGTCACTGGCGCTAAGTTGTTTTGAAGAATATACAGCAGATGGCGCGATTATACAACCGCATTATGAACGCATCAAGATATCTAAGGAAACACAGATTATCCTTAACGCTTATTTGCCTCGTTTAAATGAGCGATTGATTGCCCATCCCACACCAACTTTTTTCCCTCAGATTTAAGCTCGAGAATACAATTTATTGCTTGAAATGACGTTGAACTGAAATATGTGATGAAAAGATCCCATATCGACCCCATATCGAACCTGATTGGTTCGATATGGGGTCGATATCCATTTTAAAGTAACAAACGAAAGGACCCAAGAAAAATAGCGTAACATTGACAGGTGTGTAATTAGCTGGAAATTTCTCAGGTACGAGAGGAGAATATGCATTTTATAGAAACGCATTGCACTTAGTGATTTTATGGACGAAAACAAACGATTTATCGTCCACTTTTTTGCTTGTTTTTGCACACAGAGGTAACAAGTGGAAGGGCTTACGCATTGATAAAAAAACCACACTTCCAATAAATGATCGAAGCAACGCGATGTGAGAGGTCCTTATTGATACACTAATTCAATTAATCACCAAGATTACATAAAACGACGAAGGTCAACGTTCACGACTAATGTAAGGTTTACTTGAAATCTGGATAACTTCTGGATAGCTTCTGAGCGAGGTCTTTAACAAACTAACTCATACGCGAGTTCTTTAATACGCTTACACCTTTGGAATGAGGCGACTGTGTCTTGTTTGCTGCTTGTGCAGGTGTTCAATGATTTTACCTTTCAAGTACAAAAGTAGTCGTTCTTTGAAACTTGATAACCTCTAGTTTCTTTCTGCAGCCCAACCAATACCTCTCTTGAAATCCACTTTGGAGATTCCTTTCGCCGGGAACGAAAAAAGACCACAACGAAAAAAAAAAACTAGTAGAAGAGACGAAAAAACTAGTAGAAGAGATAGAAGAGATAATTCGACCCGTCAACTCTCTCTCTCTTCGACGGGTCGACTTTCCTAAGGTGTGTGAAACATGTGATTGCGAAGCTCGTGCCTTGCTTAAACATTCCCAAAATATAAGGCTTGCAAGAATTATGAAGAAGTTGTATACAAAACAATACAATGAAAAAACACCCATCTGTTTGCTAAAAAAGAAGCAAACTATAATAAGAAATGCATCAACGCATTAAATAGTCGATTCAAGGCGAGTGCTAACCGCATTGCACTCTAGCAGTCATGCATCGCTGCCACCTCAATGAAGCCATTGTGAACAACGTTCCTTGAATGGCAAATAACTATAGAAAGCCGTAAATACAGCAGATGAAGTCGCACTATTTTCGCACATATTTCATCAAAATTGCCCGATTGCTCTACTGCTATTACTAAAAGTTACCTTTATTAACTCGACAAATATCGAACTAGGCGAATTAAGGTGGTTCCCTCATAATTACAAAAATGCCTATCAAATGACTAACCGTGGAAAATTATCAAACGACGAAGAAAAAACAGTGAAAATTTGCAGTTGGGGGGAAAAAGAGATGAGGGGTAACTTCGGCACTATATTTTGCGTTCAAAACCATTTTTGAGGAGCTTTCTAGTGGGAGTTTTCCTTTTCTAGGATGATGACGTTTTTGATTAGCAGTGCTATGCAATCCATAGAGAAGCATGTAAGGAGCAAAATAAAATCACCGAAAAGAAAAGATCAGACGCTAAACGAATTATGGATGTCGATGTCAATTTTTATTATGGTGACGGAGAAGAAAGTAAACCCGAAAATCAAAACGAATATCGGACAAACGAAACCCTCTAACATTCATCTAATCGATCACATAATCAACTTCAAATTATCTCTCACAAAGACCGATATATTTTTCTATATCGTTCCGCTATTACAGAAAAAACTTCAATTTCGATTCCAGAAGACAACGTTTCGAGAATACCCCAGAGTTAAGAAATAGGAATGGCTATGAGAGATAAATAGCAAATTGCTTGGCCATTAAATGAAAACAATAATAGCGAAATATTAAAATTTATATTGTTGAATGCAGTTTCGACTAACGAATTAAAGACTCATACTTACGTGAATTATGCCTACTAAATAAAATGGGAATAATTTTATTTGCAGTGGTTAAGGTCCAATAAAACTGTTGTCAGCAATGAAGAGTGATGAGATCGAGTGAAGAATCTTCATTATGGAATGAAGAAGGAAGACGATACATGTCACTAAGATTTTTCTAAGGAATATTCATATACTCTAATTCGAAATCTGATTTCCTCAGGTAACTTACTTAGCAATTACTTCTTCAAATTATCCTTCAATATCAACGAAAAATTAACTGCATTGTTAGCTAAGTTATTTCAACTGGCTGCGTCAACTTAGATTACTCCACTTCCAAAGACCACTCTCTTTTTAACCTTCATCATCCGTCGAAGTTTTAGAGGAATTTCCTGTTATTCGTCAAATTACCATAGAACACATCGCATTCACGTACTGAGGTGTGAATTTGTGTGTTGACATGTCGAGTGTCAGTGTTATGCGCTCACTACTAATATTTCAATGAAATGATGTGAAATTTCGACTCCCTTAATAGACTACTAATAAACTGCATCATCGTGAACAAAAGAGAAATTTACCTTCTACATGGGGATTTTGAAAACGATAGAAGATCTGACTGTCCGACAAATGAAGAATGCGCCGTTGTGTAAGCTCTCGTTTCTAAAGTAGTTTTCACTATTCGCCGGAGGTAGGCTAATAACCTATCTTATTCAGCTGTGCCGTCGCCCTACCGGCCAGCCTTCAACAGATTGAATTCTAAGTGCTGAACTCGGAAAAGGTGAATAAACCCGGAAAAAGTACGGAAAAAGTCTTCAGAAAACGTGAGGCTCTAAAGTTTTGCAAGTGGACGACTCTGAAATGATGAAAAACGTTCATTTTTTTAATATAAGAAAGAGCAATTTCGCATCCATAGCTAGAACTGCATTTCGACGCATATCCTTTGGATGCTACTTCCTGAAAATTATTCAAAACTGATACGGAGATGGGAACTTTTGCACTTGCGCAGCAGATGCAAAAGTTGCCCATAGAAGACGTTAAAGACTTTCCAGTAACACAAATAAGCTCGTGTAAATTCGTAGTTTTTTGTAAATGAAACAAAAGAAGTCAAAAGGCTTTGAGGAAATATATTAATGACATTTGATTGAATGCTGAATTAAAATGCAAACGTGGAGAGTTCTATAAAAAGGAAGAGCAGTCAATCATAACGGAAAATCAAAGCCTAAGAATAGTTTACGATAAAAGGCGATTGTGCTAGAGTGTGCTTAGAGTGTATTTGGAAAGCTAGACTTATACGAAGTACTAAGCCAATAATTCGTATATTTTAAATTATGAAAAAAAAGGGTGCTCTATAGACTCCGTGGGTAAAGGTGATTGATGATCGACCGAAATATCAATTCTGACCACATGCAGCTTCGACACCACCCTGCGGAACAATAGTTTTATGATATACGTTTAATGTGAAACCTTTCGAAAAAATTAGCAACAACTGAAGTCAATAAAAGATTCTGATGAGGCAATGGTAATATAAAAAAATACCAAAATAAACTGCTGCAACTAATCGTATGCCATTAATTCAAGATGTTATGTGTGTAACATATGTAAAATGTAATGTTCCATCATTGCTAATGCAATATTGGGAAGCGCCAGTTTATGTCTTTGCATATATGGTCGAATCGATCATAATATGAAGCGATAAGACCCATAAAAAACCACGTATGTCTTCGTAGGTAAACAGCATAAGAAACTAAAGACTAGAAAAGATTTCATAGAGCGAAATTTTGATACCATTTCTATTGGGATAAACGAACTTAAAAAACACTACTTCTAGTTTGCTAATTAATGCTTTATGTAAATATTTTTCTATTAGAGTAATATCAAGGCCTTTGTCTTTAAAATTTTAACTTGGTCTTTTACATTTGGTCAAAAATTCTGCCTTAAATGAGCAAAGTTTACCTAAATTTATAAGTTAGAGAGATAACAAGGTTTTCATGCATAAACAATGAGATGACACTGTCCATCTGAATACATTTATTCAGTGAAAAATTAAACTGACCCGTCTTGTCATAAACTTCTGGTAAAACACCATTATACATAGTGCGTAAGTTTAAAAGTTTGCTGTACTACCCGTGTGAGTAACCTCAATCTGCAGTGAATCACCACAAACTAATTTTGCAATACTCAAAGCTATCGATATTGAATATCAGTTAATCATTAACGTACTATGATAAATAGCAATAAAACGAAAAATCTTTTCATACTTTTATATTCCACAATAGATAAGGTAAGATCAGTTATATTAAGGCCAACATTACGCCCTCTGAGTACCTCTTTAGACTGCCTGAAAATGCTATCAAAAAAGGTAACATAGCTTTTATTGATAATACGACTTTACTATTCCCATGGTTTGTGCTCTGTTCAAGGCAAGAGAATGCGCGTTGAACTCGCAGTTGACTGTGTGAAACATAGTTTTATGACCACAAAGGTAGGCTTCATTTGAATTCTCAAAGCACACTACTGCCAAAAAAATTCCTTAGGTTTAATGATAATGTCATGCAGTAATTTCGTGAACAAGATGAAGAAATCAGCAGTTAAAACCATTTTAATATGCTTACTATATGTGTTAATTGTACCTAAAAGCGTCATAATTCTTCACCTGTAGTTAATAATTGATCACGCTTCTTTAACCTGCTATATTACACTGACTAAATAGATGGTTTAAAAAAAAAATAAAATCCCGTAGAGCAAACAAGATAAGGATTTCGGGGAATTTTTGTTGGCTCGGGATGCTCGTAGGGATTTTTGTCTCATTTGGGAATGGCAAACAATTTTGGTGACGCCACATTTACCTCTTTAACTTTAATGAAATTAACTCCAGTGAAATACTTTTCGGAAAAGTTACAAATGTGCGTTAATAACGCCTAGCGCGTTTCTATTTTCAACATAAGTGCGTTGAGAGTGACTCGGCTATTTGCAACTCCAAGCCCCTTGCATAAACATTACATATAAAAGTTTTTACGCATAAATTAACAATTAGTGGCTGCTTTATCCGCAGGTACAACAATCAGTTTAGACTGTATATCAGTCAGTAGCTTGTCTTTACTATAGTTTGAGCTATGGAACAATGTAAAAAATTTCGTTTGTTTGTTCAGCTAATCGTTCATGAGAGGGAATACGAATGTGTGCTGAAGTAATCGAACGAGCTTTTTTATGCAAATAAGTGATAAATTACTCGCTTCTTTTCAACGAAATTTCAATTTTATAGCGATGGAATTCGATCTGAAACGATGGAATTTAAAAAAAAAGCTTTTATTTTAATCTTCATTACTGCAAAATCTTTCCCTCCTCAAAATTCCCTCTCAGAAATAATGGACGATTTCAAAGCGACAAAAAATTTTTCACTGAAGAACAAAATTAAACAATGTCCCAATTTTTGTGAAATTCTCATTCCTCTTTCTATGCGTTTCATTTAGACGCTATTAACGAGAAAAATATTAGTTTCGGCATTAAGGCCTGCTTTGAGCTGACGATTCATAAATTGGAGAAAGGAAGGGAATGAGGACGAAGGCAGTCTCTTATGAGCATACAAACAAATTATGCAATCAGCAGAGGGCCTTCGGTCTCAGAATCTGTTGAAATTATCTATAAATAAACTTTAATTTCTGTTCGGGATTGGATTAACAAAAAAGCTATATTTCAACGAAAGCGATTATCTTCCTGAAGGGCTCGCACTGGAACGATCACGTCGAGACGCTGAGAAAAAAAACTGAAATAATCTAATATGCGTGAATGTTGATGTATTTCGACTTAGTGCTGGAGAGCAAACAGCCTAGCATTTCGATCTCTAAAGCACTCATAAGCTGTTATCACTACGAACAGAAGCAAGCTAGGTTATTGCAGAACTATCAACTAACACTGACCACGATGATATCACAAACCAACAAATATGCACCTCATTCATCAGGCAGTTAATTAGGCCGTAGACCTTAACCATTGAACAGACTTGGTAACAACGTTTTTTTACACTTCCATGTGCCGCTAATCCAACCAGTTATCGAGAGAATGGCGAACGAGGAGTGGGAAATCTATCAGTTTAGAATAATGTTTTATGGTAATATAATCTGCTCTCTCTCTTCCCCTTATATTCCTCACTTTACTTAAAGGCGCTGCGTAAAAATGTCTGAGGTGCTGATATCGAAGATAGGAAGCAACGACAAACCGACGAACACAGCTAATAGAAGCACACAGACAAACAAACAACGACAATACAACAGACACCTGGATGGCAAACTGTAGAAGTGCTTGAATGGAATGAATACTTGCAATATAACGAAATGGCGAGCATCAAATGTCCAGCTTATCGAAATAGCGAAGAGAAAGAGATGAATGAAGTGAATGCTGTGATTCAGTTTGAAACATCCAATGAAATGAATCGCAAAGATAAAAGTTAAATTCGGACATTAAATAAGCACTCCGATACGGCTAGAACAATAGCGAATGAGAGACTGTATTAGCACTATATCGTAGAAATCACTTCTCCACTCATATAGCTCAAATCTCAAAAATCTGTTCAAAAACGTCCAATTCATCTGTTCGCCTTTATAAAAACCTCAAAATGAGAACGCCTAACGAGTGTCGAATTTCGAGAAGGAATTTCATCTCAATTTCATCAAGAGACACATATCGTTAACGAGCATATTCCGATGGCTTGCAGTCAATGATATTGTGACAATTGTAATGCTACCAAAAATATTTTATATGAGATAGCTAATGCGTATAAAAAAATTACTGTTAAATTCAAACTCAAAATGGTGTTTTGCTATTTCTTCTACAGCACGGCGATTCGTACTGACGCAAACGTGACAGTTAACCACGAGGATTGGAAAAGCGATGGGGACGCGCAACCGGAAGAGAGATGGCGAAAAAACTGCAGGCATGTTTCCCACTGTAAGTATTTTAACTGTACTAGAGTAAAGTCATACGCACGACAATAAAAGTAAGTTTATCGAAGAATTCGGAAGTAAATACCTAGCAGCCAAAAATGACTGGCAGGCATAATATGTAAACCAAAAAGCACTGATAAAAATGAAACAATGAATCACGTTTCTTTTTCAGAATGTAGTTTCCCCATTTTAAGTGAAAGCAGTTTTTACCTGCACCGTAGTTCCCACCTTCCTCGCATAATGTCAGCACTGAGATCTCATCTCTATTAACTAATCTCATCGCTCCTAGCTCTCATCAGTTTTTCGAGAACAGAGTCTTGCATATCTTGTCATATCCATCCGCGCCCCATTTTTTGAAGCAGAATCTTCAGAAGCGGAGAAAATTGTAGGCCATCTGCGATGGTCAAACAATAAAATCCCTCAACACTGCAATTTTCTGAAGTAATCGCTGCCAATTATTTCAAAAAATGAGTGCGAATTTTTCCTTTAAATTATTGAAATGAAAGTATTCTCAGTAGAATGATGCATTGCTCAGCTTTGATTATAATTTGGAAGAGAAGACAACATCAAGCCAACAGCTTTGTGATATTTCAGCGCATGACGAATATAGTTGCTCATCGCGTAGGCGTACTCGTTAGTTAGCTAGTATTGCGGAGGCAATTTAATCAATTTATCACGGCTAGCGATCATAAGTGCGAACAAGTTAGATGTTTTTGAAGAGACCAGCGCTAACCGACCATCACAAACTACTTGCATGTAAGTCCCCAACTGGATTGCTGCATCTTTCGAGTTTTTTTGGCAGAGGAGAAAGTAATGACACAGATTTGCGCCTGCGTTTTGAACGAAAAGTGCGGTATTACTCCGAATTTATCATAAACGCGAGAAATTACCTCTAACGACACATATACCATTATTTTCCGATACCGACTTGTTTAGCTTCAGCTGGTGCGCTTTCTAAAATATTTACGCTCAGCTAGCTGAAGAATTTGCAACTCCCATTTCTGATCTTTCAAACATTTTCTTGTTCCCAACTTTACCTGAACCTTTCGACGAATTGTTTCTGCCATATTCTGCTCTGAATTCTTTTTCCCACTACTGCAAACAGCTGAAAATTAAGGGCAACTCGTAGGGGCGTCGGCGTAGGCATGCAAGCGAACAAGATTATCGACTGAAAGAGTGAATTTCAGGCGGATGTGCAAATTTAGATATATCACAATTGATGAAGACTGTATGACTGATCGTTTGCGAGCTAACAAAGAATCACACAAGCTGATGGAAAGATGGCCTACAGACGAAAGCACAGACAAGTACTTTTTATTATACCGGTAAATAATATAGATTATTATTTGCATAGATATCAAATAGATTATTGTCTTTTTAGGGAAGGAATTTTCAAGTTGGTTTCACACAAACGATTCAACCACATTCATATTACTCGCAGTAATCAATAAAACTAATATTGGAATAGCACCACATGACCGCCAAAATATGGGAATTATGAAGATGAAAACATATACTTCGCGATACAAAAGAATCCTCCACAACGTTCGCATATACGCTTCCACTCGCTTAATGAGGCATCATGTGACCTGTGCAATCTTTACCCGCCTGTCGAATCTCTTCAGTATCCCTCCTCAACACTCATTTCGAAAATTATGACAGCACTTCCGCTTTGAAGCGGAAAAAAAGTGGTGCAAAGTCGTAGAACATAAATTGCTTGTGGAAGTAAACTGGTAGCAAATAAGCTTTGAAGCGAAGAAAAGTGTGGGCAGAGAACCAGTCTGCCTATAAATCTTCCATTCTCTATAGCAGCACCAGAGAATATTAAAAACGCGAAATAAGCAGCCAATATCAGAAAAATGGTAAATACCGTTTTTCGACCGGTTGACGTTGTCCAATTTCTAAAGTTGAACATGAGGCGACGCGAATGGCAAAACTTCATTTCATTTTTGCAAGGCTACTCTCCCACCTTATCATTCATTCCTCCCCTGACTTCATTGAGGTCATTCTCATGAGTGGGTCTTTATCTTCGGATATATTTTCCTTTTCTCAGTTTATTCGCACAGAATGAAACATTTCCGTATCGAATCGCAATCTATCTGCTAACTTCAAATATCGTTGAAAAATGATTAATGCATTAATGAGCTAATATATTCACCCCTAAGTGCAGTAAATGATAATAATTTCTCTATCACTATAAAAGTGTTGCGTGATGTATTCTTTACTGGCACAGCAATAAGCAAATAATGGCAAAGAATTTAAAACGAAAATAGTGTTAGGAAAATGATTTCCAAGCAAGAAGACGAGCATAGTGATGGAGTAAAAGGTAGTCGACATATCGATATTCATTCATCAGTCATCCCATTTAAAAAATCCTTAAGAAGCACTCAGTTAATATATCTTTGCTATCGAATTATATGTTCCTCCTTTACCTCTCAGTACACACTAAGGTTGCACTGGAATCTCAATTTCGGAGTGGTAATATTTCTGTGCTTTGAAAAAACTCACACCTCACGTCCCCTGAAAACGATTTCCTTGTTGCATTAATGTATCACAGTGACAAACTTCTTTCACATTAGAAAGCGTCAAAGCAATAAGCTGAAAAACTAAGAAGCCTTTTTGTAACTACTCACTAAAAACAGAATGAAGAAATCCCACGATTACAAAAGAATTAGCAAACTTGGGAGGCTAAGCAGGGCTATCCAGCCATCAAGGCAATTTAATACGATCGATGAAGTACCAAATCAACATTGGAAATATGCTGAACGGTTCTTAGAATAAGCCTCGAATTAAAAGCGAGTGGAAATTGCAGGTAATCCTGTGAAAAGGTCTCACCTCGTTTATCAACTTTTTTTTTCAAAAGGGCATTTTTTGAAGCTTTTCCATTCATTTTTATGGGTTCGTTTCGAGATGAAATAAACAATTGTGCCTTTGTCTGTCGCAACCTTTGCTGATACAGTGACTGAAAGCTTCTAATCATCTTCTCTATACGACTAGTTACTGAAACAACGAAATAAGTGGTACAACCAGTCCACCTTTATTCATCATTTTTGTTTAAGCGACCAGGTTAAACATAGATCCGTTAGTGGTCTTAAAAGAATATTATAAACCTCTTAATTAGTTCGATTGATGTTTGATTCGTCTTGCATAACTGGCATTTTACAGAGAGAGTAGAATGAACTTGAATTGCCTAATTCGGAAGTTAAAGAAACTATTATATTCAACCGCTGTTTACGATTTGAGCATAAGAGATCGACGGTTACTCGCTCGAGCAATAGGAACTGCCCATTTGAATGTAGAATTTTGGAGGCATGGCCTGTCGTCGAATTCATTTTAAAAAAGTCAGAATCTGTTACTACAAATCGTTAGAGGCGATTAACTGCATTCATGGCGTCCTCAATGAGAGCAGGAAGAACAAACAAACTGTCGAGGCGTTGGTCGTATTCATCCTCTATCTCTCTGGAAGCCTTGTTCAAGGCATCCTCCTCTTTGATTGTCTTTTGGTGTTTTTGTTCATGGCATTCATCTGTAAAGAAGGAGCAACTCGTATCAACGCACTAAAGCTAACGTCTCTCTTGGACCTTAGCGAATATCGATTCCCATGAAAATTACTGAAAATGCGAAAAAATATCTATGTAAACATAACGAAGATATTAGGAATTGCTCACTGATGCTCTTTGCTGATGGATTCCGACCGAAATTACTTGCTCTATTAATTTGAATTTGAACGTTTATTTGCACTTAGCACTCATTAGCTGCCTAAATTGAACAAACATATCCTTAGAACGCCGGAAAGCACTTCTACCATGACTGCCCATCCAGCATACTGGATTCGTTACTTGACAGCATCATGTATAGTTCAGTGAGTCGAAAACTTTATGAAGAATACAGTGTTAAAATCTGAAAAGAAGGCAATAAAATATCAGAGAATTATTTCGTCTAAATTGCTGCAGAAGCGACGAAAAAGCAATTGAACAATTCTTTATCGGTTACAAGCCATAATATAATCAGATAGTGTGTATGTAGCATCTGAGGCAAAAAATCTCATTTAGTATTCGAGTGATGATCTTAGTTAATTAGTTCATTGCAAATGACGTGAATGTACTGACAGCTATAGGAAGAAATTTTAAAAAAATAAATAAATGTGCTAGAAGAAATTCCATTCGATATTACAACAGAACTAGAACATCGATAATGACAGAGTGAAGGCAATCATAGAACGTTAACGTTGAAGCAATAAGCTTTTGGAAACTGAACTGAATCTTGTGGGAGTTGAAAATGCCATCCAACAATTGAAATAATTTAAGATAGAATTCGATCGCAATTGTGCAGCGAAATATTCGAAGCATTCTCAAAGGACAAAGTAAGGGCGAAACCGCGTATCGACCATCACATACTGTCACATATATGCATTCGTTAGTACGAATTCCATTAAGCGAGGGAGAATTTCAATCACTGCTCAAAAAGTCCTACTATGAATGAACGTAAAGTGGTTTTTGCAGCCTTTTGGCAGGATTCCTTATGAAAAGAACCAATTCATTTGTACTATGCGTGAATCAATCATATCCCAGCATAGTCAATCACTCCTCTTCTTCCATCACATAAAATGTACTCTCTAAAATACTGTTGCATATATCTTCGAATCCATCCCAAGAATCCATAGTATCGTTGTACTCTACGTCTACAGCCGCATAAAGGTATAAACGAGTAAAGCTGCCAATGGTGCTGCCATTAAGCGGTAAAAAGTGGCTCTCAGGGAGCTAAACGAATGCAACTTGTACGCTTATGCTCCGAAAGGAAAACAGAAATTATTGTCAGTGAGTGGAAAATTTTTGGTGAAAACCAAATTACATCTATCCAATAGATGAGAAGTTACTAAATGCGTCAATTCATGCAATGGATGTCGACTTACTGCAGCGAAAAGTTAAAAATCGGCGCAAAAATGCCTCCACAGACTTCAACATTCACAGATGTCAACAGCACGATGGCAAAACACAGAGTGGATCGAAATCATAGAGCCACCTGTGAATAATATTTCTCGAAACTGAAATGAGTACAACAAAAACGTTACGATAAAAACGTTGCACTTGCGCAATACTTTCATAGAAATCGATATAGCCACGATACTCCAAGCCTTCCTGTCCCTTGATAGTGCCGTTTCCCTGTTCCACCCATTATCGTGTTCTTAGATGCAGTAGAATCATCACTTAGACGTGTATCTTTGTGATAGCAAGTTGGCAAAATTAGTGGAAGCAGAAGAGCTGCCACAAGAACGCTTACATGGGGAAGAGGACGGATCCATACTGGGAGACCAGGAAAGTCAGTCAACTATGCTCCTGAAAATATCAACACGGCTAAAACCAGTACTACATAGGCAGCAACTATGAGATTGCATGAAGAAAAGCGATTCGACTGCATCAAGAACTGCACAGCACAGGACGCGGTAAACACCCGCTTAGCAAACAAAACGTGAGAAACTTTAAAACGCATCATGCATAACCTCACTTATTCAGTGACCTAAAGAAAACATTAGTTAATGTCATAGTTGATCATCTTCGCAGGATGATTTAGAAAATGACACACAAAGAGCAAACTTTTCAACGTCTACCACAAACGAAAGCGCACCAATACATCCAACGTGATACATTTACCTCATCGATCTGCATGCCACCCAATAACCTTTACTGCGAATCGCTGAACATCGATGCGACTGAGTTACTTTTTTTCAAAACCACCATGTCGGACCTGCTTCGAGCTTCAGATGTTCGACGGATAAAACGAGTAGACTGATTGTGCTGGGCAAAAAAAAGCTGCAATGATGTGGGATACGCATAGAAGAGCTTTTATGCACGTTGCAATAAATCACAAAGTACGGGAATGATAGTTTAACTGAAAAAGTTGCTCATTGCTATGCATCACTTACTGATAACAACTCTCATTTCACAGCTACTTTCGATAATACACTCAAGAAACCTAAAGACCTTTCTTCAATTTCGACATTAATACAGACTAAGCGAGCGATGTTTCATGCCAACGATTTAGACATCACTGTCAAAGACTTCATTGATTAAAAAACGACCCTTAGTGGCAAACACAGTGTAGTAAATCATCAAAAAACAGCAACAAGAAAGTAGAGAACATCATAACAATGCGACTATCCCACAGGCGAGGATACGTAGTTCAACGATTGCGAGTAAAATGCCAGAACAACAGATATATCGTGAGCACGACAAAGACTCATCCCTCTTCTAATCTCTCACGCGTTCGTATTATTTCGATCTGCTTTGGCTTATCCGATTCAAAACTCTTGACTCTAGTGTCGCCTATGACCTCGAATTTTCTTTGACCGATTCTCTCATGCGACGCACTTCTGCGCTGAGTCGCCGTTCTGAGAGGCATTTTTCACTGCTTAAAGAGAATCGCTCAAAAAAAAAATTCGAGATCACAGGCGACACTATGATCAAGGGTTTTGGTAGAATAACGCTATGGCAATTACCTTGGAATCCCTATATCCGCAGATGTGCGCCATTATTCATGTGAAATTGGGCACTTTATCAGTTCGCTGTTCAGTATCTGTACGATCGCACCAACCTTCTACAGCTCAGTCACTTCAAAAGCGTTAAACGGATGACGACTATTACGTTACTATCCACACGCGTCACCGATACACCGCTTCTTATCTTGATTACTTCATAGACAAACTCGTCGTGGAATCGCCATACAGATTAAAATATTCAGCGCCAAATCAAACAAAAGGTTACAACTGTGTTTAACACCTAAAACATCTTCTTAAAACGCAACAAAACGAAGAAGGTCAAATCGTTATGGTTACTATAGCCTCTATAGGAACAGCGACACTATTAAGCAGAACAAAGAGTAAGTTGCATCAGCGAGGTCTGCGTCTTTCGAAATGTGGCTCCTCGAATGTACGCCCCCATCGTCCAAAACTGTGTTCTGAGTTGCGCGACCCTGGATCGCGAGGGCGACCCTCTGGCTCATACCACGCATCTCGCCGTCCTCTCAGAGCACCACAGAAACCTCTCACAGCTGATCTGCCTCGTCCAAAGTGACCTCTGAACCTGCGCTCTCTTAGCGACGGTCTCCCGAATTCATCATCTCCTGAGAGTGATCTGTCGAACGGCGGACCTTCGTCAAACTCCCTCCTCCTTGGTTGAAGGCCACCAAATCTTTCTCTCTCCATGAATCGCGGTCCATCAACCCTAGCCACAGGCGACCTATCTCTGCCCGCCTCCTCAAGGCTGGGTGGTCCATTTCTTGGAGGCTCATCAAAATCCATTAGCACCCCAGTTCTTGGCCCGTCATAGTTTAGTCGTCCCTCATAACCTCTCGGAAGCTCATAGTCGAACTCCGCTGGTCTAAGTCCTCGACGAGAATCTATGCTATATGGTTCGCCGTTGCGCTCCCAAACATAAGGTGGCGATGGTCCCTCGTGTCCATAACTTCCTGGATGCAGCGGCGTCCTTCGCTCAAGGTCCTCTAATGATGGCATTCTTTTCGATGGACCGCCCAGGTCATTCACAGGTGCCCTTCCTGAAATTCGGTTATAAAATGTGAGCAAAACAACAATCAAATCCTACAAAAAAAAACTTCTGACTGATGAGTAAAAACTGCACCAAGTGAGAGCGACACGAAGTGAAATATTGAAGACAAATGTCGCTTTTTGAAAAAGTGAAAGAATGGCTGACATATCGATGACCAGAAGGTTCGACAAAAGTGTAAAGTGTTAAAGAAAAAACGATGAGAAGTGATAATACCTGCTAGCTTTGGAACCAGCCCAAGAACTAATCAGACCATTCACTATTTCCGTGTGCTTTAATTTACTACGTCGTTTAGCATAGATATTACCGACTAGGAAATTTTGCTTGTTCAAATTTTGCCCTTCATCGCCTCGTCTGCAACATTCCCTCCTAAGCAAAATCTAGCGCTTTATAAACTGCTAATTCTGCAAAACGATAAGACGGTGGCCATTCCCCTTGACCATCCCCTCTCCCTCACAGCATTCTTTCTGTGGAACTCAGTGGAAAGTGCTGCAATCTCCGTAGATATCAGCGGGAGACAAACCAAAATGGAGATTTATGAGAAGCGGAGTGTCGACATCCTTGTAGTGTAGTGTAAATATGCTCGAAACACCTTAAAAACCCCCTATGATTGGGAAAGCTGAAACATGAGAATGCAATACTCTTAGTTATGGTTGTTTAGTTGCGAAGCGAAACGTTATGACATAAAGAGATGCATACGACATCGGCCCAGCAATACAAGCAAATAACATAAGACTCACATTTATGGCCTCAAAGTAAGCGAACAGCCAACAGTACAAATCCACAGCGTCCACTCCAACAGATTAAAGATTTCATCAAGTCTAAATCCGATCCCGCGATCCTATCAAGATTAGTAACGTCATAACTTAGAAACACAGTGCAAACCTGTAGGCAGCTACCATCTGTGAGTTCAAATATTATGTTGCAAAGAAATTATAAACAACAACTTTACGCTTATCAAATGCGTCAATGCAGCACCGAAATGGAGCTGCAAGTTATAAAGGATGCATGAGCAAAGAAAAAAAACATACGCGTCAAGCCCTCCGCATACATGCCCCTCGTGAGCATTTTCGCAATTTCTTCCTTGCACAACTGAAAAGCTTCCTATTTGATTCCGGCAACACAAGGCAACACTTCTCAACGTTTCTCAGAGCACCAGCCCAGAACGAAAAAACCACGTGCTGAAGTGGGTCAGAGATGAATTCGTGTACAGAAATCGACAATCAACGCCACATAGGACGGAGGTATTAAACTACGAGGATTAGCTCAACGTTGTGCCTTCCAACTGTATCCTTATAAAATATCTCATGAAAATAAATGAGTTTCCTTTGTCTCGAGTTACATATCCCACCATACCTTATCAGCATATTTTGATAATTTCGTGTCCTAATGTTCTTACTAAGTGAGTGCTGTTGAAGAGAATTAACGTGTGAAGGCCATAAATGAAGCCGAAACAGGTTACATTAGGCCTTTTGTCCACATTTATTACCCTCTCTGCATTCTCATACAACCGTTTCACCGACCGATCTAGCAGCCTGAGACCGCTGCGAATATGAAAAGGCAGATTGAGCTGTGTTCAGAAACAGCCCAATTTAAGTTTGTAAAATACCGTGATGAAAGATTACGATTTCTAACTTTGTGGCAGATAAAGGATCTGTGCTTTATAACTATAGCTCTAGCCTTAATACTGCTGGCATAATTCCATATACAGTATTGTTCGAAAGCAACAAAAATGAATAATTCATTACGAGTAAATGAGAACCTTTGCGATTTCTGCTGTGAAGCCATCATTCGAAAGCAATATTTCCGTAACTCCTCTTTTTACTGCTTCAGAGAGATCACCTCTCTGCGGAAGCGAATCAGCGATCGCGTCGACAGTTGCTCTCATAGCCTCAGCAACTGCATTAGCCGTCACTGGTCCAACTGTTGACAATGGCCCATTTCTCGGTCCAGATATATCCTAAAATGGACTGTCCCGGAGGAAACATTGTCAAACAAGATTACCGTCACTAAACAATCGTGGCTCTGTGACAAATTGATGGCTTAGAATTGATGACTTCTTAGTCAGACTAAATCGTTCCACAACAGAATCATCCCATTCGATGCCGTTCTATCCACCTTCTGCTTTACAAACGAGAACAAATTTAAGGACAAGCAGCGTCACCCGTCTGCAAACCGATCGCCTGAAGGCGAGCTTACAGTGAGAATTGAATGGATATTTATTACTTCATTCGACTGCATTCGAACTTGGGTTATACAAAAAAAAAAAACAGAGCAACACCAGCCAACCCTTCGTGCATCTAGAAGTCCCGGCTTCATTGGCCTTTCACTCCGACGCGGAGGGTCAAGTAATCCTGGTTTGAAGGGCCTTTCCAGCTCAAGCTTCTCCCTCGCTCTGAACATCGAGGGACCTGCCAGAACCGGCACCGAGAAGAAACCGATGCCAGCTCTGTCATCTGCCACTTCCGCCATCATTGGAGGCGACAGCAGTGCCCGTCTCCCTTTAACTGTTTCCTCCATTCCTTTAGGCATTAAGTCGGCCGCTTAAAAGTATTTATACAAACAGATAATCTCTAAATCCTAAAACTACCAAGATCACTTAAGACATTATAAAAGAGGAAAAGCTTTGAAATATTCCTAACAAGTTAGTGAGGCTACGCCATTATGATGTGGAAACGCATATGCGCGCTCAAATGTGCCGTAACAACGCCCAAAGTATACTCCTGGTTCGATAAAACGATAAGCAGGCTTGTATACGGCTTTAAAAAAATGCACAAACTGAAAAAAAGGAATTTCTTGGAATACAGTGACAGCGAAATTAGGCGCTTCCAAAGCGATGCTCATCATAAGCAAGAATCGACGACAGATATTAAATTTAAAAAAAAAAAACGAGATAATTTCGCCCGCTTACAATCAGCCATGGACAGAGAAAGACTTTAAAAGAAAGAGGAAACGCGATTAGACTTACTAAATGAAACGTCAAAAAGAAACAGCAAAGGTTCGTTGCAGCATTCATATAGACTGCTAGGATTCTCCATCTAAAAAGACTGCAGTTTTTAAGAAGACCTGCTACCCGAAATCTACGGTAGTGCTTAGAAAACAATTGTTTAGTTGGAGGAAGCCCCTCCCAACAACTCGGCAACTTCACGTTGCAAAACAAAACAATCGCTTGCTGAAAGTGTCCAGATATCAAATAAAAACTGCTGCTCACCTAGATCCTCATTTTGTGGAGCATCCAAGTCGGGATTGCTCAACTCCTCGATGTAATCTTTTGGATCAATAATGCCCACTGAATCGGTTTCCACATTATCATATCTCATTTCATCGCCACTAATGCATGCTCTGAAAAGACAAATGTAAACGCATGACATTTCACTGAACGCATCCTTCCTCCTCATTAATTCCTCTCATTACTGACAACTTTCACGAAGTCTCAACTAGTTGCAAATCAAACAAATCGCATGAAATACCTTTATCAAACAAACCGCACAGGATCGTCCCCTCCCTCCTCTTCTCCTCACTTATGATGGTCCTCAAGCGCGACAATTAATCAGTGAAAGAGGATTTTAACTGACAGTCAGCGAGAACGGAAGGAAAATGACGGAGATATAAGAGGTAAACGCAGACATATCGCCGAGGAGTGGTTGAGATTGGAATGGTCATACACATCTCATCACCGAAGCAATCAGAAGAACCGGCTGTCACCAACTTGGCTGTCTCCGCGCAAGATAACGGTGCCGCTCTCTCCCTCTAAACGTTCGCCATCAAAGAGCACGCAAAGGAAAAATTTGCCTCTTTGAGTTGAGTATGTTTTGATTTGGTGTAAAAATACAGTGAGAGATTAACTTTATGTTCGCATGCTTCTTGTCATCACATCCCCTTCAAACTGTTTCGTTTGTAAAGAATACTGCATATGCGAAAATGACAGCAATAATCGAAAACATAAACAGTAGGAGTTGGTGCACTGAATTTCGTGATTTTTCTCTTCTATTTTGTGAAATTAAACCTATGTGATCCCGACAATATGACAGCTATTTTTGGTGCTTTCTACGTTCCCTTCATAATCAGACGTTATTTTCTGTGTTGCTTTTGATTCCATGTCCACTTGCATCTGCAATGCAAAGTGAAAAGTAGTGTCGCATGTACTTCTTAGAATCCCTTTACGCACAGTGTTTTGAGTTGTGATCGGAGGGTTTTCGAGAAAATAATATAGTCTAATTTCTGAAGATTTACAAATTCCAAGCAGGACGTTGTGAAGGTTGCCATGTGGAAATAGTGATCTTTTCGTTTTACTTGAAAAGCATCGCCAGCACGTCCCATAATAATTTTTCTTTCTTATAACACAATCATGCTTCATAGCTATTTTCTTCTTATGCTCGACGCTGCCTGCGGTCTGCATTTGATCACTATAATCTCTCGCTCACCTTTTATCGTTCATAATTGCCTTTGTGGGCATCCGTTTCTGTTTATTTCTCTCTGTTAGAAAAATTTAATGGGCGGTATAGGAGGTTTATGAAATGCTCTATTCGTGTGTCTTCGCCGAACGTACGACTATTCCCTCGACGATCGTAAGCGTTACGAAGGAGCAATTTCACCACTTTCTTGACCTCAACATAATTCGTCATCCTAATGATGTCCTATGTGAGATGCATTCCCACAGTTACAAATCACTCGCTGGAGCGCATGGTTGAGAATCAGATAGTTCACCCAGGGCGGAAAAAAGCCAGAAGACGTATTTTGGAGTAGACTGAATCCCTTCTAAGCAGCTCAAATTGGCAGATTTCGAATAATTTTCGACAATAATAGTTCACTTCAGAACAATCCGTTCCGACATTCTCATGATGGTGGACTGCCTAATTATCTGACTGCCATGGTGCGGGCTTTGTTCATCTCCAAAACCTTAAGAAAACAATCAGCAAAGAATAGTTGCGCTAAATGATAACCCCACCTCTTCATGGCAACACTCTAAAAACAATTTACTTTCAGTAGTAGGGGCGTCCAATAGTTTTGCTCACATTACGGAAATCTTGGAGATAAAACAACCTTTACTTCAAACCCTCTACCTCTTCAAAAAAAAGCGTTCCCGGAACCTTAGGGGACTCGCATCTCAACGCAGATCTGTTCGAAAGTCTACGGTGATAGACGAAATTTTTGTGATTCAATCTGAATATTATTCTACGTTACGCGAAACTATGCTACACTCGAAGTAACTATATTGAAATTCTCAAAAAATAAAAGAAAAGAGAATGAAGGGCACAGCGAGATGCTCCAAACGCTTCGAACTTTTCGGTGTAGCTTTCACCAATGAGCGTTACTTGTAGTCGACAAAGCTTTTGCGTGACACTGCGAATTTCGATGAAAACTGATTGCTTCATTTTAGCTGCAAATCAGAGCCTTCGACCACCTATACCTGTGAATTCCTTTGAGGTGTGCAAATTTAAATGAAACAGTTAACGTGTTCCTTGTTGAGCTGTTTGGTGTATTAGAATCTACAAGAGGACGGCATTATGTCACTGCCGCTGCCGTCACTACGTATAGCGGTTCGAAATAAAATGCGGCTTACAGAACGATCGCTATCATCATTTTGAAACTCTCTGCTACGCGACTAGAGAAATGGGCTCACAATAAGACGGATGACCGCAACAAAGTTCACGTACCCCTGCTTATATTCGGGTACATCAGAAGGCGGCCTCATCCGAATGTTGCGCACGGCAGCTGCTTTCAAGACTGCATTCCTTTCTTTCCATTCGTCCACCCAACGCTTTCCTTTCGTTGCATACACTGAACTCCCACCTCTGGAGCGACCTCGTCCACTAATGCTAATAGGCACAAAATGATGGATATCGTCATGTGTGAAGTCTTTACGTATGAAAATTTTCTTTGAAGGATCCTCCTCCTTTCCAACCTCCACTTTGCCGAACACTTGTGCTGTTTCGTTGTCGCTTGCTGCATCTCCTTTCTCTCCCTTCTCTTCGTTCGCATTTTCTACCGTTTCATCCTCTTTTCGTGATGAGGTTGACTTCCGAGTAGCACCGCTATTTCCATCATTTTCGATAGCTGCTCCAAGTGCCATTTCATCTTCCTCTCTTCTTTTCAACTGCAAAGTAGGCAGAAAGTGAATAAATGCGGCAAAGCGAATTCTGATGTATAATGTTCGGTGTGAGATTGATATGAATTTCCTAAAAATGTAGAAATCTTCATCGACAATCGATTCAACTGTGCTTGCTTTTCCCCTCTGCAAGTAAATATTTTTGAAAACGGTGTTTCCATTATTCTCCAACGTTAATGAAAATGTCGTCGGTGTGCGGAACATCCTTCTGCAAACAACTTATTGCTTATTTCTTCAGTCCGAATAACGGCAAGACTGAGTCCTACGTGATGAGCACATAAATGATCGGATAACCGCCTCAAACTACATCGAAGAAATCTGCTTGGTGTTCACCTCTATTAACTCATTTTCGTTGACATCGCTGAACAAGAGAACATTTATTGCGCGTCTCAATGCTGCTGATTTGTGATTCCCGCTTTTCCTTCATATTTGAAAAGGTTATTAATGTGACGGTCAATTCACCCACTATGTTACTATGTGGCGTTTAATGATGCGGCAATTTGGTGTAATTTTATGCAACGTGTGCGGCAAGAATGTTGGTTTGTTATGAATAACTTCAAACCTCTTCATTCTCGACATTCTTCTTTGCTTTCGCGATGCTTTCCTTAGAGTCCTTCGTGGCACTCGAAATACCATGCTCGTCTAAAAACATCAAAGATCACCATTCGAAACGTCTTCTCTTTTCAAGCCCTTCGCGAAAAGAATCTTCCGGATGACCACAGCCGCCAACGTCGTCTTTAGACGTCATTGCCGCTTCATGGAACCACATCCTCACCCGAGACGCGTCTGCCTTCCGCAGTAATTCTTTACACGCTCCTTTCCTATACTTCCGCCTTAGAATCGTATCAACCTACACCAACTCTCTCTTAGCTCGAGAAGCCATCAACGTGCCTGTCATTCCATAAGCAAAAAATCAAGACAAGTGGGTGCATTCCCCTCATCTAAAAAGAAATTCCATGCAACGCTTGCAGCAACTTTTCATCTCGATAGTTATATGCTTTTATTATTAACGGCTCTTTTAATTTTCTTATCGGATTCTTCTGCGTTTTAGAATTTCTTTCTTCGATATTTTTCAATAATGTTCAAAGTGACATATCACTTCACTTCTCTCGATATGCCGTGCAAATAATACGTTAGTAAACGTTATTATGAACGAATGTGTTAGGAACTCTTTCGAACTTCATGAATAAGTCATCAGTGATGCGTTTTGTTTCTTTATAACAATTAACTTCAGTGACATCAGCACATTTTGAGGACACTTGTCGTTCTCTGAACGACCGACAGTTTCAATGGCCATGACTTCACATCGGAAAAATATCAATGCCGCCCTAATTCGTAATGCATCTCGTTTACAAATGTGCCATTACGGTTGCTTCAACAAGCGCAATTCATATCGGAAGACTAATTTGTAACGGAATGACTAGTTCGTAGTACATCTACGACAAGGACCAAGTGACGTGAACGTTGGGCGTCGAGAATGCAATCTTCGGCATAACCAGTTGGACTCAGGTGCCTACACCACCTAAGGAAATGGCAACGCCAACTGGGCCAGGTGGAAACCTCCAGAAAATGCGAAGCGATGAACGAAGAAACCACTGTGAGCAAAATACTTCGAGTCGCCAAAGAGTGCTGCCAGAAACGTGAGACGACGTCGACATGGAAACAACGTTCAAATTTCGCCTTTTAACTGACAAATCACTCCAAAACAAGGTAAGCGTCTCTACCGTCTCTCTGCGCTGTACCTGATCGCTGCTCAGAATGAGCCGAAGAGTGAGGCAAACAAATGCAAAAACGACAGTGTAGACTCAATATACGGATGAACAAATCTGCTTCATAGTTTTTGTACGTCTCTTCACCTTATGAAGGATCACTAAATGCATATAAACCTATGCCAGTTCTACTGAGACCTACAATTCAGCTTATACTTTTACTGTTTCTTAGGAGTTAATCGCAAAATCAGTCGATAGAGCTGGTCGTACTCACAGAGAATTCAGCTCTATGGGTCAAAGACGAGTAGTCCGACAACTTATTCAGCCGCTTCAATTCTCTTATTCATATTTATGTGCTTGCAGCGTGACGGACGGATTGTTAGGTAGGGGCAGTGCTGCGATGGCAGAAACACTCCATCTCTTCGTATTCCTTATTAGAATGAGCACTTCCGATGGATAAAAAAACGGACAACGTAGTCATCAACTCGCGGTTATGGGGCTTCGATGGCTGCCATCATGTGCATGGCTCAGGCTTGCTATTTACCGCACCTCAGTAACGAGTCGCCGCTTGCTGAACATCACAAGCCTTATTTGCGTGCTCAAAAAGGCATCTTAGTAGAACGCAATAATTGGAGCAAGATCGACGGAGCTGACTCCTGCGCCTCAATCTTATATGGAACCAAACACAACAACTGGAACCGACGTCACCATAAATCAGATGATTAAAACGATGCAAAAGCATACGGAGGTAAGACCAATGTACGCAAGTGAGATCACAAATGTCAAAGACCAAATATATGGACCGATGAACTTTCATTGCCATTGCAACAACGATCAGCTCATTGTGTAATCGTTGCGTTATTCGAAGCGAAAAAATTAACAAAGTGGGAAAAAACTCACGTAAATTAAAATAATGTTCAGAAAAGGAAATCGTTCTAAAGCTTCCTCCGGAAACAGCTGCTTTCAGACTATATGACAAAACATTATAAAACGATTTTCTAGGAAATACTGGGAAACGATAACGTCACCGATCATCGCTAAGTGCGGCGGGCTTCATTTAAACTTCGTTCAAAAAACTTGAATAATGGTCACGTCACTGACTAAAAGTTACGTTTCTGACCATCCACGATCACAGTTAAAAAAAAGCAATAAACAAATACGGACGATACGTCACAAACAATAATATCACAAATGTTTCGCAGTATCGGAGCAATACCCAACTACATCCGACCAGTGAAATTCCTCACTCTTTCCTTTTAAAAATGTATGAAAAAATCAAATCAGTCAACAGTTCTCTAATCCATGGAGAATCATCAACTTGTGAATAAGGAAGTGAACGACGATGTCTCATACGCTACTGAAAGAGACGCGATAATGTAGTGTACTCTGCGCTTCTTTTGAATGCATGAAACACTTTAACAAAAATCGGTGAGTTGGGTGCGCCAGCGCCGCTATGATCGCAACAATCGGCTTTATCAACGATCATTGCAGTACCCAGCTACACAACATATTGATCCCTCCACTCTGCGACTGGAATGGCTGGCACTATTAAACAGTAAGTCATTGATCAGCTCATCCTTGTCTCTTGCTCAACAGAAGGAGGGGAACAATATCCTACAATGACAGTAAGTTTTTGCACGACAGAAATGGATCGATTACTCAAAAAGCTTCCAATAATAAACAGCTTTATGCCCAACACTTATGCAACAACTAAGAAAGTGCTACGCGTCTTGAAAGAAGTTGCGCAGTATTCTTGCAACTGCTGCTGCAGGAGCGCCGCGTTTTACTTCTTATACCTAAAACAACACTGCACCTTTTTGCAGCCAAGGGCGCGTTGTGCTTTTTTTGCAAATACGAAAGTCAGCCCTCTTTTAAAGACTAAAGTTGGAAAAGAGTGGAGAGTAGGTGTGGGATAAGTCTACTTACGCGATCAACAGATCTTTGAATTAAAACGCATCTTTGACCAGTCATCTGGCCTAGTATACTCAAACGAGTCGCCCTTGATGACTGGACAACAGAACGGGTATTGAAGCTGTCATCAGTTCTTTTATAAGCGAAATTTAAGCTTTTCAATAAAACTGAAAAAAGAGCTAAATATAAGCCAAAGTATTGACGACAGTTATCCACTGTGTCTTCTTAGCAGTCTCAGCTCCTCGGTGAATCATTCAAGATGAATCCTACGAGGTCGAATACACCTTGCTCATATGTATCCGAATGGTCAACTGTACCAAAACCGCCGATGCGGTATCGAAATTTCAAATTCGTGCACAGATGTCGTACTCGAAAACATCTCTCCAAAAATTTTCTGTTCAATCCAGCACTCTATTCCTTTCACTCCATATTGCTAGGATGTAGGTAACACTGGGTGCTTTTGAAACTACACTTAGAGGAGTTTCGAGTGCTTCAGCCTCGAATATCTACTAACCTCAAAGAGTCGAGAACATTTCTTGATGACAAAAGCTCTGGATCACAAAAAATGTGGGGCCAATTCAGCAACGATAAATTCTATGTCTCCAGATCCAAAAAAAATGGCGACAGCGCGCATCTAACATTGTCGCCTGACCACGCAGTGTTTGCAGGACCTGCCGTTCGATTAGGCATATCTGAACGACAACTGCAAACCAGATGAACATACATCACCTTCTTGATGATATTCACTGAAGAGAAAAATTCAAAGCAGGTAACGTACTTTTAGAGGCTTTTACGCCGAGTCGCTGTTCGTTCAACGGCTCATCGATTTGGCGGCATGATCTATAAAAGCTACCACTGACAGAGTTCTGCAAGCGCTCACATTTAGTGATGACTTAAAATGAGGTTAAAAACAGTGTTTTCAAACTAGAAAAAACCGAAATTTTCAGAGATGACATGAGGAAGTTGTAGAGAAAAAATTACCCTCGATATCAAAGTTCCAGGTGCCCCTTTTTCCGTTTTCATCTGCGAAGCTTAATCGTGTCAAGGAGTTCAATGTGAAGGTACCAGCCACAAAATGGAGTAGCTTTTCGAAGATTAATGATTAACATGTGCAATTACATTTCTTGGACATTAAAGGTGGTCTCTATTTTTCGGCAAGAATTTCATCTACGCGCTTTAACAGTGAGACCTGAAAGTGGTTTTTTCTTGAAATGGTAAATTCTATGCGTTCGCTCATCGGTAATGGAAAAAATATTCACTCCAGCAAACTATCCATCCTCTACACAGAGACCCATTTTAAAACAGTAAGCGCCCAACTGGAGGGACTGAAATTTTACAGCTGTGGGGAACTATCCTCTTCACAAAGAGCCCAAACTTCAGCAGACATTACTTTTTGTTACTCTTCGGTTGGCAGTTGCTGATATTACCACTCTGCTCTATGCATATGAGCTGCTCTGCAGATGCATGACAATTTTTGATTCAAATTTTAGTAGTAACGTTCTGCGGACGAACAGGTATTCAAATTTACTCATTTGGACTTGAATTTTTTTCTAGCAGCTGAAAAAATTTTTCGAATGAGTTCGTGTCAGCTAAATGATACACTAGGTGGGGACTGCATAACAAGAAGCGACCGTCTGAGATCACAATGAAAATCACACCCCCACAGCTTCCTCTTTAAGCAGCCTCTGGAAATTAAAACCTCCAGAAATTGGCCAACATATCTCTTTTCGAATATTTTTCTCTTCTCGAACTCAGATGAGTTTATGGTTTCAAGATTTCTGTTCCAGATTACACACACGTGTAAGGGACCTTTTGAATGGAAGTTCCGAAGCACCTATCGTTCCGCGAATTCCCCTGAAGGCGAACAAGAGGCACGAGAGAAAAGATCAAGCTTTTTACCCGACGAACACACTTGGAAATTTCAATGTTTCAGGATGGCAAGAAGAAGGTGAGGGAGAACCAGTTCCAAATTTTACGATGGATGCAGAATCCGACGGATTTAGCTTTCAAATTCGATGCACGATCGTGGCGAAAACAAATTTTTCAGAGCCGACAGATTGAAAAGCAACGGCTTTGGAAAACCTACTACCTCCAATTCAATTGTAAAAAAAAGAAGGAGAAGCGGCTGCACATCTTTCGGCTATAGGCCCTGTAAGTTCTTCTTGCAGATGAGCTCCCTCTACCTGCCGATTTATGTATCACGGGTTTGCAAGCTTTGAACGCATGTTACGTTCAGAGGATAAAAAAGATGCTATGAGTTATAAAAATTTTTCGATTATTTTCACAGCTTTTGGCTTCTATTAATCAATCAGTCAAATTCAGAATGGAGCTGGAAATTTCGCAAACCTCCTTCTCACAACCTTTCCTACCTCCCACTGAGAAAATAAGCATCGCTGAGACTTCAATTCGAAATCGCACAAAACACAACCCAAAAATAAGCACATGTAAGACGTGTGCAAGCGTAACACTAAAGAACTAACAATACCGAATATCTGCTCTTTGATAGCTGTCCGCAGAACTCTTTTCTCCATCATAGACGCCGTGACTGTTTAATGTGTGGCGAGCATCGAATGATTCGCGCCGCTCATTCGAGCTCCGACATCGATGTCGCTGTGGTGAAGCACTTAAACGTGCTCGTCTCTGATACAAAAATACCTTAGAATTTTCAGTATAACTGCTTAAAAGGAAACCATCACAACATATCCCTTATCCAACCTCATACCTCAATAAAATTATGAGATAAAAACAACACGTTTCAACATTTCAGATGAGAAATGTGAGGAACGTAGGGATTGCGACAGTCAACTGCTCTCATAATTTGGAACAAGACGAACTGGAATCGTACCTTATCGATGATCACGATATTTCAGAGGATGTAAATCATCAATCGCCGCCTGGACCTAACTCAAACTCTACATAACGTCTAATCAATACTCTGAAGAGACATGCCACGAAAACGATACCGCTGTAAAGCAAATAACAGTTGAAAATTTGACAAAAATCGTGCTCTCAAAAATTACTCAATAATGCGGAACATAGGAAACATCTGAAGGCAAACAATTTGCAACACCGTAAAACTGCAGCGAATATCGAAAGCATTCATTCAATTAACGACTGTTATCGCAGCACTCACAGTAAGCTATCCAAGCAGCCACGAAACGATTAGACTATTTGGTCTTTAGTCACATCAGTCCCTTTAACACCTCCCTAAATAAATAAACGAATAATAGAAAGCCCAAAATGGACATATGAAAATAAAGAGTAGAACAAAGCAAAAGCCCGCTTGTTTTGCCCGCTTGCCCTCGATATCTGCAAAAACCTCTCAGAATGAATTGACGAGTAAATTATCGAGCTCTGAAAATTTGTACATTCGGCAAGCAATGCCGACTGAAAGAATTGCATTGTAAGATTGACTTTACTAAACGTGGAGAGAAAAAAAAAGAGCAAATGCAAAGAACGTGCGATAATGAGGTTGCAAGTGGTGTAAAAAGCGGGTTTTTGTTCGATTCGAACAAATGTTTCGGCCCACGCAATCAGTATTCTGCCTATTCTCGTCCTCATCTCCCTATTTCACCGAAAAGAAAACGGAAAGGTATCCTGTTCCACCAATATCATCTCAGGCTGAACTACTGCAACAGATTAGTTTTCAAACTTTCAAATTTCAAAACAAATTTGATGAACTACTACTATTATTAAAAAACGATCTTAGGCTTCGTTACAGCCATATGAACGCATATACTGAACAACTAAAGCGATACATTTTCTCCTTCTTTGCCCTAACGTTGAATTTTGTTCTGCGTTCGGGAGAATTTTCTTGGTGCAATTGAGTCATGTCAAAAAAGATTATATTTCACAAAGAACTGATACGTTTCACCTTTATCAGCAAGTTATCTTTAAATTCTTAACGCATGAAAAAGGTGAAAAAAAAAGTAAATTCGCTCAAGAAAGAGAAGGAAAAAACCCAACACGGCAGCTCTAAGTACCTTCTCATTGGCGATTTGGAAGCCTCATGTAATCTAACATCCATGAGCAGAAATATATCGCACACTTAGCATTCAGGCAAAGATAATAGAAAATCGACTAACTCACCTCAAAAGTGTCGCGATTACGATAGCCATCGTCGCGTCGGTCTTGTCTTAGATCCCGCCACGATCCTCTGTAACACTTTTTTTCAATGCGAATGACCATAGTGATCTCCATCAATGATTCAACCAATCATTCACTCTGCTTAACACCTCGCACACACACACGTATAAGAACTCTCGATACCGTGGTCTCCATTGGACAATTAAAATTTTGTACAAACTATACTCAAAACAGTTTATTCATACGAATAGAAAATACTGCTTCTATAATCAGCAAAGTGTATCATTATATTATGCATATCCATATAACAAGCAGATGAAGCAATTTTAATGTTCGTCTCATTACTATTTTATTGAATCACATTATATCTATATGGATATGGCGTACAATTAAATTTAAACATCGAAACCTCTTGGTCTATCAAGCTTCAAAGCCCTCCCTCCAATTTCAATTCCATGCCGCAAATCACAATCGGACAAATTCAAAGCTAACCGATCCTTCTCCTGAAAAAATCTTATTAGTGTAGCTTTAAAAGTGGAAATGAGCAATCAAAGGCATTTCATGTTATCACTTTAGTTTTGATGGACAATGTATTACACAATATTCTAAAAATAGCTTCTTTTTTCTACTCTTCAAATATTATTCAGAAAAAAAATAAAATGAATAGCTTTTGAACATACTCCTCACGAGCAGGGCGCCAAGATTCATTTTCTCCTACATCGTAGGAAGGCATCATTTGCGAAATATGAGAACTATAGGGCATTTCCCATTCAGACATGCGTTCCCCGCCGTCATAACGATTATCGAAACGCATGTCTCCTTCATACGTTGGCGCCCGACTGTAACTGCGAAGAGAGTCTACTCCTCGTAATCCGGGTCCTGAACTACTTCGATCCATATTTCGCCAATACATGTCCTCTGCAATAACTTGCCAAGTTGTAGCTTTCACCAGAACGGAGGGAACTTTTTATGACGTGGAATGCGCCCTCGATGAACTTTAGTCTCTGCCCTTTCTAAGAATAAATGGGTTATCTACTGGATGGTGGGTGGAGTGACGATGGAGAGGTTCGATGGGGAAGGAGGGGAGGGGGGAGAGAGGGTGGAGAAAGGTCTCTTTACGTGCAAAAGCAAATCTGCAAAACATAACATAAATAGACTGCGAGGTTTCTCGATGTGGTAAAAAAATCTACCTCATAACATACTGTAATTAAAAGTTCCAAGGAAACGAAGACAGAAAAATAACCCGATGAGTACAAATGCCAAATGAAGGCAGAGAGGCAAAGGCACGCAAAAAAAGGTTTTGCAGGTCGTTTTATACAACACTCGTTTCGGACGTTACAAAAGAATAATTATGAGCAGCAGCAAGCTATTATACCAACTAGAATGCACGCCCTACTCCACCTTGTCTTCTTCTCCTCCCTTCTTTAACAATCAAGGAAAATAGGCTTTTACTCATCGTCTCGTAAGGAAAAATATCTGGAGACCTATCAAACTCGCGCAGAGGTTGTTTCACATCGAAACCTTAGCCAAAGATAGTCATCACCCTGTCCATTCTCCAATTCCCTGCATGCGGACGGATGAGTCGCCGATCCTTTAGTAGAAGAGCGCTGAGAAGAACAATGTCATATCTCATCCTCTTTTACATTCACACGTGCACCTTTTAACGATTAACAGCATCCTTTTATCCTCTGTTAATAAACGCCGCGAACAACGTTATGGGTCCATCTCGACAGTGCAATATAGAAGAATAACCTCGTTGAATTAACTCCTAGAAGATTAAGGAGATTTAAGCAACGTAGGATTACATCATATAATGTTACCTGCAGCGAACAAACATACGTACTGTGCCCAATCATAAATCGGCACCTCTAGTCTCCCTTGTCCACGTTCGCTTTCACACCTCCACTTTCAGATTACAATCAAACTGAGCCGCTAGCACGGTACAACGACAAGCCGGCGAGGGCAAAAAAACTTACGTGCTGAAGCGAAGGAATCGCTTGGAAATGAAGAAAATCGGCTGGACTGACGACCGAAATAAGTGGGCATCCGTTTCTTAAGTGTCTTCTGAGATATTTGCTTCTCTAAATGCAATATACGACGATGACGATACATCAACATTGCGAGTATTTCTCAACAAAAGAATACCTCCTACAGAAAAAAAAACTCCGACGAATCCACATCACACGTCAAATGAGTTCTACAACGATATGAAAACAATGCTCGGGATTTTCATCACGTGGATAGGCGATCCGCGGAAAAAGATGGAAGTTTAGCGAAGTCATTCGATTAAATCTCACCCGACTAAGCCCCGTAGTCAGAATCACTCCATATATTACGGCAGGATCCACACCATTTACGGCCCACTTCCGCAAATTTGCATTTAAACATTCCTAATCTAACAAAACTTCCCAACAGGGTTTCAACTTCGTCAATCTCATCAAACATGTTGGTGATATTATCAGTTTTATCTTCTCCTAGCAATATTGCGTCTATGTTGTCGTTCTTTAATGGTGTAAAAAGCGCATAATGCGCTTTCATGTCTAACATTCGTAGATTTACCCAATCTACCTAGCACATAACAACGGTTCGTTCGATAGAGAACAGAAGGAGAATGTTGCACGCCCAGAGTTGCTCAGAACGCTGATTTCTGGATTTTAAGAAATCTTGGAGTCTTTCAAGAACAAGCAGTTTCATTGTCTCCTTGACAAGGCGTGGCTCTTTGTTCCCCTTCTCCCTCCTCTCTCATCCCCGCTTACCTAACATCGACTCGTGAACTTCATCACACCAAGAACTGATGAAAATGCCTTCTGCAGCAGTTGCTGAAAGCATTCTGGAAAACACTCATTAAAAAAACAAAAATTTTCGAAAGAACAACTCAGATGGTTTAAGATAACCCCCTACGCATTTGATTTGTTCCTAGTCAAACCGGGACCCTCCCCTCTCTCCCGTCCCCAACCCCTCCATCACCTCCCCCATTTCGTTACCCTTCTCTACCAGCATTGTATTGCGCCTGCCCCTAGCCGAACTGCATCGACGCTTAATGTTCGCCTGAAATTCGCAAAGCTTCAACAAAGAAATCCGCCAATGCAGTCGATTTACGCTCACTATCGTTCTTCTAGACTAGATCTGCAAAAGAAGTGCTAGCCTTCCTATTGTCTTTGATCGGTGAAATTGCGATATTCGGAAAGTCGAAAAGAATTATGGCTTGCTTATCACGCTGTTGCAGTTAGCTGCTTGCCTTTCTTGGGAATACCACACAAACATGAACTCTGCAATAGTATTTCCAGAGCGCATGCGGAGACCTCTAAGAAATCACTGACTCTATGGCGGGGGGTCGATTTCGAGGAGAGATGAGGTGGAGGAGGGAAGGGGACGAGGTGTGTATGAGACTCGGACGAATGAGGGAAATGAATATTTTCTCAGAAAGACGGAAGAACCGGCGAAATGCATTGCCGAAAAACCTTAACCTAAGGCGTTATCGTTGAATGGGAAAATGAGAATTATGATACGCGCGAATAATAACACCACAACGAGGATATAAGTCTGAGAAGACTATGAGCAATGAGAGAAAGCTTGCCAACATCGAGGCTATCACATCACTGGCTTCGCCCTCTCGTCGAGTCAGTTCAGCCGGATAACTTCGACTCAGTGTAAGCTGAAATAATTCGTCCCTTCAGTTGGTGAGCACTTCAACTGTGCCGCTCATTTAAAGAGTTTCAAAGAGATCATTGCAGCTTTACAGTGAATTAACGTGATCACAATACGAAATGATAAGAGAAGTTGAGAATTGCAATTCATAGACAGCTTGTTATGAAGCACTTCGACTCATATGAAGAGATATTGGCTTTTAGAGAAGTCGTCTATAGGAACGGAGTGAGCCGCGGGCGTTAACAACGGCGAAACATCTCTACGGAAAAGCGTATACGAAGAGAATTCAACAATCCGAAAGAGTTCATTTCAATAGAAAAATATTCAACAAAGAAGAAGCATTGAGTGGGAAACATTCAACATCATCAACTCTATTATCCCGTAGATCGCCTCAGGGTGTTGAGCATGCTGTTGTTGAGGGAATTCATCGTAGTTGTCGACAAGAACGTCCGCTGACCGCATGTTTCGGCCACCACTGGAGATGGGATGAGCCTCGAAGCACAAAATGGTTAATTTCGTGAACAACACAACGCGGGGAAACATCCGCTCTCAATCCTGAATAATAAAAACAACAGCCATTTATGGAAGCACATATCCTCCATTGCAAATATTGCCATCTCTGAAGAATCACATTCATCGACCCAAAATGCTTTATCTACATAATACAGAGGACTTGTTTCAGAAGGCTGTCGATCGAGTATTTTGTGCAAACCTTCAATAATGCTGCTACATGGGAACACCAACGTTTCGGCGCACTACAAACGACAGTGGAAACGTCTTCTCCACAGTCCGTCGTATCTCTAAATCGATCCAGAATTCCGGCTATTCTGCACTTCTACAGTTTAATCTAAGGCAGACATTTCCATGAAGAACTCTCTTTCTTGTTTATACATCGATGTAGAAGTGTTCCTCGCAATGAGTATGCACGTTCAACACTGATACCATTGTACTTAAATGAATGAGATAGTCCAGTCGCATTTCGAGCAAATCGTCCGATATATATTCTCTGTTGGTCGAAAGAGTTCCGGCTCAAATGCTCACGTTGGAAGACACTTCATGTTCTCATTGAGTGTTTCCTTTTGGCCGTTGTCAGCATATGCTCGATGTACGCCAGAGAGCGCCTTCACGACATATGCGGCACATCTCGTGACAACGGAACGCTACTCGATGTCCTCTTGTTGTCCACGCATGAACTTGTAGGATGCTTGTTGTTGACTGCTTTATTCCGCAAATTTCTACGTTCCGATTTGATTACCGTGCTTTTTTTTTTGTTAAGAAAATGTGAACTATAAGGCGATGAGATGGACAGGGAGCATGGAAGTTCTCACGTATCGATCCTTAATTTCTTTCATCCCACATACTCTCTGTAGTTTTGATGAAGGAATCGCTAAGCTTTGAACGATGTGATCACTTCCGGAACGGAAACTTTGAAATCACGTAACCTCAGCTCGACTGTTGATGGACATATGAGAAGTCGTGTCTATAAAACTGCACCACGGAATCGAGCTATAGCCGCCGAAACGATTCGACCACATTATCCTTGGCGGCTGCAGCTTCGAATGCTTTATGTGATATACTTGTTGTTGCCTCTATGATCACTTCCTCGTCTAGTGAAACGATGCGTATCGGTGTTCCGCCTCTAAATTCCCTTGTGGTGCTGTTGCGCTTACTTCATATGATTTCATCTGTCGTTATTGCTTCACTGGCTACGATAACTATCACAATTCTGAATGAAGTGCTCGTCAAACGACCTAACCACAAATCACCTTCGTCACCGACGACTCACCCCTTCCAAGAGGGAGATCCAAGGTTGGAGAAGTTCCGTGACAGAATGCCTGCGCAAAATGACGCCATGCTTTCTGCAGAAATCACATTATGGATATGCGGCTAGTTTGGCCAAGATTGAGGGATCCAATCCATTAAAACAGAACACATCAGCTCTAGATCGCGATGACATCAGTCGACGTGACATACATCACTGGGATGAATGAAACTTCCGTGGTGTACTGTGTAATGGACGATGGAACTTTTACCAGAAAGAGTACGCTTAAAAGGCGTCAGCCTTACAACAGCAACAGCTCTTGTGCGAGGAGCAGTCTGCGACCGTTTTAAGCAGCACAGAATGCACCTCATATATCCTCACCTAATAGATACGTAGTATAGAGAACACAACTATCCGCTCTACAGCCTTTCTTTAACAATACCAGTACTTTAAGCCCTCATTTTTTAAGCTGTGCGTTCTTCTTCTATCCTGTTCTATTCAGAAACCGTGGGGAAGGGTAGGGGGGAGGCATCTGCACAGGTTAATTTGCCTCAGATAGTTACCGGGAAGCTTTTGTTGAGGTCATTCCCCGAAAGCTATGGAGGAAAAAAGGCTATTAAATATTTTCTGAGTATATCTTTGGCTGCAACAATAAAGTTCTTCTCGAGAGCACTTATATCTAGGTTTTCGCGGGGCCACTGAAACCATACGCAAAGTCTTCCAAATGGGATGCAGCAAAGAGAGAAATCATCGCTCTCACACAAGGTGCTCAGCACTTCCGCTGAAAACTTAACGACAGCAACTAACCGCAATATAAATATTTCTCCGCAACGATTTGCTTGATGAATGAAAACGCTAACATTGGCAAGTGATATTTCTCTTCACCGACTAAGTAACATGAACAAGCTTGTCATCGAGTCTTTTAATGGATTCGTTTGGAAATAAAACTGCACAAAGATCTGAAAAATAGCAAACATCCTTCACCTTTATGCAGAAATTCGATATAACCGAGTGCCCGCCCGCTCATGTTGGCTTCAAAGGAAGCAAGAATACGACTTTTAGGCCTTATATGAAGAGCAAAATGCCTCGACGAAAAATAAAACACGTATAAGCGTTGCAACGTTAACTTGACCACGTGTGACGACGCTTGAATGAAGGAAGAATAGATTCCCTCTATGCACAATGAACTTGGAATGTGAGAGGTACTTATGTGGTGCGGAAAGCTTATTAACTGATCTCATAGAGAAGACAGAAACCGTCTTACCTTTACTACTCATAATTGAGAGTGGGAATTCCTTTCTCCCACCCTTCCACCTCTACCTATATTCCTGCAAAACTCGAGTTCACTTGTCGAAGGAGTCGAACACATCACACAAAAAACAACACAAAATCATGAGAACGGCATGAATCTGATATCACTCATCATTACATGTGACCTCGGAAGGCGCACGTCCTATAACAAGTGGATGACGTAACGTAAAGCAAGCTCCGTCTGCATGAAACCTTCCACTGCTTCCTATCATCGACCTACGAGAGATATACCGTTATGTAGCCATACAGTCATCAGCATCTCAAGAATTGTGAGCTCCCATCGTGCTATAGCCATCGTTAACTCCGAAGGTCGCTGCACTCTCAGTAAGTACACCCTCTTCGGCCAAGAGAACTTCTTGTTGATCGCCGACTTGCGCATTGGCCATCCATACCTTCAATGAAGCTATTATACTTCTTATATGAAAAAGAAAAACGAGAATGATTAGCCTGTGATGTGCGGTCCAAATATCCTACCTGCACTCGATTGAAAAATGGTTTTCTGACAGTTCAGCAAAGAATATCTCTAAGTAACAAGTTTGAGTACTTCTTGCAGTAGCTCTGTCTTAAACAAATCTTTAGTCTTCGCCCTATGCAGTCTAATTAGGGGGGGGGGGGGGGGGGGAAAAACAACCGAGCGTTCTTAAAACCTCTTTCTCACGAATCGGATGAAAGAAATCCTGGACAACTCCGGAAAATGAAAAAAAAAACAACCTGTTCAATAAATACATCTCCTGCACGCTCCAAACGATCCAAAAATGCCTCGACACGATCAAGCAGTGCGCTGAATCTTTCCTAAATGATCATATATGAATCTGCCGGATCCAAAATTAACTACATAACGAACAAAAATATTCATAAAAACTTGTGAAGAGGACAGAAATATCGAACAGACTACATCAATCATCACCGCAACACTCAGAACTCCGGAACAGATTTCCAAATTCCTGGATAAATGACGAATGAGAGCACATGTAATGATATAAATCAACTAAAATAGGTATTTAATTGTAACATAGCTGCACGAGACTCGTTAATGCTTATGAAATGACACGGTATTGGACGGTAGAGGTGGTTTGCTCTTAACAATCTCCATTTTTACTTAGTCATTCCCTATGAAGAGGCCGATGAAGATAATTTCTACTGATTACAAATGATCTACAGGACGATGTTTAGATTGCTAGGTTCTGAAGTCCTAAAATTTTATGTCCACTACATGATAAGGCTTGCGGATAGCAGTTCTGAAAGGACATTGTCACCTATGTACCCATTTCTCCTTCCGAAGCAAATCTTACCTGCACCAGAAAATAAGCGTGATTGGCACAGATCACTTCCTCAAGCATCAATTACTGAAAACAAACGATGCCTCACTTTCCAGAGATTATCGTCCTGAATGTGATCGTCACTTCTATATCTCGTCAGTGGTTCAGGTGAAACGCAATGAAGCAGCAATACACAAGCACATGCCTGATTCTCGTATTCCTTCCTATAAACGATTGTTTTCAGGGAGTCGAGAGTGGTGCCCGCAAACTGATCGACTCGGGAGCCAGTGGACTGACTGGTCCGCACTACACGGGCAGGCTGTGGTCCCGCCACGAACCGAACTGGTCGAGGCCGCCACATCGTTGAGGTTGACGGCTGCTGCTCATCGGTGCCTAGGAAAAATGGCCCATTACCCAAGTTCCAATCCAAAATCAGAACCTTCGAAATTTACAGACGACTAACTACTCTCGAAACTTTCTGATAAAATAACCAGTGGTTTGAGGCGAGTGAGGTAGAATGCACGTCATTCTGCTGCTTAAAATCAATACAGATCAATGTCTCAGACAGTCCGCTGCACCCATACATCACAGGATGCCAGACTGCGTATGGCTCAAAAAAACCTAACATGAAAGTCCTGAAGCAAAAGCAGTCAACGTTTAAAACTTCACTGCGATGGGTTCAAGAACGTGCAGATTTTAAAATGACAATCACCCAATAGGATCTATATCGAAACCACAGCTATTCAACTGAAGTTCAACAATACCTAGTCATGAGAACGCCTCAACGATGAGGCACAGCACAATGGCACAATGATGCTTACTCTTTTAGTGAAATCACAAAGTATGACCCGTTTTCTACGCGTTCGATGGAAATCACAAAATCGACTTACAACCATCACAACTTGTATCATCCTCCTCACTTGCATAGTATAATGGGCAGTCATCGTTTACTGCTGTCATCTCTTGTGCATGGCGTGTGCCGTAAGCTTGCTGCCCGATACGTACCTATAAACTTCGAACATTTTAAAAGAACCGCTTCAATCATAGCCGCTTAAACGACTGTTTTCGCATTTCTGTGATCTCTACTGTGATAAATACAATCAAATACTACCTAGAAGATAGAAATATTGGGGACCACATATCGATCATCACAGACCCACACCGGTGCTAAACACTTTGTCTCGAGAAGCTTGCATTCCGATAGACCGATAGAACTGCCGTTACCTAAATAACGCTTTGCATTTTGATAACTTTCCCACAGAGGTGAAGCTGCTAAAATCTACGCACTAGTAAAATATAGGGGAAAAGGGCAACGAAATGAATCAACGAGGAGATTATACCGACAGCATCTGTGGTGTACATCGAGGCTATGAGCCATGATGTCTTCCCTGTAAAAACTATATGCAGCTCCCTTCGTCCAGATCGACATCCAGGCGCGACAAACCACTCCCCCTATTGGGGTTGATCGACATTTGCTCCGCAGTACTTCTTGGTTTGCTGACGACGTGTTAAATTTAAGATGGCGATACAAACAACTTTCGAACAGCTTCGTCAACATCACTGATTGCCCCCAAGCCAATCAGATGGCTTGTATTGGAGCCATGGACCCCAATATATTCCAGGTAAACTAGGCTCTCAGTAACATTACGATTGAATACTCTGATCTTGTAGCAATATCCACAATCTGCCCTCAAAACCACACGCACTAGAGACATCTTTGATGTGAAGCTCGATAAACGGTAGCTGTGTAGGACGACAAATCCTCATCGCTGTTCGGTAATGAATAGCAGATTTTCCTTGTGCATGAGATGACAGATTAAACCCGTCAACCGCACTGCCGCTCTTTTTTGCTGAATCATGGACATTAGGAACCTGAAGATGTGCCCTGATTAAAGGTCACGACGTAAAAAAAACATGGGATTACGGATGATCACGATCAATCCACATCCTTATATCAAGCCAAGAACTCACAAATCAGCTATATGTGCGGATCGACAAAATAAAATTCTATCTTACAGATTTCTGAACAGGAAAAGACTCTAAATGCACGAAACTGAACCTTTCTCTGCGGAGTGGCCACAAAATCTTCCGGTTCACCTTTCCAATAATAGGTGATAACGGCCAAATTCGAGCACTGTACCGAACGACCTCCTGTTTTGCTTCGACCTGTATAGATCTTTCGAACGAATCTTCCATCCACAGCAGTGTGCTCATAACGTTTCGAAAGTATCTGAAGAATAGAGCATTCACTTACTGCATCCGCCACAGAACAGAGCAGTATATCCAACTTTGCGCACTAAAACCTTTCCACTTCTCCCTCTCTCTCTCGCTAACAAACATATCGGGTGATAGATCTCCCCCAGTTGTTTTTCGGCAGAAGAATGTGGCAAATGAAGCAACAAACGATAACCACCGGACCTGCACATCGTATTCGCTTCCCTCGATCAGTTTATGACCCCTATCAACGCGAATCGCATCGCCGGTAACACTATCGAGTTTGTAGTATCGCGAATGCCCAGCAGGTTTACCCCATGCACCATTTCCATCTCTTCTAAGTTCAGCGTCGGTGACGAAATTTCGCACGTCAATGACAAACGTCCCCGAAAGGCGATATCCTTGAGGTACACGGCAACATATCCTTCAAAACAAGAATATGCATTTTACCGAGAAATATTAGATATCTTGCAAGAGGAAATTAAAAAATGGTAAACGTAGCTGTCGACAGCGGAAAGAAGAACTAAAGCAAACAAAACAATTTGTTACCAGAAGATGAAAATTTGACAAACGATCAAAACAAAATCAGACCAAAACCAACGACAGGTTATCAGTTCTTCGATGAACAAGAAATGATTTTCCTGTCATTCTCTACTGGCTGGTTGCGAATGCCAGGATCATGAAGTTAAACATGGAGAGTGGGAGGAAAGGAGGAGAGGGTGGAAGGGGGGGGGGGGGGAGAGGGGGTGGGAGCACCATATGTGATGTGACGTTACTTCTGCCTCTTCATCAAAGTTCATTTCCCTGATAATTTGCCCCAGAATAAAATAAGCGCCCACTAACATGCTTATTGTAATCTGGTTCCCATCTCAAAACTGCTGAAGCTAACTGTGCCTGTGATTGCATTACCCCTAAAGCCACACACTAATGACGTTCTACGGGAAACTTGGTGCAAGGCAATTGATCTGCGCAGACAGATCGGGGGACGCATTCAGTTAACTCTGCAAAAAAAAGGATTAAGACGACTTAAAGAAAAGACAAAAAAGGAGGTCCTCACTCACCTCTCCACTACATTGAAAATGATTCACTGAACAAAACTCTCGCCTTTGGTAATTTTTTTTAGAGTTCCTTCCTCCGACTGAAATTCCCACACTCTACATTCCGACACAGCGTATCCCATCTTATTTCACAACACCCTATTCTTTCCCCTAGTTTAAATGCTACCATCCGAAACCAGCACTGGAAGATGATCGACATTAGCCAGTTTTATTTCTCGTATCACAAAATCATTCAACCGAAGAGAATAATCGGTGATCATTACCTGGAAATATCGATCTGCGTTCCTCCGAGTATGATACATGCCGCAGTGCCGAAATCGACAGCACCAACCGCGTACAACGGGCAGAGATCGTAAAATGCATTGCACGCTTCGTTCGGATCGAAATTCGATGCATTGAATGACGCGGCCTCCCAACTTCTCGAGCCATCTGAAGGTGGAATTCCCGTATTACGTCTCGACGGTACTGAAAGTATTTCAGCGTTGAACACGGAATCATTCAACCAGAAAACAACCATCCTATGTTCAAAAATGGAAACGCTTAGGTGTTGCCGGTGCACATGAAGCTGCTTTACAGTTTAAGTTCACAGCGAAAACCAATCATGTAGCATCATTTAGAGATGACTGAGCTAATTGCATGACGAGTGGAAGAATCATTTTGCAACAAAATCTCCAAAGGAATGATTATTTGTGCATATAACATGAACGTTGCATTCAACGATCCTCTAAAGCAGATTTAATTCATATCAGAGATCACTAACAAAAAAGCCGATAATCCAAAGTGCTTACGGTTCACTTCTTCGGGATTGACACGAAAATCGAACGGTTCGCCAATCCATTCGTAGCAAATGACTGCAAGTGCGACCGCCGTCTCTCGAACAGGAGGATGCACAGCTGTGAATATCTAAAAACTTTCGCAAAACAAATAAAAACATTAAGCGATAATCAATATAAGAAAATTTAATGCTCCGTTCGGTCACGGCAAAACGTTTAAAGAAGAACCTCACGGAAGACACGATGGAATTCATCCTCCCCCTATTCAGAAAACTTTCAAAGCTGTTCAAAAATCCTCACTGCTGTGTTTTCTCGACACGAAGCAGAAATGTTTGAACGATGCACGTGATGTGCTCGTGAATCGAAGAACGCTCCTCTCAAACTGAGCGACGTATCTATGAGGAACACTTCCGGTGATGAGCTCTGAACCAATATTTCGCTAAGCCTAGATCCTCACATTTTGGAAAGCTACTATCGCGTCTAAGGCATGTGTTAAGCCCAACATACTTAACATTTGTCACTGCTCAAGCCGCTGAAAACAATAATGCTGGAAGCATTTCGCATTTTAGCTTTCAAGCATCTCTCGGGTTACGAACGACTATTTCTGGCTAGTGAATTATGTGCCACTCGACAAAATGTTTCTGCACAACGGTCAAATTCTTCCCGCGAGCTTAGTGACTTAATGAATTACTAAACAAAACAAATCGTCTATCGCGTTGTTTAAAGTGCCAAAGAACACTACCTTTTTATTCTTGCCCTCTTCTGTTGCCTTTCTAAACTGCAAAAAAAACCAAAGGAGACCTTTTTTATAAATTTCGACTCATGGCCCACAGTTCTAGGGTGTTCGTATCTCTTTGCCATGCACTTATATTCATATTCTGCTCCATAGGGAATCTTCCCTTTTCCATCGTCGATTCGTATCGGCTTCCCTGCGATATTTAATCCGAAAAAACGAGTTCGTCCGGTAGGCTTACCTGAAATTGCAAAGATTTTACAACAACACAAAGCTGATATATTGTAGAGGAGGCCGACATATCTCACGAATGACTAACTAAACCTTAAAAAAGCAATAACCAGCTTCCTCGTCGAATTTCAAGTTTTACAAGAGTAAGTACAAATTCAAAATATTGGAATGCGTCATGTCGACTAATCACAATGTGACGACGCATACGGCAGATATGTGACAAAACGTATGTGGTAGGCAGTAAAATGCATAGTGTAAATGTTAAATAATACTCCACTTAAGAACGGTGATCACATTATAAAGACTCCTTTATGAGCAAAAATATCTGTGATCCCTCGAGGGCGGGTTGAAAACGCGCAATATTAAATCCCTATTGCCGAATGCAAAAAAACAAGATTCGCCGCTAAAAAAAAAAGAATTTAGCCATTTCATAAGCAAATCGGATCATAATCCCGCAATTTAGCTGATTACTTCAGAAAGCCGTTTTATCTTTTTTTTCGCTATAAAATATTCTTTTATATTCACTGTTCATTTACTAATTTTGACATAACGTGAACCATAAAAAGAAGCAATGAAATTTCCCACATCGGTTTGTTGACTCAGATGAGAGACGATTCCCAGAGATGTACATATAAGGAGGAAAAGTTCGCGTAAGCATCAAAGAGATTAAAATAGGAAACTTGCCCCACATTCCTAAACCATCCAAAGAAACGTCATGGCGATTAGCGAAACCGCGCAGATCGATTATGAACGTTCCCTCTGCTCGATAATTCTGCGGCACCGAGTCGCAAATCTTCGATGGATCAATGCTTATCTGATGCGTCAAAATATCACAAGCTTCCTGAAGCAAATAGATCGATCTATCTATATTTCTGTTTAAGATATCGTAGCATCTCACCATCTAAAACGATAATCGCAATAACCTCAGTACTTAATCATTTCAAACTGTCGGTCTTAATTGCCAAGTGAAGCAGTGTACTTTGAAGCAGTTCGTTCCCTTCTGCGGGGAAGGCGATCAACTGTGACCTCACCGACTATATGGCGGGCTATGAAGTGCACGCACTCTTTGAGAACGAATCTTCTGCCTTCAAAAATCGACTATACGAAAGCCTCATTGGCGAGCCTTTATTAAGCACGAGTGATCGGCCAAAATCATATGAATGAATGACCGGCTATGATGCAAGCGAATGATCAGCTGTAATGGTGCAACGAATGACCAGCTAGAGGTGCAGAGGACAATATCCAATAACGTGCAAATGCTAACTCAATAATTATTGAACGCATCAAAGATAAATACAACAACTAATCGAAGAAATAAACGACGGTGGATTTATGCACCTGAAAATCGATCGGCTTATCCCAGTACAGTGGCCATTGTTGAAAACTGTGCACCAATTGATTCTGAAACATCGATCCACACTGATAACAATATGTTACAATGAGAAAACACCTAAGAAACATCTTAGAAACTTTTTACCCTTGTTTTTAGACAATAATGAAAGCTATGAGGCCTGGTTCCGATTAACCTGCCGATGAAAAAAATCCAGCAGCATCCATTAATCGGAGAAAAAATCCGACCGAAATTGAACTATTCCTTTATAAGGCAACTGACGAAGTTCAGAGGAACTTTATTAGAAGCGTGATAATTAATCAGCAAATTTTTTTTCGAAATCGTGGTAATATATCATTGCTGGTAAGTCAAGATTTATCAAAAATGAAGTGTTGTCACGTTATGGCTAAATAATAGCAAATTATGTTGAAAAAAAAATGACGCACTACAGATAGCGCGCATGGAAAACAATATGTTTCGCCGGAGACTGGTTGACTTTGGCAAATTATATTAAACAGAAGCAAGATTTTCCGTTGAAATGAATTTCACTTAAGTTTTCCTTCCTGAAAAGAGAAGCAAGAAAGGCTTCAATTCACCCTCTCCTCCGGAATGAGGATCTTTCCGGTGTCGAATCATTTGAGTGCATCTCATCGGAAAAATATTCACCACCAACCATTTCCTTCTCCCTTCTCTCTATCTCTGTTGAAAATGTGAAGTTTGTAGTCGGAACGACGCAACTGCACAAAAATCCGGCAAGTATTTTTATTGGAGTCCGTTCAAGTAGCAAAGCAGCTGCTAACGAGCAAAGGTAACAAAAATCTCCTCACGCGTTCCACCTGTATAACGCCAGTCACCATGGTCACGTCGTCAACCCGTCCTATGGAAGAATCTAACGTTGCATCTTCATCGCCTTCACCCACTACTTCATCGCCACAAACCTTATCGCACTGCAAAAACTTACTAAAACACTTTATAACGCAAAAAATAAAAATAAAATAAAATTCGTCCACGAAGAGGCACCAATTAAAAACTATCGCCTGCTCCCTTTCTCAATAGAAATTCAGAGGCAACTCATTAGTGAGTATTTCAAGCGGAGCTGGCCGGTATCTACTTGACGACTTGCTAACGTTAAGTTTAAAAAAAATAGCAAATGATTACGGATTTTCCTTGGTCATACAAACCCGGATCGACGCGCTCCAGTCTAACACCCGCAAACGGCCTCATGAAAGATCGCCACAAAATGTATATATAGAAGTAAAGCTGTTTTCATCAGTCGAGACTCTTCAATCTGGGGTGCTTCATATCTATATTTTCCCTCTCAAGTAACCAAAAATAATCTCCTCTACATTACTATACCATGCAACACATGTCGTTCACGTCTAGTTCAACTGTAAAAAACTTATTATGAATCTGTTCACTAATCTTTTTGGACCTTCAGCGAAGCTCTAATACTTCGGCAGAATTCTTTGCTGTTCTCAGTGATATTAATTACTTGCTTATGGTGTTCGACCTACCATCACATAGAGGGGATTGCTTACTCCGGCGAACAACCAGCAACTGAATTCATCCACCACGGATCTCATAGCAACAAAATAGTGAAATAAAACAAGCTAAAGCCATAAACCGACAACTGGAATGGGCTGACGATCGTCTTCAAGAACAATGCCATCACCTTCGACGACTTCCTCGACGCGCTCTACAGATATGGCGTTCATTACATCTTTCGATGTCTCTTCACTCGTTATTTCTTCTAACGACAATGTAGCCTTCAAACTAGTCGTCATTACCGATGTAAAATAATGCTATGAATCAGTTAATTAAAACTAGCAGCATATCCATCAGGTATGAAAATGAATTCGGCGTAACATTTACAAGTGGGGATGATACCAAATGAAGGGAAGGAAATGCTCTCGCTACGCACAAGTGAATAGTTCCGAACAAAGTGAGTGGGACTTCGTGCAGTGAGCAGACTTTATGAATTCTTCATATAAACGTGCTCAATAAGTGACGAATGCCATAGATAGTGACTTTGAATTGAAAGCCAGAAAAATCCCCACTTCCGCCAATACACACGTAGTTGGCCGCTCTTTGAATGAGCAAAAAAAAAGAATAAATCGCACAAACCTGTTTCAAGGAACTTTGTCCATAGAGACGAAATAAAGGTGCCATAGACGGTGTAGAGCTATGACCCTCCAAAGTCGCAATATGGAGTTGCGGTGGTGGGTCTGATGGAGCTGCAAACACTGCAATTCAACTGACATCCTCATAAATTCGGCAAACCACTGCACCTCTACATACAATAATCTCCTTCATAAACACCAAGAAAAAGCATTTGCAAGACGAGAATCGCTTACGAGAAGGACAAAGACACATTCAATCCAAAATTTACCTCCCAAATATATATCAATAAAAACGTAACTGCGATCAACGTCGGTAAAGCCAAAACGGTGATTAGAAAAGAACTTTAAAGTGCACAGCTGCATACAATAAATCACTCCCCATATGCTAACCCGGCTTTCTTCAGGACCATCACTATTCGTGAGGAAATTTCTGCTAATTTCTTCATAAATGGATAGCATTTCTTCAAGCAGAATTAAGTGCTATTTAATTACAATAAATAAAATTTCAAATTAAAAGCGATGAAAAAAAAAAAACCGATCAGAGCGAGGTATCTTTTTTTTTTTTTCGATTCTGAGAGGTTTGCCTTGAATTTTTCATCTATATTTCATCGCCCAGACGTTAAAAAGATACATAGGTCCATAAAATTAAAACCTCACATAAATCTGCACATCCCTAGAGCTAGAATGAACTTAAAGCCTCCTTTAAAGCAACAAAAACGGCAATCTAAACGATGGAAAGCGATAAAATGAAAGAAATAAGCATTTACGATAATCTCGATTTTCTCTCTTCACTGCACGCCGCCTTCCCTGTACCACATATAACTGTGGATTACCCCTTAGATTTTCCTCCGTCATCAACACCTTAAATATATAATAAAAAAGCACAACACTGCCTATAAACAACAACGCATTACATCAACTACATCACTTATTAATTAAAAATACCTGCATTAGTCTATATAAACGGATGTCAATGAAGCCCCAATGAAGTTTCACTTACAACGAAAAGGCCAGAAGAGAGAGATGTCCACAAGGATCCATTTAGAAACGAGATTCGAACGTTTAATAATCATGTCGCTGATCCCATTTCTCCTCATTTCAGTTATAAGAAAGGGTCGGTCTTTGCTGCGAAATAACAATAACAATACGTGAAGTTGGTAAATTTGTTAAGTTAACACAAAAGAATGCTCACTAATGTCTTTTCTTCTTCAAAGTTATTGTTTCCCAAATTATGCTACGTTCAAATTTCCGGCTGCCGACTTTTCCGGACTCCATGGCTTTCGCATAACATTTCCTAAGATTTAGATTGATTTCTCAAAATCTACGACATGACAGTTCCTTTCTATCATAGACGTCTCACTCGGACAATGAAAGAAGCTACACAAAACCTTCGCAGGAGCTGTCTTCTTTATATGCGACACCTGCTGCATCGATTGCAAACGACGTACTCCAGGTCGCGGTCTCAATAATCTCCCTGTGGGAGCAATTTCATCGTCGACGACACATGCATACTTCGGAGTCGGTTCACAGTCTGCACCGTCTATCTATAACGTTTGAGTTCCAAGCTCAAATGTATTCAACGGAGCGTAATCGTCATTTCCGTGAGCAAATTGCAGCGGAAAACATGTGAATCCTATTATTATATAATATTAAACATATATCGGAGTGGAAAGAAAGCGATTAATGTTTTGTTGCGGAAATTCTCATATATATAGCCGAGTGGATTAGAAAACTGTAGGCAAACAAATTGAACAAGCGAAGAATGAATACACTAACATTAACTGTCTCTTCGGTGACACAATCTACATCGGCCAATTTGACAACGATACCATCGTTCATCACTGAAAACAGCGAAACGCTTCCAAAGCAATTCGGAACGATGCAAAAACAATGCCACCTAACATCCGCTATATCGCCCTATTCAATAAGTCATCAGAGAAGAATGTGAAATTTCATATGCTACGAAACTGCGCTCGCTGAAAAAAAATTTCTTCATTCTAACACTACTGATGCAACTCTCTCTCTCACTCTCAAGATATATATATGCTTTCTATAAAAAATAGAAGCCGTACATTGTTCTTCTGAGAGTGGAAGAACGATCTCCTCTCGATAAGACTTTCTCTCGAAAAGCTCACAGAATCCACACATCTTAGGATTTTTTATTAAATAATATGGCACAGTTATCGTCGGCTGAGGAAAATTAGTGAACACTTAAAAAGCTCTCTGAAACATAGTGCGCGAAACAAATTTCAACTTCAATTTGAGATTAAGTCGAGTTTTCAGTTAACGCCATAGAATTATTGTAATATGAAGAATGAAACCATGCTTTCATGCATGAAGAGACTTATGCGGCATGATGGCTTTTTCCCAACATCGCAAAAGAAACACTTTAAGAAAGCTTCTTCAACTATCGTAGGGTCACTTAAACGAACATCTTCCCTTGCAGCCATTCCGCCGTTCGAATTCACTCATCCCCCATAAGCTCATATGTTTATCCCCTCCCATACACGTTCGAATAAACTAGATAAAAGAGTAGAAAGTCGTACGAAGTGGTCGTTGCGTTGAAGTTGCTTCGTCATAGATTCTCGCTTCATGTGGTCGGATAACGTCGTCATGTGCATGCACCCCTACGTTGTAACCTCCACCGTTCCTACGTTCATCGCGATCCTCACGTCCAACTTCAGACGCACCACAACGACGCTCAACGCATTCATCGATGCTGCAATTGGCCGCCGAATGATGCTCCACCACGACGAAATCACTCGCTAAGTTCTTCGTTGACATCGCGCTTTTAAAATTGCCGCAGACGTGCCGCGTTTGGCGCATTAATGTTTTGCGCTCCAAAACATACCGCATGCAGCACACTTTTCGAGAAATTTTCGCTTCAAGAGTTACAACACAAACATTTCGTCAATAGTTCAACGATCGTGCAGGTGAGGAGTCGGAAGTGCTTAAGTGCGATCATCTCCACGCATCAAGTTGAAGAAGTCGCTCAAACTTGGGACGGAGACCAACCTCACGCACAATCACCCTTCAAGGTCCGAAGAGATATCCCTGAAAACAAACGTGGTGATATTCGGTGTCAGCACTTCCCCAACTTCCACTACATCAACAAACGTTGCAAGTCGAATGAAAACGCTCTTCAACTCAGAAAAGAGAAAACACTGTCACTGACTCGTCTTACCAAAGATAATGTGTAACGAACGCGATTAATATACTGCTTGATGGACTAGGCAGACCAGATGGTTATTTGAATGACCATTTAGCCGAGTGAATGACATCTTCATCCGATCATAGTTCAATGTTTTGATGAGATTAAATGGCATTCGTGCATAACGAAGCATAACAGGACAATACGGAGCTCATAGAGTGCCTCGTTCTTGTAACTGTTTCCTAAATGAGAAACTTTCTGAAGAGGAGCTCCTAGGCGATATAATCTGTCGAATTGAGGACACCGCACCTGAAAAGTGTTGATAGACTTAATTCCCTTGGGAATATTCAGCCAAACTTACTTAGCCTACTCCAATTACTGCAATAAAATTGGTTAATTGCTTCATGAAAAAAGGAAAACCAGAGAGAGCGAGCTCAAAGCATAACAACTATGGAGGTGGCGCGAAAGCAATTTACCAATTTTATTAACTAAAATTTGGCGTATACAAGTGAAGCGGCCGAATAGTTTAGCTGATCGAGTCCTGCTGACTTTGTTGGATACCACGCAACTATCCCAGGCTCAATTTGGGGTTGCGGTTATTTTGCTCAGCACCTCGATCTTTCGGAATGTTCATGGCGATTGAGATCAAAGTTCAAGCCAGTTAGATCTGGATTCTAGGCTAGTTTCTCTTATCGAATTTCAGGGTATAGGAGCAACGTGTGCACTCTAAAGGTGGAAATTCAACAAAAGAGATAATCGAATGCAGTGGATTCTTATTAATTACCACTATTAAATAGACACGAACGCAATATATTTTACAAAGAAACGAAGATTTTATTGCGCAGGAATTTTCTCCCTTGCAATTATGTCGCTATATTCTTTCAAGGGATTCAGTCCATAGCCAACATCGATAATGTGCGTGATCAACGATACATTTCAACAGTAGCCGCATTATATCGATTGGAGTTTCAGAACTATTTTCAGCGTAGTGATCATGGGTTAAGATCATTCAGATCGAAGTCGAACTTCTTTAACGAGTTCTGCAGTGCTCATTCAACTCTCGACAGCAGTATCGATTTATTGAGGGGAATGCTCGCAATAACTTTTGGTGTTGTTTCATGCACCTCATAAAACTATCGTTTAGACGATGGGCAGTTTTTGTTGCAAATCCTTCCGTAATTTTTTGTTCCAGAAAAAAGAAAACAAAGTGAAGTCAGCGGGTTCCACTTCCTTTCCAAACGATCAATTCCATCTGAGACATATCGCTTAACTGACGCTTACAAAAACTTCCAGTATGAAGATTCACCTAAAATCGACTCTTTTTTACTCTCATTGCGGCTTATACTTGAAAGTAAATATCACACTATATGAAGGTGAATATTTTAAACTTAGGGCAACATTATACGCTTCACTTTGTTGTTAAGTTTTATAGTGGAGCATTTATGCGGTTTACTTATCGCAAAATAGGCCGAATTCCTTTCATTCTCTTTTGATTTTGTTCTCAGTTAATGATTGAGTTTTTCGTTAGTTCAGCTTTCGGATCGTTCGAAATTTCACTGCTTATAGAGGCGCCACAGTTTTCTCTAATTTTAAAGGCGATGATATATGCTGAACTATTTGGGTGGGCATCTTCTCGTATAATTATCTGTTAACGGCTTAAAATGATGGACAGGAGAAGGGGGTGGAACCATTTTGAAAGACGTTCTGTAATGTTGTAAGTCCATTTTGCATACTTGAATTGTATGTGGTGGAAGAATTTGTAGCCTACCCTACCATGCCATCGTGCTGCACCACCCATACCATAGCCATTCGCTCGCTCGCTGCAAATTCTGCATTATTTCATCGCAAAGGCACTGAAACAGATCTCCACGAGTGAGGAAGATTAATATTTGAATTTCGTTCTTGAAATTATTTCCGGATTGAGATAAGCGTTTTACAAATGACTGGAAAGAGAGCTTTGCTGGAAATCGTTAGAAGTGGCTGATTTGAAGGTATTTTCGTGACAACGCTTTTAGGGAGCTTTTTCCCACAATTAACTGCAAAATGCTGTGATAGGAGGAATTTTAGATATCTACTAAATGAAGAGTTGGATCTTTATTTCGTTTGACTTCCCAATCGGTGCGAAAATAGGCGAATTTTTAAAGCGAATGCAAGATAAATATAGATTTTCCTGTGATCTTCTCTTCAGCTTATTTGATTTGATGGCACACTGATGAGAATAGAAAAGGAAAATAATTTCTTCAAATCTCCTCCGCTCCACTTCCCGGAATCCTGATTCTGAGGCCATCCAGAAGTCTTAAGTGATGACATTTTCGAGTGTAAAATTTATCAGTTCCATAACCTGGCACTCAGCAGAGTTCGCTCTTACAGCCACCGCATGACAAGTTGCTTATTTTCTACCACAATATACACTCTAAAATATTTCATCACAATACATTGAGCGATGGTGGTCAAATGGCAGAGTGGGGAGGTGCATGGTTGCGAGTGCAGTAGGTGTTTGCCTCTTAGTGCTCTGTGCAAGTAAGTTTTTCTGCATAAATCACCATGGAAATAGTAAAAAAAGAATTCAGTAAATGAAGATCGCTGTAATGTTGTTATTTTGAGGAACGATTCGCTTCTTTTTGAAATTATTGTAAGCCAATGGAAACGCCGCGTTACTCTTAGATGACCCCACTTATGAAGTCGGTTGCGTATTGAATTGTGCAGTTTTGGGTATCGTGATTTATCATTAATTTTTATTCTGTCCACTTGGTGAACAGTTTACTTCGAAGTTTCTGAGTAGACAATTGTTTTCCTCGAATTTATTGTAGATCTTCGGATACTGCGCAGATTCTTTCCTAGAAGAGCAAAGAAAACGCAGTGGTTCTTGACATTTCTTCGTGCTTACTTTTCATATGCTACAATAAATAAATAAGAAAATGAGCTCAGCTTATAGTAACGAGCAACAAAATTGAACTGTCTTGTCAAAGTATGGACTGCATTCTGGCAATATAATTCACCACCGATCCCTCCCTTGTTTACTTTTTAAGTAGCGATTGCTATAGGTAATCATTCCTCACCTATGGTAATGGAATTCGACGAGAAATTTTGCCGGTTGTTCGTTAATGAGGTATTCATAGCGATGCTCTGAGTTCTTTAGATAAATGAGATGTCTGAAGGCATCAACGGCGATGGTACTCCGAAGCCAAGAACAGCAAAAATACTGTGATATGATCCTAACATTAGCATATCAACAGTCTTTGCCGTTATCGGATAGGGAGCTCATCTTGACAGCGAAGAGACGGAGTGATGAAGGCTTTCTGCTTTATGCGAATTTCAGCAAACTTTAAATGGAGTCGTCAAACGCAACTGTGCACAACGATTTGTATGTGTGCTTAGCATGCCGCCATTCCTCATGTGAGTTCATCTTATAAAGTGATTTGCTAAATGCGTTACAATGGGTTCACCTTATTGTTTCGTTTAGCAACACGCGACCACCAACTTTATTACAAACTCGTTGATCTATGAATATACTGAAAGGATTGCACAACGGGACGTTAATATGCTCGGAAGTTATATTCATCGAAATTTAATCGATATTTTCATTGAGAAAATCATTTCGCTCTTCCCAAAGAAAATACAAAACAAAGTGACATATCAGCACTTTTTTCCATGCGATTTATCCAGAAATTATCTTCTTCTTCTTCTTACAAAACTCTAAAAAACCCAATTCTGCACAAAATATCTGAGTAATGGTGAAGTAGGTTTACGTGCTAACGTTGAAGTATATATTCGAAAGCTGAAACAACCAACTAGCACTATAAACGTAACTCGGTGAATACGAAAAGATGTTGAGCGTGCAGAGTCCCGAGAAATATCGGCATTTGTGGGCAAATGAATCATCTATTAAACTGCGTTAATTCTGTTGTTTAGAATAGGATACCTATGGGTCACGGGGTATACGTTAAATAAGTGAGAGGCAAATATAAGGCGGCGTAAATTTATTGGACGCTCCTTGTAGCTTACGTCGCGTTTCCTTTCGGATGCCATTCTTTAGGTAGATGCAGATCTGAAAATGTCGATGACGACGAGAGGGAGGAGAACGAGAACGAATGACATAAATGAGCAGCTGAGTCCTTCACATCGCACAACACAACTTCATACATTCAAAGATTCTGAAGCGTTGAGTGTAATTTCAGCCTTTACACTTCAATGTTGAGCTGAAGCAGCGTGGTTTATTCGCAGAAACGGTTAGCGCTTCAGTTAGGCGAATACTAAGACAGTAATGTGATATGGGCAGCTCCGCGTGCTAGCACTGAAGGCTGATTCTAGAAAAGTGAGGAAAACAACTATAGAAGAGATGTTTCAAAAAAAAACGTATCGTAGTAACGAATCATCTCTACTTCATGATTCACTGTTATTTATTGGTCACAGATTAACGGCCGAATAACTTTTTATTCGATATAAAAGTCCGGACAGATACAAATGGCCACATCTTTCAGGTTCTCTGTCGAACGTTGGCCGTTGAGCAAGTGAATGTTCAGAAAGTGAATCTGCAAATACGCGATCGTCCCGCTCTAGGCGGATATCGGACACTGCGAAGAGCTGTTGGCAAAAAAGGTCGGTCATTGTGCACGTTTATATATATGCATATATATATATATATATATATATATATATATATATATATATATATATATATAGTATATATAAACTAGCTAAGCGGAGAGCTCACGTAGCCGAATAACCAAATGCACGTGAAGGTGTGCAAAGAGTTCCACATTCTGGCTTTTTCGCAACGCAACGTCATCGAGACGAACGAGCTTAGTAATGCTCACATAGTCAATAAACTCCGTATATGATGGGTTTTCAAGCAACTGATGGTTTCACCAACGCATTTTTATACTGCCGAATTTCATATTTGCATTTTCGGCTATAGACAAAGATACTGACGCCTTCAATGATCACATCATCATTATTTACACATAGTGACAACGCTTTCGGCCGGTGCATATGTGAAAATTCTCGAATGTAAACTTTAGTGGCAATATGAGCATCTCTAGGCCAAATCTAGCTGTGAAAACAGGAAATCCTATTATTGTCCGATCCTAAAAAATCATTAAATCAGATATCTTCATTTCCAGAATTGCTAATTGTGGAATTTCATAGCGGTCTAAATATTCCATAGTTTGGGATAATCTTTAAAAAAAGTCAAATACTCCCATATTATTAATGCTTTCTATTTGAATTTCACGAGATTTGTTGAAATCCTACAATCCACAAGGACTACGTGTAGACGTTCTATTTAATCTCTGAATGAAATAGAACTACGGGCGCCAGAGGGAAATGTTTTTGAAATTACTACGAAACCTTTCAGAGCTTTGCACCTAAATTCCTTCTACTCGGTTGAGTGGATGAAATTTATTCAGAGAATTTTTGCAACTCGGCTTCATAACATTCATTGTATAGAGATTAGAAATATGCCATCTCAAATCACACTAAGATTAGCGACCAAAAATTTATTTTTGCTGAGAGTTTCACTGCAATAACGGCTGAGAAATGTTCGATGAACTGGTGTGGACTTTGTGAAAACGACGTAAACATACCACCTCGAGCTTCAAATGAGGTGCACTGTGAAGCCTAACCACGTTAACTATTTATTCTGTTCTGAGCTGAAAACGACACGAATCTTCGACATTATGTAAACGCAGTAGTCATCAGGTAATCCCTCTGTAACGGAGATTGTAACAATGAGCTGCGATACCCAATGTGGTCTAGTGAAGTGGTGAGTAGGAAGGGGGAAACGAGGAGGTTGTACATTTCGGATATAGTGACAGATGAAGCGGGCACATAGATATTTCTAAATCGAACAAAACTGCCCACCAAGAAATATCATTTAGAGAGGTGATTTGTGAAGTGGTTCAAGAAAACAATCACTCCATCTCGTGAACTTAATTCTGTTGGTAGCAAAAAATAGTAACTATGTAAAAATTGAAGTGACTACAATTTCGAAGGGAAATAATTTCGCAAAAAAAATGTACAAAAACGTTTTGAAGGCAATAAATTTAAACGTATAGACAACGAAATATTATATGCATAGGTAGAAAGTGTAAAAAATAGAGAGAGATATTAGGAAAGATGGTCTCAAAACCCATAATTTCGATAGTGGATTTAATCGATAACAGGAAGTTTAGTGAGGAAAATTTCCCAATAAATGACTTCTAAGCGATAAGCAGCAGTGAATATGACAGTTGGAATGCCGTGCAATCGATCGGTCGTTCATCGTTTCATACGAGAGCAGCACTTAACATCGTTTCATATAGAAAATAATAGCAAAACGTAGCTGGACGATAGGAGGGGCATTGAACTAAGTAGATCGAATAATCAAATGACGCATAGGATGGTACAATGATTGGCAGCCATTCCAGCCATGAATTTCATGATTTCTGTGCACAAAATCTGATGGAAAAATTTGAAAAAAGTAGCCGACATATTGAAGCACATCAAGAATGCTGAATCTGTTGTCCGTAACTGCATTAATAGGTTGTGATGGTTAGACTCAAAAGCACTTCAGAAGAGGTATATAGATGAATGCCGATTAAAGCAAAGTGACGTATCGACGTCAAGCGTGCAACGTCCAAGCGACAACTCAGAAAACACACACACTCAAAGCACATTACTTGTAGTCGTTACTCAATTTGTGAATGAAATTCGTCACCTTGACATCAGTCTAACTTGAATGATGGGACACAGACCAATCTGGTGTAGGATCTTGACGGATCAATTAATGATAAACTCTCGGCGATATGAACGAGTGAAGATTGTAACAAACGATCCTTTGGTGTGAAATGGTGATGATACGAACATATAACGATTAAAGAAAGCATACTAGAGGTAGATGACTTCAGTGCTGACGTAGACTCAGAAAAAGAGGAATTTTGAGCACGATTCTGCATTTATGACGTCATTGTGCTCGAGTCGGGGCAAAAAAAGCCACTAAAAACTGCTCGGAAACGATGATGACGCAAATATCTTGCGTACGCATCACAGACTATAAACGTGCAACGAAGCCTACGAAAAGCTGGACACAGTTGCTATGAATATTTCACAGCACAACAAATAACCGCCGATATAGCGGGTTCAGCCGAGTGCCGCGTAAGTCTTCTCAGGAATAATGGTCAGCGGATCAGAAGCACCGATGGCGAATTTTGAGTGGATGCCGAAGCTCATGTTGAAGAGTGGTGTGACCAGTGTAACGGGCAGTTGTTGGCAGTCCGCGAATTGCTCACGTTTAGGCTTCAATGTCGTCATCAGGACAATATACATCGAAAGCTACGTCAGACTTGAATAAATCACCTCAAGCGTGACCCCGTGATAGAATTAAAGTGAAAACCTTAGCAGTGAATCAGTTATTAAAGGACGTTTGACGTTAAAGTGGTCGTACTTTGCTGATCCTTCACTATGATCCCTCGATCATTTACCATACTGGGATTAAAGGTACTTTCACGCCTAAGATGTTTTTTCGAAGGAAAATCAAAATAGATTTTTTGTGAAAAAAAGGCGATTAGAACATACAGTCAATCCCTTGTTCCCTGAAAAGTCACTCCAGTAAAGTGAAGTGCTGCAGGGCGTATTAACTGCTTTCGGTTTCTCAACCTAAAAGGGAATGTTGCTCGACTTTATTGTAATTAAGTGGAAAAAAGTGGAGAATATACGTTGCTGAATGATGAGATGATTGTCGTTGACTGGCGAAATGTTGCTGAGAGCGAAGCAATGCGATCGGGCATACGAGAGCGGCGGGTCGTGATTGAAGCTATGATAGCGAGCCAAGACAGAGCCGAACAAGCGTCGAGGGCGGATCGTTGTTGTTGGGTGCAGCAAGTCGCTACTACATGCATATATGCGGTACCTCACTTTACGGCATTTCAATGCGCCCAAAATGAGCGCTTAACGTTACGTCTAATCCAGTGGCAGAATTATTCATATTTGAATTCACGACTCGAGAAGTCTCTGTCAGCTCACCCCTTATATTTAAATGTTCATAGATTCAGTTAAGAACGCAAAATTAAGCATATAAGCATAAGAAAAAAATGTTTTTCGCTTTTCTATAAAAGCGCTTTCAAATTTCCTTCGAGCAGAACAACTTATGCCGCAATAAAACATGGGATGCTTTAACAAACTTTATTTCGACACTTAAATGCTTGTGCACCAAAAGTGATTTGCTAAATGGTAAAGATGGATAACGCATTACCTAAATGATGCACTTCTCATAGTGTTATTCTTCAAACGCGGTTAATAAATTGTTCCCTCTCCCTTCGAAAAATGATATTCAAACCTCCTTCTTTTGCACATTGACTCAATTTTCATTCTCTGAAATAATTCTTTGTTAGTTTACTGGAACGTACGTTTGCTGCACAATTACAAGTATAACTTTTAGGTATTTAAGAATCTTCAATAACTGACACTCCCAACTAAACGATCAAGGCCGCCCTCAAAATCCTGTGGTGAGTAAGAAAGAATACGGCAACGATCGATGAATCCGTTCACTAACTAATCCGTATCGTATACCGCAAAGGAAGTATCTCAGACGTTTTGGATGACGATTTCCTTGAGACTACTTTTCACTACACTTCTCGTCGTTTACATGCAGTATAGGCGAGAAAAATACAACGAATACGAGAGAAAAGATTTCAATTCACGAATATCACAAAAGCTTAAAGAAACCAACCCACAAATGATTATCGCATCTGTCGTTTACAAGTACTCGACTATCAATTTCTGATATGGTTAATAAATCATCTAGCATATTAATCGCCAACTTAATCATTGATGAGCGTTTCAATCGTCTGAGGCAAACATATGCGGAAAAATCGCGTTGTCGACTCGGCGTTGTTGTTGTTTTGATGGGTACTGGATGCGATCGTTGGAGCGAGACGAGTAAGAGGCTGCGAGAGCGGAAGAAACGAAGTTAATGTGCGCCTCCAATGGGTCGATTGCCAGCAGACTGCGTGGGGGGTCCAGTCGAGAAGAGAGCGTCTGAACCGCTTTCGCCGTTGTTGTTGCACGTATATCAGGATGTTTTCTTGAGGCACATTGAAATTAGCGTCGCTTTATAAGTGGTCCTTAAATTATTTAATTAGCCACAAATTTAGCTATATACCCTAAACAAGCTGGGTTATACGATGGGAGGGTGATTGTTGATATCGCCTTTAAAAGTCGTGGATTGTGAAGATGAAAGAGAGAGAGGAAGAAACTGTTATCGCACAACTGTTATTAATTAAGCACTAAACAGCGGCAGCGTGATACTCTCTTAGCTTTCACATCCGGATCTACATTAAAGCACACGGATGTCTAAATGAAGTTCTGAAGTAACGCAATAGAGCTTCATACCCCTTCAAAGTATTTTAATAAAAGAACGATGTGAAATTTATGTTTTTCTCAGAATTGATGCCAGATACCTTAGAGACCGCGCAATAGGTTCAGTTTCTGAAAGGATTTTTTAGTACCATTGGATAATGTAAAATGCGAGGAGAAATTAGTATATTTTATAAATGCGTATATTTTCACATTCAACTGCGTTAAGTGCTGTGGAAAGTAAAATTTGACTTGATGATAAAGTTTAGCACCATAAAAGTCCATTAACTCTCTCTTCTATTAATAACTACAAATAAATGCAAAAAGTAAAGGTAATGTATGGCTTCATAAGATAATGAGGCATACCCCTTTCTCCACACGAAAGTGGATAAGTCCATTTGAACAAAAGCTACGTAGCTCAAAATAAGCAGGTGACCTTTGAAGTTGAAATTAGCCACTCAACTAGTAACAGATGCATAGCAAAAGAGCTGTAACCCTGAATAAATTTCAAAGGTTGAATTTTTTTAAACAACTTGAGAGGACCATCTCCGAATTAAATTTTGTCTTCTTTTTCAAACTGAAGCTTCATCAATCCATACAATAAAACGTAATAGCCGATCCTTATAGAGGCTCACGTTGATGTACACCAATGGAGGGGTCATGTTCATTCAATAGAAAGCGCAAGTGAGAGTTGCGAAGTCTTATAAATAGGCTACTGCAAATGAGTGCATCGAAAGTGACATGGCAACAAGTTCCTTCGCATACTTGAATTGAAATCGGCGAAACGCAAAAGCGTGTTTGTTTCCTCGACATAACGCCAGAAGTTTTTTTCCTCTCTTGGAATTCGTCCAGTTTGTACCTGTCCTTCAAATATTTTCTTCGGCGCCCATTGCTGCTTAAGAATACTGCGATATCGCTTCAATAAATTGAACTAAATTTGGAGGTCATATGTCGTCGATAAAATTCACCGATTACCTATCGTCTTATCATAAATCAACAGATCAACTCGAAAGATGTTCTCAGCTGGAACCACTTATATGCTATGCTTAGAGGACGAAATGGGAAACAATTAATGTCTGTGTGATACTATAACTCTTAAGAAGAGGAGAGAATGCCGCACAACTTTAGGTCTTTCAACGCATCAAATCTTCTATTATCTCCACTTCCTCATTGGGAGTTACTTATTGGTGAAGCGCTACGTCCAAGGATAAGCGTTGACTATTACAATTTGCATCGCGTTCTTTTGATCAAAAATGAGAGACTTGTGTCGATAGATGAGCCATCAATGGGACTGTTGAAGTGCATAAGTGCTTGAGGGAGAACGCAGCACCACTCACAACGGAGCGATCGAGCATGCAATTGCTGGCTGAGCTATAACAAGACTTTTGCAGTAGTGATGGTGCTTTGCTCAACTGAAGTCTACTCGTCGGCATTCTGTGCAGATTTTTTGTGCCGAGGGTACAAAAGACCATTTTGCTTAACGTACATTTTTGCTGATTACGCTCTCGTTCATGGTTAGATGTCTGTTGCTTTGTTTCAGGCAATGACGATGTATAGGATTTAGCAACCGAATATATTGATGTTACAGTGATTAATAGTGGAATTTCGATGTGAGTTGCGGAAATTGATTTTACCAGAATATAAAAACTCCATATTCGAAATGGCGTCCTCATTCGGTTACGAAACCTTGATTATAGGTTATCATCAATTACGGACTATGCATGGTGCAATGGAATTGTAGTTGAAAATCTCGAGTAAGACGAGAGCGGTTACATTTACGAACTTGAGGACTTAAATTTGGGTGCCTATTGGAAATAGATTTATTGTTGGATGTCTTGTTGATATCACTCATGTCCTTATCGCGTTTAAATCAAACAGGCACTCAAAAAAGAGGGATGATTTGATGATCGGGTCTATCGGCAGCTCGTAGAGCAGGAGATAGTGTAGGTTCGATCTCTTTGTTCGTTTGGTTATATCACTTGATTTACTTTTCTTTCATGCCCGCAGTACTGGCTAATTGTTTCTTGGCATTACTTTATAAGGGTTACTCTTCAAACTTCTTTAAGAAGCTTCTTGTAGTAATTATGCAAGCAGCATTTGCTTAAAATGCTTCAATTTTTGCGTAGTGTGCGAGTTCATCGCATGAGACGGTGCGAGAAGACGGAACAATGGTACTTTCAATAACCAGTTTTCACTTTTTTTCTAAATATCTTTTGATGGTTCTTTGCACCTTGACTTCTTCTAGGGCTTCCTACCACACAACTCACCGTTGCGCTATGCCATCTGTGACCTTGATGGTTCACATGAAATCATCTGCGCACGATGGTATAGATCTTTCTCTTAAAATCCCACCTACCGTCCTTCCATCCACCTCGTTTAAAGCTCGTTGAGAAACCCTTTTTTTCGGATTTGAATGATTTATAACTTCTTTGGCTTTTTATTATCCTAATGTAAAGTTGCGTTAAATGTTCAGAATTTCTAGCTTTTTTTTTCTAAAGTCTTCCCCAATATTGTCTCTAACTGACCAAGACTTTGGGAAAAAGCTAAAAGACCTTAATATTACCTAGCAGACATCTTCAAAGAGGAGTGGTGCATTTATCATAGCAGTTTTTCGCATAGATTTGGCTGTTAGAGAGGATTTTCATGCCGCATAAAGCGTTAAAGTTCTCGGAGAGGAGAAGCAGTTGACTCATTTACGTATCTTTCAATCATACGATAGTTCTAACGGTGCGTATGAAAAAAAGAAGTGGTGAACGAAAGCCTTGAGGGTTATAGTTCGCGATGTTGTAATATAGATTTTAACATAGCGTCTTTCCTCAATATGAATGTTTCATCCTCTAAGTAACAATACTTATTCATTTATTTGCATTTCTTGGGATATTCCCTGAATGCGGAAGGGATTTTGCATGTGAAGTACTTAAATTTATTTTATTTGTTGGTTTCAAAAATAAGTTCCACACTAAATGACCGCCTAGCTCTATAATTCCTTCAATTTACTACGTAATTGAAGCATATGTATTCGAGTCGAACGGAAAAAACGAAACGTTGCGCTCACTGTCGCTGAACAAACAGTTACACGCATTCCTTGAGAATGTCAGCTCATGTCGGAAAGGGACAAGAGGGGCGGCATTTTTCGACTTGTGCGATTAGATACCCAAATATTGGCGCAGTACTTTGATATAGTCCCCAAGTCCTCTAAACGTTGTTATACGTCATCTTCCCAGGCACGTTTTTTGTTGTCAGCAGTTAAGTATCGGTGTGCTTTCGCTCGTAGAGGCTGTTTGGCATATGAAATTTTATAGGCTTTGAGTTGTGTGTAAAAGAAAGAAAGCATTGTGCGATTCTCCGTACGGCGTTGCGCTACTTTCGACATCATAAAACGACCATTTCACAGGTTCCATCCGATTTATTGTCAGTTTTTCGACGTCCCAAGTGAACTCGATTCATTTATTAGTTTTGCATTTTTTTAGAATTCCATTGGACAAACGAAAATTACGTAAAATTAAAGTGCTATTTTAAAAGGCAAAAGTGTTACTGGAATTAATCTCAATATGTGGTAACGTGTGTTCATGTTTGGGATGTTTCGAGTTCTCAAATGCAAATCATGGCAAGTGCTATGGCCTCCGGATTCCCACTTGTCTTTTAAATAGGTGCTGATTTCAAGGTCTGCAGATTCCAGGATGTCGTTTTCCTTCAGGACGTATCTTTCCACAGGTACACTTGGAAAAATTCTCTGAAAGTGTGGGCGCGGGTTTCAGTTCTGACTTCATTGGAAATAATCTGTATGTGCGTGAGAGGCACACAGCGTGAAGTTGTGCAAAGGAGCGAAGGTGACGTTGACGCATCCTCAAAATGTTTCGTTGAATGTAGAAGGTTGTCCTCTAAGAGTGCGGTGAAGCCTTTTAGACGGGCTCGTTTTGTGCGTGTGCCTCCCCCTCGCCTGTTTCCGGTTTTGTGCGTCGTCGTTGTTGCAGTATTCGCACAACACACACATATCGGTCGGCGCTCACCATTTCTTCGTTCTGATTCGTCGTTCCCTACTTTCAGTGCACAACGTCGATGATGTGTTTCTTTGATAAGGCGAGACTCTGAGTGCCAAACATTGCCTTCTTCTCTTCTTTCTTCGCTGTTTTTAAAAAATGCGCAAGTCAGTTGTCAAATTTCAGAAGAATTTTTTCCAAATCTCGAAATGATGGAGTGATTTATGAGATAGAACGGTGAGCCGCATAAACTAATAAAGTTTTCATTAAGCACGTTGTTGAAAACATGTTTTATACGATTTCAATTTGATGATATCGCATGGCGCAAAGGAGGATTTCTTGTCACCGCTCTACATGGTCAATGATATTTGATAAAATTATTGGCACTCATAGCAGAATATGTTTTCTTCAGCTTGAGGTTGTTCATCAGAATCTCTGTTCAGTCTCGAGTTTATCAGCATAACGCTCAGCAACGAATTCCTCTGCCGATCTTTGCCCAACATCGCCGCCGCAGGTGTGTTTGTTTTTCAGTGGGAAGTTTGGCGTTACGTCTATACATCCACTGCTTCTTTAAAAGAAGGTCACCGAATGAACAGCGAAAAGAAAATCAAAGTAAACATTTTATGCGATGTGGTTAGGCTTGTTGCTCGTACATATTTCAGTGTTCCGATGCCATCACCCACATAATTGTTATATCCGTCCTTGAACTATACGTTGATTAAGTGAAATACGGTGACCTGGGTATGTTATCTTTTACAGCAACCATATGTGCTGTTGTTGCTGTTTCCTTAAGTAGATTGGTTGCGCACGTTTTGAAATACTTTTAGAATTAGTTACCATTATTATCATTACTGATAGTTATAAATAGCAAGTTTAGTTGTGATATACCAGTAACGCCTCGACAGATAGCTGCGGCAATTTTTAAGTGAAGGTCGAGGTGCTCTTGTAACTGAATTTTGGTAAATAGGAAAGAATACGTTTGCGGTGAACATTTCAATAAGTCATAAAAATATTTCTGCAGTGTGCGTAACTGCTGCCGTTACGCCTTTCAATGCGAATTTCGACTTTTACTCACTTTATACAGTTACACAAAAAGTAGCGTTCCGAGTGTAACGTTAATGTCATTAGGCTGTCGTAAGTGCGAACTGAAGCACGCAATGTATGTATGTAAACTTCGACGTGCCTTCACAACTATATGCCCTTTTTTCCGACTTCATCAATGGTGCCTCAGAGATTTTCCTGAAATCGAGAGGAGACGAGCAAGAGGGGGAAGGGATGGTGCACAGTGCTCTGAAATTTCTAAGCTTATGATGTGAAGGGGTCGCTTACGTCTCATTAAAGCGACCGCTCTAGCTTTCGTATTCCTTGAATAGCGTTTTTATTGGGAAGTAAGATCTTCCCAACCATTCAAAGCAAACGAGGACGAAACAGCACTCCAGATTTTGAAATCAGCCAAGAGCTGCCTTGGTGCGAAATCACCGCAAAGGTAAAATTTGAGGTAGTTCCTAAGAAAAAGTGCATCCCACCTTTTCTCCAAAAAGTGGGGACAAATAAGATCGTAGGTTGATCGATTCGGTGTGCACTTCTCATGGTTCATCAATAGACTTGCCATATTTTTTAGTGGAAGCTTAAGATGACTCGTTTGTGGTATCATCAAGACTCAGACTAGGAGTGGTTCATTTGCTTCCTTATGAAGCTTGTACTTACATATTCCGCAGCTGCAAGTTTAATAAGCGTTTGCATTTGCTCCTAGAATGCAGTGCGTATTGAGGTCTAGAAGCAAGAAATACCATTTGTACTGCAATCATGAAAGCCTCACTTTGTGTGCAGGGGCTGTTTGCTCGTTCGTGGTCGTTTGGAAATTAACCATTCCTTATCAGTGAAATGTGAAGTGCGGTGTTTGTGGCACTTTATTTACAAGGATCCGAGCAATGGTCTTGCCGTATGCTGAGTCAGGGACACTGAATATGATGGAACTGGTCGGGTGCTACACTAAGGAGTTACAGCAACCGGAATGTCTCACTACAGCGCGCTCATCTTACGCATTTAATTTTCTCATTTGAAAGTCGTTGAAGCGGATGTTGGCAAACTTGGATTATCACCAACTTTTATCAGTTTTCCTTAACTCTCATCCCGTGCCGTTCAAATAGCTCTTTATTTTCTCGGACAATACATATAGGCTCAATTTTTGCGCTGACAGTTCTCGCTGAAATTAATGTTCTCTGGCCGACAGGTAGGCGATATTTAGGATCGGGGTCGACGTGATGCGAAATGTCGAGACTTACAAGCGAATTAAACCTAGAGAATTAAAAGCTTACAATTGTGAATGCCTTGCTCCGTCGATCACCGCATGATAAATCCTTGCTCTATGTTTATTGAGTTCATTTCAGTTATCATTTCGGCTGCTTGACGGATCTTTCATGAGGATATTTTCTTCCAGGTCATAAAATTTCCAAGCACTTTCTTCATGATAATGATTCGTTTATCTACATATTAGTGCACTTAATTCTATAAAGAAGTAGCAATATGTTGCTGTTTGAAACCATTATCACTGCATGGATGGTCCCGCGACACAAATAACGTTTTCAGTGGTAACGCAATTCAGTGGTGGTAAAAAAGTAACTCTTTTAGTTGAAAGAAACTCGGTATTTGAATGGATGAAATATCTTATAAATGTGTTAATTCTCGTTTATTGATTTTCGTTTCTTGTCACTTCAATGATATCATACATAATGCTAGTAGTTTCACCTAATATATATCTATATTTCTTACACTATGCTTTATTTGTGTGGAGAAGGAAATCGTCTATAGCAAAAATTTGAGAAATTTTATGCTCCTCAATTTTTTATAGTTAGATGTAAATTTGAAATTTCTCTTTGTAGGACTTGAGAATAGGCGTATATAATTCTAAATATTGCGTTATTTCATTTAGTCATTTTATGCTTTAAGAAACAAATAATGTGCATAATTCTCTGCACCTTTTGAATAGCATAGATTCGTTCATTTGAAAGTAATTTTCATTTACTGTTTTGTTTTAAAGTTTTTCGAGAGTAATTTTAGTCAGATCGGAGTGAATTTCTTGAGTGCTAATGAACGAACTGCATTTTTCGGGGAAGGATTTTTCCGGGAAGATATCCGAGCAAGGATTTTTATCCGTGAAATTTATATAGACGTTTGAAGAAATTGATGGCAGTGGTGTATCACTTTAGGCGTATTACCTATGATGTTTATATTTTTAAGTCTCCGTTTCCTTTAAATATATAGGCGAGAAATTTTTGAATACATTATGCAAATAGATGATCCGTCGGAAGCGTTTAAATAAGCTTCAATAGTCGGCGTAAATGACAGCCGATGCTGTTTACAGTGAACAGCTACGTATCGTCAGCATATCGGCGCCAATTGAACTTACAAGTTTCATCGAACGTGCAATGTAATTCCTGGATTCCTTCCACCTTCACTTGCTTCCAGACGACTCTTTAGGTGGTATCGGTGAGTATTTTGGGTAAGTGAACAGAAGTTAAATAACTCAAATCCGCCTGCCATCTGTGCGCGTTTTTATTTTGTAAGCTGTAGTCTTTTTAAGGCGAATCACGGCTAAACGTTATTTGGAATCCAAAAATAACAATTTGTAAAGGAAATTTCTACTGTTTCGGCGACCGCGTTTCATTTGCACTCTAAGGGATGAGTCCGAGCGCCAGGGACGCACATTTTCTACTCAATTCTTTAAGACGAGCAATACCAAATTGCCTATATTTGCATCATATTCACGTGATCTCGATGGTTGATATAATTAATATATATTGTCGATAGGCATATTTAATATCGATTGAACTCAGTCTAAACCTATGCACTTATTCACAGGAGATCTGATTCGAGAAGGTAATCGTAACAACTGAAGGAGTTCAGTGCTGATGCTACTCGAAGAGATCCTCCAAATCGTCAGTCAGCGAGAAATTCAGCATCATTGCGATACTATTCCTATCAGTATATACAGGTAAAATTTTGTAATTTCAGATTGGCAATTCACCTTAAATGCTCAATATGCATTCATGTCGTCGGAAAATGCAACATTATTACATAAATGATTGGGCAGTGGACGCTGTTTTGATTATACTTATGGTCGCGGTATGTTCAATAAGCTGGCAAAGATGGCGTTAACACGACGACAACCACCGCAGTTTAGACGGCAAATGGACGTTTGGCTCGTGCGCAACAACCGCTTATTGGTGAGTCAAAAATCGGCGTTTTGTTCCCTTCACATCATTGCTGTGTATGTGTATCTCCATTTCTATGAACGAATATAGCTTGGAGGCGTAGCAGTAATCACCGATTATGGCAGATGTGGCAGCTTACTCGTATGCGCATATAATTTTCTTTCGATGATTTTGGGAGAGTTTCGATTGTGTGTGTCGGAATATATCGTTTATCAGTTTATCTATCTAGTAGTTCCAATCAGTAAGTCATCGAAACAAAAACTTCGATAAAAGTCGAAACTTTATTTGCAGAGACTGAAAAAGCGAATATTTTTACTTAGCAAAAAGCTTTTACCTATGAAGGTCGCAAATTGCTGACAAACACTTTTGAGGTGAAAGTTCCCAGTTTTCTTGCATGATAAATATAGCCATCATTATTTGAGAGATGGTCATCGATTCGGCGACGAAACCCAATCGATAAAATGGATTTCTGAAATTTCAATCGAATTTCAGCGTCCCATCTATTGGTATAATGAGTATGAGAAACTTTTTCGGTGCTTCCTCCTTTGTTTTTCATTTCTTCTTTTCTTTTTTTCCAAATAAGCACATTACTAAGCAGAAAATTTAAGTATGAGGTGCGCTTCATTACCTCTCTTATGATTTCGACAGAGCTCTTCAACCATCTACCGTTATAGAAGTTGCGATAACATGCGACAGATGTTCGAGATCACGTCAGGTTTTGATTAAAAGCCATTGCAGTCGGAGAAAGTGGAATTTCCGGGGTCGCCAGAAATGCAGCAAGCATAAAAAATAAGTGTCCAATTTTGTGTAGCGAGTAAAACCAGGAAACCCCACCTCCCTTCTCCCCATTTTTTGAGGATGAAGTTTTGAGGGCAATGTAATGGCAGTTGATATATACGTTTACTTTCATAACTTAAGCTCTCGCCATGAAATGATCTCTTCTAGAACAAAAAACACTTAATTGTGCGTTTTGTCGCAAACCTTTATTTGGAAGAGCTCTTCGTGGAGCTCTAAAAGGCGGTATAGTTATGCAGATATATGCTTGCATATCTACCTGCTTAGTAGTTCTGTTTTCAGTTGCAACGAGGTGGGTTCCAACCGGGAAAATATGATGGAATCCAATAATGAGCATAAGCAACGATAATCGGGTTCCCAGTTTGATACTATCCCCTAAAGTATGCAATATTAACTTGAAAAAAAAAAAAACAAGTCTCGCAGTGATAGTTAACTTTAAGACCTTTCTGTAGTGTAAAGTGGACGATGCATTTTGATTCGAAACATCGTTCAGGAAGCACTCCTAAAAATCTTGAAATCGGTTTCATCTGCATATTGCTGACTTTTATTCAAAAGGATATTCTGGTCACATTTACCTACTGCATTTTCCGCCATTTCTTCTCGCTATCAAAATGTTCGTTGATTTACCCAAAACAGGAGGCCAGATGAGTTTTCAGTTACCGTCCGCCCGGGGTTGTAGGGGACGAAATGGCAAACGAGTATAGGCACAGGAAGAGGGAAGGAGATGCGGAAAGCAAAACGAAGCAAAGAAATAGTACAAATTTATCGGATGTGGAGAGAGCTCGCAAATTAAGGTTGAATGTTGAAAGGCGTAATTTATTTCTTTGGATCTCTCTGAATTTTTCATTCTGCATTGATAGTTTTTGATGACGCTGTTGCATCCCAATTTCACTCTACTTCCTTTATTTTTAAACTTCCACATGTCAAATTCGCACGTTTCGTGTGGAATTTTATTCAAGATGCCTCTGCGGAATATGAAACGGTTTGACTATCTTGGCAGTAATATAGCCATGTAAGGTGGGAACTTATTTCAAGCAGTTTTTACGAGGTGATTTTCATCTGACGAAACGTGACGTTGAGTGTTGCACACATAGAACGCAGCGATGGTACAGCATGACACGGCGGGTATCGACGCTGAGGATAGCATTAGCAGCAGCAAAAGATCGCTAGAAAGAAGCAGCACGCATTTTTTTGTATTCCTTCACTTGGACGCCTCTTGTGTTGTTGTTGTTGTTGTTTTTTTCCTCGCAGAGAACAAATCTATTTTGCTAGCATGCCTCTAGGATTGGCATTCTTTCGTATAGTATGCAAATGAGCAGGAAACGTTTACCACAACAATGGACGCAGCTGAAGTTTGTTAAAGTAATTGAAATTGGCACTGAAATTGGCATTGATATTCAACAAGAATTGCAAACAGTACTTTATTGGCCGCTTTTTATCAGTGGCAGAAATAGTACACATAGAAAAGTGTTTCTCATTCCCTTCCTCTTACATATTATACAAACTGTGTGTGTGTTTGGCCCTTTGCAGCTAGAAGTAGTTAGTTATTCTTCTTAGCGCATTTGATGGTCGGCCGTCTTGATCACTGAAGAAGTTAACTGAGTACCTTATTTCTCTGCTGAATTGCACTCACAAAAACGAGCATTCAAAACAAATGTAAATGAAGAAATAAAACGAACGAGTTAAAAGCGAAATAGATGATAGAAGAAAAGAAGAAATGAGAGCGAAGAGCGGAAATTAATGCAAAAAGATGCTCTATCTGCGATGAACAAACTGAACACAAATATTTCTCTTCTTTCATCCTTCAATTTCAGCGATTTGTGAAGATAAACATTATCATTTTATTCATACGAATATTAATTTAATCAAAAATTTTAATTAACATTACAATTATTCCATCAACTTAATTGGGCGTATGAATTTATTTCAGTCAGTATCGCAGATGTGAAGTGCAGTGAGAGGAAATAATCAGTAGATGGAAGATACGTTCAGCTAAGCTAGTGCGATGAGGTGATTGTACCGGGTTTTTGCTCTTTTGCTTATGAGTGATGCTGTTTTGCGTCGATCAAGCTTATTGTTCGAATACCAAACAATTAATTCCTCATCATTTTCTTTTTGAAACCATTATTGATGAAAGGAAAATAGGATGCTTCAAAATGTGTGGAAAGTGCTAGCTAGCTTCATCTCCGTTCTCCCTCCCCACTATGGTTTGCAGCTTTAGTTGATTTCTTCAGAACATATCCGGCGACTCTCTTTTCGTGGTTTCTGTTAAACAACTGCCTATATGTGGCGCCAGAAATGTTGATATAATAGAGCAACACCACTGAGTCATAGTTATAGCTGAACGAGACGGTGAATGGCGACTGACCGGAAGACGTTGTCACTGGGCGGCGTAAATGTTGGCCGTTGTCAACCGCGTTCGCTTATATCATTCAGTTGTTTTTTCGTTTTTTTTTTCTCTCGCACAGGAAATGTCTATCTTTTTTATCACCACCGCTAGTCGGTGAAATATATAGGATTGCATTCCTCATAGAAAGAACAACGTTAACATTTTGCCGAATAATTTTAAGTGGAAATTTTCGCTGAGAATTGCCCTTCGGTGGAAAGATCCGAGCCTGCAGCAACCGAAGATCGACTTGATTGCTCTCGACATACCTAAACGCATTTAGAAAAGAAGATGTGGCCTATATGAGAAATTGATTTACTTCTGTTTCTTGAGCTCACTTCAAGAAACTCCACCCACCCGAATTGCTTATTGCTAGGTAGCAGATTGTTATCACTAACTTATATGTTATTCGATGAAGGAGAATGGTCGTTGCAAAATCGTTTGAAATTCGAATTTTTTATGCGTAGATTTTCGTTAGAGAACATTGGACAAGTTTTTGCACTCGGCCAAAAAAGCCTTTGCACAAGAGGGAGGGGGAGTGCGAATAGGATTTTATGATCAACGCTCTGACTGTTAGGGCACATCGACTGGTGATGGCTTCAGGGGAGCCACTTTTGAATGACCGCCCTCTGTGTCTTTGCCGACGATGCATTTCCATATGAGATGATTCACTACCGTACTAAGAGGATGCCAAAGATGTTTGTACGTCAGATCGAAGGACCATATGCACTTGTTTCCACATAACGTATTTTTGCGCGCACAGCACATTTCTCTCTCCTATATTGAGACAGTTTTTTTCCAACGGTAGTTTATCTGAATGCGCATGTTTGTTTGTTGGGTTGTTTGTATTCGGCGCGCTGGATTCGATGCTCGAATGTGTCGAGTGATGAGTGCAAATTAAAGCCGTCCGAAAGCGACGTTAAAGACATTTTTTGATATTCATTGAGCTGTTTGTCGCCTTAGTAGTTTAGCTGTGAAATGCGGCCTTCATGATGAAAATCGTACTTGAAAGATATTTTCTTCGTCGCTTCGTTCAAAATGCATTCAATAACATCCCAACTATCGCTCTATGTCAATGAATTTCGGTGTTCGCCTTTGAAAACAACACAGCCTTCTAGCTTAACAAATGCTTTTACATGCCTCCTAATCGTTTCGACTAGCTCAACTACGATAGGTTTTCAATGTGCTTTTTATCCATAACGAGTAGAAATAAGGAGATGAGGAGAGAAGAAGAAAAACTAGAGCACCTTGAATGCAGCTTGTAAAAGAACTTAAGCTGTTAGTGAGCGAACCAAGTATATGAACTCCTAAACCAGTGCACAAAATGAAGCATGTTAAGGTTACGTCGGAGTGGGGGAGCCGAAAACGGTGGTAGTTGGCTATACTCTGGTTCTCGAAACACGGTTCCCTCCATTCCCTGCGGTTCCGCCAAATGGGTACCACTTTATCGTTCATTGTCAAACATGCCTGCGCTAGTTGTAGCTTCAACCTACTTATTTTTACAGCGTTTAGTTTACATGAGGACAAAACAGAAAAGCACAGCCAGTTTGGGGCATGCTTCGAGGTCACGTTCACTGTACTATTTCAGTTCAGTTCTCTTTGCTCATTGAAATACAGAGATTACACTAGTACGGCTATGGCTAGTGCATAAACATCCTGACTCGCGTACACCTCAGTATTTTGTTAAGTATGATGGGTATTGTAGTATGCTATAAATCTCGGATGTACTAGAAATCGAAAGTTTTCTCATTTTTGGACACAGTGTCCAGAAAAGTGCGGAGTCAAGTATTAATACATCTCATAGTAATCTGATAGTTCTAAGTGATTTTTTTCCTGATATTTGTGGATTGTTGATTGTCCTCGAAATTCCAAGACAAATATAACGATGTTCTGATGCTTACAGCACGCAAAAACTGGACTACTTGAGTTTCGCAAAATCAGAGAAGGGCCGAAAACTCGAAAAAAAAAGCTATTCCCATAACTTCCGGCAGGAAACCCAAGTTTTCCTTCATACTGCGTCCCCCACTCTCTTCCCCGTCATCATAATTGCACGTCAACATTTAATATAGCCTCAGTGAGGCGCTAATTTTTTTTTCGACTTTCGTGGGTACACTGCGGTGAGGAAATTTTCTAATTGAAGCTTTGAATTTTGGCGCCAATGTGATAGATCTCAGTGTTGGAGTGCGCACAGTTGAGTGGCGCCCCATCGGAACCGTTTTGGAATGGTGGAATTGGTAAGGGTGCGCAAACGGTCGGCCCGATCGGTTGAGGCGTTCGCGGTTGCATCGGTGAGTTAGCGATCTTGGCATATGCCGAAGATGTGATGGGCCGTGATCGTTTGCGTGGCTTGTTGTTGCTGGCTTGGCGGGCTATATGACGCGCGGCCGTTGTTTCTTCACCGATCGCATGCGCAATTCAACCTCCCTTCTTTCAAATCACGCGATGCACCCTTATACTCGCTTACCCAACCGGCCGATTGTTGTAGCTGTGGGGTCGTGTTTTATGTATATTAGATTTTTCACTCACAGCTTGTGAAATGATGCCTTTGGTTTAGACATTTGCGCCTTCAGTAGTTAGAAAAATATAAAGTAGATTCTAATTGTATAAATAATTGCTCGATTGCATGCTTTTCACCGTGCCAACCAATTAATTAATTTAATTTTTGAGGCCTTCTTGTCCAATTAAGTTGTGATTAGGCATGATATCAGTCGGAAGTCATCGGAGAGATGTTGTATAGTTCAAGTAAATGATATCAGAAATAACGCTGCTTTTCTTTCGAAAGGCTAATATATAGAACACATAGATGATTCACGTCGATTGCCTCATCGTTTCATCGATTTGCACGATTTTTCATCGATTTCCAGAATGACACGCAATCTTAGGAACACTTCTAGACTCACCGCTGCGCTGATCTCACAGCTTCCTACTTCCAAAGAACTTGAGCTTCTTCCAGATTCAGATATTTCCACCGATCTATTCTATTCAACTTAGTCACTGCAAAAATGCTGCTTGAACGAGACTGAGTGAGCCGTGATGTTTCGTTGATGGCCTCTAGCTTAAAAGATTGGCGCTACTAGGAAGCAGAAGTTGGCATTTCTGCGGTAACACATTTTCTTACGTGGGAACCGGTAGTTGTCCCCGTAAGGTTGAAATGTTAAAAGTGTGCTTCATTCTACAGTGTTGATTGCTCCTGCAAAGCAGTTATAAGATGTCGCTTAACTTCGAGGTCGAAACCCACAGCTGGCCTTAGTTTTTTTTTGAAATGGTCCATGTGGAACGCACAGAACTCGGTCACAGAAATTCTTGGTACGCTTATTGCGCAACAGTGCGTATGCACCCCCTTTGCTGGAGGCAAACATACTGAGGCTACTTTTGGTGTGAAGTCGTTGCAAAGCATCCTTCAAATGTCACCATACTAATCATGTTCCGCTTTCCCTTTCATCTCTACTTTCCCAGAACCTCTTATTTTAAGAAGCAGTTCCTGCATAATTTTGCTGTTTAAAAAATAAACTAGCTTGAACTTGAATGAAAGAACATTTTCTTCAATGATCCAAGTTGACTTCCAAATATTGAACTAAAATTTCTTGATTTATGGTTCAGTTGAAAGTATTCTATTTTTCAGATTAAAACTTCATTTCCTTTCTATCGAGGTACCGTTTTTCGCAAAATATATCATTTTTTCTGAGGCTTCAGTGGAACTGTTGCCGTAATATTAATTTTGACCTGGATTTGCCTGAAAATCGAAATCATTCGTTGATAATTTTTACTGCTTTAAAAAATCTATTTCGAAGTAGAGATATGTTCGGCTTTTATAAATTTTCCTCAGAAAATGTGTTCGATGAATTGTAATATTTAGAAGTCGCTAAATTTCGTGGAAACATGGCAGTAACGGTTTGTTGTCCAGAATTACGCCAGGGTATTTTGCAGTTTATTGAAATCCCAAGTATGGATCCGATTGATTTTATAATTTTCTTGCATGACACTAACATGCGTTATGTATGAGATCAGTATTATAACGGGCAGCGGCAGAATATCACAGTTATATTCTTGTTTTGCACAAGAAGTTGATCGTGATTCCTCACTCATTGAGGTAAATATTTCGACGTGTATTTCGAGCATTTTTGCAAACGGCGCTAAGGCATTCTGCCCTGGGAGTTTTTCCCATCGAGATATCTCTCGCAAGGATTCACTGATCTCTATGGGAATGTTATTCCGCATGTTTGATTGATTGAAGTTACTTAGGGATACCCTAAAGGCACAAGGGAAATGTTGTTGAGGATTGTTATGTACTCCTCGGAGGGATAAAGAGTAAGCGGTACATTCACTTTTGTTACAGAAAAGAATTGCATCAGCTCACAACAAACAGATCTTCGATTCGGTTGCGTGCAGAACTACTCTTGCATGAGGACCAAGTATGGGTCCAGGTTTCTTATGCACTTTTTCGTGGCATTTGAATTGGTCAGTAAGCTTCGTAGCCAAGTGAGTGGATGTATTTCAATATACAGCGTCAAAAAAAATCTGGATCTCTGCGTGCAAGTTTTTGTAGCTATGCTAAGAAAAATAAATCCTATCCAGATATATTTCTCCGCAGTTCGTTATGTGCATTTCCTCGCACATTTCCCATTCAACCGGGATCCAGCCAAGGTCCTTAAGGATGTCCATTTTCTGTGTGTGTGTGTGTTCTTCTTGTCTACCTTTTCTTGTATTGACCATTGTAAAACTTGCCAAAACTATGGATACGTAAGAGCTCAAGCTGTGGATGAATTTGAGGCATTAATCTAGTAATGAAGGCAACAATGTGCTGAGCAATACCTTCCGCCTGGTGACTATTCTGGAGTAGAAGGAGAGGTATTGGTGGCTGATGCTCCTAGGCACCGATTTACTCAGTACTTCCTAGCTGTTGACCTCGGTATATGCGTAAACGAGCGTTCACATTCAGCTGGCTCCGACACTGTTATTTACTCGTCCTCAAAGCTTCCCCTCTGCTTTGAAGCGTGCACATCACAATAAAAGTGAGCAGATCGATTCAGACGTTTCTCGCCCTTCAGATTCCATGTCTGTGTGGCGTGGATATTATAGAATTCGTGGTTTCGGATGTAAAAACTAGTGGTTTCAATGTCGGTCAGAGCGTGAGGTCTGTTCGGTGGCCATTAGAAAACATTGCTCCGTGCAGCGTTTTGAAATCAGAAGTTAATGAATAAGACGATAACGTTGGAAATCTTTTTGTTGGGTCCGACTCCAACTTATAACAGTCATGTTGACGTGTCAGTGAGTGTTTCCTACTACTGCTTTCTCATTCGTTGATACTTACAATGTAATTGTTTCGTGTAGCTTTTTCGTGCATAGAGATATTTGTCTGTCCATTGCATATTTAGTCGTTCTTTGCACTCATAAATTCGATTTAACGAATTGGCGTCCATCAGAATACTTCAAGTTTTGCTTGAAGTGTCTTCAGCTGGAATAACCTTTTAATTTTCAAAAACTGAATTTTTTTCTGTGAGAGCGAAAATCTGCAGTTTGGCAAAGGTACACCGATTTTACATATTCGAATGTTTTCTGCTGCAGTCTTTTATTTTCTCTTTCCTTCCGCTTTGGACGAATCAGCATGTGCTAACCTGCTCGTGTTTCGATGAATTCGCTTGCATATCTTGGTATTTTCACGCTCGTTCTAGAGGATTTGTTTACGTGTAACGTTTTCTTATGCGCCTTTGCCCGCGCTTTTTATGGCAGCACCGGTAAACAACCTGGAGGGTCATCGCCTCTTGCCTTATTGCATCATTCGACGTGCCGATGGTCGGTCTGCTGATGGGGTCGTGCTCCTGTTGTTGTCAGTCAGAGTCAAGGTCGCGCACGGGTCCAGTGTGAACTTATTGGGCGCCCTACTTGGCTGCATCAATCCGTCCATTCACTTGCTGGTATCTGCACATCCTTTTTCACCGGGCTGCTGGAAATTCTTGGAGCTTTTGTCTAGCTAGTTGCTGTGCTTTCAATGAGGCCGATCGTGAGTGTTTGCGACGGTTAGCGTCTGGTATCGGTGCTCACCGGGTGAACATTCATTATCGACCCATTGGCTTTGCTAGCTAATAGCTTAAAATTTTGGACTTCTAGTACGCAACCACGTATTTCGTGATCAAGGTTATCACCTTGCCCATTGAGGTGTACTCTTCCATGTATATATCAGTTACTGGATGCTAAGAATAGATTTCAGTTTATCAGACAAGCTTCAGTTTATTTCGTGTATACAGCACATCTTCAAGAGTTTGGTTGCCGGATATCTTTAAACCAAGATGCTCAACTGTTTGTACAAATTTTTTCGTCGGATTTTTCTAAGCAGAACGATTGCTTTCAACGATTCTCCCTTCGTAACAGTTTGAACATAGCCGGAGTCGGACCCGGCGATAGTAAGTGCTGCGATATGCTGCAAGAACACAAACACATATCACAGTCTACTTGCTGTCTCCGGTTCGTTGACTGACTCGACGAAGAAAATACTCGCATGTGAATGCCCTCAGCCGGGAACCTCTACGTATCGAAGACGCCCAGACGTGAAACTGGATGTCTCTCGCGGTCATACAGTATACAGAGATCTATGACTAGAGACACATTCAGCTTGGCGGCTGGACGACAAGCCTCACAAATCGATGCGTTGTTTCCTCACTTATTTAGGTAACGAAATTTTCGTAGTTATACGGTTATCTGGTTGTGTCTTTGCGCTCACAACCACTATCCTTAACTTTCACATGGGCACTTAGCAGTTTTTCGATGATGATTGTTTATTTATGCATTTCTTCCAAATGCAAATCGTTCGCGAAGTGTTAACTGATCTTTTCATTTGCAGATATCATCAAGCTGGTAGTATAGGAGCTGCGTGTCGCTTCAACCGAGCGGGTCTAGTTGTGTTCCAAAGCCGATAGTGAAAGTGATACTTTGGGATAATCACACCTGCTCAGGCGGAAAATCGCTTAGTGCAGTGTTTATTGTATCGTGATTTTAGGCGATTTCTGCATGTGATTTGCGTTGTGGAGACCGTCGTGCTATTCTTCATTTATTGTTCTCTTGTCGGTATAGTGCGGCTGTCGACTAATAGCACTGAACGAACAGAATTTCAATGAAATTAATTTCGAGTTCGGTAAAACGATGTGGACGGTGAAAATCTTAAGTGGCTCCGACTCTGTGATAAATGTAACAGATGCAGCAATGTAAAGTTTTCCACGGGGGTTCAAGGTAAACTCCTTTGAGGTAACGTTTCCGATTTGCTGGCATCTAACGCCATACTAGATTTCACTAACTGGGGTATGATCACATGAAGCTCCAGGTTTCTCATATCTCAATCAAATTGCATTTCATATCAGAAAACTAATTGAGCGAATACATGGTCAAGTACAGATCAGTTCATTTGATAACTTCCATTAAAGTAATCTATTTATTTGTTTTTTTAAGCAGATGTGGTTAAGGCAGCTCGGACATTTCACAGTGCCGCTTCACTCCCACCCCTCTCCTGTTCCTTGAATTATGCTCTAGAATTTTGTGTACAAGGAAACATGACAGTTATCCTTTCGGGAGGGAGTGAGCTCTTCCACGCTAAAATCAGTTTGAATCGTTCTAGGCCCAAAGATGGCCAAATGCCCTCAACTCATTATATGTTTTAATCTTGTACTCAGATGCGAAGAGTTTGTTGTACTTGCTACGGATGAGTTGTTTACCGTTTTGCAGTGTCATTTTCTCTAGCCCAGAGTAACTTGTTTCGTTTGGAATATGTAATTCTATTTGTTTAGCGTTTTTGGCATTGCTGTCTCATGCCGTGTAATTTATCAGTAATGTTCGACCGCACGAACTTCAAAGGATGTGCTCGAGATACAGTGTCCAACAGTTGGTGCAGTAACGAACAGGCTTTGAATATGACGCTCTGGTTTATCTACTTGGTGACGCGATGAAGTGCTCCAAGAGCATGAGTGGATACATATGCGTGGCAGTAGTCGCCGATTATCATGAAGAACGCTCGTCTGCTTAAAGATTGAAGATAGAGCCAACAGTCGCGTCTTCTGTTTTTCGGGCGTCCGCGCTCACAGCTTCCACGTCTCGTTCGCCATTCCCGTACGAAAGAAATGAACCGAATGATGTTGTATGTTATATTTTTTTATCGTGTGTTACATTGTCTTCAGTTGTTTCTTTATTTGTATTACCATGTTTGTATATAAGTCAATAGTTTTCACGTATCAAAAGATTTGTTCATTTATTTTCCTTTAGAGGCTATCAAATTGCAGAATGAGTGGGAAAGCTCCGCTTCTGTTGCGTTTTATCACTCAAACACAATGTATCTGTGCTAAACAGAGCCACCTTCCTGCAGAGGTGATAAAATAAAACACATTCAGTTGGATAGTGAGAGGCTATGAGGGGACCGAAAACGAAAGCTATAAATGGGATAAGACATTCCATGTAACGACCTGTGGTAACGAATGTTTTTAAACTTATTCACAGCAATGGGATAATTATGGCATGTGTTATGGTGGTCTCTGTATGCGAGAGACAAACAAACCTTTGCGGATAATCGTGTGAGTGATCACGCGCATCGTTTGGTGATGCAGATCCGCCCAAAGGTGCGTTTGCGGCGATTCTTGCACTTGCCTCCCAATTTTTCGTCAGAGTACTTCCACCGTAATGGTTGTTGTTACTGAAGCCTCAAGGAATATTTTAAAAGGCATGTTGGTAGGTCAGTCTTCGAAGTGATGATATGGCAAGTGAATACCAAACAAATATGCAAATTTACAATTGGAATTCACAAGAAAGGGTGAAGGAACGGCTCTTGTCAACTTTAGATGTAAGCGTGAAGGAATGAATTGTTTCGCAGAGATGCTTCATTTAAAAACACGGGTATTGGTTCCATGTTCTAATTCATTTGGGCTACCAGTTATGCGGTTTCAGTGAATCAAGTTCCTTGAAGAAAAGCATCTGAAGTGACGTTAACAACAGAAAATTCGCATTCGGATGGATAGTTGAAGAAAACGCTAGCGTCAGGTGGTCCGATCGTCATGTTCGCAAACCACAGTTCGGTGCGGAAAAGGAACGATGTCCCTGTGCGAGGAAAAAATGTTTCCAAGCCATATGTCGCACCTAAAATCATGCGTTGTTTGGCCTTCCATTCCGAAGTTTTGCGCTAAAGACTGAATTTCGACTTTGGCTAAAATCTCAGGTCAGAGCTATGCTAATACAGTCCACAAAATAATGCAGCATCTCCAAATTCAAGATCATCTGGATTTCCTCGATCCGTAAGTCTTTAGAATACTACGCAGTATTACACGGTGGTGATAGCTGCATTTCTTGAGGCTCCTTAGAAGAGCAAATCATAAGATTTACTTTTAGAAAAGAAACGATTAACAAAAATGTCATATGAGTTTCTCGACTTACCACTGTTTGGATTCATATAGGCAAACATAACAACCGGATTTAGACCGTGCATGAGAATGTTGGTAGCCGGTACTCCACTGTAAACGATCACTGGTTGATATTTACCATCGATGAGAACACTTTCTCTGCGGAGGCTTTTGTGCAGATTGTCAACACCAAAATTTTTAATGTAACTGTCGTATGTCACTCCATAGTTTTTGGTGCAATTCTGAAAGTGCTATATGTTGATACTTCAAAAATGGCATGTCTTTTGCTTTTCTATGGTGATACGTCATACGCGTCGAGTAGCGCCCAGTATCGATCTGAAGTAGTGAACATGATGACCATGGTAACACATACCCAAAGATTGGAAGGTGTTTCGCATTACATATTGTTCAGGCAAACATATCTACGAACAAGAGTACACGCATATGTTCGGATAACGATGACAAATATAGTTTGGCAGGTTACTTTTTAGGTCACAAACCATTGATTACTTTTTAGTAGAGAATATAATGGGGATTTTCAGTTCATACAAAACTGCGTTTAAAATGCCCTTATCAGAGGAATACTGACGAAGTAAAAATTAACCTTTAAATTTCACAAGCACTGTAGCACCGAATAGATACGAAATTGCTCACTTCTGTTTGCTATAAGTTGGCAGAATTTGAGCAACAATGGTGCTGATTTATTGCCCTCAGGTTGGTTTATTTATTCGCAAACTTAATGATACTTGTTTCATTTCATTAAGAATTTTTGGCGAAAAGTTCTGCAGCACGAATCTACCTATTGAAAACACATCGTCATTTCACTCAATTGGTGATATCGCTTTTTGGCACTTCTCGTAGATTTTCGATTGCGCTGATTATAGGAAAGTAAGCTTCAACAAAATAATTAGACTTCTGTTTCTCATGACTGCTGTCGTTGAAAGATTGTCGAAATTGAAATAATGAGTCAAAAACTATGAAATGCCTCAATTATCTGATAGCATTTCGATTAGCTTTTATATTCACCTAGAAGCAGGTTTTATCGCGACGTTGCAGGTATTCATTAATCTTTGTAACTGACATATTTTGCTGAGCGAACGGTAAACGTTGGATGTACGAAATCGGTATATATCCAATCGTCTGGTGACAAGCCAAGTCTGAGATAGAGACGTTGATGGGTATCGTCTTGCATCCATGATGCCCCGATGGTTGTGACCTGTGTCGATTATTTCAGGAGGCAGAAGAATCTGTCGAGTGGCTCAATTAATCATTTTATCATTCCTAATTCATCATTTTTTCCTAGCTTTGTTAACTGGTGCTGTAAACGCCGACTATTGAAGCATATAAAGGAACGCTTCGTAATCGATGTTCGCACTCACTGTATACGACAAAATTTAATTCACAAGTCTGCATTACTTGTTTAAATGTAGATGTGATAATGTCGACATAAATGTATTTGACGACATCGCACTGAGAAAGCTGAAATAACTATCTAACTGAGAGCTCCTTTTAGTAGTGTTATCTCATACAGGCGTCAACTCCAGCCTCGGATTTTGGATCATTCCTACACTGAAAACTTCACTTGCAATTTTGCCCACTTCCAAGTGTCCTCTGCCACAGATGGAACGCTCACCCCCTCTTCCCTCATTGCCATTCTTCTATTCGCAGAAGATCATATTCGTTACAAGAATGCTAACATCTCTTTTGACGACTTCTCCATCGCTGGTAACATTGACTATTGTTTCGATTATATATAAACCCTTGTCGCATATTTGATTTACGCGAATATTGAAATAGTCGACTGTGGTCACATTCGTATCCTCTGCATTTGCGTTTCTTTCGGCTGAAATACTCTAAACACTCTAAGCACTGTAATCCTAGACAATAAAGTGTGAAAGGAATTTGGTTAATGGTTAAGGGGAAAATCAGCACATTTTGAATTTCACTCCAAATCGGCCATTGTTGTTGTTTGCTGCAAATTCCAAAAGTACGTAGCACACATTCTATGAAGAATAGTCACAGTTTCCACTACCAAGAAATTAGAATAAACCTTGTTTTGCAAAGGATCTAGGGGACACACTGCTAAACTTTACAATTTTTTGCCCTCATCTATGCGTAGGAAGGTAAGTGGAAAGCAGGTGTGGAACTGCCATGTGAGGCGATCATTGTCCTTATATGAATGTTCTTTTTGTTACTTTAGTAGCAATGCTTGTACGCTTCACTGAGCTGTAGCAGTCCCTAAACAGGTCGCTGCAGTCCAGCAGTCGAAATGGTTACTTTGAGAGGCCAAACTAGATGTGAGCAACTAGTTTTGCGCACTTTTGATTTGGATAACGTGTTTTGCGTCACAAATGACCACCGCATCCAGCACAAGTTAACCGAAAATCGCTTACAACTGTAGACGGAGTAAACGACCGCACCAACGCCCACACCGAGAAAAATAATCGCCAACAGTAACCTTAGCATAATCGACCTGAGCTGTAAAAGATTTTTTTGCCGCAACAAATGAACTCATTCCCGCTTTTAATAAGCGACTAATTGAAACATATATTTAGCAAGACTTCGAAACGTTTTTAAGCTCAGCATCTATTCAAATAAAAATTTCACACTTAATAACTGATTCCGTCAAAGTGCAACAAAGCTCTCATAGAAGTGGTCAGTCTTAAGTAAAACACTTCTTTGTTATAATGGCATACCTGCCCATAAGGGTTTGAAATCGAAATCAGTGTCACATCGTCGTCGAGTATTTCCGTTGGCTTTTTGTTGCTGTAATTTGCTGCTTTAAATGAATTTGGACTTTTTTCGATTCATGGTGATAAAGTAACCTCGTTTGATAACGAATAAGGATGTCATCTCGATAAGAATCACATGCCCCTATTTGTTGCTTTTAAAGTAACCGCTCTACTGCGTGAGATACTCCGGCGACATTTTTTGGTCATTATTTCTTGCTCAGGTCTCAACAACCGATAGCACCGCAGCTGACACGATATGATGACCAAAAGGGTAGCTCAATGAACAGTCGCGGGCGCAAGTGCTTGTAATCTCTTTCAACCATCAAAGCGCTTCGCGTGGCAACTGTATGCTGCGGTTTAAAATCGCAGTCTAAAGTAGCTTTGTCTTTTCAGACCGATATGTATAGTAATATAAACCAATATTACAGAAATAATTAAGTGTAAACGTGTTCGGAGGTAGTTTAACTACGGCCCCAAATTTCGAGGATACTAAAATTTTGGCAATAAGTTGGAAATTTTTGTTAAGTTAAACAAAATGTGAATCGCCATTCTATGAAATACATTTCTGCGAAATTATGTACAGTTTCAAAACATTTTTTAATACAAAAGTGGAAGAAACGTTTCCATCGCCATCTGTATAATTTCAAGGAATACAAATGTTAAAATTGCTTAAAACTCTACATATTGGAACTTTAAACTAGGATATTTTTATAACTTACAATTATTTCGGTATTTTGAACCATTGTAGTATGTTGGAAATTTGAATAACTCTTTCAGAAAGATGAATCAGGATCTCTGAGGCACTGGAGAACTACTACTATTAGCTCTGTGCTCAGCCAACCCATTTTTCGCTCATTGCTTTAACCCAGGCGCACAAATTGCTCAACACCTTATGCGCAGTTTTATACTAGTAGCATCACGGCAAAAACCAGTAAATTTGCAAAGAATCTGTCGCTAGTGCATATGAAGACGTTGCAACGAATAGCTGATGAACATTACTTACCTTTCGGTGAGTTCGCTCTCGTCCGAAGTCGACATCACTACAATAAACAAACACCGCACAAGTTCCCGCTGAGTGACACCAATGACTGCCAGTCCTTAAAGCGACACATGGGTCGGCAAGTAAACAGAGCTGATAAGCAACTCACCTTTAACTGTCTAGCATTTTGATGGGCCAGCAACCGATCGTTCGATTCGCTGATTATTTAGAAGGAGGTGTTTGTCTAATGAAGCCGATGAAATGGAAAAGTTGTTGGCTTGATCATTAATCATACACTTCTTATCAGTCAGATTTGAATTTAGAAGCAAGCAACTAACAGCGTTATGCAACTCATTCAGCTGTTCTTCTATTGTGCTGAACTTATCGATTTTGTAGCGCACTGTGTTTTTATTTTTTACCACCAAAGCTCAAAGTTTGCTGTCACAAGAAGAAAACTGAAACGTTTCTCGAGTTCGGCATTTCTTTGAGGTGATATTTTCGATCCGTCTTAGAAGTTTAAACGTTACGGTGGATGTTAACCGCCTTCACGTTTGTAGCGGGCAAATTCGCATCTCTGTCAACATATTACGATAATCTGTGCTTATACACATGCACATTTCTGTCCAGTTGGTATTTTTAAATTCAAAACTAGTATGGAGAGAGGAATTTTTTTGATGAGTGTAATTGAGCGTAATTCTAGGATATTGGCTTTTACCGTCTTCGATATCGTTATCAGTCCTGAAATGCGTTTGAAACGCTTAAGCATATCAAAACATCTGCTCTTAATGTATATGTTTTGGGTCACAGAACCTTTTATTTTGGTTTATTTCACGCCGATATTGAATCTTTTCAAGGACAAATACATCATTCTGTTTATTTTATCTTCCGCTGATAATTTATCTACATCAGTTAGTCGAGTGGACATAGTACAAAAGCAGCATAATTGGGGTTCATTGAGTTTACAATGGGTAAAAAAATTCCAGTTTTTTTTCTAGGAAGCTTCATAAGTCATTCGTATAAAGTGGAGAATATTCGACGAAAATTCGAAGACGGTTAAGATTCATTTAATCAATTTAGTGAACGGAACGAATTAATTTTGAGGTGTTTCTTTAACATGAATAATCGAAATAGAAATAGAACTATTAAAGAAACGATAAAATGTTGCAGCGCTCAGATTTCTTTCTATTTGCAACAGTAAGCGTAGGACAAACTCGTAACGTTCTATAGTATGGGTGACGAAAGCTATGAAGTTCATATTCGGGAAGGAAGTAATGAAAGTGGTATTTTCAGAGGTGCTCCACTGATTTCCTATGCGTAGCGATAGTTTATTGTGGGTTTACTTCTGACAGCTTGCTCAATACATTATATCGGAGTACTTGCTCTGTTGCCTGTTAATCGAATAAAATAAGATTATAAGATGATTTTGCACCCATCCATGAGCGATTTGAATCCCTGTCTCGTTTTTATTGCATCGTTTTCGTCGCATTGGACACCTCTTTTGTTTGGATAAAGGCCTGCAGTAGCAAGAACATTCGGACGCCTTCACGAAATAGGATCATAGAAGTGTGCTGTGACCGATAACAGTGCATACAGCGTGCACTAAAGCGTTCAGCTTCATAAGCAGGTCGTCGGAAAAGTGTCGAGAATGAATGACGAATGCAGACTGTAAAGTGTTAACGAATATGAATTCTCACACAGTGAATCCAAAAGGCCTTCTCTATCATGTTGCTGTTAAGCAATTTAAGCTCAAGCTTTTTGTTCGACATTATAAGTGTTAACCGCGAATTCCGTCCAGCTCATAGCGAACGTTGGCTAATTAAATTAACACGGCTGAAGAACCGTATAAAAAGCGATGAAAATTCGGGTGCTGCATCTACCATATTCGCGATATTAATTGCTACAGTGTTCAGCCCCAGATCGTGCACATACTGGACAGATCAGGACAAACACAGCCAGGTTAATGGAATCACACACTCATCACCTAAATCATGATTGTTATTGTCACCTTCTTTACGTTTTCGACTAGGATTGCTCGATAGTGCACAGTACTATCCCCGTACGTCTGTACCATACCAAATAAATCGTTGCCGTGTGGTCGATTTCTGGCTTGTCGCTTTCAGTGAATAATCTTTCTTAAATTTCTAGTCTGTACAACCCATCGAAATAAAAAAAAAACCGTTACGAATTCTGTTAATAGGTCTATGCATAAGACATTTTTCAAAGCTGCGTGCGCATCAGCTGCACTCAGTCTCCATCCGGATCTGATTCGGCGAGGGTATTCTCTATCGCACACGATAGAATTTGAATTTCCTGGAAGGCGCAACAAGCAGATACTTGAAGTGTGTAAAATTCATCGTTGTGAAGAAGTACCTTGCTAGCTCTGTTCTCACGAATGAAATTATAGAGTCATAGTTATACCTCGTCATCACTCTCAAGAGGCTCCTCGGCCTGAAAATCTCCACATAAAGGCACCTTGCTCAATATGCTTTGGAAAGGACGCATTCAACGTCGCCACTGCATCTCTTCTATAGATAGCCTTCCACAATTCTTTTTCTTCCGAATGTAGGGTTTTTCTTTTTCCTCCATTACTGCATGCAGTTATCTACATGCAAATAGTTAATAATAAATTGCAGTAGAGGAAATAAACCATCTTTTAACTATAAATAGTAGCATACACTTGGAACGAATTATTTGGAATTTTGGAAGACGCCTCAAACGAAAGTATTGGATATGCATATAAATTTCTTATTTTATGTAATTTCTCCGTATACATTTTTGTTTTTTCTCGTCTGCTATCTAACGGAGCATTACGATAGACTATATCGTTTATTTTCTCCATAGAAAGAGCAAATTTAACTGTGAAGGTGATCACAGTTGATAAAAATCTTGTTACTCGGCTCTTTTCGTAAATGGTGCGTTATCTGCTTTACAATGAATTCATTTCAAATGAACACAACAAGCATGCATATAGCAACCTTAAAGAGCCAAATTACATTGCTTCTGGTGCAATGAGTTTGTACCAAAGAGATTGAGGCTTTCCACTGTAAAGAACCAAAGAGCACTGATTTGAAGCCAAGAAGTATGAAACTGCGCTGCGAATGCAAATCTTTCTCGCAAAAAGACGTTAACGCTTTCCTCATCGTTATGTATTGGCAGTATTCGATGCTCAATTTTCTAAGTCAACTCAATCACCTCTTCCCACTCTCCTCATGCCTTCCTTCTAGTCGTTCTAAGCAGTTGCAATTAATTCGCACGATTACACCAGGATCTCTTGGGAGCGTAAATTTTCACTTAAATGGTTGGCTGTTCATCACTGCTAAACTTCCAAAGGAGTCCGAAATGCCAACGCTCTCTACAATGCAAAGCAAATGAAACGTGTAAAGCACCACTACCAATGAATGTTGCTTCCAACATGTCTCTTCAAAATTTTTTCTTCTTAGACTCCTAAGGAATGCTCATCGTATATTTAATGGATGGAACGAATTTTTTCAACATTTATAGGCCGTGCAGCTGATTGACAAATTTTTTTGTTTCAGTCTGCTGCAAATTCCTGGAAAATGCTCATATACCGAAAATTTTTGCATATCAATGGAACCACACAGTATAATCCCGTGCTGTTCAACGATCATCATTGTCGCATTTGAGGCGTTCAAGAGGAGACCAAAACATGTTAGGTCCTCATGTACGTGAAGATGAAGTTAGCTAACCTAATGGCGTATGGCCTTCGCTTGCAGATTCATGAACACTCATTCTACGATCGGATGACTAAACTAGGCAAGAAGTGAGATAGCGCATGTGAGTATGGGTGGTCCGCGTCGAACTCAGTCATTGTTGATAAATTATGGTTTTTATTACACAAATGGATTAATGCACAGAAAACTTACTTCGCTTGGCTACATGTTTTTCTTAGTAGATTAGATGCAAAATATGCTTTTATATTCTCTTTGTTTGTATCCGCACATATGTGTTTAAATTTTGAACGTATTTTCTGAACCCTTCTGTTCAATTCATATAACAAGAGCGCTTTAACGTTACTATCGACCAAGGGATCAGTTTATTACTGCCCGGCCAGTAAAAAGCCATGTTATAACGTCCAGGCTATTCAAGCGTACCTTCTGCTCTGAAACCCCATGTTTAATGTTATAGGAGGAAAGCGATAAGCCATACATTGGTGAAAGCGATATGCCATACTGTCTTAAACGTAAACAAAAAATAAACAATGCCTCCAACTAAATTGTCATTTTTCAAATGCAATAGCCGTCTATATCTCCAAAACTTTAAAAGAAGGGGCCGATTGCCTGAGCTGACTTTAGAGGAAGTGCGGCAAGGCCGACGCGTAGACCACTTCGTGCACCATGAAAATTTCCAAATTAATTTCATACACATCTTTATTAGTACCAAGTATCTACTTAAAGGTTGTTAAACAGTCGGGCGAGAGGGCTTAGACAGCACAAAAGTCCAAGAGGAGATCACCAAGCGATCTATAAGTTATCACTCATCAACAAAAAATTAACTTGCGCTCTTCAAGCAAACGATTCCTGACGTCACTTTGCACACCACAAATAATGGAAGGTCTAAAACAGTATTCCGCCGACCGGAGTGTTACTGTAGTCTGCCACTGGAAGCGAATCGAGTTAACTGTAAGAGATAACTTAAAAGAAAGTGATAACAGGTGGAGGCATTTATGAAACATTTCCGTCGACCGGTGGAGGTAACGCGTCGCTATCTCCATAACAGTCCTGACTACTCTTCATTACTGAATATTTCCCGTAAAATGTATAGCTGTGGTGGGCGATTGTTATAAGGTGGAAGACGGAACGCTGCGATTGCTTCCGCTTGTACCCACTGTTATGCTAGTGACTACTTTAGGCTTGTGTGAAAACAGAACAGATATGTACAGCTTCGGGAATGGTCTCTGTTCGGTGCGCCAATTCCGAAAAGTTGCCTTCACATAGGAATTAAAAGTTCTAGATCTGTACCGACCGACCTTAAATTCAGCTGAATGACGTGCTATTTCATGGATACAGTGATTACTGCAGTATGAAAGTATGAAAATCTATGAGTGATATTGTTCCTCGAATTGCCATTTGATCCGAGTGCAGGCGAATGACATTTTGTCCGTTAATACCAGCCAAGCTGATGTCCACTATGGGCGTCAAGCAGGTTTGATATGATAATGAATACGAGAATTCCACCGTTTAAATGGTGCACCACAGCACATTTTGTTGTCGTTCTTCACTAAAAGACTCTTATTGGGGCTACTCTATGGACGACAATGGAAGAAAACGGCATGACTAATCGTGACTTGAATGGTGAAAGCGCTGTGATTTGGAACCTGATTAAATGGAAAAGAACGCCACGGTTTTTTTTTTTTGAGTGCCTCCATTCGTTACCAAGCATTCTTCAAGTGCCTGTGAGGCACCCTTGGCTAGTGCCTTCATAACAGTTCTTGAAGTGGCATAATGATGCTCACTTCTTTCGGCAGAGGAAAGAGGATTTTAAAACATCAAAAGCGGAGAGGCCTAATTCTTTCAAACGCTCGTCTGTAGTTGTGGTGGAAGCCTCTACCTTTTTATTTATGTAATCTGTTCCAGAGACCTCTCAAGGGAGATGGTCGAAATGTTAATGGATGACCGTTTTTCTGACCAGAGAACGTTGACTTGTCCAAAATGCATGAATTTCTATGCCAAAAGTCTACATCTTTCCATATTCATTTTAACAGAGCTGGCTTAGGGCATTTAAAAGTGTCTTTGTGTGGATTTACTCGAACTGCTCCTTGACATTTAAAGACGTCAGGGACGACGGTTTACTGGAATTTGACCGCTTAATGACTAGATATCCTTTACTACCTAGTTTCATCAATTAAAAGAATTTCAGTTTAACAAGAGTGCCACACAGCCTTTATTAATACTGCGAGAATCAATTCTGAACGCGAAGAATTGTCCCCTTCTTTCCTCATCCTACCAACAGAAATCTTAGAAATGAAACATCTGTGTCAAAAAGACAACAAGAATTCCCTCTTAACCATTCTCTGGCTTCTCCTAAGAACTGAAATTTGGCTATTCATTCATTGTATCCCGCGTAAACGGTTCAGAACTGAAGAGAAAATATTTTTGGCATGTCTCCAGCCGTACATGCCGCAATATTTTGGCTGTCCTTCAGAAATGTCTTAGTGCCAGCAGCGCCAACATTTACATACTACCTTGAAACAGTGGTGTCAGTACGTTGACTTGTTGGTAGCTACCTTTAATGCATTTCCAGAATTGCTTAATGTGAAGTTCAGCTTCTTTCTACACCTAAGCATTGTTTATGAGATGTGCTTTCAATAAACAACTCTTTCATATTCTTCGAACAAACAAATCTATCGTCAAGCTTCATTGCGGCATAGATTTCTTACTAGTTCAGCACTTTGAGGGAGGGAAAAAGATTTGATATTGGTGTTAATCATATTTATAGAGGCGTTTTGAAGAGCTTGAAATATTTTGATCCGTAAGAACTTATTATGGATATTCCATATATTGATTTGACCGTTGTTTTACTGACTATCAATTTTCCAAAATCTAGATAGCTTCGTCCACTAAAACCAGTTGAAACAATTAAACTTCGACAGGCACAGCCGCATTTCCGATAAGGGGAGATGCACTTTCCGATAAGGGGAGATGCAAGCTTGAAGAATGGGGTGGATTCAGGAGCTCCACTCGACAAGATTATGTTCGTTGCAGTTGCAATGGTGCTTATTCCAAGTGATAGCAGTATGACTGTGGAAACAGACAAAATTTTTTAGGTTAATCCAGCCATCATCTTCTATAAATGCATGCATCCAACTGGTTGCACGTATAAGCTATACCGTCACTAGAGTGCTTTTTACTTGAGTCATAATGCCTGACCTTTCAAGTATGTTATTGTGTTTAGCTGTTAAAAGTGCTTTGCAATGAGATTAATGATAGAAAACAGAGTAAAAGAACGAAGAGTTCCAAATGCGAAATGTAGTTGTCGAATACTGATAGAAGAAATACCAAAGCCCTCAGCGTGCTGCCTATTTAAGTGGCACCATTTCCTAGAGGGACATTTTTATGAAGATGTCTTAAGAAGCTGGTTAAAAAAGCGAGGCGCGAGCATAACTACAGCGATGCAAAATGCGATGCCGAGAAGTGCATCAGAAAAAAAAGGTTGGCCGATTCGCACATCTAGAACAGCCCAGTTTCGAACAAAGCTTTGCTACGACGACGTTGTATGAGGGCGGCTGGCAGCACTGTTCGTTGGAATGTAGCTGATACTTCTGACTGCAGAATTTCATCTGAGGTAGCGTGTCTTAGTAAGGAAACCTGGTGCACTGTGAGGCCATTTCTTTCACCTGCGCGACTGAAGATAATTTTCATCCGAAGTGGCTGAACTCGTGAAACTGCATTGGTATTTGCTTGCTTCGTTTCCGTTTACCGACAGCTAAAATACAAAGCTTGACAAATCGCTGCCGTATTTTGGACATTACATTCTTCGACCGAACAGTGAGCTGCTCCTTCTCTCAACTTAAGGATTCCGGCCGAATATTGTGACTGCAAGCGAAAGATCTTAAATCGGTAATAAAAAGGACATGGCAGGTGAACATACCCTTGTCAACATAGATGTTGGGGGACAACATGTTTGGACGATGCGTCACGTCCTAATGAGATCACCTGAATCACGTTTGTGGATGTCGATACAGAGAAGTTCATTATCCGAGGATAATGCAAATGCCCCTTTTCTCGTCTCAAATGGAACCATATTTCTCGACGGTGACGCAGAGCTTGTTCGAATACTCATTAATGCGCTTCGTCATCCAAGAATGGAGCTTGTGGTGCCGGACAAGTTTGATAAATGGTCTGCATTACTTGCTGAGGTGGTCTATACATATTAATTAATTTATCAACGAAAAACAAAACATGGCACTGTCTAAAAGCTTAGACGAAAACCGCATTTACTTTCTAGCTCTTTGGTGAACCAAAAGATGTTGCAGACCGTATGGCTCACTCCATATTTTTCCTACTTGCCCAACCCGCTAGTTGCTGACCATATTTGCGCCAGCGCAGAGAGTTGGATTAGTGGTGCGGAGATCTTGCAGGTGCGGAAAAAATTTTTTTAATTTAACTATCTGCCTTAAAATTCTCTTTTTTTTAAAAAAAAGCATGCGTAAATGAATCGTTTCTCGATTCTGTCAACTAAGTTCCACTCGTTTTTCATAGGAAATCGAAAATCATCGCAGTAAAACTCCTTCTAGAAGACTGATCAATGCATCAGTTCTCGTCATTCAACGGTGAGTTTATTGTTTGAATTTGCGTTTATGCATAGAGTTGGCTGCGGAAATAAATCCTTAAACCGTGAAGTATCATACATCCTACAAAGAATCATTTGCGCGACAAATGGTTCTGAATGCATAAAAAAGCAACCGTCATGTAACTAGATAGAGGAGAAGGTTGGACGAAGAGCAATCAGGTGGTACCTCTGCATGTGATTTGCTGTGCTTCGCGTCTCTTAGGCGAGTGCTTTGTTGAGGTGCTATACTCTTCGAAAAAAATATGTGAATCTCCAATGTGCTGCAATTTCAGTGGCGTTACTTTCAGCTCCTCTCTTCCAAAAAGAATACTTTTCAAATTGTTTCATTGCAGATATGATCGGCACTTTCAGAATGAAGTCAATCGGTTTTTAAAGCGATTCAAAATACCTGCGATTTAAAAGTAAAATTCGTCTTTTTATACGCGTCGGTGAACATATAAAGCTTTGTGTGTAGAACTGTATGTGATGTGTTAATATTTCTATCTGTCGAATGATTTCAAACTACAAGCGATAGAACCGATAAAAAATTTGTTGCACTTATAAACATCTAAATGTTGCTATCGCAGTTTTTTCCGGAAGAGTTATAGACAGCTAAAGGGTTCTTGAACGTTGTGGAGCATATTTTGCACTTCGATGTCCACTACTGATCGCTGCGAACACAAGTGCGGTTATTTAAATTGAGACTGTGTAAGCGTGATTGGCCGATATTCTTTACGTCAGGCATTTTGTGCGAAATTAGTAATGCTTTGAAGGACTTTGCAGCACAGAGAGCATCGTTTGAAAGTTCTCGCTGCATTCCTTCGTCTATTTTCGAAGTCGAAGAGTGCTTGTTTTGACAATGCGATTTTGAATAATCTTTTAGTTGCAGTAGTACTTTTGCTTGATATATATCGACTATGGCAGAATAACAATTTCCTGAGATGCACCGACATTATTTGTTTGTGATTTCGAAGGCTTTTCTCTACACCGCATTTTTATGTAGAAACCTATAGCTGGAAATTATTAATCATATCGAAAGCGTCTTTCGCAACAAACAATGAGAAATTTTGCTCGAATTTTATCTTCCAATAAAAAATGTTGCGCATTTATTCATTAGAGATAATGTTTGTCGATCGCCATTCTATATCGAGTGCATAACACAAAGACGTTTCCCGTGACAAATCTCGAATTCTCGGATGTTGGTTGATCGAAGCTCGTTAAGCCGATAACCTGTAAATGCCACCAAAAATTGCTATTTCACTTTCGAGCTTACTATGTCTGACTGTCAAAATTGTTCAGGCACATTATCTGGGCTTAAAGCAAATCGAACAACGGATTCAACAGAACGCTCCGCAACCTAATATGATTACACTCGCATATCACGGTGCACTTCCTCTTGGTATTCAAGCATTTGCGACCGACGTAAATTTCCGCAAAATATCGCGAATTCTGGTTTCCGGAAAAGTAACCGTTTGCCGTCAAGTAAGTTTTCAAAAAAAAAACATTTACTACCATTGAGCTGGCTTAAAAATTAAATGAAATACACGAAAAAAATCCCGCAATAGTAATAAGCAATAGCTATCCTCATCTACGTCTCTTGCTCACTCCAGCTTGGGGAAGTGTTCACACAAGCATGTGACAACTTGTCTAAAAGAATTTAACTTTCGAAAAGTTTTGTATTTTCATAAAAATAAAGGGTTTAAAGCACGGAAGATAGGCGTTACCGGAATAAGAAATTATGAGCGTTACCCCAGTATGGGGCATTTCTGGAGTGGACGTCAGGTGAATTTGGAAGATTCGTGAATTATCAACGCACATCTTCGCTCCCACTCCTTTTGATTGCAGACATCGTCACTGTCGCCTTTTGATCACTTCACAAAAGAAGTGTTTGGCACAATTAATTTAAAGGTTGCTTATAAATTGAACGGTATATAAATGAGAAATTTAGCCTCCATCATCTTTCATGTGCTAAGAGAATTTATTGCTAGTACTTATGAAATATTACACTGAACAACTTATAGGTGCAGAAATACGATAAAAACTTTGAAGAAAAATCGAAATAAAAGTTTAGAATGCAACGCTCGTCTAAACCTCCAAAAAACTCTCGTTTCATAGCTCGATGTTTGGCCAATTATGCAAATGCTTAAAATCTATCGCGCCTTGATTATCAGGTGCATAACTGAATTACCTAGACAACTGTATGAGATGTTTCATTTTAGGCAAGCTCAGAGAAGTGAAGTAGGTACTTGTTCGATCCCTCCAACCCCCACCTTCTTCTTCCCCTTCCGTGCTTGGTTAGATATGCAATATTGTTGTTTTCGTACAGTGTTCGAGCTAACGAAAACTTCAGCACTGAGAAATTCTTATGAAATAGTGTTATGTGAACAATTTTTCAATACTTACGCTATATAGATATACCTCTACTTGCGGTGTTTTCAGTTAAAGGAAGCTGAAAGAATTGTGGCGGTGCGCTTACTTCGCTGAAAATTTGTGCCCTCCGTATTCCTTTTTAAATTTTCGTTTTGTTAACGTCGATACGGCCGTAAAAGTATATTCTCTGGAATTGAACACGAATGGCTAGCTTAATATGCCGAATTGTTTTGAGCGCGAATACTCAACAAGTCCAGAAAGAGACCTTAAACGATATTGAGTGACAGGTGGTTGGTTGATTAATTAGTGGAACTACTTGAGGATGTATTCATAATTTGTATAGTCAGGCATGCCGAGTTCACAAAATCTTTTGGATCGCTCACAAACACTTAAATTCAATAAATTAGAAGCACTACAACGGCAACGGCTGAGCAGTTTGAGCACTAAAATGCGCAAAGTTGTACTGATGTGAATAGAGAAGTTTCTGATCTCTGGAACGTGCGCTTCATTAGGAGACGCATAGAAACGTTGCTTAGGGACAACCGATGATGTGGTTGAAAGCGGTATCGAATCCGTGTCATCTCAATTAATTACAAATGTATCGCACATGTTAAGCCGACGTAAATGACTGTCACTTCGGACGGAGCGTTGATGAGTAATTGCAGCGATGCCTTAGAGCACTTAAATAGAAAGAACTAGTTATCCACCACGCAAATTGGCTTGGAACATTCATGCAGTCTAGTATAAATACTTGAGACCGTTCAAGTGTTGGTTTCGCAGCAATATCTCTGATAGCAGCTCCTCTTTCTTGAGAATAAATCACCGCAGTATCAATCAGAGAAAATTTTTGACGTCAAAGATTTTTGCTAGAATCCAAACTGAAACGTCTCGTGCTTCCATAGTGGTTCTGAATATTGACCTAACCTTCAAAATAATCGGTATCATTGAATACCATTTGCTACGTTTATCGGACGCGTGTAAAAACATACGCTGCCAACAGGACCACAGTACTTCGGTGGTCGACTCAACACTCTCGTTAAGATTGTGTCGCTGTAAAACCTACTGGAATCCAATCGAATTACCGTATGTGTGGAAAACTTCCATTTGAAGTGCCAGTTTTGGAAAAAACCACTGCAGAAATAATTTATTCCAGCGAGGAAACTCTGGAGATCCAATATTGCGTAGTTTTGTGTTTCAGTTCAGGTCTACGCGTGCCCTACAGGAATGCGTTAACGTTGCGGAATAAATGCAAAAGTCCCATCGATGAAAATGAAAGGCTCTGAAATTTTGATACAGTGAAATCATTTTCGCCGATGAGGATCGCCGAGAATCATGAGAATCTATATACTTTTAGGTTTAGCTGGTGGGAAGAAGATCATCCTCAGCTGCAGAATTTTCTCAACACAAGGTGAAATATTCCTAAATACTACAAACGTTAATCCGTCATTTCTAGAAACATTCAAGGTTTAGCTGTTGCAAAGAAAACGATGAACTAACTTCAGTTACTAGTAGTAGTACCACTTAGAGTCAGTATTTGCAGGTATTTGGAGAAAGCCTAAATGAGTCGCGAGATGTGGCAATGGAATCTGTGGGTCGCTACACGGGTCGTTTCTTTCTCAAGCACACGTCCCTCGAACGAGCGTTGGATGCACTTACGTCGAATGGTTTTAAATTCACATCAGCCAATTCGCATTCGCCATCTGGTGCCGTTGAAACGATTTGCACTGACGAACAATGCTATATACATTACACCCAGTTCATTTTCATCCGCAAGCCCTCCCTCGCTATATAGACTTACGTTTTATTGATTCTTCACTTTGTATTCAGTGGTATTGCTAAGCTTTTTAGGCTTAAGATTTTTGCTTATTAGATTCTCGCAGCGAAAAGCCGAAAAGTTTAGCAGGTTGGATACAGTTTCGGTGAATCCATGAAAATTTCGAAGTGCCCAACACTTCTGCAAAAAATTTCTCTCGGCCTACAATTTGCGTCTGAGAGATTTTCTCAACACTTTATTAAAAATCAACTTCTTAATAAAATTTTCCCAACACTGTTCAAATGATATATATCTTAGTATCCGCTACTCAAATTAAAGTTCCACTCAGTTAGCTCTGGAACAACTCCAAACATTCAGATACAAGACACGAAGCCATTCGATGGGAATTAAATTGCACTCACCAATGTGCTTTTTTTTTAAATCCCAATAAGCTACAGAAACACAACCCCGTGAAGTGAGCTGAAATAGTGACTGATTGCAAAATGAATAAAATATCTGCTAAGAGATCACTGCAAGAACAACAAACAACGCAATCTGAACGTGCTCACATTGTTTGTTGCATATAATCAATATTTGCAATCGCGGATAAGTTCGCCTTCGAGCCTTCTTTGTTTAACGAAACGCCATAAGCGGTAATTTTTTGAGAATTGATTCGGTCTGAAATTGGCGCTCTTGCGGATCTGATGAAGTTCCCACCGACAGCTGCTCTCCCACTGAGGAAAAAATCATCGATACTACCAACTGGAGAAAATTTTAATGCTTGAAATCTCTATTAAATTCTCAACTCAAAGTTTCAAGTCCTACAACTGCAACATAAATTACCATTTCAACGATGTAAAATCTACTTACATATGGAGCATTAAAAACTACTACATACAGAAAACAACAATCATATAAGTTCCTTAAATAAAAGTAACAATCGAATCACCCATCAATGAAGCACTCATCAAACATATTGACAGATCAAGCTATGCACGAAATCAAGCAGCGATATAAGCAATCACCAACCACGGATATATAAGTCAGCTGCTCATAAAAAAAGAAATGAATACAAGGAAAACAACGAATGTCAATATGGCACGTGATTTTACATCGACTACTAGAGTGAGCAATAATGCCGAAACGCCGTTCACAAAAACTGATGCGTCTCTCTGCATGACATTAGGAATCCAGAACTGCATGTTAGGATACAACGCCTAATAAATCATATCTCAAAGAAATTCTCCTATCAAGTCATTGCCCTATTTCCGAAAGAAAAATAACAGTGCATGGAATATAACTATATAGTAAAAATGAGATCGTTCAGACCGATTCAATAAATTCGACCACTTTCTCCATGAATGGATAAGGCTTGTCCGCATGTATCCAATGACTCGCGCCTTCAATCACAGAAAACTCAGCCTTAGGGAATCTCTCTAAAATTGTGGGGTACTCTTCCGGTACTACATATGTGGACAAGGAGCCCGAGATGAATAAGCATTTGCGCTGGAAGACTGCATTCTTTGGCATGTTGAAACCGCATATATGTTCCATGTTTGCTAGCAAGGCGTTCAAGTTAAACTTCCATTTATAGCCACTGTCGGTTCGTTCGAGATTAGTGAGCAGGAACTGCCGTGTAGGAACATCGTGAACTATTTGTGATAAATACAGACTGATCTCGCCACGACTCCCTGTTAGACTAGCTTTCTTCATCGTTTCAATATACTTTGGGAAATTATGATGCGAAGCGGTGTCGTAAGGCTTCGGCGCAATGTCTTCGACAATCAACGACTCGAGACGCTGCTCGGCGCCCTTTGCGAGCGCTACCTGCATCGCTGTCTTGCCCCCCATCGAGTGTCCCAATAAATGGACACGTGTATGACGGCCGTCCGTCTCTGCGGGCACCACCTCGTCTAGAAAATGCTTCACATCATTCGCCATCTCTTCGTAGCTCATCGATTCTGTCCACGGCGAGTCACCTGAAAACAGTTAACTACTTAAAATAAACTTGACAAGCTGCGAGGAGTATATTACGCCTCATCACTAAGCAAAACAGTTCTTGTTCCTATAATTTATCGATAAAAGGATGGTGTCCACAGTTACTGGGAACCTCCATAGGAGTTCAGAGAAATGTAAAATCAATGCGAGAAAAAGCAAAAAGTGAGGCTGCGTGCACGCACCACAGCAAAAATAAAATAGAAATTGAGGTACCAGGGAAGAATACAGTGGAATTGGACAGTAACTCTGTGATGGTCAAGTATCTGCAACGAGGGTGAACGGCATGACGTCCAAATGTTAATACACATGAAACGAATGCAGTTTCAGGAGCGAATATGAGTCCCAAGCGACGGTGAAATGCCTCACCAATAAGTGAGAGCTACTGATTGAGAACATGTTCATATTATTCAAGAATGAATTCCAAGGAAAGTATAAACATTCTTGATATCGTCATGAAAGCTTGGATGGCTGAAAAAACTCTCCTGGAACCTGCAGAACTAAACGTCAAACGCTTTTCCCGTATACAAAATGCATCAAGAAATTGAATGAGCAGATATACGTCCTTGCAATCGATCAAGAACATACAGAGCAAGCGATCGAGGATTAAAAATGCCACTATCTGATCAACAGCATTGCCTTGATATGTTTAAAGTGCTAGCTCACCTAAACAATACATTTGATTTTCTACTGCCTCGAATATGAATATAAGTGAAGTATTGCGATGCGACGATTCTGAGCAGTCATAACCAATTTCCGCAGCAGAAGGATGCCGAAGGATATCGAACAAAATGTCGTCTCCATCTATGAGTTTCATCATTTCAACGCTCCCTAGCATTCACGGTAGTTGAAAATTTTCAGCAAAGAAGACATTAAAAATAAAATAAATAAACGACTGATGAATTTCCTGGCGTTCTCATTCATCTATGAATTTTTGTGAGTTTCTTCACAAAACGTCAACGAAATCCCTTTGAATGAGCCCTCCACCTAGTCACTTCTATTTTAATAAACCTCAATTCCAGAATGCTACTTCACAATGAACTCATTTCGAACGGAAACGGAAAGGCAATTAGTGCAGTCAATGGACAACTCCAGGATGACACTGATTTCCTAACTCTTTGTATTTTAATCTGCTTTAAACAGACTTTGGTTGGATAGCATCAAGCCTAGGCGACTTACAGAGCGAAAATAAATTCGACCTCTGATGTAACGGGAAGTGGACAATCAAAGTTGGCCGCCATTACCTATTTCACCAACTCCTTCCCAGATTTAACTGTCCCTGGTCAACAGGATATTAGGGAGGCGGTGGTGATCTGAAAATATAAAAATGCAGGAATATAAGGGCGAAAGTATTCACCGTCCAGCAGATTTAATTTCTTCCACTGGAACTCAATGTATTCGACAGACTTTGTTACAATGTTTTGAAGTTATTCAGTGGTAATAAAGAAACCTATACGGTCATAAAATGGAGAAGAAACCTGGGAATGGTGCATTGAAAACACACTGACCGTGATTCCTCAAATCAAGTGTAAAAACAGTGTTGCCCAGCCGTTGTTGCAAAGCTTTCGCCAAGGATCGCCAGTTCTCCTTGTGGCCGAATAGACCATGCACCATGACCAACGGAACGGTCAGCTCAGGCCCATAGTCGTATTCGTCCACATATTTGTCATATGCAAGCTTCGTGACAACTGACGAGGAAGTAGATGCGAACCGTATAAGCGGTAAGCCAAGCTGGTGTTTCACACACCGAAACGCCAATGTGGCACATCTCATCCTAAATATACGAATAATCGTAATGTTGATCGTCAGAAAAATTTTGATGGATGCCCACCGATTCTGGATGGTTATCAACCACCACTAAATGTCGTCGTTCATCAATATATAACAGCGTCGATTCACAACAAATGGACCGATTTAAATTTGCATTCATACCACAATCACGAGTGGAAATTTCCAATAAAAAGATGTCAAACCTGCACATACACAAAACATAGACAACTTCAAGCAAGCACTTAGTAATTACAGCTAAAAGTGCAAGGAGCAAGACGAAATACGACTGAAAACAAAAATGTTTGAGGATTTCCTGTTTCTGGAGCATTTCGCGAATAATTTTTCCCAGGAACGATCATAAAGATGAGCCATTGACTGTTAAAATGTGGGTAATGTGCCAGTGTTTAGAAGGTTATTTAGGAGATCAAATGCAGCTGCTGACAGCCTTCATTAAGTGCTGTGTACGTCGACGACTAGACGTTGCGCAATTAACATTTCATTTGTGCTGAACTGACCCGCAATCGGAAAAAAGCGAACTAAAATTTAAGCGGAACTAAAGATGCACTAAAGTCTGGCTATCCAATCAATGGAACAGAAATCTGCGTGCAATCTCGACAGATCGAAATGACACCTTCGGCGAGGAAAACCTTTAAAATAAAAGAAAAAAAGAATAACATTTAAGAGGCAATGTTAAGTGTGTGAAAAGAAAATGCCGTGTATTGAAGAAGGCTACGAGTACTTTTTAAACCACCTTTCACTAGTTACACTGAAACGTTGGAGGTGTGAAAAAGGAGAGGGGGGGGGAGGGAGGACAAATTGAGAGGCGAGGAATGCAGACTACTCTGATTCCCCTTTGTTTTGCGCAAGAAAAAACATATGATAGGTGGGACCTGACAAGGACTGGACGAGGTTGATATCGGTTAAATACAAACGTAGGCAAGGTGTTGTCCTAAAAAAATTAGACTGGATGCTCGCAGAAATCACCGCTGCATGATCGATGCCACATTTCACTCGATAGAAATGTTGCATCCCTCAGTGGACAGTGCACTCGCTAAGAAATTTTGAAAAACCGAAGCAAAAAGACTATTTTCTTGATGACAGCTGATCTGCGTGATGTTTACTCAAGCAGTCTCCTCGAATCGGCAAAACTCAAAACAATATCGGCGTTGGACATTTCACTGGATAAAACTGCGCCGTTCCATTTCCAAAAGGATACAGCACTGGGCTAAACGGATAGAGAAAGAGTACTTTTCGATAGGCACAGAGAGATGAACTCATCACTGTACGGGCATACGAAAACGTGCAACAAGTCTTTTTTTCAGCATCTTTCTGAGCGCACCTCCACAACTGTTGCCCAGTGTTAGGTTGACTGCAGCCGACTATCGGCTATTTCACATCTCGGCTGTGGGAGTGCCGCTCATCCTCCACGCTGTCTTATCGACAGATATCTCCTCCCGAAAACAACACCGCTGACAACATTCTTCGAGAGTATTTTCAAGCTTATTAAACATAATTTTCTTTAACATGCAGGGGATGTGCCATGAGATTTTTAGTTCGATTGAGCGAAACTCGACTCGTTTATTTGTGGCAAGGTTTGTGATATGGTCAAGCATGATAAACAAGAGTTCACTAGTGTGAACAACCAATGTACACTACATGCGAACCTCACCTGAGGAATTCCACGTTACCCCTCTCCCTTCTCCACCATCCCTCACGTGGCACCTATACAACAGTCGGTACTCTTAACGAGACCACGAAACAGTAATCATCCTCCAGAGGTACTTTCCTCCAATTAATTAAAGTAATATTCTTCTTTATTAGAGGTGAAACTGCATAACTGTCTGCCGACCCAAACTGCTACTTAAATGCGATAGTATGCGGTGATTATCGGCGCGGTTTCAACGAGCAAGTTTCCCATATTTCACTATCCACGACTTTTCCTAACAGCACAGACCGTGATGAAGTTTGAGGTGAGAGCTCCTTGATGCATGGGCGGTGAAACTGACCGAATTGGACAACTTTCCTCTTTCCAACGGGAAGAAGCGTACGAACCAACATGTACGCACCTACAAACAGATATACGCAACATTTGAAAAAGCTAATACATCTTCAGTGGAAAAAGGAAGGTTTTGACGCATTCAACACATCTTTTCAAATTAGCGTGCTAGCAAGACTCATAATGAGACGTTTCTAGCAACACTGCTGCGCAATTTTTGATTTTATTTCGTTAAGGGCAGTTTTCCATTTAGTGAGGTGCAAACTTTTAACCGAGAACAAGGAGAAAATAATCAGGCTCGGACAAAGTATAGCACGAGGAAGATCACTGGGGTGAAGATTTCGCATTAGCAAGGACACACAACGAAAGTCTCTCCGGAAGTTGAAACAAAACCTTCGCAAAACTGAAGTTGGATAGGCCGTGTGGTAAATGAGTGAACCACGATTCCGTGTCGTGTGCGTGCATGAAGCTGCCTCTAGTCAGCATTTCCCGCATTGTATTTTTGGGTTCATACGATTCCACGCCCCAGACCTCCGTTGAGGATTTCTATTTACATGACAGAAGCATAATGGGGGAGGGAGAAGGTATGGAATTGAGGCAGAAGGAATGAGTGATGTTTATTATGCTTCTCATCCAGACTTCTTCGAATAAAATGAATGGAACAACACAAACGCCCTTCATATTTTATGACGACCACACGAAAGTATAAGCTGAAGCAATCAAAAAAAAGCATGTGTCTAGACTTGGAAATCATGGAAGGAAGCTAAACGTGTGCAAGAAACACTTACACAAGCTCGTATGATTAGACTGAACAAAGCAAGCCCATATGCAGATGGAAGCTTCGATTTCGTTGAATATCAGTTCATTCTTTCCGCTTCTTATGTCTTCGGTCGACTTTGTGTGTCCACATTTACTGGTGCGTTAAGCGGTGAGACAGAGGTCGTAAAGGTCCACATTTTTGAAGACCAAAGATGCAGGCAGAATGATGTGCAAGTAATGCCATTAGATAGGAATAACTTCAAGTGCTCCGAGGCGAGGAATAAGATAAAATTAACATGAACTGAAAGTCTGAGAAATACAATGGAGGTGAATATTTGGTGTGCGCTAGTTTTATCGTTGGTGACTGTTATGCAACTAGAATATGGCAGACGGAAACAGCTGGACGAGAGCTCAAATTTTGATAGCTGCCGACCGCATCGCTGTACGATCTCATGGCAAATATAAACATAATAAATTTCATTCCACTGCACTGAGAGCTGTGACGTAAAAACTTCGATACGCCAACTTCACTTCCTCAACTTATGTGAATCTCTTTTGAAATGCGCATGTGCACCATTAACTTCAATCATCTACACGTTTATTTAACGCAACTTACCTAAATGCAATATGGCGTAAATTTAATGCAAACCAATCGTTACGACACCTCGAAATATGACTTATGACTGCAATGAAAAGCTAAGAAGAGTAGAGTAAATTCCTTGCAACAGTGACGTCGCAATCGCCAAAACCACCCCCACCATTCCCCTTTACAGTCACATATGCCATCGTTCGTAATCAGCAAAACAACGAGCGTACAAAAATAATACGAGCAAAACCAGATGGCCCTATCTCTGTAGTCAAACGCAATGAACTTTCGAATTAACCGTCAAGCTTAACGATGCTCTGCTTCGCCAAAAAAACTTCACTTATAACATTTTGTGATCTTTTAATCCGTATTTATTCATATTAATTGTGATTCCCCATGATCGTTCAAACATTGCAGCCAATGACAAAGAAGGATTCCATGAAAATATAAGCAAGAATCGACATCTCACAAGGGAAGCGACACTTTGAAAAGCGAGGTGGGGAGAGGGGAAGTGACAGCGACCTCCATTCTGAGATGCACTAATCAAGCAGAAATGAGATGCGCTTCTAAGTTGCTGGAAAATGTCTCTCAAGACTGATGACGATCAGCCGAAATTCCTAACACAACGCAACTCAACGAAAAAGAGACCCGTGAGGAGCGCTTCCGACTAGATATTTTTAAAGAGGGAAGCCGCCTCCCTAAAGAAAAAAGTTATGATCGCTTCTTTTCACTCGTCTTAATGACTTGCCTTAGGAAAGAACTTCTGATCCGCAACAAAGGAAAGGAAATAAAATTCGAATCGCCGTAAAGAGGAAACCGGCTGATAAATATTGCGAAAAATGGAAACACCAGCAAGAAGCGTCAACAAAGGTGAACATTATTTTTATTTTAATTTCTTCACATTTTTCTCATTAAAAAACATCTAATGGAAGGGCGATGCTCTTTCCAATAAAAACACAATCCAAGTTTCATACAAGTGTGGCCCTCTGCCTCAGCAGGGCACCGTCGAAGATCATTCACATCGTATCGTTCCTGCAAAACGCACCCTTATAAAATCATATCAACAAGTCGCACATGAGCAGGAAATTTCAGAATACACGACGAATAGGACGGTCGATACGCTTGACACAAGCAAGCACTTCGTGTGTTGCTTCAGTCGGTCACACCAATCGCTTTCACACCTCACGTAATGGTTGGTTCATCACCGAACGAGGAATCTGACGCAACCATAGTACAGATGAATTGGAAAAAACCAAGAAGCCAAAGAACACAAATATACACAGAACAGCGAAGGTTAAGCAAGTAATTCTAACTAGATGCATTCCACCGACTCCACAAAAGTCAAAAACTGCTAACAGTGGCAATGAAAGTGAACACTCATTCGAACGGACCCTTAATTGTAACAGACGACGCATAAAGAAACTTTCTACAAAAACGTAGCACGATCCTCACCTCCATACGAACGCACATTCAGAATATACTACAATTCAGAAGAGCGGCAGACATTAAAGAATCGATTTGCATACAGGAAAATATATGCACACATTGGAAATTCCCACCACAATAAACACGATCCAAATGCCTATCATCGCTGACCTGTAGCCCTCATGAAGCAATCGTTGGTATATCGTTTGCTGGTCCAATAAACAAACTATACTCATTAACACCGTCAGCTAACACTGGAATTACCATTTTGCGAACACCGAGTGATTTAAACCGCACCGACCTCCTCGCACAAACAACGAAATGAGATCGGATTGATTGAAGGTGAAAGCTGGATGTCTGACGTAGGGGTGAACACTGAATAATCATTTAGCGCAAAACCGTCAGGATAGTAGCTTCCAAAAATTTATCAGAATTCGCAGCAATCTCCTCCAACAAACCTCCTTCCCGTACATGCACGCAAACATTAAACAATAACAGAAAGAAATATTCAGTACAGGTACGATCGCAACTAAAAAAATGCAGTATTCAAAAGAAAAACTGAGAAGCCTTCCTGACAACGGAATTTCCGTATCGCAGAACTGAAGGACGTACAGATCGGCTAAACAAGTCGAATCTCGCGTTTTCTGCGATGCTCGCATACCCTTTAAGAAAGCCATTCGACAAATTTACAAGTTTCTCTGATCCCCCTTTGAGGGAGAATTTTTTCCTGGAATCGGAAAAATTCACCCTTCTTGCTCCTCTCTTCAACATCCTAGTGCGAGCTAGCATTCAAGAGGAAAGAACAGAGAGAGCATACAAACAATTCACCTCTCAAGCATAGATCAATTGGTGGCGAGGGTTCTCTGAGTAACATCGGGATGGAAGTCAATAGTTGGAACGGTTGCTGTCCCGTCACGGGAAGACGGCTCGTCCGGCTGACCGGGAAGCGTCATCGACGGGTCAGCCGCTGTTAGCTCATCAGCCAACGAGGGATTTGAGCCATTTCGCTGAAGCACCGATAGAAGACGAGGATTTGACGACGCCAGCTTCTGAAAACAAATGATCCAGAAATTTCGGGATGCACTGGCTGAGCTCACCTAATATGAAATAAGCGATTGTGATTAGATCATAGGGACTTGACTTGAGAAAACCCCTTCTGACTCTAAACAAGCATTCAGTGCTATCTCAGCTCACTATTGGCCACCGCACCCGACTACTCAAATTGGCAGAGAAATGAACCGCTAGTGGCAGTAGACTTGAAACCCTCGACCTGGCATTCAGGTAAGTTCACACGTCTAGCACTCGAGTAACTCCAGGAGTAATCAGAGAAAATAATAACAGCGAAGCGCTCAATACATAGGATCACTTTTACTGCGAGAACATGCACTCAAAACTGCATTTCGGACCACAATGAAGCAACCTGAAGCACTGAAGCGGCTGCATGGCTGAGAACGTGTGTTGAACTGGAGTCATTAGGGGTGGGTGCACGTTCCACGTCCTTCAATGGCTCCTGTACGATGCTCTGAAATCACTGCCCTCAATTAAGTTAATTTTTGTCCATTCCTCAATCAACTATCAAGTATAAGGCGAGCTGCAGCATTCTCACCAATTTCAGTGACTACACATGCTAACTCTTATGCGTCTCAGCACTTCCATAAGGATGCTCTGAGGAAAATTCATTATCCCAAATTACCGTAGGCTCTCCTTTTCTTCACGTAAGAAACGAAATAGAAGCTAAATGCCTTTAATATCTATTTAGTGCGGACAAGTCTTAGATTACCGCTAAGGGCTTGTAGGCATCAGATATACCTCATCAGTGATGATGCTCTGGGTGGTAGGCGCGACGACAGCGGTAGGCGCGCCACGCGTGCGGCTCATGATGGCTGCAAGGCGTGCCTTTCGCTGTTCCCGTTCACGCTGCTCTTGTTCGGCACGAAGCTCCAGAGCTCGAATTCGTTGCTGAGCAAGGCGACGCTCTTCATCATTCTCGTCCTTATCCGGCTCACCAAATCTGCCTTCTTGCACGGTGGATGTCGTCTGTTCGTTACTGCTGCCACTTGTTGTCGCTGAATGCAGTTCGTCAGTCGGCTTTTCCCTTCCCGCATCATCTTCAGGTGAATTCTGTTTCGTAAGCCTTTCCCGCTTCATTTGCTCACTGTTAGTCACATCGGGTTCATGTTCGAACTGTGGCACTTCTACCAAGACTGGATGAGATTCCACCGTATTTTTCTCTTGAATTATTACCGTCGTGTTTGCTCTTCCACTACCCTCTTCGTTTTGTTTTTGCATGGCTACCTCACACTCGAATTCCTCGTTGGGTGGGACGCCTTCCACTAGGCCCCTGAATGAATCCTCGACGACATTTTTTTGATTTAAAATCACGTTTTGGTCAGCAGCGCACTTGTCATCACTTTCAGCAGGATGCTGTATCTGCTCCTGTTGCGCGTATGCGACCTTATTTTCTGTCTGCAATGGTTCTTCGCGTTTCTCAAGATCAGGCACTTCTGCTCCAACATGATCTTCAGGGAACTGCGATGCGCCTGTCGAAAAAACATTTCTCGACTTCTCTTCTGCCAGATGCGCCTCAATCTGCCCTTCTGATCCGTTGTTCATCTCTACTGCCTCTCTTTCGGCACCCTGGAATATAAAACGATATAAAAATAAAATAGCTGGGTAATGCTGACACATAGGACAACCTGCTGCTACATTGGCAGCAAGAAAAATTGTGAGAATTCAAGTACCCTAAAGAAGCAAACAGCCTAGACGTATGAAGTCCTCGGCTGGTAATCTTTCAAAAGAAGAGGCGAAGCAGACGATAAGGGATGCTAGGAGCAGTGACGTGATATATATCTTTTGTGATTGAAGCCACCAGATATGAAAAAAAAAAAATGAAACAATGTATAAAACACATTCCCCTATGCGAATGATCAAAAATTTCATTCCTTTGGTTCCTCTCAGTCTTGGTAGCTGAAAGTAATAGCAGACAGACAAATTTACGCAAATAAGACGTCTTCATAGCGTTCTCTTATAGATAAAAGATGACGTAAGCTCAAGGTTATTTAAGTGGACGCTAAGAAAAGCAAAAATAGAGATAGAAGGCACAGCGAAGCCAAAAATCTCATAATTGGTGTCTGCTCTTGAGGCCCAAAATCAGAACCCGTGTAAAAGTTTTTCAGAGCAAAATCACTGGAATCCAATGAAATGAAATGAATGACAGTCGACAGTTCATGTCCCCGATATCATACAACGTTCCCCGCCAAAGCTTGTTCGCGGCTTCTATCAGCTTCGTTTTCATGCGCTACATACTGCATTATCGATAAAAAAGGTTGGAGGACGAAAATTTCGAACACAAATGAGGTTGCACTACATTTGCAACTCTCGTGGTTTTCGTATAGAAGAAGTTAGAAAAGATTATTCAAGATAATCTTATCCTCAGCAACATCATCATATTATTGAACAAGAATTCGCAGCTGCCATAATAGAACCGCTGATCGCAGAGTTCCACAGCAATGATTTTCCATAATCTGTTTTTCCTCTAAAGTAGCAGCTGTCTCTACCTCACATTCGACAGTGCTCTTAATGATTCAAACCCAATATGAAATCAGTAGTTTCTCACTCGAAGCTTCGACGTAAAATTGCGCTGGGAAGTCTCTGCAGAAGGGTTCTGCGTTTTATTTCAAACACTACCTCGATTTCTACAATCGGTGCGCCATTCACATCAGTGTTCTCGGCGTTCGGAGAATCGTGAACGATCTCCACCGTCTTCTTCTCTTCTGCATTCTTCGGCGTCTCCTGATCGGGTGCTTTGTTTTCCGGATCGGTTGGACCATTCGATATCGCTACACGAGGTGCTTGCGCAACAGTTCTCATCTTCGTCTTACCTTCTGTGCTCTTTGTCTGTTCGGAAGCCTTCCTGAAGGGAAAGCTTTTTTTAACCGAGGACTTTCGTAGCACCGGAAGCGCCAAGCTGAGCGAATTCAGCTTGGTAAAGAGGTGAAATAAGTGTGTGCCTTTGTTGAGGTACATCCACTTACCAACGAGCAATCGCCAAACGCCAAACGTGAACTTCGTTCAGAAACTCTGCGCGTTTCAACAGTGTCAATATCAAATGGGACATTCGGCACACAGCCTAGCTTTAACTTCCATTTGCTAAAGCAATAATCTATAGGCACGTTTAGCTGATTCCCTGAAATCGGAAATATGAGTACCCGAAATAGACGCTCCGATTACTTACTTCTACCTAAAAAAGCACGAATACGTCTTGCAGCACTAATATCTTAGGTTCAGCGAAAATCACAACATCTTTATGGTTTATTCAAAGAATAAAGGGCAAGTATTTAAATTATGCCTGAAGACGTCACAGAAAAATACCTCGAGTGAACTTCTGCACTCCCGAAGGACAAGAACACAAAAAATTCAGTTAAAACAGTCGATCGATAAGGATGCCTGCGGCTTATTAAGCAGACAAATAACCAGATACAACTAACATATGAAAGCGCAATGGCGGATTGTTATTCACAGCTTTCTGCGCACGTCCCACGGACATCGCTGACTTACGTGTCGCGGACAGGTTTTGCGGCTTCTGGGCTTGCATACTGCGCACAGTGGTTGACGGTATCGACGCCTTGTTACGACGTTGTATGATGCTCCGTTGAGCTGAAACTCTCACTCAGTCCGGATAACAGTGCAGTTGCTTGATACGGTCAGCCAACTGACTAATACACGTCTGTTCACCTGGTTTCATACACCCACACATATACAACTGAACTTTAATGATAACAGCAAAAATTAATGTGAAAGGAGTAATGTCGCTCTTGCGAACAAATCAATTAGCAAAAATGTTCCTGCAAGTTAGCATCACTGATATGTTGAAATGATGGACACACATCATTGCGCGACTTGTCATACACAACGTTCTCAGAAGCCAGGGGACAACTTCCCATAAACGGATGAGAGGTGCACCAGTACATCGAAGCGATAGCTTCAACATCTAGTGTTGTAAACTTCGTCCCCTTCCACGTTCCTCCTCCACTGCTACAACAGAGAAAGAATGCACAAAACGTTTACCAGGATTGCTGGGAGCCACAGGCGATCTATTAGCGCGTGTTGCAGGTCCAATTGGTGTCGCAACCATGGACTGGGTCATGACGGACTTAGGGCGAGCTTTCAGCTCAGCCTGTGTCAAGTAGAGACTTCGCGTCATCACGCTAGGGGTGCGTATGTTTGCCGTCGCCATCGTCGGTGTTGTCATGCGACCTCCTGAACTAGCCGACTGATGCGACGGTATACTGGGCTGAAGCTTTCGGTCGTACACCTAAACGCACGATAGGAATTATGAATCCTGAGCTACTGCAGACCATCAGTGATGAGATCATCTCATGCGCAATTCATGAATCAAACGTTTGCAAGTATCCACTTTCTTCTCTCCTCATCTTCCAATTGAACCTCCCCTCTCACTTCCCGTGGAGTTGCATTACCTAATTTTTATTACAGATGGACCGATCCCCCTCCTCTTTATACCATTTCCTTAAAAACGCTACATCCAAGAACGCTTGACTACAAGCAGTAGAACATATGCTTGCATCAAGACAACGAAAAAAATGATGAACATGAGCCTAAAGAAATGAAGTAAATAGCGACTATATAAAGAAAGAAACCAAGCACAACCAAATTAATGTCAGCTGAAAAATTCCTAGGATAAGTGGCGTCTACATTCAAAATATTTTGGCAAAATAAAGGGGGAATGTTTTTTGGAATTAGGAACGAAGAAGTGCACAAAGGCAAAAAAATGTTCCGCAGAATCAAGTCGTGCCAGCAGAGAGATAGTGGGACGACTTACTATAACAAACTCAACGCTAACCTTCTGTTCTTTTGTAAGCTGCGTCAGATAACCCAACTCTCGAGGCGTGCTACTGCCAAATGCAAAAGCTGGTCGTGCCTTCTGCTGATTGAGGCGAGAGGCTGTCGCATGCGCCTTCGCTAGGACTGCCTGAGAGCATCATTCATTACGAGAAAAAACAAGCTTCTCTTAGGTATGAGAATCTGCAAGCTTTCACGTGTGTGCTGTTTTGTCGTTCAATAAATTTGCTTACCAGATCAATGTCGCTTTAAATATTTGACGGCTCATTCACTGTGTCTTCGGAAATAGAGGTGAAAGGAAGGCGAAGAGGTGAGGAGAGAGGGACGAGAAGTGACGGAGACGACTGTTTATAAGTGAAGAGGAAAGAATTTTGTTTTCGTATGTCTTCTCTTCCTGATTATCAGTGCTTCAAAAACAATCAAGCAATATCAGTAATAAATTACTAAATATATGAGTGGCGAAACAGCTCCCACCTTAATCGTGACCCATCTGAATATAAACGACAAAGTGATCTGCATCAAGTCACAGAAAAATTTTAGAAACATTTATATATATATATATATGAATGACTCTGAAAGTATTCAGTACTTTAGTTTAGCACCACCGCTGAGCGCACTTGAAGTATGGTGTTCTTTCAAAGCTTAATACGTTATCTCATTATTAACCATAACATCCCGATCAACATTCAGCGCTACATTCAATGGATCCGCAGTTGCCACTTTAAGCGCCCTACTGAAGCTCAAGTCAGTATATTAATTCTTCGACTAAAAAATATCGTAAGAAAATATCTCGAAAGCAGTCAGTTATACAGCTTGAAAGTTGTCCTGTCGAAATGAATGTGATAGGAAAGAAAGTCCGCATGCAACTATCAGAGATAATTAAGGCGGGTTTGGTTACATTGAAAATAAAAGCATATCGCCGTGAAATTTCAAAGCCATATCATTATTTGAAAAAAGAACAATGCCGTAAAAAATCCGAAAAACTTCCAGAAAATCTCGACTATTTTGTCGATGTTCCAAACGCTAGTAATTCAACTGTCTCTAATGAAATGGAAAAGAAAACCTTCTACAGAGGCATATAAGTAACAAACTACCAATTTTTTCGAATATTAAAACAGCGCTTATAATGGAGAAGAAATAACGTTCCTAGCTGGTTAAGTGATCATTGAACAAATTTGTGGAATGAAACAGGCAAATTTTCCGGTACCACCGACGAGACATATAACTGGAATCGGATGAGACGAAGAGAGGGAGGAAGGTTGGCTAGCGACAGTTCCGAAATTTCCTAAGACTGATGTATTCTCATAATGAGAGGAGGTAAGACGAATGCAATTTTCCTGGATTATCCTTAGAGCAGTTAGATTTTGCATTAGCCAAGTTTGAGGCAGCACCTTATAAATCCCGTCAAAATCATCGTAGCAATTACTTACAGCTTTCTTTTCTTCAGCCTCGGCTAAGACTTGGGTACGTCGATCCAACACTGCCTTCGCACGGAGCATCTCTCGACGCTGAACTTCACGCTGCCGCGCCAAACGCTGCAATTCACTACCTAGTTACTGCTTCATTCGCTGTTTCCGCTCCATTACTTTGACCTTCTAATGGCTATACGTCATGTCTGCTCTGAGGCCAACAAGCCTACCACTCAATGAATGCTCGCGCAATCATTTTGAAGCGAAAATGCAAAAAAGGAAAGGAAAAAACGCTACGTAAACCGCTAAACGTATAAAAATCAATCAATGAATTCAAAGCGATCAACGAAAATAGAAGTTGGCAGCACATTATTGTTGCAACTTCAAATCACTCAACTGCGTCCTTTTGAAGGACATTTGCACAGAGCAAATACACTCCTTCATTCATCTAAATTTCCCCTTCACTAAAGAACAGTCGACAAATCTGCACAAAAGTGCCTTACAAAAATTACGATTCCATTAATAACTATACCAAAGAATTTATTTATCTCTCAACGATTCAACGAGCGCATATGGGGGAACAAATGAGGACAATCAAAGATAACACTTATGGAAAATAAGATAATAAAGAAAATAAGCAGATTAGAATCACTCACAGCAACACTTTGAAAAACAGTTCCCTTCGAGTAAAACGAAGAACTGGAAGAACAAAGAAACGCGAAAGAAGAAAACCATAACAGTAAATCATCGCACAACAAATGAGCCCCTTCAATCGAACGCAAATTGTATACAATTCGCTTCCCTACCCAACAAATCAATTTGAACAATTCCATTTTGCTTAAGAGAAATGTCAGTTCTTTTATTTCTTCGTAAAAGATATAAGGTTTCAGATTTATCAAGCATCCACTGCATGGAATGCAATGTACCTTTTAATAAAATGCTCATCGATCGGGAGTTCTCAAATTAATTAGGAAAACGTCTTCGCACAAGAAAAGGCAAACTAAAAGCAATTTTAGCATATATTAAAAAAAACTCACTTTGTTATGGAGAACTTTTATGACCATCTCTGTTACTATTTCCATAGTCTTTCAGGTTCTTTTTGTGGGAAAAGTGAAGAAAATTATGCGACGATGCATACCTCCTCTTTTTGAGCCGCTGCTTTAGCCAATTTCTGCTCTTGCTGACGTCTCGCCTCCTCACGTCTGAAATTATTTTTCAATTGACTAGAAAACATAACAACCAACTTGACTTGTTCCAGTAATGACTTACTTTCTAACTACACCCGAATACTTCATCTAGCTTCTCAGGAATTCATGAGTACACCTCACAGAAGTAGAACAACAAAAACCATTAATAAATTTTAAAAACTATCCGATTCGTATAACTGCACAGCTTCGCGATAAGGTCACTGCTTCCATTTGCCCGAAGAAGATGAGTCCGTTAATCGTTTTCTGGAAGATGGTCTATTCGGGCAGTCTGGTTCAAAAAAGAAAGACGTAATGCGGAATTTCGTTTCCTTACGCGAGTGGTCGACCGTACAAATCCCTAATTCAGAGGATTCACTTCCGGTAAGCAATCAGCCGATTACAAGTCAAATCATCACGTATGAACTTTACGGTGCATAATCACGAGAATCTGACCAACAGATTCACGAGGTCAACATGATGTAGAGATATCGTCGCAATGCGCTATTAAAAAAAAGAGATGAGGTAGCCATTGCCCAATTATGAAATAGTATGGAAAATTGGGATATTTAGAAAGAAAAAATAGTTATTTTAGTGAGAAAAGCAAGAGGGGGGGGGGGGTTACGTTTAAAAAATCCCCCGAGCAAAACAATGAACTCTTCAGACACTTCCGGGACATGCTGCCCCATTCATTTGCACTATGAGTCCCACAAACATCTCACATTTTACATTACTGCAACTGCAGCACGCTCGAAAAAGTCTCAGTTTTGGCGATATAGTACGGATGTATTTACTGAAGGATCTATGGAAAAATGTTTACCACCTGCAACCTTCGTACTTTATCACACCGACTGACCAAAAGCGCATCACCTAAAGTGACACGCGATGTCAGGATAGTTCCACAACCTACTTTATCTCCGATTCAAAACCGAATTATTCGGTAACCTTCATCTCCACAATCTGGAGAAATACGGCGTGATCAAAAAAGGAACGAACGAACCGTTGGTTGAGTTTCTGTTGCAGTTCGGCTCTGCGTTTGGCTACTTCCTCGGAGTTGTTCTTGCGCGGCACGCTAGTGGAAACCGAGCGGCTCATCATGCCGTGCGAGGCGTCACCCATCGTTTTACTTCCTAAACGATAACGCATTCAATTTTACCACTGCTTACGTCGACTTAACATGGTGTGACGAACGATATTCTTTTCTATGAGGTGCACGACGATACCGCCACAACTGAAACGGATAATTCGCCGAGGGAGGGATGTTAACGTACACAGTGTATCGAATTACGCTAGAGATAAAGCGATATAAGCCTGGGCGACATAGGTAAAAACTAGCATTGAACAATGGAAAACGAATACATTATGCTGATGAATACCTGCCAAGCACCAAGAATATCCATTAAAATATGTATAACCATCAAAATTCATTTGCACATTTAACTGCATTTCAGCCGTCTGTGGGCAAATTTGCTGCTTCAATTAACAGCAATCAATTTACGCATTTCTCAGCATAAACTTTGTGAGGAGCTGTCACAGATAATGACCTCATCCTAGCAAACAATGAGCCAATATCAAGCCCCTCAATTTATGCACCTTTATGTATCAAAATTTTTAGCCTATTGAAGAGTACTCTGACATAGCACTACCTTAAAAACAAACATTCTACCACATTTCTGCCACAATTACGATTAGAATGGTTAGCTCCCCATCGATCCAGTCTTATTTATACCGAAAATTGGCCACCTCACGATCGCGGGCTATTCACAGTGTGCGCAGTTATGAAGCTAGGTAGCTAAGTAATGCTCGCTTCTTGCGATAATAAAACTAGAAAACTAAATTAACGTGGAAATTAAACGAAAACGAAGTACAAATAATGCTCACATCTTGCCCCAACCTGCAAGCCTTACGTTGATATACACGCAAGATACATTGTAAAAATCTTGCCTCCCAAACGCCACCACGGATATTCGCCGCAGGATCACCTTCCCACAAGTAAACAAAGACACATACTTTGGCAGTGCCGGTCTTATTTTCAGAGCATTCACTTCTCCCTCTACCCTATCCTCCTCCTAACTAAAACAGTTTCCAGCTCTCTATTTTATTAATGGATACTCCTCCCCCTCTTCCGTTCCAACTTGCAGCTACAGCCTTTAGTGCGAAAGCACTTTCTGCGAAACCACCGCAAACATGCTGCTATAGCTGGCATGTACATCCACTTAATCATAGATGGCGGAGCGAAGAACAGGGGAGAATTGCATTTTGCCCTCATTCTCAAAACAGCCTGCTCTCTCTTCCAACACTCTGCATGAGGTGGATGACGCAGTGGTGGTGGGGGCGAAGATGAGAGAAAGCAGTTGAGTCCTGGCCCCCTTTAAGGCAGACGCTCGTTGACGCCTAATGCCCCTCCTAGAACAAGATTAACGATGACTGCAGGTACATACCGTAGCAAATTAACATGTGAACGGATGAATGACGTAATGTTCCATAAGATGAACGAATATTAACGCAGATTATACACACACACGTACATCAATCACTCGCCATCATAGAAGCCGCACCACTATCGATCCGCTCACATGCCATAAGCCACATAAAAAATACACCACCATCGCAGACGCTATCAAGCAGCAAATATTGATTGAGAACGAATACAAAGCTCTCCAGGTGTGCGCACCTGCCAATTGTCCAACTAGGCATACGTAGAAGCGCAGACACACCTCTATAGCTAAACATTAGAATTATAATAGTAGAAAATGACTGACATATGCGCCACTCAATGATTTACTGCAAAATGAGAGTGGAAGAGTAACGCAAAGTTATTTCTACAATTGCGGTTCGCACTCGTCACTGCACAGACGACAAAACATGACGCACAACTATAATAATGACGCTGTACGAGTGAGAAACGCTGTGAAGGTTTCTTCCTTTCTGCTTGGAAAAAAGCGTCGTTCAGCAGCAGTTGTCACTGAGCGCCACACATGCCCTCAGATTTAGCGACACCTCGAACTGTTCAAGTTTTAGTTCAGATAACATGAGGATGAGATACACCGCTTAAATCGGTGGATACAAACGAGGTTTCTAAAATAGAAGAGAAAACGAACAATGGCATCGAGCATTCTTTAAAGGTTAACATCACTGAAACGAACCATTCACGAACATGTTGTGAGGGGAAAAAGAAAATGAGACAAAACAGCGTGAAACGATGGGTTTCTGAATCAGGCAATGTTTATAGTGTGGTGGGAGGGAGGAGGTATCAAGTACAAGTGCCAGAATCGATTCTTTCTACTGAAAAATCATTTTTAGGATTCCAGGTGTGATACAGAATTTCGAGCCAACATTTACAACTCAGGGATGATTTATCGTACATTGTACATTCAGCTTGGTTAATGCGTACCCATGCTGATATCATATGAACAACAAACTTTGATGACATGATCGAAAGCACGTCCATTATAAGACGCAAAGGCTTATGACGAAAGGATGCGACATTCCTATTCGCAGGATTCTTAGGCTCTCCTGAAAAAAAAAAAAAAAAACTTGGTCAGCGCACTTGTCGACGACCTTCGCGGTGATGATTGATTAAGTGTGGCGTGAAGAGTTGCCACCCATCACTGTCTAACTAATCGTCAAAAGCAACATGTCGATGAAACACTCGTGATAAGAAAATCGGCAATTCCTCAATGACGTGGTGATCGCCCTCAAACTTTAAACGACTAGCTGAAGAAATGAACTACTTCCCAACTTCTGACCCCATTTCTCCCGGCGAAAGATTCAAAAATTGTTCAGATGAGCATCAAATTCTCACAGCTGAGATCTTCCAGTGTTCGAAAAATGATTATAGCATTTCTGAATTATTGAAAATTTGGAGGATTCATTTACTTCTCGAACCTCCCTTCCTTGCTTAGTGTTCATTTCGCATCACTTAAAAAACTAACTGCCAACATCTCCTTCCTCGAAAACCCTCACTGTTGAAGAGAGGCAGTGAGGTAATTCTGTGCTCTCTTTTTCCGGTCACCTTAACGTTTCGAGGGCGACTACAATCATAATATTACTTGTGATAGGTAACGTAACATGTAATCTATACCAAACTATAAGACTGAACGCAGATCACAAATGTATTCGACGTGTATTTCCTCCTTAACGCTAACTCCGCGAAAACAAATCGAGGTAATGGCAGCACTAATTAGAACGATAGTGCCTTACATCATCAGCGGTTTCCATTGGGGGTCTTCCACATACACATTATGCAGCATTTCATCTCCATCACCTCTACGATCAATGATTACCGTTTGTTAAACTCGATGTCAATTTTTTGCTGCTATAGAAGTAGGCGAAATACTCAACTTAATTTCTAAATTTGGATTATTTAGTTAGAAATTCCATTGTCGTATAGAATTTCCCCATACTGTGGACTTGCGCACGAGAACGATAAAATGCAATAACAATCCAACGATGAACATCTTTTCATTCATACGTTGAAAGCGAATAAAGAAAAACATTTCGACCAGGATTTTTGTTACTTCAGGTGAGGACTTTTGTTGCCTCAGGTGATACTTAGAGCACGAGAAAAACCTCTTACCTGAATTGAAGAACCAAACTTGCAAAACTCACTTCCGCCGATTTCATCGAAGCGCGTATATAATATCTGAATGCAACTTTTAGACTTAAAATGAAAAAATACATGAGGCCCATTTAACAAATAAATGACACAGTGGCCAAACTGATCCGTACCTCTTTTTTGCAATTTCATTCGCCGAGTCCGCCACTCACAGAAAAACAAACAAACCTTCACATATTTCTTAGGCTATCAGCCGACGGCGATATTCCCTTGATCACGAATATATTTTTCAATTATCTGAAGAAACAACAACAACAAAATTTTCCGAAACCCCAACAACTTGTGCACAAAACGGTCAATCAGAATAGAATAACTAAACTGCCCAAGGTCCGATTTCACGTATCCTTGCACTTTTCTAAACTTGCTAGCCATTATTCAGGCAACCAGCTGTTCAGAGATAATCAGGTGGATTAATCGTCCGCTAATGTGAGATCACCAGTTAGTCAACCACTGTCTTTTAGGATGCGAATAGTTGAACATCCCCTACTTGCAGTAGCAATAAACTATCTGAAGAAGTGCTTCCTAATCGACGTTAAAGGCATCTCGCCATGAACGGTCAGAGAGTTGTTTGCCAGCGAATAGGCAAGCGAATAAGCTTTCGGCTGGTTGCAGATTACCTGGCGATCAGCAGTTCACTTGTGCTAAGATACGTCTTAACAGTTGCTAACGGTTTGAAATTCAGAGCATATTAGAACAACTTAGAATAGAGTCTGATGAAGGGAACCGCCGAGGTTGCTGATCGGTCATAACCACTCATACCGAGGGAATTGAATTCAACAACTACCTCTATAACAATTTTTTTAAGGGCCATCTCTCTGGTCTCCTCGGGGGCAGTATCCTTTCGGTACATTTCATTACAGTTTCGTCTTCAGCTACATCTTTTACAACTACATAAGGAAGTAAATGCATCGAACAATTTTCTCAAATCATTCGCCCATAAATTCGCATGTGCATGGGACGCATTACCTGCAGAAATCACACAAGTATCTTTTGACTTTCGTGACCGCCCTTCTTTCACCGCCCTATTGTCAAGCAGTGTTTCCTCCCTGGTTACGCCAAGTTGTAATGCCAAGTTCATATGTGAACCTTCGATTCTCGACTGAGATGAAGACCTATGTCGTGAATCCAGTTCACAGAATCGTCTTAACGACCACCATGATTTTGCGAATTCTACCATCAGGGAGCATCTTTACGCATACTTCTTTCCTGGTTTGCTTTTCATAATAAAAACAACTGGTAAAAATAGTGACGATTTATGCTTTCGATCCGGAGAAAAGCAGAATTCTTCGGAGACAACTCCGACCCGCTCACGACGAGAAGTACATTTCCACGATTTACTCTCGAAGCCTCTATGTCCGCATAGCAGGTTTTCCTTCTGCTGAGACCGCTTCCACCGAATTTCACGGTTATTGTTCATCCGATTCATGAATTCAAAATGCATAATAGAAATAATGATACATATGAAAGTAAATTCATATGTGGGGGAAAGGATAGAGCTGTGCCGTATGGTGCACTTTTCTAAAAGCTCGAATCAAGATGAAAACCATCGTCACATTTGTGCTTCGGATATATAATGCTCAAATCACCACTGAAATTCAATTGCTAAGAATTTTTCTGCACGAATGAGTGGAAAAATGAGTGTTTCAAAAACCAAAAATTTGAGTTCCGTTTAGCACATGCGAGTGGGATGATTACAACTGACTATCTCCCGACAATTAATATTTTACTGATTTCCAATTCGACCGAACGAATGATTCGACGAACGTTAAATTCTTCAATGAACCATATATGGCACACTGTCCTATCCAAAAAAAGTCAGCTGATGAGGTGCAATGATGATGAGAGCACTTCACTGAATCCTCCTATCTCGTTAGCGCTGTTCACATAACCGATCACTGTTAATTAAAAAATCAAAATAACGAAATAAAAACTGCATAGAAAATAATATATTTCTTAAAATATACAGGTAAAATCTTGCCAAAATACACAGTCAGCAGCAACGGCTTATGCTGATGTGTGCTGCTAAACGTCCGCTAGCACCGACCACCCACTAAAACAACAGAAATATCAAAGAAGCACTAGCAAAAAACAACGTACGACGGCTACACACCTGCGTGCAATATCGTTCCCTTAAGACCTGATGCACGACAAGCACGAAAAATGCTATAATACAGCAAAAAATCAAAAATGCGAACGACTGGGGAATGAGTGAAGAAAATGTTTTAATGGAATTCGAGTGAATAACGAAATTTCCATTATTCCCTTCGAGATGGATACTGCTCGCAAAGAAGCCCACTAAAAATAAATTGAAGATGCATTACATGAAAAAAAAAAAAAACGATGATCTCATCCAATCCATGCGAGGAAATCCACTAAAGTAGGAAACAACCACTACTGTTGCAGCATCCATAACATACAGCATTCATGAAATTATGAGTAACTACTGGAGTGCCTGAAGCGAGCGCCCTTAGACTGTTACTTTTTCTCACAAACAAAGACGATGTCACTGCGCTCTGCCAGCGCTTCGCCAGAGGTTTTTCTGATATTCCGCTAGATGAATCCATCGACCTAGGGTGCTGTGTTGACGACATTCAACTAGCACACAAAACCTGCACAATCGATAAGGCCTCCGGTGATCTTCAATTCAGGGTTGTCCGAACCTGGAATTAGTTATCAAAGAGTCGTTGGTGCGCAACCCTATTCCACTACATTCCCACTTTGCTCTATAGAAATTCGATCTCACGTATGTGCGTATGTTCTAAATAAATTTGCTTTCTTTTCTGTTCCCCTCGTTTCATATGATCTGATCGCAGGAAACTAAAAACCACAAAAAACGAATTTCGAAACCGCAGCAGAGATTTTGAGGGTTCGAAAACCTGTACTCCAGGAACGAGTTAAAAGTTAGGTCCGGCGACCATCGACACTGACAATACTTTCCATCCCAAAAAGGGTAACAAACTCATTGGGAAGAGTGCATCTTCCATTATGAGGTAGGCCCGAGTAGGATAAATAACACGAGAATGAAGAAAGAAAACCATACGACCTGAAGGTAGCACACAGTGAAATGAAGAAGGCAATGGAAGACCGACAGAGCCACCGTAGCTGAAGTCTTCCGATAAAGCGGTAGTAAGATAAGTTTCTCCTTACTGGAACAGCAAACGTTCATTCTCGGCCATTTTTGGCAACGCATAACAAAGCACTCAACCACCCGAAAATGTGCGCGAGATAAACAAAAGCTGCCATCACCGCCAGGAATAATGCAAGAAAAAAACCAGCAGTTCTTCACTTCACTCTAGTTGTTTGTAGGCCGTCCTCCATTATGTAGCGCTCACAGATAAGTTTAAATAATTCTATACCTAAGACTGAAATCGCTGAAAAACATAAACAAAGCATGTTGGTCATAAGATTCCGGAATTGACCTAACGACAGCGCGCTATCCTCTATCTCATGGTGCCTTATAGTACTTTTAAAGACCTTTAATAAAGTTATGCAACCCGAAATTATGAGGAAAATGCTTTAAGAAGTTTCCCGGGAAAGTAAATTATATATGGAAAGCTTAAAGACTCACTACACATATATCTTAGAAAGAACATGAACTTCAGTATTCATTATAAGAAAATATTTTCCTTGAATTACACTTCCATATGTAAGAACTTAGATACTTAATAAAGCATTTGTGTAAATATCCACTAAAGAAATAGCAGAGTTCAGTTTCAATTCTCTTCTTTTTGAGTGAGGTTACCAAATAAAACTTCATCAAGTGGTTACTTTGAAATTAAAAGAAAAGATTCCTCTACGGAAAGCATTAATTAATATACCGAAGCAATAATATATCCCACATACGACGTCAAATAGTCGACAATTTGATTGTCGGTCTGTTGACATGCTTGATCCCCATGTGATCCTCACTTTGCCTCGACGAACATCCGGAAATGAGAATATGCAAACTGATTTTTCTAAACAATGCTAATAATGACTAAAGATTTGAGGGCCGCTATTATCAATGCATATTCACGCGCAACATTTTTGTCAGCTAAACCAAAGTAAAATAGAATAGTGTGACCATTTCGAAAGTGCGCAAATGTAATTAGTTCGCTAAAAATTAAATGCACAAGCCTTATATCCTTAAAATTTAGGCTCAGGTGGAATGAAGACCCGAAGATGAGTATCACAGCAAACATGCGTAATGTAGATTGAAATAACCGGTGGAATATGAGTGGATTTAACAGCAAAAAAGAGGGAGTTCAAAACGCTTAAACGAGAAACGGAAATTGATACCAATACAAATCACGAAGATATTCGAAGAGTGCTTACATAAAGCGGCCAGCATCAAGCAAACAAAACAAATACTGATCGCCAGTTGTTGCTCTTCCCATTCTGAAGAAGTCATCTTTCGTAAACTGTACTCCGTCCAAAGAATCCGACGGATATTGCACTAAATTAATTTGGCGTAGCACCTATCCTATCGATCATTACATCCGTCACGTATTTATTTACCTATGAAGATACAGTAAAGCACTTCAGTGGCACAAAGAAACCTTTCCCTAACGAACAGACTGAAAGTAAACGATGTGGCAGATTCAACAAAAGAGGACAAGTATGACTTTCTCCGAGGTGAACAAGAGACCACTTCTGTCTCACTGAATCACTACGGCAATATCCGCTTCTAAATATCGACGTGCGCATACACTCAACCGCTGATTCACACAATTTTAAACTACTGCTATAGAATTTAACGCAATTTTTTCAGATACGACTTTTGTAAGAACTTTGTAAAGTTATTTGGTTCTTGCATCAAAAAATGATTAGGAAATTACATACATAACTTCGTCCCTCTTAAGATTTCGGCTAACCAATGACTACTGAATGCGAAGTTTTCCAAATATCTTCGCTAAATCTCTTTAATATCGTAACATTTTCATGTATATTTAAAGACTACGTGGCGGGAAGCGTTGAAAAATCCGACTCACGGAATTTTCCGATACCTTTCCCCAGCTGATAAACGCTGTGATGATAAGCACTACAATTATACATTCAAATACAAATTTCCTTCATTTATGAAAGATAAGAAAAAGTTATCATAGGCGATCGCATCTTGGTACCCGTGAGTGGCACAAAGCCTCCTAAATCGGATGCTTCGTCAATGGCGATGATGGCAATGTCTTGTTTTGCGTTTCATTCATCCTCTAAACGTTTAATCCAACACAAAAAGTTGCTCGACTGTTAAAATTAACTCGTTGTTTATCAAAAACGCACCTTTTCGATACTACTAGGAAGCAGAAACATTTCTCGAACCTAGACATAGCATTGCTTGGAAGTGACCATCTCTACGGCAACATAAGAATGCCGCAAAAATAGCCACCCACTTCAGAAATGCCCGTAAACGACCACCAACAATGCGCTCAGGCTCAGTCTGATCGATTCGTTGCGAATTGCAGAAAGTGGAAATAAGCGCGCCTCCGAAGTTGCCGCTGTACGCGCTTTTTCTCGTTTAGTCCAAAATCGCTCAATTGAATGGGTAACTAAAAGTAGTGAAATAATGGCATTTATCTATTCTTATAGACCTGACTGCTTTCATAAATCGCATATCAAACTTTTGTATTTCCTTTTCGAATCTGACCGATTCTCAAATATAATTTATACTTTGAAATTTCATAACATTCACATATATGTGCGTTATTAACAACACGTCAGCACACGAACAGGACGGCACCACTACTTACGTCGTTCTCTATGAGGAAATTCTAAACGAATTTCAAATCTGGATCAATTAAGAAAAAAAGTAATTGCTTCATTCCTGGACGAGAACAAAACAAGAATTCATCCTGAAAATTCCCCATGGACGAGTACAAATCCTATGAAGTGAGAAATATAAAATCTAAAATAAATGAAATTAATTACAGCAATAAGAAACCAAGTCAGTACTGCTTTAAAAAAAAGGACTTTGTGGTTGCCTCTAGGAGAGTGAAACACGTCAAATTCTCATCAATGTCCGAATTGCTGGGAAGCATAAAAATTTCAAAGCCTCGAGTTAAAAATAAACCTCAATAAATTATCTTCGTAGCAATTAATGCAGCAAAACGCATCAACGATATTTATTTCTCATAAATCTTCACAAATGGATAGTTTTCACAAAAAATGAATAAGAAAATGTGCGCAAATTTCACAAACTTTTAATCATATTGGTTTTATTTCCTCTTTATTACAACCTCTAGGCAATAAATTCGCTTTCTCTGTTTCTGCACAATGCGGTGACTTTAAGAAAAAACCCACCTTGGAGAATGGAATTAAAAATCCTCAGTCCCCAGGAATTATTTCCTGCCGTTAAATATAAAATATTGTAGTTGAAGAGCTTCAATGCTTGTAGCCATGCAAGGATTGTCCGACTGAGCGAAGGATTGTCCACGCCGCGTTCAAAAAAAAGCCCTGTGGACTAGATGGGGCCTAAGAGGCCGCAATGCTTGAAATTCGAATGAATAGCGAGGCACTTTACACCGCTTACGCTTCATTTGCCGTGGGCCAATTTTGCTCATAATGGCGTCCACAAAAGACGAGAAACAGACGCAGAAATGCATTCAAAAATGACACAAAGCACAAGCTTAAATTCGCAAGTGAAGCGAAAATTGGCGATACATTTGTTGGATAGTGCAAAAATTCGACGACCACCAATAGATTCACTCCTATATGTTGTACATCGTTTGAATAGCACACTTTTCGCTCCAATCAAAATTACCTAAAACTGAAAGTAAGCAAGCTAGGCCAATAAAGTTCTGGAGAAAGAACGAGCTTCCGACGGTTGCAACCTGAAGTAACTCAAACAATTTATATCAATTCTGAACAAAAATATGCCTTACTACTTTGGTGGCTCGAGAATTTCATAAACTATGTGGCACTTCCTGATACAGATAGGTTCTCAGTGAATTCTGCAAAAGTAAATAAGCAACAATGCTGACCTATTACAGGGCTGATTTAAATTTATATCCCCATGCACATAGTCATGGCCAAAACATGAAAGAGCTGAGGATTGATAGCTTAGAGTGATTTCGGATACAGTGTTGTCTTATTTACTCTAGGCCGATAGAGGCATCGTGCTGACGTCTCTCTACTTATTTGTGTATATTGTATAATACCCCCTATAAGTTCGGTTTAACTCCAATATACAAGTTTCAGAAATTCTGAAATAGGTTCATTTTCGGGAGTGGTATGTTTATGAAACAACGCATGAGGTTGTAAAGCTTAGGCTTATAAATAAGGAAGCTTTCTGAATACAAGGGCTTATTGCAGCATGCAAAAAGCATGCGTTTTAAATATTTCCTTAGCTCGAAGGAAGGTATTAGTGAACACACATCTGAGCCTCGCAAATTCTGCAGATAAGCATTCTGAAGCAAAGCACTCGACTTCGGCAGCTTGCAAGTGGGGAGGAGGGGAGCGGAGTCAATTTAAAGCTTAAAGACAGCGTACATATATATCGCATACGTCAACTAACATATAGTGAAAAAGAAAAAAACGAAAGTCCCTTACAAGAGAATTAACGCCTTCTTGTCGCATATGAACAGTAAGAAAAAATAACTGAGGAGAGGTCCTGCGTGTAAAACTTCGAAATACTATGATATACCTCATTCTTATATAAACAAAACAGTCGCTCGAGCTCAAAACTTAGACAGAACTTCGCTGTAAAGGTAAAGGTTAAAGACGCAGACGCTGTGATATTCGCTTATCAACGACATGATAAAAAGTTTATCAGCACATATTACATGAGGACAAACATAGTTCGCTGGTTAGTCTTGCTTGAAGCACACAACAGATTTCCTATAAAGCGAAGCAATATTTCCACTTGTAGATGCGGCCTGCCTCACATTTACGAGTGTATGAACGGAAAGCGACAATAATGTTCTACGAGCACGACGGCGCGATGCGCTTTCTCATCACTACCACCGCCGTCGTGAAATCGATGAGTTCAGGCGTTTTTAACGCCTCCACGCATTATGGTCGATTCATGCAACCCCATCGTGACAAGATAGTATTACCAATAGAGAAGCGCTGTCAGTGTATGCATTCCAACACCTATATATGCTAGTGATGGGAATTTCGTTGCACTGCAACTGCCGAATGACGTTGGCGTTGAATGAACTTTGAGAACAAATGAAACGAATGCATAAATTTGATCTCTCCCATTCATTGCGTTAGCATTCAGATTTGAACTATTTGTGTCGGTTATCTTTCAAATGCTTTAAAGAAAAAAAATTTGAAGATTTCATTGAGTTAAAGAAAGTCACTTTGCTGTTTTCTAAATAACGACGCTCCAAAAGTGAAGCCGCAAACTTCCGGAAACCACAAATAAAAACCGCATTATTATTATAAGTGAAAGTTATGCGGTGCTCTTTCAAAGCTCCAAAAATGGCACTGAAAGAAAAGGATCCGGGCAATAAGAGAAGCACAGAGGTTCTCCCTCCTCCCCACCAACATACCTTCGGACACTCCTTTCACATCAGATATTAGATGAATTTATATTTGCTCGAAAATGAGATCAAATATTGCTATCTTTAAGGAGACAGTTGAAACGGCTCTCGATTACAAGTGGTAAATAATAGGACATCTACGTGATGGAGACTCCACTATCTTACACATTAGCGACCAATCGAGTGTACTCAAGGGTACTACTTAAATAACAGTATTCACCTATTAAACACTTTGTACAATATCCGCTGCAATTTTCATAGGAGCACAAAGAATTTGGGTCTTATGATTGCTAAGCAACAACCAATGAAGAAATGCCGAAGTTAAAGGAGTAGCTTATAAGTGTGATAAAGCACGTCGAGCTTTAATAACGAAGCTTAAGAAACCTCAACGCCAAAACAAGACATAACAGCATTTATAAGAACGAGCACACGGCACTAAGACAATAGCAATAAGATATGAAAGTTGTCGTGTGATCGAACACCTTAATAAGTCAGTCAGGTGTGATGGGTACGTTATGGTGTGTCATAAAAAAGACATGAAACATGACGGCGCACGTTTCACGTTTCTTTTTCGCCTCTTATCGCGATTTCCTCTCGGCTCGTCGTTCGACGAATTGCTGTCGCATTTTCGTTCACCTATGCTTCGCTCCCGAAGAGAAAAAAGCCTCCCCCAATAAGGCACTTAAGAAAACGTGTCAACGTCCTTGCTCGGGTCGAGTATGAAATAATCACCAAGTCGAACGAACAACCCATCTGTTTTATCACACCCTTCACATGATTTGCACAACGTTACATACGTATTTCAGCAACTGCTAACGTTCAACAGTTAAAATAAATGATCTAGCTATCATTCATGCCCTCTCCTGTAGATCTAAGACACGCCAACGTCAATGGCTATCTTCCAGTCGAGGAGTACGATAAAGTTATTAGCGTAACGTCCAGCATATAATATGATTTACAGTCAATGAGATTAAATTTGCTATTAAGATCGCAAAAAACTGCGAATATCCTAGGCAACCTGCAAGACTTTTTGCCTGTTGCTGACTTTCGAAACGGTACATCATGACGACATTAACTCCATTTGGTTGAGATTCAGTAAAGTTCCATATAATTTGGCTAAACCTTGAAGGGAAACAAAATTCGTGAGTGTCACCATCACACCTATGCGGCTCAAAATCGAGCCTTTTTTGGCTTTTTGGCTTGTCGACGTTTGTGCAAATGAAATGGATTTAATGAACCAGACTGCAAGAGTGCATTTCGTGCCAGCTTTCTTGATGCTTTTTTTCACCTTGTTCTATCAGGAATTATTTTGGTTTTGCCATCAGAAGACAACTTGCTTTTGCATTATAATATTGCTTTTGCCATATTATTCATCCTTAGGAATGTGGTACTTCAAATATTCCATTCCGCGACCGTTTCGTCGTCGTTTCGAATCATTAGAATCACTTATAGATTCTTCCACAACCGATTATCCACTAAACGAAAATCAACAATCTGTTCCTCGTCGTTAACTATAAGTCCGAAAAAAAGTTCCAACAGAATGTTTTACAATTGAGCAATCAAGTAAATCCTCCACTTTTTTTGTCACAACAAGAATAAGATTCATCGTTTAGCGAGTTCAGACCAGACTCCTTGGTTCCAACTTGTCAAATCACTCTTCCCAGCACCCTAATTGGCAAGGGATCGACGGAATAAGTCTTTACCCTCCTTTCAGACAGAACATCGGTGAGTCCAATCGTCACCATTCGATGTGCGGGAGACCAGCCTACGCCCTACTCTTCTGGACACCTCACAATTTCATCTAAGCGGAATTGAACGATACGACGAGACATTTATTTGTCGTGAATGCTTTATTGACTAAAACGAAGTGCACAGAATAAAGTAACTAAAGCAACTAATTTTGAAATGGAAACTATAGTGGAAAATAAGTAAACGCATGTGCACCTAAACAGTAACGGCAAGCAACTACATAATAACGACACTTAAATGTTATAAAGAGTGAAAGTGAACGTTGCTTTGTGAAAAATACGCAAAACTATAATGTTCTTTTTGTCAAAAGTGTTTGACTTCAGCATCATTAATAGAGCTTACAAGCAAAACAATCCTACTTTGAGATCTACCCTGCAAACATGAGACAACGTACTCAGGTTTATAGATCGGGATAAGTCGGAACCATTCATCACTTTTGTTATTACTGGAGGCTGCGCATTCCGTAGGTGAGCTATCGTCGACGTTCAACACCTCTAACGCTTGTTCCTCTATTTCCACCAACGTACTTTCGTCCCATAATTCCCTTTTTCTCGCAATTTTTTGCTGCTGTCGCTCTCTGCATCATTCACTAGATACGAAGCTTCGGATGCTCTTGTAAAAAGAACCACTGATAGATGTCAACATCTTCTCACGTCATCATATCAGCTTAAAACGTGCCCATTGAACCTTCCGGTGTATTTTCAACATCATAGGCCCACAGCGGAACGCGCACAAGAATGACCAACTTGGCTCAGCTCCAGCAGATGAATCAGGCAACTGCATATCGTGATGAAATTTGTGAAGACTGGTTGAACGCGTTCACTTATGCCACGAATGAGAAGGAATTCGAAGCCAGTGAGAGTCGTTTCGCAACACTGCTGATCCGTGCTGGAGCGTTGCTCATCTTCCTGGAGGGATTGCTGGGGCTCAGATCATTTCCATAAATGCATCACGAAAATGTGACAATATCATTCTTCAGATCTTTCAACTTTTTCTTTGCCTTACAAAATGCTGCTTCTAAGGTTGTTCGATGCCCTGTATATCCTATGATATATGACCTTCACGAGCAGCTCGGCAGCTCCTAAATATGCGGCGCTTATGAATCTTTAGAATTATAGTGGTCTCTATAGATTAGGTTTTTATTCGCTACTCTTTGTTGTGAAGAAATTCGTTGTCATAAATGATGGGAATGAAGCGATAACTTCGCAGACTGTTTCTTTTCCAAGAATGACCATGTTTAAAAGAATAATGCAAAAATATAATAATAGCTGGTTTTCCTTGATTTCTCTCTTCATCCGAACTAATGTGAAATGCATGCCAATGAAGATACATTTTCGTAATTGCACCTTTAAGAGGGGAGAGGAGGATAAAAGAGAAAAGAACGAATGCATAAGCGCAATCAAAGAGTTCCAAATTTCATTCACATTTCGCAGGCATTGTATTCTATTAACGCTCCTGCATTTGCTGTAGTTGAAAACGAATCAGAAACTATGGCAGTTAACTGACTGCGAAAGAAGCTTCACAATCTAACTTCGTGGTTTTCTACTTGCCAATAAATATCTATAGTTTGCAGAACAAAGGATCTAGCTTCAGCTGTACAATTCGTCTTGTACCAACGGCAGTTGGAGCTTCATAAAGCCATAACAATTCATCATCTCACATAGTGCTACAAGAAAGCCACTGTATATAAATGCGCATTCATCACAGAATAGAAATACACACAACAACAGGTGGTAAGACCTACGTTTTTGCATCCCGCTACTTTATCCAGCCGGTTCCACATTCCTCACCCCTCCCCCCTCTCACCAACAAAAAGCAAAACAAAATAATATCTCCATACTTCCATTAAATCAATTGAACAAACATATCTTCGGCTAAAAGTCTGCGTTCATTCAATGCCTGACAGGTTTAAGCAAAAAAACGAACACTATAAAATTCACTACTTCATTACTTCTATTTTCGTGTTTAAATAATATCTCTAACGTCTTTCGCTGTGGACTGATCGATAGAGGGTTATCTTATACAGTGCATTTTTATTCCATAAAATTCATTACTTCTGCTTTGATGGTTGCCAATTTGAAAGCACAGACACAGAAAGAGAGGGAGAGAAATTCAGTCGTACACGGAGAAATGAGGTCATCGCAATGTGCTTTCTTACAAAACAAAGAGCCAAAAGAAGCGTTAAAAAATGAAAAAGGGACAGTGTGGATAGTAGTCGCTCGCTTTCCAACAAAACGACGAACGTCGATAGATCCTCTAACGGCTGCAAGTTGCACCACTTCGTGGAAACGCTCTGCATGCGGAAATCATCGAATTAAACGAAATTTAAGCTACACTTCAAGTTTTGTAGTTGAAAGAAAACGAAACAATTTTAAGTCAACGGAAACCAGTTAGCCAAACCAGATTTACCCTCCCACCCCCACCCACCCTCCCCCCCCCTCCTCCCTCCTTTTCTTCTTTTTTTTCTTCAAATTCTGAAATGAACGAAAACGTAAGTTCTTTAAGATGCACGTTTGTATGGTACGACCACTAAACAATGCACATGGAAAGTTCGGTGAGTTGAATATGCATAATGGCTGCGATCTTCTAAACGCTATCGATTTTGATGCTCTGAGTGACTGAATAATCTTCAAAGTTTCCCGAAGTGAACAGACGGAAGTGACGACTTAAGTTTATTCAGATGTTTTCAATGCAGCTGTACAACGTTCAGTGTGCACTCACCCAATTATCTTTCAACGATCCCTCACTTACGTCCTCTAAATGTTTCTTTCAGATGACCTTAAAATAGTGCCTTCATGAATGTTTTCACAGATTTATCGAATGACTTCACGCTCTAAAAAACGTCAAGCCTACGTTACGGCACTCTTAGAAACCAACTGCACTGATAGAGCCTTGCGGAAGCGTTTCCGTTTGGCACGAAGTGGCAAATGTCGTCGCTCATCTTTCCCTGAGCATCTCTTCAGGGCAATCAAATCCACTGAAAGAATGGCAACGAGAGCGGAAGAGAGACTCAAATGTCGGATGGATTCACTCTCTGTAATCCACAAAGGATGAAACAATTATGATGCAAACGAGATCGCGAAGCACCTTCCATTCAAGAACGGGACATCGCTAAGTACTGACGAAGATCGTTTATAGTAAATAGCTCGCTAGAAGCAAAAAAATGTATCTGGCATTTCGCGCAAACAAAACACTTTCGCAACGAATCGACAACGATATGCCGTGTGAGGTGGCCCACTTGGGGGCCGTCATTTCGCGGCAGCTCTAGAAATAATCCTCGACGACCAATCGGTTGCTGCCACCACCCAGTTGCCAATAATTTAGCGCCGCAATGCCTAGAGCCAGTGGCTGACGCATCAAACTTCATCAGCATAAGTTGATGTTAACGTCTAGATTCGTAACTGAACCAACAATTAAAAATAAACACCGAAAATATAACAACTGTTTTTTGTTAAAATAACGAACCTTTAGTTAGTAACTAGTGTTTTACCATTTATTTTCCCTCAAACCATTGACCTCAATTTTTCTTTCGCTGGTTATGAGAGGCGAATTCTAGGAAATTAGAGGAGCTAGCCTCGCAGAATTGTTTGCTCATTAGAATCATTCCCAGTGAACCGACCGCGTTTTCAAGTCGAAATTTTTCATCTTTGGGCGTTCTTAGGTGTTCTCTTTTTGTTTCCTTGGCTCGATTAAAAAAGCTCGAATGCGACTTTTAATGCTCAAGAAAACGGACGGCACACACCGCTCCAAATAAAGATGCATCTGTAATATTGCTTTTAATTGCATCTAAGGTAAGTAAACGCAAGCGGTAATGCGACTTCTGCCAACAACTTATCCTGGAATTCATGCATGAGGCAAAGATTAGAGGGCAGTATCCTTTAGTTTTGATGTAATAAAAGAAGCGCTGCTTTCCTACCTCATATCATGACCTATATCTGTCACCTGGATCACGTTTACCACCTGAACCGAATTGTCAGGAAATCACCAGAAGCATGGACATCGGAGCTCATTTCCAGAAATTAACCACTCAGTCATCAACTTTGACGAGGATTATCACAGCGCCACCTGGAAAAGGAATGCCAGAGCAGCATCTCAACCAAGACTACTAAGGTACCGTTGGAGAGGATTACCGCGTGACTGTCCGACCTGGGGTTATTGCAGAGACATCTCAACTAGGATTAGCAAAGTGCTAGCCGAAAAAGAATCATCAAAGTTCCTACTAAAGCTGGATTACTGCACGCGGATGACCGAGGTAGGCATCAACCAAGGTTACCATTTATCGCAAGAATCAGGGTTGTCAAAGCACTGACTAGAGGAGGACCATCAGAACACTACTTGAATCTGAATCGTTAGAGTAACACCTGAACAATTATTAAAGTGCCAACTGAAGCAGGATTGTTGAACACTCCGATTATCATACCCGTGTCACAAAAGTATCACTTAAACAGGAACTATCAGACTACCATTTGGACCTAGGTTATCACAGTATTACTTGACAGGGGTCATCAAAGTGTCAGCTAAATATGGATCACCAAAATGTTATCTGAACAACGACTGGCAGGAGATCATCGAAAACTGGATTATCCAGTGTTGCCAGAAGGATGGATATCGTAGCGTCACCTTAAATATGGTCATTAGAGATTCAAATAAGTCACAAGAGTAACTGCATCACCTGAACGTAATTAATAAGAGTATCACCTGAACATAGGTTATTAGAATTATCATCTGAAACTGGGCCCTCAACCACCATTATGGAACCATCGCCTAAATTTCTATCAGTGAATGCTGTCTCATTTGTATGCTCGAAGTAGCACCTGAAATTCGTCAGAGTAACATAAGAACTTTGATCATCATAACACCATTTTAGCTAGGATTTTCAGGGTATCAATCCATTGGAGACTATCATCAGAGAGTATCACATGAACGTAGGTCACCACGACTTGATCATCGCGATATCATTTGAATCTTCTCATCCAATCACCACCTAAACATAGATCATCGGAGCATTACATCGGCTAGGATTAATAAACAATTACCTGACTAGGATTAATATGGTATCATTTGAAACTGAATATTCTTACCGTGACCATTAGACTATTGCCTTAATTTTAAGAACTGAACAATGATAACCAGAACATCACTTGAAACTGGATTATCAGAATGTCTTTTAAACACGATTTTCCAGAAAATCATCGGAACAAGGCTTATCATGCTATCATCATCAGAATCTTGATTATCCTACCAGCGTCCTAACCGAGGTATTCACGGCATCAAGTGAATCAGGAATGTCAAAGTGCACGCAGAGCACGGCTCATTAAAGTACATTCTCAGCGCACGTCCCCTGGTGACTGCCAAGAGAAAAATGGTCAGAGTAATACTCGAACCAGGATGTTCAGTGTATCACAGAAAAGGACAACTGTATTACCGTTAGAATCAAGACTGCCAATATCATCTAAGCGTACATTCTCAGCGCACGTCCCCTGGTGACTGCCAAGAGAAAAATGGTCAGAGTAATACTCGAACCAGGACGTTCAGTGTATCACAGAAAAGGACAACTGTATTACCGTTAGAATCAAGACTGCCAATATCATCTAAGCGAAGATTTTGGGAGCGTGCAACGAAAAATGATCATCAGAGTATCAATCCGGCTAAAATATAAGGCGGCTGCAATCCCAACGTAGTCCCCAAGCATGCTGCAGTTTTATGGCAGAATCACCTCAAATGGGATCATCAAATTACAAAGAGGATCAGGCTGTTAGGTTACCATTTGAATCCGGATTATCAGGGTGTCACTTCAAACTAGGCTTCCTGAAACAAGATCATCAGAGTGAAACTCAGATATGCTCAGCATAGCACCAACTCGACTTGGATCATCAGAGTACCACCTGTGACCGAGATCAGCAGGGCATTACTTGAAATGGAACTACCACAATGCCATCTGAACCGTGATCATTAGGGTGACACCTGGATCAGAATAACAGTATCATTACTAGAAATAGGATCGTTAGAGCGTGGATCATCTGAGTATTGCCTAAATAAAGATTGCCTGAGCCTCAAAGACCAGAATATTCTCCGAAGCAGCATTATTGCGAAACGATCGAGGCACAACCTTTCGAGCATCATAATTAAAAGCATCAAGCTGAGGCGTCGAGTTAAAATTAGAGATTAGTGAACCGCAATGTCTTCATTTTCCGAAGAGTAATTCTAAGAAACTTAAAGCGGTGAAAAGTTGTGGCGAAAAGTTGACGCTCTAAAATCGATCAATTTTTCATAAGTTTATTAGAAACGCCAATAAATCCCACTTTAAACTCTCCTCGAACTCGTTCTCATTGTTATTCACTTCGAGAATCTCTAATGCGAAATAGAATCAGCTGAAACGATAGTCATTCGAAAGAAATAATGTAGCTGGAAAAATTAGCTAATGATTACCTTTATTTATATTAAATTATGCCTATCTTATATTCTTTACAATGAAGCCAAAAATGAGGCATTCATTGGATCGGAAACGATTTTCAAAGAGCGAAATTTGATGGAATCATCAAATCGAACAAAACCAGTCGAGCGATGGAGCCGCATTCACTTCCGAAAAGTCACAATGAAACGAGAGAGTTTTAGCACATTTGCGACTTTAACGGCTCAGTAATTGCTGAAATCCATCAAAAGAGCTATACTTCTTCAACGAGTTCACTAAAACATATTGTGCCCATGTGGGGAAACTATTCACATTATACTGGTGTGCTGTAAAGTTAAACGCTCTCGTTGAGAATCCGCTTAACTTCAGATTATTGTAAATATTTTTCACGAGCAAAACAGCAGCTGTGTGATTAGTGCCTTGTAGCTTGCACTGTTTTGAAGTTTCATGAACGTGAAGTACCCTAGTGGCTACATATTTTACACGAGCAGTGCAATGCGTCAAACTCTAGCTGTTGAACATACTGCAACGATCGATTAATCTCTTTTAACCTAAGTCGAGGAGATAGTGTTAGGTGGAGTTTTATGAGCGAATTATAATATATATATGTATACATATGAGTTCTTGCAAGACTAAGCCGGACTCACTGAAGTCAGAAAGTGGTGGATTTGTTTTCTACAAGCAAGTAAAGAATCTCTGCAGCAAAGTGAGCGTTGAGGTTAGGAAATTCGATCGAAGCTAGCCCAATTCAAAAAAGTAGCAAGAATCAAATGATTTATTCGACAAACAGAAGTTGGAAAAAACTGAGAATGCTTAAAAAAGAATTGGAAATTATATTACTCGACTGTTCACTATAAACGATTGCCCGATTGCGACGGTGGAAACGCCCGACAATGGTGGTTGATGTGTTAGAGGTTGATGCTATCGCCTTAGACTAACAGAGACCTCTATTATTGGGTATTGGCGACGTCTGCTACATGGATTGTGAATTTTCGCATTCGGCAAGCACAACTATAAACTAGATTTGCCTGCGGGGCGATAGCCAATCGCACATGTATAAAACGTCAAACAACTAGAATGAAAGCCCTTAACGTTTTTGCACAACATCCAGTTCTAAAATCTTGGTGAGCCCTCGCTGCATTGGTGGAACCTTTTTCGCTCTCTTTAAGCGCTCAATGTTGCGTCCAAATCTTGCTCAAATATCGCGCATCCTTTCGTTATTCATTCATTTAAGTAACTTCAACCTTTCCTTTTCATGTGTTTCCACGTTCACGGCTATCGCGTTTTACCGAAACGATAAGCTCCATTCATTATGTTACTTTTATGGTTATTCAACTGATATAAAAAACCATTTGGAAAAAATATATTTCTGCTCAGATGATAATCACTTTCTCGACTTTCTCTTGTAGTGCGATCAATAGGAAGTTTAACTCCTTGATGATCTGCAAAAAATGACCTGCTGCGCTTTTTTGAGTATTTTTCATAATGCTTTCTATAAGCGTCTTTTCTTCGCTTCGTTTTTGCCTATAACACTTTGTGCATGGACCGCTAAGTGTTCGAACTATTCTCATTTGTAAGCAATTCGCCGATTAACACCCGTAAGCTTTCGACGATTCCTTGAAACGCTATCAAGCCAAATCAGTGTTTGTCCACTCTATATGGGCTGTGCTCAGCTTCTCATAAGCGTGCACCTTCAACACCTCATCATTCTCATAATACTTCACTCTACATACCTGAAGGAGGTTTAACAGTTTGTTGGAAAACAAGCTACTTGCCAGAGCTTGCGATTGTTGCATTATGGCTAAAGATTTGGGACACCCACAGTGGAGCCATTGAAAGAATTTATTGGAAGTGTGGCATTCAATTTTACTTGGAGTACACTATTACAGTTATGTTCATCCAAAACGCTTACTTTGGAGAGTTTATTACTTATCACTATTTCAACGCTGCAATTTGTCTTTTTCAGGCGACTTTTTGGAAGTAGTTGCAAACCTCAAGTAAAATTTACTTTTCTTAAAAGTGTGCTAATATTTTAAGCTTCAGCTTCAAGGTACGAATAAATCATAACAAAGCAATATAGCGATTTTTGAAATGTGCTTGAACGGAAGGCGGCTTTCGTTCTTCACCCAACTTTGTATAATCTTAATAGCCATCTGGCATTCTTAAGTTGACAATGTTTCTCTCATATTCGTCAAAAATTGCTTCTCAAATAGCGTTTAAAGCCATTTACGAAGACCGAAACAATTTCTAGGTGAACAAATGGAAGATGCCAAAATTGGCCAAAAAATGAACTGCCCTCTTTAAGGCTCTTCGCAAATTACATTGAAAAAGAATCGTTTTACACCAGGACGAGTGGGCTGAAATATGATGGCAAAAGGTGACCGAACATAACGTAAACAAGAATATTCCAACCGCAATTACTTGAACATGGGCCTTTAGTTCTGTGTTTTATTTAAACGCGCGTATGCTAATACAAACGCTTCATTCACGCTAAAATTTGAGCCTTAATTTATTATTTTTGTGATGAGATCGTTCAAATTGTCCAACATTTATTGGATCTGGTAGACAGACATGCATTATTGAAATATCATCAGGTTTGCTCAACTCACATGGAATCTACCTAAAGTGAAATTTTGTTCGGCAGTCGTCGTACTTGGAAAGTGGTGGTCGAGCGCGCATTTCGTGTACCGAATCTCATTACCGCGACATTCTTTGTTGTTTAAGTAAAATAGCACTCATTCTGTTTTATTTATTTCAAATAAGCGAATGAGTGAAGGAGTTTAAAAGTATGCGACAAAAACAGGAGGAGATATGAATAAGTTGTCAAAATTGGTTTGCCTACGTAGGGAGAATTAAGGAGTTTTGTTTTTCTAAACGGCGTTGGTTTTCAAATAAATTCAAATAAAAGAATTAGGGAATTCCACCGAGAAATTAACAATAGATTACTGTTGAGAGCCATCAGATTTCTGATGCTAATTTTTGCCACCAAAAAATGAATAAACGAATTGCTTCGGTGTTGCAGATTTCACCTCGTCATGTACCTCTTCTCCTTACTCATATATCCGCTCTTTTGATTTATAATATTGCGCAATTTTTTCAGTATGAAAATTATTTCAAATCCACTTCTTTGCTCCTTATTGTCTCAGCCGATCAGCCGAGTGATATTATTACTCTTGTGCTTACTTCAGCTTGGTAATGTAAGTACACACTTATTAAATTATCTTTTTTGCATTTCTCATCAGTCTTCGTTGATCGCTTAACGACTCAATGGGAAACAACTTTGAGATCACACATCGGACATCAGACATCAGATTTCAAGTTGAATGAAGCTTTGGTAAAGGCCAACATTTCATTATGAAGAATATGATATTCTCAATCAGCTAGAATGCGAAAGAAATGAAAAAAAAATTGTTAGATGGCGCATCTCTATCGAACATTTCGTTTGCTGAAGAGGTGAAGAATTTGGCAGTATAACTGAAAAGAAGTGAAATATCCCGAATAAATAAAGCGAAGGAATTCACGTCACTTCACAAATGTATTCGCTATAATTTTTTGTCCACTAGGCAAATAAAATGCTCTTAATAATCATTTTAATTAGTCGCCATCATAGGTGAATACTTTAGAAGTGAAGAACAAACCTGATTAACTGCTTTTTTCCCAGGATTATTGCTCAACAATTCACCTAAATCCATTAATCCATAAATCCATCAGCATGGTACGTCTTTAGTGTGTACAATTTGAGGTGAAGAGCTACGAATTCTTATGCATGAGGCGTGTAAAGAGAATAGATTTTATTTGAATTTTATTGCTAATATTTGGATACGTCGATTTTTGCAATTCAAGCAGTCGATATCATTCGGTGGTCTAAAAAGCATTCTATTAATTAAATCGAACATTACTATCATATTTATGATGTGACTTTATCATCCGATTAAGAAACGTTTCGCCAATGGGACTTTTCAAAAAAATTCGAGGAAGTCAGTTCAACTTATTACTGATTACTTGAAAAGTTCGTCCCCATATGCTTAGAATACTCGATAGACAATTTCTGCTTATATATGATGAGTAAAATGAATTTATTTCAATTAGATCACTTAAAATGATAGTGAAATGACAAACATGTTGTGTATAACACACTATCACCTATGATATACAATGATCTACTTTCTAATGAGATGTAAACAAAGTCTCTTGCAAGCAACATGTTCAAGAAATGTTAGCTTGAAAGAGAGATTTTGAAACATGAAACATGAACAAAAAACCTTATTGGGACTATGGATATAGCATGAGGGTGAGGGTGAGAGTAAGGATGAGGACGACGAAGGAGATGGTTGAGGAAAGGATGGGAGGGGGTGAGGAAGAAATGGAAACAAGCGGGATGGAGGAAGAAAGCGACACTATACATGTGTTTCGTTCATCTTTCAGTGCTGGAAACCGGGATTCAAAAGTAAAAGTTTTCAGCGAAATTTTTGTAAGTAGGTTGTTGCGTTTTTTCCAAAATCTCAGTGTTTTTCGTAATGGCGAACGTCTCATCAAGCAACGTCCAAAGCCATAACGCTGTCACACAGTCCCAGGGATGTTGGAGATTTAGGCAAATAAGACATTACTGAACCTGCATCGACATTTACTTAACGCTCCTCTGGCTAAATCCTGCAGAAAATACTTCTTCGGAACACACATCTTAGCCAAACAGCCACTCCATACAACGGAGAAACAACAAGCTTCACAGCCGAACGACAAAGGTGTTGCAGTGCCAAGACTTCCTTTCACTAGTTGCACCATTCATCGGAAGCGCGACTTCTTCGACCGCTGGAGGAAGCGGAGGAAGCGCAGTTGGCGGTATTCCCTCATTTGGAGCCAATGGGATAAGCGGCGGTGGTAACCCGGCTGCGTCAGTGGTTGAGGTATATTCGTTGTCTCTTCTTGTGATTAAACATGTGGCCGTAAGCTCATTTTTCGAAATTGAAATCCATTAACACATAAAACGCGGAAAAGGAGCAAAAGAGCAACAAGAAATTTCACGAAAACTCTCTGAGAGAAGAGCTGGTCATATTAAAACATTTTCATGTGTAAAGATGATATGTGCTTAAGTCAGAGGTGAAGCCGGCAAATTATCACTCCTTAAAGGAAGCATTAATAGATCAAAATTTCATGCCTGTAAAGATTTCCTGTGATGAAGAAGAATAATTATTAAAGATATCCATGAGCTTCTTTATACTGAACTTATGTAAATCTAACAGTTAATATGGAAGAGGTGTTAATCACTGCATGGCTGCTTCACTTTCGAGAAGAAAATGGGAAACCAATTCCACCTTAAATTTACCCAGCTCATAGTGCATCGGTAGAGTTGGCACGGCGAACACTCCAACACCAAAGTCGGAGAAATGCCGAAGTTTGACGCTCGACCTCGAGGAAAATAATAACTTTACTTCTCTTCGAACCTCGTCTTTCGACATTTCAGGTCATAATTCCTGCCTTCCGCAAAAGATTTCAATAATTTCATCGTTGATCGGCACTTTTCATCGAAGAAACCGTAACCTTCGAAACTTTACCAGCAGTTATCACTGAAGCCATGTCCCGGGTTGAGAATTTTCTCGTAAATTGACATAGCACAGCGAATATCACTCCGAAGTTAGGAAGATGTGCTGGTGATGAAGAATATGCTTGCCATCTTTTCTACTTTCCCACTCCATTCTTCATATTTTTTCGATTATATGTAACAGTTCTTGCTACCCGATATTTTTCTGATTTTCCGCTAATCGAATTTTCCATATGGAGAACCTTTGATTGGTGACAGTCTATCTCGCGTCCGATCAGTCATTGTTTCACCGTCAAAAATTCTGCTATTTTCTTTGCTTCCTATTTGCTGCACTGTCGCAGGAAACGAATTATCACTTCTAGACAGACGAAAACTGTTCTGGTTCACGCTTTCGAGTATTATTTCACGTGCAGATTTCAAGGGCACTGTTTAAGTCTTTGGTGTCGCAGTTCGTTCCCTTTGGCGGAGGAAACACCGATGGAGAGAAGGCAGGAAGTGCATTTCCATTCGAAGAATACTTCAATCTCGGTGCGGCTATCCATCAAAAACTTACCGGAGGAGCTGAAGGAGGACTGCCGATGTTCGGTTCTGCTAGTCAGCCGGTCTGATTCATATCTATTTCTTCACGGAAAATACCGTTCCAAAAATGCATTGAAGTCTAATATGAATAAAGTGGGAACTCTTTGCCTCGTCTTCATAAGCATCTATAATGTAGCCCTAGACATCAGCAATTTTTAATACAACGAATTATTGCAGTAAGTTAGCTTAAACTGAAAAAATACTGTCAAGGAAATCAGTGAGGTTTTCGATAAAGGCACATTCAGCAGTTGAATAATCGCACTAACTGCTACAATTATTCGATTTTTTTTCACATCGAGAAGTCATGTAAGCTTCTGCAGGATGGCATCTTCTTGAGGTGCAACGACCTAAAAAGTTCAAATGGTTGCGAGGACGAGGGCAACCTGGCATTCTCGTGCATGCCTGTAAGACCTCACCATGTCAGCGAAGCACACAAAGGATTCTATGATCCAGTTCCTTCGTAGGCCTACATAAGTGCGTGCAGAGGTCGTTTCTCATGGAATCAGTTGAAGGGATCATCTTTTCTGCTGGATCGACCTTGCTGTTTGTTCTTCGCTCTGTGACTCGGCTAGTGATCCATTCCCAATAGAGTGAAGATTTTTTGCCCTTGAGACATTGAGAAAGAGCTCCAAAAAACACCTCACCGTGCATAATAATTTGTAAGTTCAAGGGCGAACTGTAACTGTTTTTAATAAAATTCGCTGAATAAGATCCGAGGAATATACTGCGGAAGTGTCAGCTCAATCATAAGCTTTAGTCACTGGGTACGCAGTCTCCGTCACAACCACAGCTGCAACCGCAATCAGGGCAAGTAAGATCTGCACCGGTGCGATCGCATCCACCGATTTTCCGTTCTATCAATGTCGACAGCCAGAGCGGTGCACAAATGCATCACATGGTTGCTCCGAAAATGCCGCCTCTACCTCCGATGAACTTTCCACCCTCAGGTGCCATCAGATTATTTTGGGACTTAATTGTTTGGTTGTTTGCCACTGAAGGCCGCTGCAAGTTGTAGGTTTTCTAAGAATGGAAGACTTCACAGTAAAATACCAGCGGAAATGATGCTACTAGCGATTGTCTAAAACACATTACCAGGAAATTTCTCGTTGACAGCGAGAGCTGAATTAAAGAAATTGGAAAAATGCCTATGGAAAAAACGAAGAAAAAACAACGACTTTGTTGCATTCGCAAGTTGAATTTTCAAAAACGATACTGTAGTTATCTTTTCAGCCTTCAACTAAGAAGAGAAAAAAGCATGGAATAATCGAGGAATATCGTGATCAGAGAAAATAAGCATTTTGCAAGCAACTATATTTTAACTTCATCCGCCATAATCACTCATCCTGTACGCTTCCGTCAATCCGAGTTTCTTTTTCAGAGCGCAATAGACGGATTCTCTCCTATGAGCAGTATCGACCCAATATGAAACACAGGTACTTCAGACGCTGACAGTTACAGTGCAGCGTTTATTGATTGATTCTCATGATATACGATAAAAACTGCTATTTAAATGTTCTAATACTGCACTCATCTGCATTAAAAAAAATAGGCCATTCCGGAAAAGTTTCTTTTGGTGATTGTGCTTCATCTCGTTGCTGTTTGATGCTGTCTATTGCAGTGACCATCAATAACCAACTAAGTAAGTTGCAATAGTCGAGTAACTTCATTTTCAACTAAAACTTGCAGAAAAAAAAAAGAAAAGAGAGTAGCGGATTGGAGTCATCGAATGACCACTAAATGAATACCTCGTTGTAGGTTCATCGCAAGTGAGGTTCCCTCACCTATATCACATATGAGCGAATCTGCAAAAAAAGGAATCGAACTCAGCCACGGAGTGTTTCGCGTAAGGAAACTCTCATTCATATGAGATTAAAGTACAATTTCATGATGATGAAACATGAAGAAGAAATAATTTAGACATAGCGAGAGAAAATATCATTGTATGATAATGGGGAGTTAATAAAGCTTACTTTTGAAAGCGATTGAAAGTTAAGTTGGAATTAAAAGATGGGAAATTTGCATATGTGTCAGAATTTTATACAACGCCATCAAAATTCATCAGTTTTATACATCGTTGCTGCGGAAGAAATGAATGAGCAGTGAAAAAACAACAGAACTAAACGTGAGACGATTTTCACATAGTACTCACAAGAAAAGTAATACCATCAAAAGTGGCTCATAGTTTAAAGCTATTTCTTATAGATGTTACAGTTTAAATCATTTAAAACCGATAAAGCTTAAATTCTCGGAAGAGTGCTCTTCTTTCCAAGAAATTTATTCTAATATAAGTGGCACTAATCTACACATCTCTTTAAATTATCATTGGCGTACGATTTTCTCAGATGCTTAGCGAAGTGAGTCGATACTCGGATGTTCATCATCAACGCGATCAGGATTATGGTTCTGTGCAGAAATTGATGCGTGCATTCTTCCATGCACTTGCCGGTGAAAGTGACGATGCACCTCTTGTTAGATGCTTTATCTTCTTTCTTACTAAAAAAACTAATAGTGCGTAACTTCATAATTCTAGTTTTATTTGCCCATAAACTGAGTGCATCCGTTGGTTACTTTTAAAAGATGACAGCAACATTAACTTAGAAAGAGAAGAGACACTGTGTGAGGAATGGCTGTTAAAAACGCCGAAAATGTTGTTTCTTATGGTTCGTGGTGAAAAATTATACTATTGCTGTTAGTGTACGCGTATATTGGAGTGCCAAGATGTCGGATGATGCATCAAAACCTTTGAGTTTCAGTCGTTTCTATGAGTAAGGCTGTGTGATTTCGGAGTTTCACTGAGCACATCACTGCGCACTTTCGAGTGATCTGCCCGCAATGCATCACTTTTATTCACATCTATTTCTTACGGTCGTTGCACGAAGATGGACTTACAGTCTCATCCCAACAAAGTATTTTTACAGTCAGCGATAATTACACCTGAAAATCCAAGCAGCAATAAGCAGCCGTACAGCTGCAAATCAAAGTCTGGCATTAATCGATTAAAAATCATTGAGAAACATTGCCCTTGGCGTAGGTCGGACACCCACACATTAATGGCAGGTTCAAATCTGTTATTGTGAGGATCAGTTTCTCGCACTGCTTTTATATTAGGGTTATCTATCCTGCAAACATTATCTGAAACAATTGCCTCTACAATGAAACCAGGGATGTCTACCTATTCTTCAAATTATGCAATTCTGCTTTGTTATTTTTTAGCAAATTTGCAGCATTAGCAGTACAAATTTTCACCATCGCAAATCCGCATTTTCAGCCCCGTTTGGGACCGATTTATGATGGAACCGAAACCGGCAGAAACCGGCCAGTATCTCACGACTTATTCGAGAGTGACATTGTTTTGACAGTAGACCAGCTTAAAGGGTTTGGTTCTGCTTTTTTTATTTCCAGGAATTTTTTTTCTAGTAACTGGTGTCGAAAAATGCAAACTGTTCTCATTATTTGACTTCGGTTTCTATAAACGGGGATGTTTTATGCTGTCACAATAGGCGGAAAGTTGTTCCAATCGTTGTAGGCACAAAAATAACCCAGTTCTATCGGCACGCTAATTTCATTTCCCCACCAACCTTCCAATATAGCTGATCGCCGTCTTTTAACGGTATTTTAAATTGAGTTGTTTTAATACTGAACTAGAAACGTGCCCTTAGTATTGCCGGCGTTGTTGCCATCGTCAGTCTGTCACTTGCCTAGATCACTTTCTGCATCAATATGAGCATGCATGCACCAAGGAAATGCTATACAACACTATTGTCAGCTGATTTACAGCCATAGCAAAGAATGCCGTAATTGGTGCGTCTTAATGTTCATTATATAATGTTTTTATACAGGTTCTGCAACTGGCAGTATTTATTTGCTGGAACTTCTAGGTGAACATTCATCTCAACTTGAAGAGATATTTTCATTCAGCCTTATCAAAACAAACGTTCAAAGAGGGTTAGTTACCGGTACTTCGGTACATAGGTCTTTTTGTTTAGCATGCCACTATTCATGCACCTATCTTTGTTGTAACCACACTCTGATAGAAATCAGTCCGCTATTGGGCGGCATGCGATGGATTAAAAAAGCCGGAGTATGAGGGCACCATTATTGCAGAATTGTGCTAGCTGAAAAGGAGCGTCGAACAGGGAGAAATGAGAACCGGCGCCGTCGACGTAAGGTTATCACAGGTTCCGTGTATCGGTGGAACAAAAACCAGCCAATACCGTATGAATTTAAGTCTGACGATGGTAAGGCCATGTTTCCTAGATCACTTTGTGATATTGACTCCGGATTGAGAATCTTTTCAAGTGCTGTATACGCGCAAAAAATTGACGTTTGCCATACAGCGGCCAGTTGACAGGCATTTTTATTACATGATATGCAGTAACTTTTCCACTTCCGAGATAAGGAGACGTAAAGAGATATTTGAGCGTCAAAGACAAAGTTTACCTCTTCAACTAGGCTGAAACAGGCAAGCTGGAAAATAATAACGTGATTCGAAGAGGAAGAGCAATACGAAATACATCCTGCAGGCATTCTTCCTAGTAAAATACATTTGTCCTGCATTTTTCAAAGTCTATTTTTATGTCACGTTCTGAATCAGAAAGTAGCGTTATTTTCTGGAACACTGCTTCAATTATCAGGCAGTATGAGTACAGGCACGTATTCATAGCTTGAGTTACGAAGTGAAGGGAACCTATCCAACTTGCCTCAAATCCAGGTCTTCTGGGGCATTAAATTTCCAGGACTGTTAACATGCTAAGGTTTAAACTTTTATAGGTAATTTTGCTTGCTGTTCGACTTCGAATGAGTCCAGCGCCTCGCTTCAAATTCCGTACAAACGTTTTTTCACCCGTCGCACCGAAACATAACGATTTTCGTTGTTTTCCTTCATTAGTGTTGACTTCTTTGATGGTAGGTCTAAAATGCCTTGAATTTAAGAAAGTTGGAGGAATGTCATTAGGTCCGCCATTAACTTCTGGCAATCGGAGACTTGTGTGCGGTGGATGGAAAATGGAGTCGGCACCGACAAAATCGTTTTCTTTAAAGGGAGCGGGTGAGTGAGTCTTTTACAAGGCATCTAACTGTTGTTCGCAATTTCTCTTCTTTTCGTGCAAGAACTCGACTGCAGGCTTACAGAATCTTCTAAAGAGCTTTAAGAATCCTTGCATCATCATAGACTCATTATTAAATACCCCCAATTTTAGGCTGAGGCATTCTTACTGGTGGACGCTGCCTTATATGTCTTCTTCTTGTATGTATTTCGTGAATATTCGGCATTTTTTCTGATTGAAAGTTAAATTTGGGATTTCGGTGATGCTGATTCTTTCTCGTTTGAGAGATTCTCTGTTCATGCCTATCTCAGATGTCGCTTCGGTAGATGCATTCCATGTTTAGCTCAGAAACGTAGGTGTTTTTGATTTTGTTTCTAGTGAAACGCAAAAGGTTCGTGGACATAAAACTGTGCAGCTTGCGAGAGGCTAAATGCGAGTCATCATATTCTTTACTAATGAATTTTGTCACTGAAGTTGGCTGCCTGGTGCAACGGAACTGATAAGAAAAATGTAGAAATACGTCGGTTTGTAAAGGTCAGCGGCCGAGCTTGATTTCTTGTGTATAAGAGTGTTTATTGTGTTTATAGTGAACACATCCTGTCGGTAGAGCGGAAATTTATCGATGGGTTGCCTTTCGACGTAATTATTTTCGATGTGCTTATTTTTAAAAGTGCACGACCATTGAAAGTGCTTTGACTTCAGCTTTGTTTCATTCAGGTGAGGCAACGTTAGTGGAAATGTTTTTCAGGTGTTACTCAAGCGTTGGAAGAACAGGTGGGCGTCAGCAAATATCAGTTGGATACGGTTGCGAGGATGTATGTTTTATCGTTGCAAAATGAGGCAGATTTTTCAGTGAGCAATGTTGTGCACCTGTTAATAAGTTATTGTTTAGAAGGGCATCGTAATGCATGAAGTCGGACATTCGCTTGGCTTCTGGCATGAACAGTCGCGACCCGATCGGGATAATTATATACAGCTGAAGCAGGAAAATATCGCTAGAGGAACGGAAGGGAATTTCGTGAAGCGCTCCGCAGCTGAAACAGATGATATGGGCTTGCCCTATGATCTTGGCTCAGTGATGCATTACGGGCCAAATGTGAGTATTTTTGTTTATCCTCAGCGTAGTATGAGTACCTATGAGCACCCGAATTGTATAAGATGAATACTGCTTGCGGTTTACGCAGGGCATGATCCAACGATACTGTATTGCAATAGTTACCCTCATCATTCTGCTGTTTCACTAACCATTAGGGGGATGTCGTTTACGACCATGCGGCAACTGCGACGAAGAGTTTTTCTGATGTTTGTTAATGGATCTAATTTTTGCCTACTTTCAGTGGTTAACATATTTTCGGACGACAAATGATTTCCGCAAAAAATGTTTCTAGGAAGCCGCTGATCTGTCACAATGAGCTTGGCAATAAGCTGGTTGTACGTTGGTATCGAAATATTCAAACCTGCAACAGGCTTTGTTTCCATAAAGGGACTACTTTCATTCGTTTAGCACTATTTTAAAAGAGATAAATTGAAACTATTAGCGTGGTTTTATTCTGTTTATAAGTTTCTGAAGAAAGTTGCTAGTGATATATTCGTACTGCATTTATTTGACGTCAATCTTATAAAAGGCGTTTACGATCGACTGGGATCATACAACGATTGAAACTGTTGACAAAAACTATAGGCATACAATTGGGCAACGGTCTGGACCCTCCTTTATTGACGTGAAGCAGGTCAATCGATTATATTGCAACGGTATGTGCTTGATTTATTATGCTTTCTCAGACTTACGCAAAATTACTCAACTTCATCCCACTGCTGAAAAAGTACGCCGTTTAACGAGAACATTATATAGATGCTGTTTGGGAAGAAATATCTGTAGTCGACAGTATTCTAAGCTGGAACGTCTTAATCATATTCTGTTCGATTTGCGCTTCAACGTGAAAACTAACTGCCATTTCAAAATTTATATGCGGCAACTTTTAACGGGCATTTCAAAAGTTGTTCTCAGCTTCATAGGCATCGTGTAACATTATGAGTACTACTTATTGCTGGGTATTTCTCGAAAAGCGGTTAGATGTGCTAAATCCACCAAGTTTGTGCTCTATTCTTCGACACTGCCATTAGGATGGTTTTGCAATAATTTCTGTATTGTACAAGGAAATATTCCAGATCGCTGTATCTATTCAACTTTATTATGTCAAAATGGTGGATATCCGGACCCGAATAATTGCCTAACTTGCAAATGTCCAGCCGGACTTGGAGGTCCAACGTGCAGTAACGTTCAACCAAGTTAGCCGTCATTTCCACCGTCATTCTCAGTTGTCCTAAAATAGTTTATGCAGTCTCTTCCTTGTCGTTTCGGAAATCGGGAAGCGAAAGCATCTAAGTTGCACTTTTACCAGTCAGTTAGAAAAGCTATGCAGTTGCATGTTTGGATAAGTTCGTGAGTTAGTAGGTGGGTTTTTAGTTGCCGAAGTCGAGGGTTTGATTCAGTTTTTATGCTTTTCCGTATATGTTTTAGCGTTCTTTTTGATTTCTTATTCGTGCTTTTAATTAATTCTTAATATACCTCACTCCCGGAAACGTGGCAGTTATATTTTTGAACACCCAAGACCACTGCTACATTCAGGTGATTGTGGTAGTGAACTCACCGCTAGTCCGTTTTGGCAGCACTTGGTCTATAAAGGAGCGCAACGATGCTATTGGAGAATAAAGGTTTTATTTTAGCGCTAACTCTTCTACAATTTCAATTTCAATGACGTCAGTCCGCATGTCTATCACAAATTGCTCATCAGATGTTGTCATACGATTGAACGCAAACGAATGATCTCAGTATACGGGGCAATAAAAGGTCCCTTCTTATGCCCTTGACAGTATTTCAGTACCGCGTTCACGTAAGAACATGGCAAGTGAGAAAACCTCCAGTGTCATATACGCTACATTTTCTACTAACAAACATCATGAGGCCATACTTCTTTAAATAGTTGCTCGTCTTCTGGATGATATCTTAGAGCTAATGACATCTGCACCATAATGCAACAGGAAAAAGATACCAGGAAACATTGCATCCTTGAATTTCCTTACTTAAACGGATGAAATAGTGTAGGTGGGTGTCGTATTTCCATGAGCAGTTTGAAGCTCCCAGCCATGGATTTTTTAATATGTGCAGGTCGTCAGCTGTATTATTATAATGGATTCGAATTTGAAAAAAACGGAAGAAAAGAATGATCTTTAGGCAAATGATGCAAGGATACGAATAATCCTCGATTCAGTTTTGTTCAAATGTGATGCGACTTGTCGCTCTTATGTGGAAATCAAGCATAACTCTGACTTTCAACAAACAGGTTTTCGTAGTTGGTAAGCACTTTCCTTACAAACTGTGATTGGTAAAGAAGTAGAAGTTATGTTCAGAATTACTGTGTAATTTAAAGTAAAACATGTTAAAGATGCGCTAAAATTTCTGATGAAGATAACTCATAAAAAATCACCATAGTATCATCATGCTGTGATTACATCATAAGTCTCAAGGTAATGCATTTTCATGCTTTTTAATATATTGGTAATACTGCATACGAAATTGCACTATATTTTCTGAAAACAGTTGTCGTTCAAAATTTATAAACCACATTTTGGATGGGGGGTTTAGTAGAGATCATGCGATTTTTTAAAGGGATACATTTTTTTTTTAAATTTCACTTTAATGTCTCCAAATTTCAATGTCTAAACTTACGTCTCCAAGACCAAAATGTTAAAGCGGAGATTGTCTTAAAAATCTGAATTTTGGTAATTGCTGCTCATCCTGTGAAGGAGAGGACGAGCCTTCCTCTTCATCCTCATCCTCCTATCTGCAAACCAATGTAACGAATCTCTCTTACTGATATCACATGCTTCTATTCTGCATGTATTTGACTGCCAGTAAATGCGACTCAGTCTTGAAAGCAGAACTTCAGTCGTGCATCTCTTCCTTTTGTCGTTTGCCATGATAACTTTAAAGAAAATGTCTTTGGTCTCTGATGGAATTTTTGTAAATTTAGGGATTGTCGATTTTAGTAACGTCATTAATCGGCATTTTCTGCTTCTGAAGATTTCTACAAAGCATTCAGAAGCTTTTTTTCAGTTGTTCAGAGAAAGATTTGGAAATAATCTCGGAACAGGATGAAATGATCATAATCGTTGATGCAAGAGAACTCAACCGGGAAGGCTTATTCACTCTCAGGTATATACAAGGTAATTAATATTTCTAATATGTACCATTAGTGAATGGAATCACCTCATGCCTCAAAACATCCAGCGAACTTTCATGGTTTCCTAGCTGGCTATTTACAATGTGAATAATGACAAGTCTTTTTTTGGAATAGAATCTTCGATAAAATATTTGTTTTAAAAGTTACATTAATTCAATTCTTAATGATGTGAGTCATTCATTAGTGTGATAGACAATGAAATGCAGCGAGTTCCTAGACGTAACTAATAGCACTTTCGAGGATTTCGAGGAATCAGTTTGCAACTCTTCGCGCTTCTTTGGAAACATGCAACACCTGTATTTTTTCCGCCACTCTAAGTAATCTGAGCTTACTTAAATTGAAGCATTGAAATGCATTTCGAAAATTCTCATTTAGCTATTATATATGTAGATACGCTGAACTACATCAAACTGCAATGCGTACGGATGTAATACACGGTAAAAGCATAAATAACAAGGACATATTTTTCCTCTATGATTTATGAGGAGAAGTGATATTTCGGTAAGAAGTTGCATCAGCCTGATATGATTAAATTCAGTTTACAATGACGCTTATGAATAAATCAAACTCATTTCCGGCTTATTTGAGAAAATTTGGCTGCATTTGAATAAGACGCCATCACTGGTTCATTAACTAATCGTTTCAAGGAATTTCCACCACAAAAACCAATATCCTGCCAGTGCGCCTATAAAAATCACTTTTTCTGATTACTTTTTGAGCTCAATATTGCATAGTTTGCACGGACAACGCTCTCACGTAAGATGTTCAGATCTGCCAAAAAAAGCGTTGATAGGCTTTTTGTGCCTTTTGCTTTTGAAAGTTTCTTCTATCCGTTTTTTTTTTTTTCACCACCTTCGAGCAATTACAGAGCAAAAGATGACTGACCAACCCACCAAAAGAATTTGAAGGTGTTTGTGAAAGTTTCAGGTTGCATTGAAGTACCTGCAACTCATATAAATGATTATGGCTCATAACGAAAATTGATACTGGAATTAGAAATCATTAGAAAGCGTTTAAAATTGTAAGGGAAACAGTGTAAAGGTTTCCTCAGTGTCAGACAGCTAGGAGTTGAACGCAAAGCAATAAGAATATGAAATAAAATAAGTGCAGGTTCATTTCTAGTCAGTGCAGGTTCATTTCTAGTCACACAAAGGGAGGGAGAAAGAGAAAATTGACAAAAACATTTAATAATGAGGTGACACTAGATATGAGGTTATTCAAACCAACTGGAATGAAGGATCGTAATGCGAGTAAAGTAAAAAAGCTGCGGTAATTGAATATAAACTTGGAGATTGTTTAGATAATTCGTTATCATGCTCTCATAGTGCACCGAAATTGCCACATTCTTCAAAATTGTGCCACTTGTTTATTTTTAATGGTTCAAGACCATGTTGAGGAAGTACTGGAAGAAATTTAAGCGGATGGTTTGAGCAGAAGGGTATGATGCATCAATATTGCAACGTTAGTTGACAAAAATATGCATGTTAATTAGATTGTTTCTGCTCTGTACTATACGCTCTTGCCCTTTGTGCCACATAGAATAAGTTTGAATATTTTTGCTACGCAGTTGGTAAGATTTCTGCAGTTAAGTGAAAAATTTATGCATGTTAAATTTATGTATGTTAATGTTAGGCTTGAATTGATGCGAACAAGGGAGTTATATATGAATGAATTAACTGAAAATCAGCCAAAAAATATTATCTTAATAGTGCTGAAGATTTTGATAGGGAACATATCTTGATATTAGATCACAATAAAGCGCGTTTGAATTTTAATGACCGCCGCTGTGAGTGAAATATAGCGAACGTCAACATAAACGTTTCATGATTAGTTTTGAAAGGACTCACCGCTGACAGTTCTTGAGTATGTTAAAGAGGAGAATTTAGATAAAAAGCTTTATTATATGCGTTATTATGTACGGCAATTAATTGAGAACGCGTCATTGTTAGCAATATATAGAACTGTAACGAATTATCAAAGTGCCGCTTCATTAGTGTGGAATTTGGGTTTGTTAAATTATTATGTCATAGTGAACATTATTCGGCACGACACTTACGACTAATGAGCCGCAATTGTCGGATGGACACACAGACATTTGCATGCACATGCGCATCCACATGCACGCAGATGTCATTTGAGATGAAACGAGTCGATATAGGTGTGCGCCCGAGTTAAATCGGATTTTAGAGCTGTTGCATGAAGGACGGTAAGACCACTAAACCGTTTGAAGTGATTAAAGTGGAAAATTTCCAGATAGTGGAAAACCACTGCCGAGACCACCACCACCGATATGGATACCTGGAAGCGAAAACCGACAGTTCCGCGGTGCGGGATCAGGTGGTAGAGGCGGTCCCATCGAGAGGTTTATCCTCAACTCGATTCCTCAGATTCGAGATCCGAGTCGTCCCGTAGAGTCGATCGCTTCGATTGTCACTGAGTTTACACTTGGCCAAATTCTCGGCGCCACCCGCGACCGCTAAAATATCACTCGATGCACTGCGATCAGCTTTCGATACTCGCCTTCACTGCCGTATTGTGATTCTCAGATCTCAGCAAAAATAAGTTCCATTCTGGGTTATCTTAGTATTGCTTCAAGCCTATTTCGTACCCTGATCCGCAATCTTTAGCACCAGCGAATAACAGGGCTGACCACGTTTCTACCATTGAAGTCTACATACATATATATGCGTTTATGTGGTGTGTTAAATATTTACTTGCAGATGTATGTACTATTTCATGTATGCACTCTGTTGCGCAGTGGTGGTACATTAATGTTCCTCTGTCGTGTGGAAATTTTGTAGGAGATCATTTTCCTTATCAATAAGGCCGCTTCTTTTGGATCACGCTTCTCGCCTATGCTCGTGGAAGTTCCATAAAGTTGTGGCTTTTGTAAAGCTGACACGGTATTTCTCATATGGTTCATTCGCTCTACTAGTAGTCAGTGCAAGGTAGTAAGAAATAAGAAGACCTGCAACTATTAGTATCTGCCTTTAATGGCTCACATTCGTCGTCTGCATATCTCCACCGGCATTCTGAAATTTAAGCACTACTGCAATCGTCGTCATTCACCTACATGGAATATTGTTCTCGAAAATGGAAAAGCTTGCACTAGTAGGTATTCTTTGGTCGTGAATAGTAGGTACTTGTTACCTGTTTGCCGTTACAGACATCCCTTATTACTACACCTGTCATTATATCCACCCTAAAAAACCTGCAACATGCCGCACAAAATTTTCTGTTGTGCAATGAACCTGCAGCATATTGGCTGTTCTGTCTGTAATATATCGAGCTGCCTTCAATCATCATGTGCTGCTTAAAGGCGATACGACAAAAGAATGACTCCTTCTGTCTTTCACTTTGCACTATGCTGTGAATTCTATAAAAAGATGCTATAACTTGATCCCTTAACATCGAAGCCTATTAACAGCTACAGTTTACTCCAGACCCTCCTTCGATTCGCCTTCTTCCGAATCGGAGTCAAACAATACTGATGACACAAAAATTTGTTGTAGGAGTGAGCACGTTTTGAAACATTCACTGCGTCCCACGTTTAAGTGATTGAGATTGGTATAAAGTTTCTGCACCTCATAGCTCATTTTGCACCCGACTTCCTCGAAAAATTACAACTTACTCCACCTTCTTTAATTCGACCGTCGTTCTGCTGAATCACTCTCGACTGCCTTGGATCTTTTGTTAAATGTCTTTGCTAAGCAGATTTTTTTACAAAAATTTCAACGAAGTGCTGAAACATTAATTGGAAGGAAATGTTCTTTATTTGCAAAGAATGAACAAAGTAAAGCTCATGACTTGGAGAGGTAATGGAATAATGACAAATCCAATTGGCAGTCGTTATCTGCGGGCGTGAAAATCCTACGCAGTCGTGAAAATCCTATTTGCAACACAGCAAGGAAAAAATTTATTGACCACTCTAAGATATTTCAGATGGAACAGCCAGGAGGTCCCCTTCCTCTGACACACTTTTAGCTGTTTTTCTATAAGATGAGAAGAGCTGCCTTCTTCTGCTCAGGATCTAGGCACAAATATTCGTTTAAACTGCCTGAGGTATCTGCGGTGACTTCATACGGTAGTAGCGATTCGCGACCCGGGCACTGCCTGTGGTTACTAAGTACAATAGCGACGTGAGAATGATAATCAGCATCATTATCAACAGTATATAAAAGGCGACCAATGGAAAATCCTTCGTCTTCTCTTCAACAATACTCTGCAAAAGTAATTGTTCTCACAAAAGAAGGAAATGAACTGATGAACTATTCAACTGACCATCGTTACCTACACTCTTTTTACTCCTAACAGTGAATACTAATAAACTTGAGATGAAAAGTTCACAACTACGGAGATATGGCCGACCGCTCTTCTGACCTAATATTTTTTTGCAAAATATCGAACGCTTGGAATTCAACTAAAATAATCGCGCTTACTTGGTAATGGCCTTAAGTTAGCCAATTGCAAATAACATATAATTCTTGTGTAGCTCTTTTCAAATGCAAATATGAGCAATATTTTCCAAATGGTCCACACTGTATACAAAATCAGATGCGATCGCTCGACAGCGGGAGGGAATAAAGCTTCTCGAGATGAAAATCCTCAATCGCCATCCTAACGGAATGTAATGGCAAAGCGAGGTTACTTTTTATAAGATTACATGGCTGGGTAATAGTTACCCTTCAAAGATGCTTTAAGGACTCTTAAATTTCGTGAACAGAAGCATCCGAATCTCGTTGCAGGCCCCTACTTCAAAAGCCTACCAATTCCAAGGATGCTCAAAATAGTTGGTGGTGAATTTTTGGAGTTCCGTATGCCAACGTTGCTTAGCAGATCTACTAGGGGAAGCATGGCTGTCAGATTTCTCGATAGGGTGTACTGGGATTAAATAATCAGTTTGGTTGATCGATGAACACATGCAATCTCAGCCACGTAGGACATTACTACATCAAGTGCCCATTCAAAATGCTGCTTAGAATAGCAGTGTTCAAAGAGTCATAGGCAAATGCAACTACGTTCTTCAAAAAAATGCATTTAACACGTATAGAAGTGTTCCTGTTTCTCATGTATCACCATTCACCGTACGTGACATCTTATCCTATCTCGACGAGAGTATCGTTTAGTGATGGCAACAATACTGACAACAACCAACAACGGTATCCCTTATTTTGTTACAACCCAGGTAGCAAGAGCACAATCGAATCGGCATTCGATCACAAGCTCCTTGTTTTCTGACTATCTCGATACGCCTTCAAAAGTCATATTTGTGCTGTCCGCTTGAAAAGTTATATTCGTGCTTGTTTGAGTCACTCCTCATAAATTCGAAATTCGAAAATGCGTTGTGTTCTCTTGAATATGGTAATTTGAGCATATCGTCGCTGTTGCCTTGCGATAAATTAACGTTGCAAGGCAGTGTAGAGATGTCGCTTATGTCTTAAGGATTTTAAAGTGACAAGTTACTAAACAGTCATATCATTTCTTCATCCTCATGACAAGCGGAATTTTCCGATTTTCAATCGTTTTTGATATGAAATAGCAAAGCACCTAAATTCACCTGTGTGATGAGCTACCTCAGAGGAGTCGTAAAAGAAGGATAGCGATCGAAAATAATTATTCGGGGCAATTTTGGCGTTCCTAACCACGACTACAATGCAGACCCAATATCGAACTTTCGTTACGACGAACTTCACCGTTTCACTTACTCTTACATAATGTCGAAGATTATAATGCGTACAAGCATATGGTCCACTTCCTCTTTTCCAGTCGCAAATTGTTTGGCGAAGCCAGCGAGGCTCTCTTGTCCGCGTGCAGCCACTCCATCTACACGTTGCTTCGCCTGAACAGTGATTCACTTTGCGCTAATTGGAGGTCAGGGGAAAGGGGTGGGGGAGAGAACCAAGGAGACTAGCACGATTTGCACTTGTACATAATTCATTAAATCAAAGAGAGTTCGCATTAATCAAAGCGGACCAGCTGCTTGCAGAAACACGAATCCTTTAAGGGGGATTTGGGCAGTAATGGGCCTGATGGAGCCTGAATTTTTATTGCAAAGATTTTTTCCATTTGTTGACAGTTTTTGAGCCCAAAATGCATGTTGAGTGAAACTGCAGGAAGACATGTCGAGCCAATGCTTTTGACACACTTCTCCGTTTGTACAGTACTGGGGTTTAAAAAAAGACGTTCACGCGAATTTTGAACAAAGAGCAAAGGATGTTAGTTGCTCTCGTTGCTCTTGGACTTGAGCGCTTTCATTAATGGACAGGATAACTGCTTGCCTATGGCAGTGTAAGCACGAACGATTCCAACATGCTCGTAGAAATTTGCAATTGTGAAGTGCATTGTGACAACCACCTGACTTATTTTTGAATGCGTAATTTTTGTCCGTCGAATAATTTCCACTCCACAACCGTATGAGCTAGGGTTGCGAAATTTGATGTTTATGAGGCAGCGTACGAAGAATAAAGAATATCACTGAGGTGATTCACGTTCTTCGCTAGCCAAGGGTAAGCATGCAGACAATACATTGATTTAAAAAACCAGGCAAACAGTGCTATCCGAAAGCAACAAAACTGAACGAACAGATATCACGAGGTCGTTAATGAGTCCACCGACTTGTTCTACCTGAGAGACGACTCGATCAACGGAATAGTTGTATGCAACCGTCTCTTGATTGACGCCACTTGTCGACGGTTGTGCCATCGTTACTGCAGTATATAAGCATTGTATTCACTTATAACTGGAAGCAATTTTTTTCAGTGCTGAGTGGCAGTTTATGCCATATGCTCTGCCATCCTTTTAAAGCAATTTACAGCATACGGCGTAGTGACAAACTAATTTCTTTGGCAATATCAGGGAGCTAGAATGAATGGTAAAATGACCATGAGTCATTATAGTTGCTTCCGAGGAAAGTACTAGGTTTTTTTGAAAGTCTTCTCATAAGGTCGCTGTTAAACAGCGACAGTTTTTCAGAATTTGACGATAGAGCACGAGCAGTACTGAATACTGGACTAACAGAGCCTTTGAGAGCTTCGATTAATTCTCTGAGGGCTGTGAAGGAGAAAATGAACACGGACTTGGGCTACGGTAACTGACAGTTTCTGTCTGATACCTCGGCAGGTTAGCCAGCTAACCTCAAAAGTCATCGAGCGAGAAGTGTAGTGATCTGAGCCCACGGACTCTGCACCCCTCCAGCAACTGGTATTACTTTTCTGCTGCGGTACTACTGCAGTTGCTGTCGTTGCTGTCATTGTCATCACTGCTATCACTCGTAACCGTTATTTCTTTTGCCATCTCATCATAGTGCTGGTTATGTTATCTATGAGCAGAAATCCATACATACTGCATTACTTATAGAATTAACGATTGTCACCAACTTTGTTGAAGATCCCAAAGCTTTGCCTCAACTGTATCCCAGAAACTGGACCGGCAAAACAATACGATATATTTTTGACATGTTTCTCTGGACACTTAAACAAAGCCTCCGAATTCTGATTCATTTGCTTCCCCTGCTTGCCTTTTCTTACATCTCACTCCTCTCACAAGATAAGGTTCGCAGCCTCAATGTACTAGGGACGGAACAACCTTCGTTCAAATCGAGAAGGACGTAAAAATTCGATTCCACTAAGCGAGAGACCACTGTCATTACGCAGGGATCTTCGAGCCCAGTCTTTCACTTCTGAAAGCCTTAAAGTCGAGGGGTTTCACCATGAGATTTTGAGGCCTCGAGCCGCAGAACTACTAAGCTCAGTTAAGGATCGGGAGGATAGGAAAGGTGGGGGATATGATGGAATGAAACAGCATAGTGCCATGGTCCATAGTAAAAGCTTCGAAGCAACGTCAATAAGTCTATTAATAAAACTGCTCGAACTGATGAAGGGCCGACCTGCCTCGAAAATTCCTTAGTTCATGTCATTTTCAAGTCAAGATTAGTGAAAATCCCTTAAAATTCATCGAAAATTTATAAAATTTGAGTGCGGAAAAATGTCAAGGAATGCGGCAAGATCATCAGCGAAATTTTACGTCCTTCGTGCAATGTATATGCAATATCTCTTCGGTAAGACTGTGGAGACTGCTCAGTGCATTAATAGATTTAAAAAATGTATTTGAAGTGAAATGAATTGTAGCTGTATTTACTTTCAATCAAAACCTGCCGATCAGAGAAATAAGCACAACGGAAGATTTGATATTTCACGAATAGAATCGAAAGACCAACGAATGATAATAAATTATTGAGCTGATGGTATCGTCTTCTCTCCTCAACAATCCTGGAGAAAAAAAAGCTAAGATGAAACCAGAAGGAGTTCCATAACTTGCAGAGAAAAACAAATGTGTGGGTCATCAAGTGCAAAAAGCATCATAGTTATTGCATCGTTTTCAAACTGCCTTATGAAATAAGAATTATTAATTGAGAAATAAATGCAAGCACGAACAAGCTACAGCAACAGTAAATATGAATAATTGTACATTAATATACGCGACACTGTTCAGATTTTATGGAAAACTTCTTTGAGGAGATAGGTTATGCTTCTTTAAAGAACTCGAGGACGATGACGGATCTATTGGAAGGATGAAGGGAAGGAGACAATGCAGAAGAGGTTCATTTGGAAACCTTCCCTTTCCTTATCACTATAACAAATGAACCCTAATCACTTAAACAATGACACTATTCAAGAATACATTCGACGTAATGGAATGCTAGCTTTGAGGCAAGGAAGAAAGCAGAAAAAGAGGTGTTGCAAAATATGTCGAATCACTTTCTACGAAGGTCGCGAGCAAGCATCGCAGTTTGTACGTAACGCGACGAATGAGTAAGCCAATCTGTATTCAATGACCATACACACTCCCCTTTATGTAAACATAAAATTTGCCTTGCCGTCTCTTCCTCTCTTTCAGCTATTCAGCTATTCCTTTCGTTTCGTTTGTGCAGTGCATTCTGTTGAGTAAGTAAATCGTTTTTGCTGCAATTATTTGACGATCATTTTCACAGTTAAGGCACAATATCGGTTTTTCTTCGCTGATTAATAATCATTGAAAGGATCATTGAAAGCATATTGTGGATTCGAGGATAAAAATGACGATTATTCCTCATCTATGTGACGATTGTCGGAATATTTATGTTTTTTTATAATGACTTCATTGAATCGATAATAATAAGTCATAAATAAACGAGAGATAAGACAGTAAAATTATGAGCAAATTTCACACGAGAGAGAAGAAATAATAAGGAATTCACATAATATTTGAAGGAAAACGAGAATTAAAGAAGCATCATCAGAAGCTCACCTTACTTAATGTCGTTTCACCGAAATGAATTCAGTTCTAAAATAACCAAAATTGCAAAAATTATCTATCGAAATTCTAAAAGCACATCACTGACACTTCAATCCCGAATCCAGTGGTTCAGGGGAACCACACTTGATCTAAATGTTGCTTGCATTTTATTTATAGAACAAACGACCAGATGCAATTACTGTAAGAGCACGTGGCACTTCATAATAAGCGCAAAAATAAGCATCGAAATATCAGTTATGTAATTCACTGAAATCCACAGCACAAACTTATTCACTTATTAGTTGAGCATCCCATATAACTTTTCAATGAAGAGAAAAAGCAGATTCTCCAACAGTCTAAAAAATATCGTCATGCTTTTCAATTGAGGAAAACTTCTACAGTTTGCCGTTCCGAAGTTCACTCATATTTTTGATCTCGATTACACTGGTCGTTACAACAGATTTTTCAGCGACCGCAAAATTTCTTTCTATATCTCTTTCATTTAGCATTGATTGCAGAATTAAGATCAATCCATGATTTATTATGATTTGTCATGACGATATGAGTCGAACGATAATCTTCTTCCTTCGAGAATTCGAGGTGGCGGCGATTCAGTGGTTCCCTGAAATAGAGTCGATTTTTCAAAAACAGTAATTGTTTTACAAAATTTAAACATCTGAATTTGTTTTTCAGCTTTCATCTCTATCCCTACTATTTTTGCTTTTTATCATTGCGAATCAGTGCTTATTGGTGAGCTGAAACGAGCATCGGAAATTAACGAATAAAGGAAAAGTGGAAAGAGGCAAAGCGGTCGACATTGCTCGATGTCAGCAGAACGAAGGATATGAGAAAATCGGTATACGTTATTCTGATCATGAAAAGATTTCAGTAAAACGTCGAAACAGGTATCATACAAAATCATTCGTGTCAGCAGTTAACTCACTTTAGCTATCGGCGGTTAACTCAAGAATCATTTTTTAAAGCAGTGACTTCCTCTTATTATTACGTATTCACGTTATACTTGCATCGAGTAATGGACCTCATCAGTCTCAAGAAAAAAAATCTGCCCGAAGCTGCTGACAATTACTTTATCTCGCAACATCTACTAAGTTGTCAGTTACAGAATCCGCACTCTTAAATTGGTAAAACAACAGGGGAAATTACTGGCGCAGAACCTATGGTCAGGAGCAATGGAAAAAAGAAAGAAATTTTCCGCGATCACAACTCGAGGAATCAGTGAAGAGCAAGCGAACCTATAAGCGCTCTTCTTGCATCGGTAGGTGGGTCCCCGAATGCAGGTTTAGCTCACCTAATTATCGTATAGTTGGAAATTTTAAGCAACATTGCGAGGAAATATAGAGGAGTTGAGCAATTCTATACAACAACGCTTTTTTCACCAAGCAGCTCCAGTGCCATTCTTCTCCGTACCACTATTTATTGTCAAACAAACGCGATGGCATGTTGAGGCGATTTTCAAGGAAGCATATCCGTAGGGGAATGATTAATTTTCCATGTATAGATGGTGGTACAGTGCACACTCTTGATTTCGTGTTATCAAGTTAACTGATTGCCGGAATAAATAAACACAGCAACGAAACGCGCAGCTGGCCACACGTGCAAGTCGTTGACCATTTTCGAGTGGGCGGCTGGTGGGAAAACAGAATGGATTCAAGAAATTTATGGCATCTCTAAATAATTCGTAAGAAATTTCATGAAGTCAGTTTTAGAAAAATTGGTCATCACATTCACAGAACTTCGTAATCGCAGTTATTGTTGCTTGTGAGATGGAAATCAAAGGAATTAAAAGCGCTTGGTCTTTCATAGGACTTATTTTGTAGGACAAAAGAAAGCTGTCCCCGAATGGCAACTAAGTGATTAGCATTCTTGCAGGAAAATTACAAAGTGCATTTGGAATATTTACATATTGAAATTTTTTCATAAATAATCATCACTACGTATATAACTCGCCTTTTCCACATCACTTCGAATCGAATTATACTGATAGCCTATCTGCAAAATTATTGTATTTACGTCAAGAGGGCACCGCAGAAGAATATAAATGCAGAAAGAACTTACTGCTGATAGAGAATCTAAACGGTGCAATAACGCATAGACTTGTTTATTAGCAACAGGTCCGTCGTAGACGTGAAAGGAGATCATTAATAAACAGAACATAAGGTCGATGCGGTTTCATAATGTGATGTGATAGAAATAAGTGCCATATGAAAGGAATAATCAGCGTCCTCAGAAAACTCAATTTATTTTACAACATTCTCTTGATCAAACGTCGGTCGTGCTGTGCCAGTTTATTGGCGTTGATTTATTCCTACTATCTGGAGAAGGTAAGGTTTAATGATGAAGTGCGTTGCTGCAACCGAAGTACTTTCATCACATGTGGCTACAAAAAATGTTGTGGTACGTTTTTTTATCAATTTTGGCATCTGTTAAAAAGTTGGGAGGATAGTGCAGCAGTTTTACCCTTGTGCATAAAAAATTAATTGATGTAATATTCTGAACAGCAATTTCAGGCCTTTTTTTCCGTCCATCAAGTTACATCTACGTAGCTCTTAAGCGTAATCTCTGAAGCACACATTTTGGCGCTAGATATGCCTAAATTCTGATTCCAGCTCTATTTTTGGTATATTTTTCGCAAATTCCGGCAACCGTTTCGTCTCTGCAAAATTTTTAATTTCCTAATTTGTGGCTACACGTAGTTGATTTTGTCCTGTGCGTTAATTTGTTTCAGGCGGATGTATACCTAAAAGTGTTTGTCTGGTTCTAAGTTGCTACTAAACTTTTTATTACATTCATGGTATTTATATCATTTAAGCTGTTCGCTCTATTTTGAATGGAGTAGAAATGAGAACGAGAAGCGAACGGGTGGAATTAATTAAAATATGATGCAAACTTACTCGTAAAACTTTCTAAATCTTGAGTAAGACCTTCACTACTGCGATTCTGCTGCTTGAGTTCCGCTAATTGTTTTCGGCGATGGTCTTTTGGCTCATTAAAAGCTGGTTCAAATGTTTCGATTTTTTCTTCGAAGGTTTCACGGGAAGCTTCAACACGTGCACTATAGCGTTTAGGCTTTGGAAGAATTAACGGTATGAATTCCAAATTTTTATGCAGCTTGAGAAAATCGTAAAAAACAATGTATTTTTTCGATCAGACATCCCAACCATTCCCATAATAAGAGTTCTCGGTGGCATTTTATTTAGCATTTTCCGGCATAAATTTTGTCATTCCATATTTTTGCAGCCGATTTGTACACGAATAAAGAATTTTACGAATATGTAGCCGTTCATAATGTGTCGACTAAATATCAACTCATAGCTGGACTTTCATCATAAAGAAGATATCTAATAGAAACAGCTCAAATAATATCGTTAGTGTAAGGAATTCGTTTAAAAAGCACATCGAGAGATGAACCTTTTTGCATTTAACATAGCAGCAGAGTATTGTGAGGCCGACAATCATAAATACGAGGGCAGCAAATAATATCGAAATTGCCACCTTGACAACATCGAGTAATTGGGAAACGTCCACTGTCAGCTGTTCAAGACTTGAGTTCACATTTTCTAACGTCTGAAATCAACATTAAATGGAATTTACGTCATTTTGCGTTTAAAGAGGGTTGCTCATATCAGCCACAATTCTCACAAGGTGAGTGGAGGCACTCACCACCACGGAAAATGTTTAATTTGTCGCATTTATCGATAATACGACCATTTGCTAACTTGAATATGTTACTGTTTCAGTTGAGCCTGAAGCTTGGATTCCGTGCGATTTTTCCACTATTCAGTTAAAGCACATAACCTCCTATAAATGACGTTGGGAAGCGAAAATGCTCTTCTAAAGATCAGAATCAATTGTCGCCAAAACGTGATCAAAGCTGTGATTAATTGTGTGATTTCCCACCGCTGAAGGAAATGCTGAATGGTTAAGATATCTTAGAGCTAGTTTATTTCATCACCTTTATCTTTATCAAGACAACATTGCACTGACGTTTATTTCAAAAAAAAGTGAATATCGGAGTTTTTCAACTTCTGTGAAAAGTTGGACAAGTAGCACAATCCATGCACAGGGAAAAAAATGAGGTTCTCCTTTATTTGCATTATGTGACGGACGAAATGTAGAAGATATTACGTGAAAATTCCACGGTATGGACACCTTTTTATAAACGGAATGGAACAGGTTTTAGGAAAATCTAGATTTTTGAAAGTCTCCTTCCCCTGAACTAAGAATCAACATGTTGCAAACATTCGAACAACTTCACTTAATAACTACTCAGTGATATATGCCTTGCACTAGGAGCCACTTCTGCATGAACGAAGTGAAGTGCGCACTGGCGACATCGGAGAGAAAAAACTTCCGACTGATTACTAAACAAGAGTGAGGTTTAGCAGTTTGTTTTTGATTGACTAATTCATGCCAATAATGTAAATTTATTCAAGTTGGTTAGCGCATTTGTCTTCGAAATCAATCATAACTTTGCGTCTTTGAGAGTTTATACTATAAACGCGCTCCAACGCAACTAATGATTCACTAGTTTGAAATGAAATTGCCATATAATTGCAGTGTCGTCGCGTCAATTTGTAGTTTTGCACGAATCAAATGAGGTTTGTGATTTTATCTCACAACGATGCAAAACTCGATCCAAAGATATGAAGTAGTGAACCCATAAACTCTACTGTGAGTTATGGAAGCTAGCGCAGCTACGTTTGCGGCGCTGCCAACTACGAAGTGTATCATTGTTCGCAAGATATTTTTTTTTTTTCAGACGAAGGCCGCGATAAAGGCAGGGGTTCGTAGCCCCTTACCAATGCCTTTATCATTGTTCCAATAATGTAGCCCCTTCGTAACCTTTCCGTCCATATGAACAGATGGAACGAAAGCGTAGTTTCAAGCCTGGGATCGTTTGACAAGAAACAAAATACTTGTGCGATAAATGCAGTTTCGATGCACGAATAAAAAATTCTCAGGTGAGTACTTTTCATAACACATTGTTTCAAAGCACTGTGTTATATTTTCCTTCATGGACGGTGACTTCAGACTGGTGAACGAATAGTTATTGTTCAATTTCCCGGTGAGCAAATCAACCGACAGCATCCTGGATCGAATGAGGGAATTTACTTCACAGCAAGACCGAACATAAAACTCTCTTGCATATGTGCTTAAGCTCTAACAACGATGGAGAGCAGAAGCGATGTTTTCTTACAGGAGGATGAAATTAGGAGCAACAGCTCTGGTATTAGATCAATTGTGCATGGTTTAACGACACCACAGCCTTCAATAGAAAATGCAGCAATATCAGAAATTCGTTCATGAACTATGCTACAAATTTTGTGGAATCTGAGGTAGAGTGCATTTGGTGCTGCCTATGCAATGACCAAAATGACCATAAATCCTTCCACGTCTTGGTTAAGAAACAATATCCGACATTTTCATGCTCCGAGAACTCCATCTGACTTTTGGCGACCTGAATGATTCTTCGAATTACACGATTGGGTTAACAAACATCCCCGTGCTCTTGCTTTGAGCGTGTGCCATATTCTGCACCATCGCGCTCCAAAACGCTCCGTCGTAAAATTCGGCAACACGCTAAATTTTGAACACTCATCATCTCTTTGCTCAAAATCCTTTCGAAATTTGGCGGCGATCCAAATCAGAGTAGGAGATATTCCACCCTAATGCGAAGTAGTCTTTGATGATCACACGGCGGACTTGCGCAAACTGTTCGGCGTCAAGTCAATTGCTTTCTGTGCTCGTGCGCAGTCTCATTAAAGCAAAGCCGAGCAGCGGAGCTAAACCGTGTAGACCTGATGATCGACAGGGCAGTGGATGGCGAAAGATTGTCGCTTCATTTTGCAGTCGTTCCTCATCGAAAAAATCACTTAGCTGTTTCAGCACAACGCTATCTGCCGGGCCGCTTAAGAGCTCTCAAATAGAAAGAGATTAGTTCTAGGAAGCATATCCCGTCGAAATTTAGCTAACCTGATGCGATATCCTGCAAGATGTTTCGTTGACGAATCAACATTTCCACTATGATTGGCTTTTCAGAATTAGTTCCGGAGTGATGAAGATTAAAGATAAATATGTGAAAATTCACGCGATAAATGCTTTCTGCGAAAAACGGCTTTGTCCGAGTTCCATGAAAGTAAAGCGAACTATAGCGAAAAAAAAAACAGTTGTTGAGAAACTTTCCTAGTAGCGTCCTTATAATTGATATGCAAAAATACCGAAGATGGTGAGGAAAGCGAGGTTGAAAAAAAAAATGGAGACCATATGAAACAGCTCTCGTCGTCGAAAGTTTCCTACCTCTTTAATGATATTGGTGATGTAGGTGTAATCGTTTTCGCGAAGGTATCTTTCTTTTGATGCAGAAACTTGACCAAATGCTAGGAGCCAATTTGCACGAGGAAGCGATTATTTCAAACAAGCTGAAGCATGAACAATTCATGATGCATCTGTTTCTTGCAAAATGCATATTTCGTTCAAGTAATCGGTACCATTCTGTGACCATCGACACAAAACGCATTCCTCAGCTGAAGAAGAAACTTCGAGACCAGTCACAAACTAGGGTGATGAAGTGATTAAGGTAAAAGCGATGTTTAAATTGTTCATCAAGAGGATGTGTTGGGTGCCATAACCAACATTTTCGAGGAAATTTTTTGAAAATCTCTGCCAGAGTAGAGTTGCTTTCTCCGTTCTACATATTTCTCGACCGCAGAAGATTTTTATAGCTTAGAAACCTGCTGAATTTTATTAAAAAATCGGTCGAAACACTCCGAAGAAACATCATCCATTTTGCCCGTAAATGAGGAAAGAGTACTACAGCAGCGTCTCCCCATGACGAGAATGAATTCTTTTCTTTCTTAGTTGGAACCGTTGCTTCCTCTTTGATGGCACATCATTGAAATGTGCATAGAAGCAACCTCAAGACATGGACGAATATTGGTTTGTTGAAATAATCACCTAAAGAAACTTGACGACACTGTGCGGTCACCGACAAAAAAGTAGTGGAAACTTCTATTGAAAATGTACTGAACATTTTTGAAGATTACATTTGTTGCCGATGTATACACTAAAATTCAGGCGTGTAATGCCGCACTGATGATGATGTGTTCTGATTATGCGTGGGAACTGTAGGTACGTAATTTCGGAAGAATACCACTTAGGTGGTTACGTATCGCACTGACTGCACTTCAGCACCTTTTCCGTTAAAAGTTTTGCAGATAACGAAAGTCAATAGGGCAAGAATTAATAATAGACAAGCTTTAGGTGAACGTCTGTTTTCTTAGGCCAATTATTTCAGTTATTATCTTGTAGTGAGGATGTCTCGGAATTCCAAATCGAGCAGTCAACGGTCGCTAATTAGTGAGCCAGTCAAACGTAGTATTTCGCGCAACGTTATGTTATATCATCTCACCTTCAGATATCATCGTGCCGGTATTACTAGATGCATTGTGATAAGGTCCAAGAATCACTGGCGAGAAATTGTCGTCCGGATCAGCAGTACTCAAAAGAGTATTGCAGTGTAAGCCAGCTAGTTCATAATGAACAGAAAACAGTCGTCATCTTCATACAAGTCTTCAAAACAAAGCTGCTAGTTTTTCCTGCCTCCAATTTAACAATGTAAACCCTGGCTAAGGCAGAAAGTGATGGATGATGATTACATATAATGGTGAATATTTGATAGAATCCCGTCAATAATATGCTAATTAGTTTTGCATACAACAGGTACTGATTTAAAAAAAAAAGGCTAAGGAACTAGCCTTGTCCAGCGACATTGCCGAAATGTTCGATGGGCGATAAGTGTAAGCCGCAATAATCAAGGTATTCACACACTGTAAAATAAAACAACTGTCACTCAATGGTTGCGAGACGTAAAAGCAACTGCACTGATGCTTCACAGGGAACAGTTATTATTTCAAAATCAACGCAATTTCCGCTCTATGTTGCGTGATTCATGCATGCTGCAACGATAGCGTGGCGCACACAGACGTTTTTTAGAATGCGCCACTACCGCACGGAACCTGTTCATGGATCGTGCCAGCTTTATCTCTCCAGTTAGTATGTAGAGGGAAGGAAGGTTTGAAAGAAGAACACCAAGGACTTATTTTATCTTTTCCAATATATATCTTTCAATATCTTAACATGATTCTATCATTTGTTATAAACTCAAAGAATGCGCCAGCGGCATTTTATTGGACAAAATTTCTGTGCATAAAATCACAAAGCACAGATTTTGTCTTTATGGAAATTGAATAGTCGAGGTGAACATGATCATCGGCTTTGCTTTCAACGTTCACAAGTTATAAATAGCCTCCATGAGAAGAAGCATGACTTCGTGCTTTTTAAATAGGCGACTCCTAAGCTATCCAATTCATTGCTACTGCCTATGGGAATTTTCTCAGCTTGTCCACCCAATTTTACTGATAATGGGAGGGCACAGACTTTTACTACACGATATGCCTTCAAAGTTTTCAAAGTACATATCTGGAATTCAATATTTCATGTAGATTGAACTACAAGTCCGCTTAAAGAGCATGGTAAGCCAAAGCATTCACTTGTTTTGGTGTGTCCAGACTCCATAAGACCTTGTGATAGCATCTACAAAAACAGCAGCACTTTCCCCTCTCCCTCCCCATCAAAAGTAGGGGTATCGAAGAGACGCGGTGAAAGTCTTTGCAGCGGAAAGTCGATAACCACATAGAATTTAAAGGATCGAATGCGATCAATTCACAAATGTTACGCTAATGGTAAATTTAAAGACTAAGTAGGTTTGAAATCGTATATAAGTATCAAAAGAGAATGCCATAAAACAATACAAATGTTGGGACGAACTGGTTCGTGGCGTCAACAAGAGTAGGTTGCATTGCAGTGATAAGCATCACTATCAGAGCCCTATTTCGGAAGAAGATAGCCCTTCGTTTGTATGCTAGCAGCCACGCACTCTAGTGAGAAACGCACACCTCATCCTTTAAATTTAATAGCCTGCTCATCTTTCTCTACAGGGATGTGGAATAGTCAAATTAACAATTCTACACTGTGCAATTAATCTGCTCATACTGTATAAATTTTAATACCGCACCTTTGACGATTACTCAACATTGTGCAGGAAGTTTTCATTAAACAACACTTGACATCGAAAGCAAAACGCTTGTATTGTGATTTCCCGGATCCACCAGAACCGAATTCTTAGAATTCAATTATTTGCCTCTAGTCTTCCAAGAAAGAGTTCTTCTTGCGTCCTTCATGTTGGTTAATAAATGCGTTCCTGGATCCAATCTCGGTGTTTTTTTTTTTGTCAAAACAAATCTCGCAATGGTTTATTCAGTCAACTATTATGCAGAGATCGCATGACAACAGTGGTTACACGGTAAACGATAGTGGGCAAGTACGGTTCCAATTCCCGTACTCGAGACAACGAAGATGTGTCTGAGCATGATTACTGCCTTCGTTGGTAGGAAATAAAGACAAAAATTTGCTGAACGAAATACAAGCCTGTGTTCAATAGAATGTAACTGGGCATAACGGTAGAATGAAAATCCATGCATACAAAGGGTGCATCCCGAGCAAGCAAACACTTATTAGATGAATTAGAAGGACGGTTGAAAGCGGTAACAAGCTACGCATATCGCTAAAGGATTTTCGGAGGTGAGAGTTTTAAATGAAGAAAAGAATTCATACACAAGAAGTCACGCGAATCCAGGAACAGCAACAAGACAGTTGTCTTTCATGAAAAATTCACCGAGTATCAAAATCATAGACGCGACATTTTCAGTGAGCAACATTAAGTTGTCGAGATTATCCCATAAAACTGAACGATTGTAAAGCGGCCGAACATACCGGCAGGAAGTGACACTCTTTGCAAAAATTCCCAGTTCCTCATAAAGCGATAAAATAAGTCATATGAGAGTGCACACTAAAAGTGTTCTCTGAATTTAACAGAGAGCTTTTCAATTGGTGATTTCGTGGTTTATGGCAGCAGCTTCTTAGGCTCAAGTGAATGAACCAAACGAAACTCTCCATTCAAAAAAACTCAGAAACATTCAGAAGATTGATGCAATATGCTTGAAGAAAGAGGATGGAACGCATTAACGTAATGAGGCATTATTACAAAAAAAACGTTACTTCATTCGTCGGATATATTGGCCAAAAAATCAAACCTATGCCAGTTGTGGGCAACACCCGTCATATTCTCCAGGCTTCCAGAATTTTTAAGATGCTACATTTGAGGTAGTGGTTGATAATCATGTTGAAGCCGGCTCTTGTTAGAGCACGCATAATGCCCGAAGAGCGTCAAGCTTTCTGATTTACAGTGCTTCCGGAGGTATGGGGAGGGAGAGAGGGATAGGGTGAGCTGTCTGATCTTTTTATTTTTTTGCGTGCTTCCCCTCCTCGCTTCTTTAATGTTCTTTTCCTACAAATTTTCCTGTAGTTTACGGAGAAATCTATCACTTTTTTAAATCATTTGAACATCACAAACTTTTAGTTACTGAAGTATTTTCTTGCGCAACCTTTTGGAGAATTTCTAATGCTGATTTCACACCACTGACTGACGAAGGAAGATCATCGGCATAGGAGATCCTGATGCTGGATTTGAGGCGCTGCGTCAGAGTTGAACAGCGGCTGATCGAGGAAGTTCTGCAGTTGACGAAAGGTAGGGATCTTCTTGCGTTATCGCAGCTGCTTGATATGTAGCATCCAAAGAAGGTTCCTATAATGCACAGAGCAGGTTGTGTTACCAGTTTGGCATTCAATGTTGTGGGGTGTCTAGGTGCTTTATGATTGTTGCGACTGTAGGGAAGCGAGGCCTGGACTGGGTTGGAGAGGAAGTCCTGATTGAGGGACGCGAGGCCTTCCGTTCCGATCCAATCGTCCTATCAACTCTGACGAAACGACCTCAAATCCAGCATCAGCGTCTCCTACGTCAATGATCTCATTTCGACATTCAATGCGTATTGATATCGCTAGCAATTTTCTTCGAATTGGCCCCGTAAAAGCGACGTACCGTCGTAATTCGAACGTGCAGCTGCTGCGAAGATCAGCCACACTGTGACTATTCTTTTGCGCATCCAGCTTAGTGATATGTGTTTGTTCTCTGCTCTCTTATATTGCGTACTTTCTCTACTTGTATGAATGCGTATTGTCAACCCGTTTGACACTGTATGCATTTTATGTAGCTATCCGATAAAATGATTTCTGTGACACATTTGTGCTTGCAAATCAATTAGGTTGAGGGATTGTTTTGACGAGGATAGAATGTCAGGTAGTTTGTGGATTGTTTGACAGCGCGTTTTGTCAGATTAACACGTGCGGTTCTCGCAACTATGCGCTTGTCATTTGTAATGTCTACTGAATTTAGGGGCAAGATCCATGCACCTTCCTTCAAAAGATTTCATCCCAGTAAGTGCTGCTTTACTATCAGTCAATATCAGATAAGCTGTGACTGTAACGAAGTAGACGGAAATGCAACTCCTTGCTAGGTAAAGAAAAGAGAAACCATTTTTGTGAGTGCATGTGATTGCGAACGCGGTGATGAGCAAACAGTGCAGCGACAAGTCTGTTTTTGTAGCTATGTGAAACAACTTTTTTGTCTTATTTTTTTGGCATTCGTTTTATGAGAGGCGGAGCACGGAGGCGTGGCTTCTGAGGATTGCTCTTCACCGGAGATTGTTTCAGAACGCGTTTCATCTGAACTTTTCAAGCAGCTTGTTAACCGTTCCCTGAACTTCAGCTAATGGAAAGTGGCGTCACACCGTTGAAAGCAATTACTTGTGTTATGTCGTCATCCCCCTGTTGCATTCCTTCAGGCAGTTCTTCTCCCGACGAGAAAGCCTCTCCGACGCCAAGAGACTGTTGTTCCATACCTTTTTCAAGGCATACCTCTCCAATTTCACCAACGGTTGCTACTTCACCAACACTTTCTAATACATCTTCGTCATCGTTGTCGTCAAAAGTCCCAAATGTTTCTGACGAGGAGTTGGCACATCTCTCTGTTCGGCAACTTAACCAACGCCTCCAGGTAAACATTTAATGCAAGGGATTTTTCATAACAATACGCTCTACCACAGAAAATGTGATAGTTCGCGAACTGGTGCATTGGTGCATTCTTAACATATCCTCATTCGATCTGCACCGGAGAACGATCCTTAGATGTTATATTAGTACAAATAAAGGAATAGCTGAACGCAGTGAATTGGCGCAGCTTTGTTCGCTTAGCCGCAAAGACCAAGAGATTTATCCTGAATTAGTTACATGCATTCAATGTTCTGCTTCGGAGGTTTTGGGGAGGGGTGAGAGGAGCGAAGAAAGGGAAAGTGAAGATGGAATTTGTGGCAGCCAGGTGCCTTCGTTATCGGCAAAAGTTTGAGCGAATAAAGGAAGTGCTACCACATTCAAAACAAAAGCCTGGTGCAAAGACCACAAAACTATTACCTCTGAGTGTGGATGTTTACAGCGAGATTTCTGAAACGGTGACGCAGGAAACGACAGTTAAAAAGAAAATTGCTTAATTTCCTGCAGCCCATTAGCAATTCAGTGTGATCGAGATCAACTGTATCCTCAAAAATACTGCTCAGTTTGCAAGACATTTGTGGACAAAATTGATTAGAACAGTGCTTGGGAAGGCGAACGGTTGCGTTGTAATTTAATTTATTGAGGGCGGTAAGATTCTTCGAAGCAAGTCCGACAAATCATAAAATTCTTGAGTTCATCACCATTTGATACATACTTGTGCAGTACATTCTTTTGGCGTGATATGGGTCGGCAAGATGCGACGAAATGAATTTCCTCTCCTTCATCGTCTTCATCGTAGCTAAAACTTGACTGCATATGAGCAGGCGTAAGTCGTTCAGCATGCCTTCATTTTGGGGAAATAGGTTTTAAGGCAGCATGAAAAAAATGTTTCCGGAAAGTCAGACTTTCCATCCCCATTACATCAGGCAAAAGTGAGTAAAATTCTGCCGATTGCGCATTTCAAGCCCCAGGATGATACGTTTTATGTTAGTCGAATCGAACAGTAATGGAACTTTCACTCACTCAGCCGCTGTTTGCAACGTTCGCTTCGTCGCTGCATTTCATTCAAGCTTCGAATTGCTTGCATATATATACATGCATAGTTACATATATATATAGTTACAGAAGTTACAGGCGAGTGAAAAAGGCTCTTTTAGTTGTCACCGTTTCTGTTCTTTAAGCGTTGACGTTTACGTCAAGCGTTTGTGGCTTCTTTGTGTGATATTCTCGAGTGTTAAATATGTGCTGAGAGAAAACGTTTAATTCATGAACCAGCTATGTTTAACTAGAACTTTCTAGTACATAATTACGGCTTGACTTTTCAACAGCTGTGTTCATTTACGCGTATTGTTTTAGACTGCCGAAACCCCAATTTTTGATGAGCATTGAGTGTGCTGATTTACAGGGCCAAGATCGGCAAGTCGTGTCTGCACTTAAACAAAAGAGACGGACGCTGAAAAATCGGGGCTACGCATTTAACTGTCGTGTGAGGAGGATTCAGAATCAGTTACAACTTGAGGCGGACAACATGATGCTCAAGGACGAAGTGAGATGCCTCAAACAAATGCTACACGATCTCCAGATGAGGCTTTCATACTATGAGCCAGCTTCGGCCAACACCGTCCATTCTCAAACAGTGACTTCATTTTACCCACACTCATATACATATTAGTTACGTTACGTTGGTCGCACAACACTTTTTGTTTCAGTTTAAAAATTTCACACTCTTTATATCTTTGTGTATTGTGGTCCTTATCACTTTGAGTCCGCTGCCCTCTGCGTTCAGCACGTTTGCTCTTTAGAATAGCTAGTGGTACGACTGGAAAGAGTGAGCCAGAAAACGGAACGTTTGAACGAACAAAGGCATTTAAAGAATCCTTGAGCCCTGCCTATTCAGGTATATGGTTATATTGAAGAATGGGCATCGTCTGGAGTATGTTCATTTGATAAGCCAATTTACTGAGTGGAAAGTTCCGATTTTCCTTCCTATTCTCTTATGTTTGTCAGCGATTACGTGGTAGCCTGAAGTAATTTACGCACTGCTCTATCTGCTCTTGTTGTTTGAGTGGTTGAGCAATTCGTCATCTGCGTCTGAATTTAGCGCAATAAAAGGGAGGCTCGATTTTTTTTTTTTTATTCTGCTTAACAATCTACAGAACTGGAAGATCCTATCAATAATTGCTCATATGATACATGTGAAGTTTTGGCAGTTGTTAAATACGACGCTTGAGGTGTAGAGGTCGAGCTTGTGTCGACTGACCGAAGGGAAAACGCTGATCCTTTTCCTATGCGAAATTAATATTCAAGTGCGGAGAGGTCAGCATGATGGAAACCATTGAAACGAAGTAAATCAGGCTGCGAGCAAAAACTTCGGAAAGCCAAAAAAGTTACAGATCTAAAAAACTCCTGGAGATATTAAAAAATTGCAGTCACAACGATTCGCTCATAGTTCTGAGAATTGGCTAAAAACAGTGGCATCGACCCACCAGCAACGTGAACCCTCGTCCAGAGAAAAAAAGACGAAAGGTTAGTTGTGGAGATGTTTTGCGGTGATACTAGCTCCACAGTAAGATTATGCAAAAATCCAACAACTTTAAAAACTGCAGGAGTTACGCGCGATGGCGTAAACATTTACCACACCTTTGGACTGTATATTCTGACCCTCACTTATATAATCCAATATTTTTTAGCCTTCGTCTGTTTTCTCATCATTTCACAAATAAGTGGTGCTGAAACCTTTTCTGTCGCAATAACTCGACCTCTTGATGTCTGCGCTATGATTTGTTCGACGGTATTTACCCCGAGTTTAAAAGTAATTTTTTTGCGCAAGGAATTCGCGCGTTAATGTGCGTTAATTAAAAGTTTCTGTTTGTATTCGGTGCATGTACGGAAGTGCAAAAGTGCATTACGGTTAAGTATTATGGTTGCAAGCTATTGATGTAGATTCATGTCCTCATAACATTTGTCTCACGTTGTTTCAAACTGCCTGTTCAAACTACTTCGTGATAGCTTCAAGGAGGTTCTAAGTGGCACTGATGTGTTTCCGTTCGGTTAGGTTGCATCAAAACTATAAATAAAAGTTCGAACTTTTGCTGTTCATACTTGGTCAGAATTCGATACGTCCTTCGTAATCATCGAAGGCAGCTTCCAGAAAGCTGTGCGTACGTCAGCGGTGCATTTCTGAAAAGGAAGCTTGACGCATAGTCGACTTGAAGATGACAACACTGCCATTTTCTGACCGTTGCATTTCGATGTCGAAGTGGTAGCTATGGTTCGAATGTATAGCATTTCATTCTAACATAAGGTCAATTTGACATCGGCACTTCGCATTCTCACGTGAATGTTTCTACACGAAATATTCGTAGCAACTGATGACAGTTCACTAAGTTATGTGGCGTTACGTATTTTTGAGTGGATAAACATGAAATGGGTAAAATTTGTATAGGAAACAGCTGTGCGCTGTAGCGAGAATTTCTGTAACCACGAAAGGGGGAGATGAGAAGGTGGGGCGAGGGAGGGCGAAAAGGGAAAGTCCATTTCCTTGTGACTGAACGACTCGGTTTAGTAGAGACTGCATCATGTATGAAGTGTTGGAATGCAAGGATTCAACGGCCGATATGCTGGAATGAGCGTTTAATAGTGTCCCTACAGGTAAACAATACACCAGTAAAATAATCAATGGCTTACTCATAAACGCACAAGTGCAAGAAGCATGCACTGCTGTCGACCATGCAGTAATTTAGCAAGCGTCCACCGTATGTGCAGCACACCTACAACAGCTTCATACTCCCTCTGATATCATCTGCATTTTCCCTCTGTCTCTGCTCGTTCGAAAACAGACTTCACATTACAATTTGCATGAGTCGTCGTACCAATTGTATTTGGCAGCTGTCGATCATGATGAGGGTGTGTTATTTGGCATGTGCCATTCTGATATAGCATCGATGGTTTTTTCTTCAAGGATGGAGTTTCGGCTAGCAAAAGCCCAAAGAACGCCAAAAATCCAACAAAACAAGGGCGGAGACGATGTTCTCGACCAGGTATTTCAAAGTTTCATCGAAAATTGCAAATTTTATGTATGAGGAGCAAAAAGTGAGAAGTTCGTCGCTGGAAACAAATTTAAAAAAAGAGTTAGTAGAGTCGGGAATTGCAGCAGCCAGTCTCTTCAGGCACCGAACTCTCCCTGTAAGGAATGCGCTCAGTGCGCATGGTCTAAAGCTTTGGTGACAACAAAAGGCTGTAGCCAACAGAAAAGTGCATGCTATTCGTCTTCTGTGGATGTCCTTCTTATATATTGGTGAATTATAATTTGTATTTCCAGCAAATCAATTTTTTCGCATATCACCGTACAGATTCAAATAGGTTCTGCATACTTAACAGAAGCTTCTCCCGCCCCCATTTCCCAACGGAAGTACTAAAAGCTTTTAGAAGCCCTTCAAATGACATTCTTCCATTCGAGGCTGCAATGCCAAACGAAAGCCTAATTAGTGAAACGAAGGTCATGCCTTTTTATGATCTGAAAATCCCTTAAATCACATGGGACGGATTTTCCGATTTCTGCTTACATTAACCTCAGACGGAAGCAACAAAGTGTGTGGGGTACCACAGTCAAGTACTCACTTAGTATAGGTTTCCGCTAAAGCGCTTGCTAACTGCTTTGGAAACCGCTCTCATTGGCTGAAGCAAAATTTCCACCAAATTCACGAAGTTTATTGTGTTTCGATACTTTCTTTTTAACATATTTAATTCACAACAATATCTGCAGTGCTGTTATGTGCAGAAATATGCCAAAAAATGCCGACATGACATGATCCTTCCCATGGTTGGCAACTGGGCAGGTAGATTATACATACACACAAAGAGAGTAAACAATGGAGTTACTGGAGCGATGCGCAACACATTTAAGAACTTGAGGTATAAAGTTCTTCCTACATCGCACTTACAAGTATGGAAATTTACATGTTCGAATTTGATTCAAATTTAAGTTTCCATGATTTATAAGAGTGGTGGCTAGTAAAGCGGTATAGGTAAAAAGTCAGTCCACAGCAGGCTATATTTACTGAGTTTTCGTTCCCCATGTTTCCTAGCCGAAGAATCGAAATTAACGAAAGGAGAGAGAAGACAGAGACAGAGGCGGTGAGACGAACGGGAGAGATAGACATAAACGTAGATTTGAGCGCATATGTGGGCAGCAAGGCGTCCTATGGAGCAGAATCAGCCTAAACAATAACTTGCAAAAAGATCGCGATATGTCAGTGTTTTTGTGAAACGTAGAATTTTCAAGGTAGCGATGAAATCTCCTGCTGTTTTCCAGCAACCATTCCGTAGCTCCTTGCACGCTTACACCAGCGGTCGATCAAGCGAATTGCTTGTCGGTATTCGCCCATTTGTTCACGTAGTTTAAATCGTGACGTCTGGCCGTTGGAGAGCCTAATTTGTAACACTGCATCTGCCTCCGTCCGTGGCGGTTGGGCGACGAACAAGGGTTACCAAGCAAACTCACTCGTCTAGTCTTTTCTTGTTTTCTTCCCTTGACCATAAACTCCTCAGTTAGGTGAGTTGCAGATGCCACAAATATACCCAAGTTTAGGTGAGTTGCAGATGCCACAAATACACCTAAGTTTTCGATTCAGTACTGCTTCTTTTAGTCTCTCTCCTCCGCTCCCTTCCCCCTTCCCCTCCCCTTCATTACTGGAACGAACAGGCAACAAAACAGTTAAGGAGGCACATTTTGAATAAATAATATCGGTCGATTTCAACAACATTCAGGAAATCATTTAAGAAATGCCTCATAACGCATTCCAGCTCTTATATCCTTGAGGCTCCATCATTCTAGATTTTTTTGAGTCGGTATTTGTAACTATAGGGAAAAATGACTAACAAACAGGCACTTATACGCTACATGCTAACAGATACTGAAAGCGTAAGTTTTTGATTCATTCAGATAGATGCAACTATGCCACAATGCACTTTTATAGTTATTTTCATGAAGTGCATAAATTAACGATGGAGAAGATTAGAGCACTTTTGAGGAACAACATCTGCCATTTCGGATTATTGCTACGTGATATTCCCTTTCTCCTTCATGAGGAGTTCACAAGAATTCATTTTAAAAACATTCTGTGGAGCCAGGCATGAACACTGAAAACAAAAACGTGGTTTAGATAACTGTCGGGCGTGTAAATTTGTTGTTGTTGCTCTTTTAACAGATATGTTAGATGGTGTGAGATTAAACGACTTGTAAAAATCGCACCAGATTTTTCTGTTAAGGTGCTAATCTACAATTAGGAACTCAGGAATGCAACTTGTTCGACGGCAATCATTCGCAGACATCAAAGCAGCGCAGCATACGAAAGCGACAAAAACATTGAATTCCTTAACTGAGGACTTAAGTTTTTCTGAAAATTACGAAAAATTTCTTTTCCGTTGCTTCTTTCTTTCCCGTTCCCTTAGAATGGTAGCTAAAAAATTCCTTGAAAAATTACCCATATGAAGTGCTTGAGTCGAAAAATAGATGGTAGCGTTGTGAAAGTTGCAAAATGTTCGAATAAATTGTTAGAGCCTATTGTTGCATACATCGGTCTTGATAAGCCGAAGTGCCATTGTGATAACACGTAACAGGCACGGGGCAGCACGAGGTGGGGTTATCTGCATGACACCGGGCACGACTCACCACTACTACTCTTATCACTTACACGATCCATTTACACGCCTACACAATTACTTCCCCATGGGGAGCGCAAAAATTGCACGTCATTCACATTAACGAGCAACCGCTAATGAAAACAAACATCTTTTTTTCTTCCATCACGCCAGAATGGTAAACTCAGCTCCTCGATGGAGCTGTTTCTATGAGCCGAAAATCTCTTATACCAGAGCAAATCCAGTCACGGAAGGTGATCGCACAGAACGCACAGCTTCAGATTTCACGTTGCGGGAGAGGAGGTTGTGATTCAATATGAGACTGTGAATTTGCATCTCTCATGTTATTTCTTCGTTTGAAAAGTATTTAAGAACCAGTTTTCTTAGTGCAAGTATCAGATTCAGAAGCTGGATGCCTCATGTGACTGCACGTGATTACGTTACATTTTAATCGTCCATTTATCGCTGAATGTGAAATTTTTCTTTGAGGGGCTATGCGCATATACGTAGGTTCCTTTCCACAGGGCACTTAGATTTTTCATGACATTTCATCACTCACTCTCTTTACGAGGTCGGAAGCAGCCTTGTTTTCTGGACAGAAATAAGCAGCACCGTGTTTTAATAAGATAAACCGCCACCAAGTCCTCTTAAGAGTCTGTACAGCCTCGCGAAAAAATTTCGACCTCGAAATGTTTATGAGGAAAACCTCTCGTCGCTCGTAATTAATTCCAGCTGGGCTTCCAATTCCTGATGATAGATAGGATCAATACGTTTTGAAGTTATGCAGAAGTGAACACTGTTTATCGCGATGTTTATAGAAAATGAAAAAAAAACCTTTTTAATCTGAAACAATTTCAACGCGACAGTTAGTCAAAATTTGGACTTGAGAAACAGCGCAGACTAAGCGCTACAGTGCAAACATTTCCTGATTACGCTAATAGTTGATTTCAGGTTTAACGTTATGTCTTTGACGAAAGCTAAGGATTCCTCATCGGAACAAAATAAAAAGCGAATTCTTCCCACGGCAAACGAATTTTATTCATCTTCAGGAACAATGGCAATCGGCACTGCTCGACGTGCAACAAAATTCCCACATTACATTCCTAAAAAGTCGCTGAATTTGTAGCAGACGAGAAACCTGAGGAAAGAAATCTACTGGAAATGCCATCTAAAAAAGGTTACAGAAAATGCTTCAATTTTTTTTTTTTCATCAACGCTACACGGACAATATATAAACTTTGCATATTAGGAACTAAAACTTATCAGAAACAGTTGCATTCGCGAAAGCGTTAGTTTGACATTGAAAATTGCGTTTGCCATTTACTTAAAGCCGATTAGGCAGTAAAAAATGGCAATGAGTTTTCGATCACCCTAAAAACAAGACTCTCATCCCATGGCAGTAATTTAAAAATGATGCCACCGCAGCATCTGGAAGGTAAACACATGCAACAAAGAAGCCATTTGATGCCCAACATGCACAAGTCGCAACACCTCCAAATTATTCAATTAGTCCACGTCTAAACTGCGACCACCGAATAAGCAAAAACATTTTTCTAGACTCTGTGGAAAGAGGGCAAAGAGAGCAGACGAGAAAGCGCGTTGCGCAAATTGAAATAGTATGCGTTTGTATAGCAACAGATTTCAATAACGGAATCTTTGACTTCCGCTTGTTTTGCAAATTGGATGCAACGTCAGACACAACGTAAAAAATTTGTTGTAAAATGCAGCAGATTTATTTCTCCAAGATCATATCCTTCTGGCGACTCGATGGACCTTGTATACAAATAATTTGAGCGTCTCGTTGTGGCTTTGTTCCAAACGTTTTTGCCCAGTTGGCAACTCGCCTTTGATCAGCTACCGGCTGTATTCAGTGTATGCTCATATAGGCGATGATGGGTGGGAGGGAGGCGGGGTAGAGGCTGGCAACTGATTCTTCTCCATTGCGGGGAATATTCGTGGGCAACTTGGAATTTTTGTCTGCTTCGACTTACTTTGTCTCCGCTTTGGAATTTTTTGGTTGCTTGTTTGCCTTGTCCTGAAATGCCAATGCACCTCTCCGGAAACGGAATTTCGAGAGTATATCTCTCGAAGAAACTTCATTTCTCTTCGTTTATCCTTGCTGGATTGCTTTCTTTTGCAAAAAAAGAATAAAAATTCTGCGGAAAAAAAATCAAGTTTTAGTTGCATGTAACATGTATTTTTTGAAAGGAGAAAATCTCATACAATGGAAAGTGGACGTTAACAGAGTGGTCGTGCTCCCCGTTGCCATTAACAGACTGAAAAATATGTTCCATTAGAGATTTTAATTACTTCAACGCCATTCGGAAAGAGTGAGTTGTTCGACCTGCATTTGCAAACCTCTGTGAAATTATCCTCTGCCTGATCCATCGAAGATCAGCATGGCCATTTCATATCTTCGCCTGAAGAAACATGTTCTTTTAGCCTCATACGCAAATCGATGTCTTGTTCACGCGTTCTTTTATTTCGTAAAGTTTGTGCTTTACGACATAACATAACTTAAACTCCGTTAATAGAGCTCAAAAATTCAAATATTCAACGGGTTTGCAATGTTCGGCCTTTGGGCCAATGCAGTGGAACTGAATTGGCAAACGATAAAGATTGCCTAATTATACTCTTTTCTCCGAAGGTTGCACTTGTCCATCATTAAACGTTCACTGTTCAGCTGGAAGTCAGGTAGTTCTCTCCACACACGTTGGCCGAAAGCAGTTTGCAGTGTCGGCGACAGTAGCGGTTTTTCGTTCGAAGTATTGAAATTTTCCTCGAGTATGAACTTGTTCAATGCAACTATGCTAAGAAATTGGAAATTACGTCAATTTTATGATGCGTAGTGCGTCCCAAGGTGACCATTGGCCACTTGTTATCACCTCCCAAAAGCTTGTCCATTTTGTCAAAAGTCAGAACTGAACAGGCGGCCATATTCGGAGGATTCTTTTTGGTCTGTTTTCCCGCGTTTTGCTCAGATACGTTGTCATTTTCACGCTTCTGGCCCTCTGAAAATCGCGTTGCGGTCCAGGGTTTATATGTACCCCTTATAATTGAGGATTTTGGACGAATCAACTGCATATATTAATCAGAAGCAACAAAAATTTCGATGACGTGCGTAATCTTACATGGAGGATCGCTTGCGCGAATTTTCACACAAAAAGGCCATTTGCGACTTCCATCTAAGTGCAAGGAAACTTGTATGAACAAATTTCTCAGCATTTTAAAGTATCCATAACTTCCCTGGAGAACGACTGACTGAGGCAAACCTGATTCAGAGATATTGGTCGAAAATGTGCATTTCGTAGGGCTGAGTTTTATCATCACTGCTTCCAATGGGAGTGCCAGGTCCCCCACAGTTTTTTTCAGTTTTCACGCAGTGGGTTTATGCACAAATAACCGTCGTGGCTGCAACAAAATTTTCGGGTGAACGTTCTAGATAGTGCCCAGACAACTCATGGCATTATCCCTTCCTCTTTTCTTTCATGTTGGAAAATCTTGTGGACAACTATTTCGATCAACAGTTACAGCTCACTCTTAAATCTGCACCTTCATAATTTTGGCAAAAGTTGATTCTCGCCATTTACTAGCACATTAATGGCACGTTTTCATACAGTGAAAGTCTAGTTTGGAAGTGCGAACTCATACCCTCGGATAGTTTTAATTTCAGAACTTGGAGATTCTTTCCGTTCTTTCTAGGTAAGACGAGAGAAGAGCTTTCATCTGTGTCTTTCGAACAACTACACTTCAGCTGCTGACGCTAGACCTCTTCGTTGGATTCGATCACAAGGAGTTGGTAAAGTTGAAATAATAAAGCCTGATCCTCAGCGTCATTTTCCCCCACTCGCGCTTTGAAATAGCAAACAAACTTACAGTCTGCAATGTATGGCACTTTCTTACTTGTTTCGAAGTAAGGCAGCGATCGCAGCAGACTGGAACAGCGCGTTTTCTCCGATTGTCATTCCGAGGTGTGGGCGTGTTAATGGTTTTATCGTGGGTGGTCCCCAGTGTAAACTGGAAATGGAACACCACAATACGGTAAGCGGCAGGAATCCAACGAACTGTATTTCATGTCACAAATGTTCAGCACTCAAAGTTTTCTCTTAGTGGAGGGTTGGCTGTCAGCAGACTTCATGGGTGGACGAGAAAATACAAATTGCATATGTGTTACGTAAGAAATTTTTGCACTGAAAAGAAGCTGGTAGTCACATAGAGCTAATGACGAAATATATGAGAACTCTTTATTAATTATCCAATGGCGATTCACAGAATGTGGGCAAGAGCTGTCATGAGCACCTTAAACAAAAACATTTCCGCATTCACTTCTTGGAATGCATCGTGAAGCGACATCAGCCTGAAATCATCAAAGACAAAAGAAGTAGATCGGTGAATTAAGAAGGCACGAGTGAGACTATCCCATATGGACGGCCCATCGCATCAGGCAACGTCATAGCGGGGTCGCGATACTGAACTGCACCGGTTGCACACCGCGACTCCTCAGCAGCTGCAGTTAACACTTCTTTTGTTCAGAAAGTACTTGTTATGTTGCCTCACTACTGATGAATAATTACTGCTTAATATGCGTTCTTTACAATGGAATTTAATGGCACTTGCAGTAATGATTTGACGCCACTACAGTTAAGAGTGACATACGTGTGTCACAATCTGTAAAAAAAGAAAGGCGAATGGCATGGTCGGTGCACGCAACGATATATAGTTTTAAATTATCGCCATGACGTCCAGTTTGTAATGTTGGGAAGATGTTAAGATTTCCGTATGCGTCATGCATAATCTTTGGGAAGTTGGGCTTCGAAATGTATTGAACCGAAGGTGATGGAAGAAATAGGTTAGGGGTTAGGAATAGGACAGCAGCAGTCACTTAATGGTGCTTCTTATGCAATAATCAGACTAGTCACAAAATGCCTTTCTCGACAAAAGCTTATGCAAACCAAAGATGAAAAGAAATATTCTATGATTTCAAGCTCATCCGCCACTAAGACTAGCACATCGTTATATTGCTTTGTAAGGATATATTGCTTTGTAGGCTTCATTCAAAATTACAGAAAAAAGTGCTTAAAGGGAGCAGCATTAATACTTTATAAATTCTTTTCTAACCTGATGAAATAATAAGCGCAGGGATTAGGAAGCTGAAGAAAGCGTTGATGAAAATGACTGTATCAATTTTTCTTAAGTTCTTATTTTGAAGGGATTGGCTTCATTCAAAATATCCACCTCTGCATGAGTCTATCTTAAAGAAGGGAACTGCCGTCTTCTATGTGTGAATTCTGCCCTATATTCATGCATATACGCACAAATTCGGCATCGCATTAGACGGTCAGAAGTTGACCAAAAGAAACGGGAAACTCAACGGAGTGTTTGGCCGCAAATTCTGAGGGAATATGTGAAATATTTGAGCATCTTAGAAGGACATCTTTGAGGCGTCAGACAATCAGAGAAACAAACATGCGCATGAACTATGTGCAACGGGTCACGTTGCCATCATGCATGCTAGCAGAGTTAAAATGAATAAAAAATGAGGGAAGGGCTCTGATACCCACCCATATGAAGCATGAATGTACGATGAAAAATTTATAATGGGAAATGGAAATGAAGAACAAACCTGAGTTTGAGAATTTAAAGTGAAAGCATGCAAAACGGGCAAGCGTGTACCTTCGCACAAAAAAAAGTAATTTGTCAAACACTGGTTGGATTTTAAATTTCTATCTGCGCACATCCACAAATGCATTGTGCATCTATGCACAAATCGACCAACTTTCCACATTTTTCGAAAATCCTACATTACAACGACTGGTTGAACTTGCCTGCTCGAAGCCATCGTCTGGCAGTGTTGTGGCTTCGTTAAGCGGACGCCTGGTGACAGTGCTGAGAACTGTTCTCATTGAGTTCTCTATAGATCCTGCCAAGAGACTTCCCACTTCATCGTCTTCTCTCTCTTCGAGCAACAAATTCGATACCGACCCATGCATCTTTTCATCCTAGAAAAACATTTACATTTCTATAGCTTTAGCCGTTGCGGATGATTGCTAGCGACTACTGAAGAAACAGCGAAGTTTTCATATTCTTTTGAATTAGCACATTTCATTTCAAAAATTCAGTTCGTATGCTGGCCATCTGATTTTTCATTTATTGTCATATTTTACTGAGCATGATGTTCCTCTTACAAATTCGACCGCACATGACACGGGTTTTTCGGGCTCCTTACAGTTATTGCTGCTCTCTGAACTGCGTCAAAATTTCGCCGTTTTGAACTCATAAGCTGTAAAATTTCATGAGACTTCTAAACCATTATGCTTTCCTACGTTTGTTTTATTCCTATAACGGTTCACTCTTGGATGCTTTATTTTAAGGACAGACTGTCCCTGAACGCAAGGTTACGTCACTTCAAAGCAACCTTCTCAGAAACAATTCGCCTATATCAAGTCCGTGCATAAGAACTGCTGTTATTCCCATTCCAGCATTGAGAATCCCTTCAAGATTGTCGGCGAACCAACCTGATATCGTCTGCACGAGTCAATCAGCTGCATGACCTCGTCATCTATATGCTTGCTTCCCCTCTTACCTCCAAGAACAGAAAACGTCCGTGCAAATTTCGAGGATGAATTTACGGAATCGGTTTGCGTGGACGCGTCTTGCGATGGACTTTGGCTGATGTGCACTGACGCCGTCCTCATCGGATAGCTGAAACTCTTGCTAGAACTCTGAATAAGTGGTTTATATCGTGGACCGAAAGCAAAAATACATTTGGAAACGCGAAATATTTTTTTGTGCTCAGGAGCGAAGGATATTGTGAGGAAGCAAAGCTCACTGAACGGAGTACCATTTCATTCCTAACTGACAACAGGAGAAATTTTTTCACATTTTTCAGCACCTGCCCAGAATTTCTATCACGGACAAATGTTAGAAATGAGGCGAACCTGGAAACAGATTGTTGGCTGGTCCTTGTCTTCGAAATTGATACGTGTTTGCTGTCCGTTCCCTGCGAATTGCCGAAGTGACATCTGATTAACTTGGTCGTTGTATAACTTGCACGAACGTTCTTTTCCGGATGAAATAAAATGATATACAATTTCGGAAAAAACAATAGAACAAGAGCGACGCTTGCCGAAAGACTGAATGAAAAACTCATTGTAAGTGCTTTATTTGTCGTTCCCAGATGCAACACAATAAAAGCCGTCCAAACGACCAAAGTACAATACCTGCAATTTAAAAAAGAAATGGAGAGGAAATGAGGCCTGCAATGTCTGAGAAAAAATGCCACGGAAATATAGGCATCTCCAAAAAGCAAAATTATTTCTTGCCATTTAACAGCGGTCGTATATTACGAAATTATGGAGGAAAAAATGATATCCTTTGAGGAGGCTCAGTGGTTTGTTTGATCTGTCTTTAGGTCTACTGGTTAAAAGAAATTTCCAAGGCCAACTTTAGCACTATGGTGGCTGATAAGGTAGGACGTCAGAAACTATTTTGCCAGGAGATCTGCACAATCCTCACATCTGTCTGAATACAGATCTCAACACTGAATAAATAAAAAAAAGAAGTTTCTCAAATGCAAGCTTAGCGTCTGAAATAAGACTCATAAGCTAAATGAGGACGATAAAAGAGAACGACACTTACAAAAACTAGACGACATCTGGTCAAAAGAGCTGTTATGCATGAAGCTGATATTTGTGAAGCTTTTAAACAAGAAATCGAACATGGAAACGTAAAACTTCAGAAAAATAAAAAGTGCTTCCGAGTAGAAGCCAACTTTTGCAGAAAGGTAAATTCCCCTTGTCCTAGCAACAGACATATAAGTCAGGTTTTCAACTAATCAAATGCGGTAAAAGTGATTCATGAAAATATTTCAAATAATTGCACTACACCGCGTGACGACGAAAAATCGAACTCATTGTTGAACATGAACGCTTGCGCGCAATCAATGAGGTTATGACTAAAGCCAACGAGCACATAGACTTTCACTTGCATAAATGAGGTGAGTAGAAACCACGTACCTACCTTACTGTTCAAGATTTTCGTTTCTCTAGTGTTCAAAATTTTCGTTTCTTAATGCGCTATTGTGACTGCTTAAAGTAAAAGGAAACTGCGGCAAGTCATTACCACTTTCAACCACGAAATCAAACACGAAACTGCCACAAAGTCAACAAGCATGAAAATGAAAGAATATTGTTCGCACAAACTGCTATCTAGTTACTTACATGGTGAATCCGATAAACTTGGCTTCGTTGAAGTTTTCGGGTAAATTGCGCGTTTTAATCGCATACAATGTGCATAGCGAAATCAGAAATAAATTCCAAAGGAACGGCGAAAGAAAGGCGAATGTTGTGGTTGAGCAAACGAGCACCATCCTGCTCGGCTGGTAATAAGGGTCGAAACCAGCCTGTGGCATTTCTTCCATCACGCCAACGGCTACTATCACGCACTCTATCCCGACAAGTATCCACGTTATCACCACCTGCAAAAAACGCATTTCATAACGTTCAACGTCTTGCCATGTCTGTTGTCGCGACTACGAAAACTGATGGAAACAAATTCGGTCCTGAAATCAATACTGATATTAATATACCTCCGTGAATATCAGGATCACGTTTTCTTCCCACTGATCTGCTTGTATTGGAACGCAAAATTCCTTCTAAGATGCTTTAAGTGCGGTAATGACCAATCGCTTCATTGAGCTTATAAAAAATTCAATTTTGAAGCATCACATGGAAGTTTTTCTAAGCAGGAAAAACACAATCTCGTAAATTTTCAGTAAATTTCCAGCAAAGGAGCGGAAAGTCTTTCTTGGCGAATAATCTATAATATCTTCATTTGCGAGGCGATTTTCACTTTTTTTATATAACGTTTATGTCTGAAGGCGTTTCGCATCGCTCCGTTTCAATTTGGGCTCCAACTCAGAAGATTTAGAAAATAAATGAAATGATGAAAGCGAACATTATAAGCCGTTCGATGAGGAAAGGGTGAACCTGTGAGGAAGTGCTAAGGAATCGTGGCTTTTTTGTGAGAATTCGTTTCTTACTGCCCGCGAGGATGCGTGCGATCCTATTGGTCTTCGTAAGAAGAGCCGAATAAATTATCGAGAAGGCGATTGGAGGCACGGTACGCGTTAGGAAGCAAGTGGCGAATGAAGGGCGAGCGAGAATTGCAAAACTTACTGCATAGCAAGCCATAATGCCTGCAAATCAGATCCAGTTGCACTTCACCAGTTGTGTTCCCTTCAGCAATGCCTTCAGTAATAAAATCGTTTGTTATAACACATGACAGGTGAATTTAGTAGCAGAAAGCTTCCTGAACTGCATCAATGTAGAAATGTATACTTCATGGCCTCAAATCAAGCCTGTGCAAAGTCTTGAGCATCCCTGCAAATAAAAAAATTTATTGATTACGGCAACGAACCGAGATGCGGCTGACTTTCCAAAATTTCGGTGAACAGAAGCAAAAGCAAAAAAACTTTTAAATGGGTGAGGTGAATTTTTGAAGTGACATGGTCGAAAGAGATAAGAAGCACGGGTTGTATTATTCCCTTCTTAGACGAATACTTTTTAAAACTTTAAAGTGAGAGGGTTACTCTAGATCTCACGATATCTGCGTTAGATATCCCACACGCAGTCAAGCACGATCAAAAGTTTAACGGTGAAACGTCAGAGTTGTACTCCCGCACTTACAGCGCTCATAAATTTGAGACACGACGAGATATTGAAGGAAATAGGCCTGTTTGGAATGAACGAAGAGTAATTTTGAGACACTGCTGCATAAGAAAAGTGAGAAATTTGCAAGTGTTTTGAAAAATTTTTAACGCATTAGCACAATGCGCAAAACACGGCAAGAGTGGTGAAATGCTGTGCAGTGAAAGAAAGGCAGCGTCTGTTGGCATATCACTATCCTCAGTTGCACTAAATGGAGTTCAAGTAGCTTCGTTTGTGATCTTATCCTAAAATATTATTTGCTCGAGTTTCGCTTTACTAAATCTAAGATAAATTTCATTGTCGTTGTTCTGTTGGCTGCGGACGCATCCAGAAAATGGCCTCGAGTAATGATGCTGATTGGCAATTTGCTTAAATGTGGGTTTCGAGTGCAGAAACACTGCTGCGCTAAAGGGAAGTGCGCGGTGAACATTATCAAGTGATGGTTATCGGCTATATTGGAAGGGATGAGTCTTGCTTTTGGTACTAAATGGTATTGCACTCGGTTACATATGGCTAGCTTCGGCCTGGGAGTTTTTTTTTCAGATCAGGAAAAACAGCCGATAGTTAATAACGCGGTTAATTCGCAACGACACTTTACCCTAAGAGAAATAAAAAAGTGGAGGAGCTAAGAACTACCACTGAGGATGATGTAGGAAAGTTCACGAGTGGTCGACTTTACCACCGGGGTGTGGTTATGCTGTACAAAAACGAGAGTCGTAAGAAGCGTTGTAACGATGCCAGCTGAGGCCAGTACCAATGCCAACACGATCCCACTCGCCGACCATGAAGGCGCTTCGTGCGGCAGCGCGTGGCAGCCTTAAAGTTAGCGCCTACATTTCTTAGTCAAAATTCAATTTTTTCTAGTCTACTCCTTAGTTCATCACTTTTACGGACGTTTGCACGATTGCCTTGCAAAAAAACATTAGGCCAAAGACATGTTCATGCCCACATAAGTGTGTTTGCTTGCTTGTTTATCCGGTGGCTTCAAATCGCGGAGCCTTATGCAGTTTTCGCTACGGGACCAAAAGACTCAGTCTCCTGAATCTGATGTCCACATACTGTAGCTTCTGATTGGCATCAAAGTCTTTCAGAATTTGGCTACTTTCCGTCAGTTCCAAATACAACGTTCGAACACGCTCGGCAGAACGAGCACATTAAGCTTGCCTCCGCAACCTTTTTCTTCGAAAGTCCTCTCACCGAGTTTGCGCGGATGGTGAATAACTTTAACAATCATGTTTATGTGTAGAAGCCGTAGCAAATAGTGCTGACAAGAAAGGTTTACGTTGGGGAACTAGTTATTTGTCACAGGCGCTGAGAATGTCAAATTTAAGCATCTTTAGCGCAGACTGGCAGTGGAGGTGTGGTGAAAATCCTGGAGAGAGTTCCCTTACTTTGGTGCATATTGCAAGTCCAAAGTGGTGCCATTTTTGTGCCGTAATTTTTAGCTGATCAGTTTCCGCAACTTCCTAAGTCGATGAGAAACGGATTAACCAAGATGGAGAAACGTCAAAATAGTGTGGTACTTGAGTTGTTTTGGAGCGCATTGCTATAACTGAAGACACAGTAGGCGGAGCACTCGAGAACTAACAAAGAGGGCATTTATGTGCAGTTACCGTTTTCGTTTTTCTCGAGCCACGTGGACTGGTCTTTCTTCTTAGCCCATCAGATTCTGCATTCCTTGCTCAGGTAATAATGAAGTGATCTCATAACAAATTTGCTTGTTATGCTTAACATTTGGTGTAGGCATGAGATCATGGCGAAAAAAGAATCATGACCAAAACGTATGCTGAAGCTGTCTTTATTTGCATCTGGTTGTGCGTTTCCAGCTGCAATGCACACATCGCCAAAGAATGAAGAATAGATAAGGGCCACGCGGTATGCTATGCTGATTATTAATAAAGGAGGGATGGAGCTGGAAGTTAAACGAACGTAGGAGAATAATAAAAGCGAACTTGTTCGGTTGTCATCTGGCCATGATCCAAGCGTGCAATTCTGACAATGGTTCGTCGTATAGTTGACAATCTGATGTTGCAAACAGTTCTCACAGATCCAACAACAGGCAATTGTTTCGCGTTGCTGGAACTCACTTTTCCACATAGATTTCTGTTTTATTCTTAGGCTATTTACTGAAAGAAATATGTTACCATTTCTACCATGTGGTCTTTTCAATTGCTGACGGAAAAGAAGAAGGCGGAAAGAAGCCTATAGATTATGAGGTAATGAAATATCTCCACGTGCAGTAGGTTTTTCTTCATTATCAAAAATGGGTTTTCTCGGTTACGTGGAGAATATTTTTTTGTGAGGCAAAAAGCAAAAAAGGCACATCGGATTCTTCCACTTCAGTTGTGCGAGGGAAATTCTCTCAGCAAAAACTGATTCCTTGGAAAATACAAATACAAATCCTTAGCTCCGCGCTCTTCACTGTTATACTCGAGATACAGTAAATAGTTACGAATAATTTCAAGAAGATTGCGTACGAGACTTTTTTTGACAGAGAGGAAGGTGAGCCTTGTGGAGAGCGACCACTTCTAACTGACGTACTTCTTAAATATTTAGATGAACGTGAAGGTGATACTTCATTTGCTCTGTGAAGAACAAGAGAAGATTCTTGCTATACACAAGTTCACTCTTACTAGCTTAATTGCTTAGATGCCGCTTATTTCAATACTACGCAAACACTGAAGAAACATGATGGAGCAAATTTTCGTCCTTAAATGCTGGGTACGCTGCAAGCATTACTCCGATAAATGACCATGAATGAGCAAAGAGTGGAGGTAAGTAGGTGGGAGGTTGCTGACTTATGAAACTAGTATTTCAGCAAGAAAATCAAAACTTCAGCACTTTTTAAATCTCCCACCACCTGATTCGTTGGGACGATCGCCCACTATTCGTCGGTCCTTCTGCGCAAGTGATTTAGAGTTGTGAGGCCATGGAGGGCTCCAATTGAGTCACATTTTAGAATGTCAGCCTCAAAGGACAAAAACACGCGTCATAACGAGGGATACACACGAAGGTGAGATCCTTAAAGAAAAGTATTTGGCACTCGCATGAGGTGTCCGGATGACGTGCAAAAATCATGGAAACGCACCCTTTGACCGATGCCACATGGTTTGCTGCAAACTGACTCGGGCACATTACTGCTCTTGTCGTAGAACATGATATCGTCAACAAAAATTTCCAGCCTGTAATCGCCGCCTCGTTTCTTTCGAAAATCTCCCACCATCCGAAATCCCTCTTCGCCACCGACATAATTCAATACGTCATACCTGCGAGGATTTGTTTCGTATGTGCATTTCTAACTCGATATGCGATATAACGTTCAAGCAGTTAACGGTTATTATGCTTCTTTTTGATCAAAATGGCACTTTAGGTATTTGAAAATCTTGAGGCTATGGTCGACTTTGAGCAAATAACTGCAAAAAGAAGAATTATAAATTAAGCAGCATTTAATACCTACAGATAAATTCGTTGACACTCAGCGTACGCTCTACCAGAAAGCTATTTTGACAAAGCGATACAGCTGTCAACGACTGTACAGGTGTTGCCATCATCAGGCTTCACAAAAATTCAACGGCCTTTCTACTGTTCTCAAATTTGTGCCTGAGAGCTCGCTGTTCATACTTTTTTCGTTCACCTAACTGCGCATTTCTCTAGATATGCTAGTGCCATCACTGATACTTCCGAGTGATGTGTGACCTGAAATACGACGTGGTTATAGCAGTAACGGTTCCACTGGTGAGATTACAGATTATTCAGTGAAGGGTCCGTCTGTCGAAGGAGGACATCAATTCGAGGAGTATATACGGAAATCACCAAGGAGTTGACAATGTGAGGGTTCGTCGACTAGGTTGTCTATATTGAGAGCAGGTTGTTAAAATTGGACGTTCTAGAACTAGTATCAACCTACTTTTAGTCGCGCACTCTTGTTATTGGTACCAGAAAAAGGCAGTTTTCGAATGGAATTAGGGAAAATTATTCGGTCCGACAAAAGCTTTCAGACGAAGGAATCGACCGCTAGTGACCGTGTTTGCGAAAAGAAGAGTTCAACTACCTGCTTCCGGCTGCTTTTGGAGAAAGGATCTGATTCGGATAATCAAATCCACAGCTAGTTAAGGAGAAAACCGCCTCTGATAGGTTGGCTTAATTAGCTGGGCTGGGAAACAATCTCGATCGCATAGCTACCTACCGACAAACTTATAAGCTGTTGGCTCGATATTTAGGTCATCGTCGGGAATCTGGAGATCGGCAAACTATCTAACAATGCATTCTTATAAAAGTTGGTAATGTTCGAGGATGTGGGCGCATCGCATGAGCGTTTTCTAGGTGATCGTGCAAAAAAACATTACGTACTCACTGTTCAACTGCCTCCATCACTTCCTCATATTTTCTTGAATTGATTCCTCTTATTCTCTTAGTGCTAGTATGTAAGCGCACCTGAGAACTGACAGTGAAATATGAGCATCGTTCATCGTCTCATTCAGATGTGACGCATTATTTAGCAGAATATCATACCATGCAGGTGGATCACCGTTGCTGTCAAAATACATTTCCTGCTTGAACTGGTCGACGAATGTAACATTTATCATGTATTTGTATAGAAGTGTGCCATTGATGGCTAACATCTCCGTGCACGTAGTGGTATTGTCACGGCAACGGTCGTTATACATCGCATGTAGTGCCAACCCAATGACACGTATCGAGTTGACAACCTGACTAAGCTTTGCGTCCTGCAAATACTTTGAGGAATTTCATGCAGTTGGAAAACTTTTTTGAACACTCGCGAAACCCACGACATCCTAGAGGGAACCCACTACAACTGTAGAGCTGTAAACTTCTCAGCAAGTGAACCCCCCTCACACTAATTTGCAATTTGTGACTGTTTTAAATTCTTAAATTTTTGTTGGGTACCATTATAGTAGTTTGCGAACATATGTCTTTTCTTTACCGTCAATATTTATTTAAAGCATTCACTCATTGTTGAGAAACCACATGAACTACTATACAGTCGAGATCCTTCATTTTCAGAGTCGTGGAAACGTTCGACGCTAAGATAGCTTGGACGCACAGAAGTTAACATGGATGACTGCTTAGTCATTCGGGCAACGTCGCATGTACTTCCTGAACAGATGGTAAACAATGTTGCTTGTCTGTCACGACACTTATTTCGTCGAATACAAGTGAATACCTAAGGTAAGGGCAAAAGCACCTCAAAACATGTGCCAAAAAGGTGACGCAAATGTCACCGGAGGGAACGAGTATCATTTGTTATATGAGATTACCTGCTTGTAGTTCATTGTAAGATTCTCGTTGCCAGTGCAAACTCTCGTGATGAGATCGTCCTTCGGTACAGTAAACTGACATTTGAATTTTTCTTGCCAAAATTCGCGGAACCAAGGATTGAGCACATTTGTATGAGGATTCAACGAGAAGTAATAATCGTCGAACCAGTCAACGTTAGGCGAATGTATCCTGTAGCATTTACTAAATCGACTTCCTCTGTTATGCTTATTGTGCTTTTTGTGAGCAACAAATGATTCACTAATATTTTTCACGGAACCTTGAGCTCCCTTTCTCATTCAGAAGTTCGAACCCGCTACTAAATCAGTTTTCAACCGCTCTCAAGCGTTCCGTGATCGCAATGGCATCATATTAGAATGCTCTGATTAGATCAAACTGCGCTGATGGGTGACCGCGGGAATAAACCTGAAGTTTGACTTCCCACAGCAGAAACATGGATGACCGCAGGAATAAACCTGGGAACGCGCAAATATCAATGAGCATTCTTATCTTGACATCTCTCAAAAAATATCCAGCTCAGCCAACAACATCGTTTTCGCGCCACACACTTTCTTTTCTGCGTGAGTCGCTTTTCTGTTCACTTACATTGCACCTCCTATTAGCAACTGCATTCACCTTCGTCACGTGCACAGATAGCTGCTGACAAATATACAGACGAAAAGAAGCGCAAACTACCTTATGGAAAAGCTGCCTGCTGCCTCATATTCCACTCCATCAACCACATCGAACCGATCCGCCCAGCCGTCACTTCCAATCCACTGAAAAGGCTCCATTGTGGGATCAGCAAGTCGTAGGCGTTTCTGTGCCTTGAACATCTCATGCATGGTCCGACCTTCGCAGAAGCAAACAACCACTTGTGGCCTCGATTTTTGACTCCTGCATCACAGTCTTATTGAAACTTATTGCAATGAGAAAAACGACTGAAAGCTGTTCAAGACATAAATCATATATTTCAATTTTAAATCGTGCTCACACAAATATGCTGCACATGTTTGCGTATCGCTCATGTCATGATTTTTTCGTCAAATATTCGTATAACAGTAGCAATAATAGCTGTGCCCATATATTGTTTACAAGATCAATTTGTTTTGATCAAAACTTTTTTTGATGGGTTTATGAAAGCGTTTAACAGGAGTGCATCTGAGCGATTTCTTCAGGTGTAATTTTAATGACGGTTTATGTTTCATAGGTTATCAATATTTGGCATAAGTGATGATGCATTTCGAGACAACTGTGAACGTTCCCCCTCTGTTCTCTTCGGATGAACATCGCATTTGAAAAGCGTATTTCGGATAACATGACAAGAAAAAAGAAGCGCTCAGAGGAACGCATCAAATGGATTTTCCGCAAATTTCCGCAAATTAAGTTCCCCTAAGTGCCGGAAAAGTACATATGAGAACAACTTCAGGGAGAAAAAGTTTAAAGTTTACACAAGCAATGAAACCAATATTACGTTACCCCATTTTCGGTCGCATATGAATTCCTATGCATATATTAAAAGGGAACGCCGGAACGAATTTATTCGAAATTATTACGAAAAATTCCATGCTGCTGAAGCAAACCGAGCAAAAAAAAACTAATGGCGCGATGCACCACACTCACTGAAAAAAAAAGCACTGTTTTGCCTCTTGCTTGGTTCCGCATCCAGTCTTGCAGCTCATCAACAAAAGATGAAGATGCATAACAGCGCAAACGCATTCTAACCATTTAACAGAAAGTATCGTCGAGCTCAAAGAGTTGATCGGCTACTCGAATTTCCCATAAGAGATTTGTTTTTTTGTTGCAACGAAGCTAACATAAAATGAGAACTTGACAGCTGCAAAAGCACAATTTTCATAGTGAATTCGAACACCTACTGCTCTTTGCCGAAAGGGATGGATGGGTTCATATGAACTGTGATGTAAAAAGTTATCTTTCTGTGTACGTTACACTTATGTAATCTGGTAATTCTAGCTTTAAAAGTCTTAGAGTGAAACGTACTGACAAAATAATGATTAGATGTGTGCACTGGTATGCGTATTGGTAATATGCCCTTGCAGAGTAAATTTGTAAACGGGCAAAGAAATGAGACAATTGGCTACAAAATTGTGCAATTTGCCTGATTATTTGCTGACATAGAACACTGTCACTGGTCTGTTCAGCCGACGCCTTATTAAAAGAAGTCGGGAAATATCGAAATCTCTGAAGCAGAACTGAGAGCTTACCTCTCCAATGAAACGCTGTTTCGTATCATCTGCTATTAACACACTACGCTGCTAATCTATTGGCACTTTTATTAGTGTTTTGCTGCCGTGCTATCACTGCCGCTCACGTCATCTCTCGGATAAAATATTCCCGCCGCTTGAAAAATTTTTTCGGTACACGAATTTTCATCCGCCATGTTGGTGTTCATATAAAAACTTGTTTCCTTTCTTTTATTTCGATTTAAGGTTTCTAAATAGCCAGAAGGTAAGCAAATAAAAATGTGACAGAAGGTTGGCGCAATACGTGCTTTTAAGTTTGCATTCACGGTAATAGTTAGTTTCATAAAACTTTAACATATAATAAGAGTTGAATGACCGAGAACTGAGGCTTAATTAATCTGGCCAAACGTCTCATCGATCTGCAAACATTTTTGATTTGTTTTCAAAACCCTATAATTTCATCGGAAATCGACGAAAAGTTGGAATTTGATGAAGAGTGCCATCTTAACATGCATGTGCCTGCGAATTTCACAGTTCCGTTTTGTTTTTTTTTTTAATATATATATATATATATATATATGCAGATATAGATGCGATGTGGTCACAGTGCGCTTTAAAAAAGAAAGTTCCTAGAAGAGCGTAAAAACGGAACAAGCTGGTTTTATTTTCTCCACTACCACTGCTGGCAAGTTGCTACTTGCGTACTTGGAAGAGAAACAGGAGAGAAATGAGACCCACCTCAACGAATTAAGTATTTTGTCGAATTCAGCAGGTTCAGCGAGACTTTTTACTTTCTCAGAATATGCGATGCACACATCGTCCGACTTCAGTCGCTCCAGTTCTTCGAAGCCCTTTTCTCCGTAATTTCCTGAAATGATATCAGACATCAACTACGAAATTCAGTTTACCTCTCAACAGTGACCTGACTATAGCCACTCTTCTACTCCTCCAATATTGACCACGACCTTGCAGAGAACTGCCTTCACCTTGCAAAAGAGTTTCAGAAGTAACGCAAACATTTTTTTTCTGCAATTGCGTGGCGCATTCAGTTGCGTGATGATGTGGCTTGCATCCTTGAATAGAAATTAACGTTTTTTAAAGAAGTCATTGCGAAAGAGAATATTTCGTTTGTTGATATTCTTTAAATCTGATGAAGCCTTATAGGTTGTTTTTGTTCCCCTGAAATACTCATTTCCCCAGTTATGCCTCAGAGCTTTAGTCCTCTTGTAAGCCTTACAGTTCTTTTACTCTTTGCTCACTTCCTTGAGCTTGATTGATATATCTTGCCTCAAAGATCTTCAAGAGTTTTCCGACAACGTGGTGAATTTTATCAATTCGAACCCAGAGAGGGAATGCAAGAACAAAACTTTAACGTTATTTTTGCTCGTTTTTGCAGTTATATATTTATTTCTTTTGCGCACCATAATCAGCTAATGCCGACAGCTTCAAGCAAACAGTAGTTTTAAAAGGAACGAGAAGAAACCGCTTCATTCATGACACAAAAGTTGAAAATATTTGTGACGTGCTCGAATGTTGCATTAAAACAAGAGTAAATGAAATGTTCGAGAATATGAGGTAATTCACCTTTAATATCTACTCTAAACCTTCTCCCCAATCAAAATGGCCTATCCCACCAACACCTGCATTATGACAAAGGATTCCTTAACGAACTTAAGAATGATCAGCAGCTTCATACCAGCCGAATAGACGACAGCCACATATATCCACTTGAAGTGTGTTAGCATCGTTACGATCGCCTTCGCTTGCCAAGCATCTGATGGCACGACCCTCATATAATAGCCAAATTGTTCTTTGTCTGACAGATCGGTTGTCGTTGCTCCGTAGCCTAATATTTACCAATCATTGCTCCACTTTTCCCGAAAATATTCGACTAAATTAAACTGAAACAGATCTTCAAGGAAGCAGAATCTTGCTCTTTAGCACAAGAAAGTTTAAGGTTCATTATTGGTTGTCAGTTGAGTCACTACTTTAGAAAACGGAAAACAAAGAAGAAAAGAAAAGTAGCGATAAAAAAGCCTTGGAGTGTATAAGCAGAATGCGTTCATGAGATTCACACTCGAAAACAAATTTTAATTAATACTGTTGTAATATGACTTGAATCACCTATTTTTCATATCAACATCCTGAACGCTTTATATTTTCCAATGCTTTATACTCAACCTAGACAATACATGCTTTGATAGAGACCAACAAATATTTGTTTTTTAATCCCAGTTTCGATTCTCTAGAGCATAACACGCCAAAGATACCTGCCAAAATGTCTCATCTACTCCCATCTACCTACTCCCCCACAAGTTATATTATTAAACAGATAACCTATTTGAGGGATCCGGAATACTTGAAGGAGGTTCTGTACAGCAATCGTTGTCGAGCTTTTCGCAGGACCGACGATCGCCACAACAGGAGCCGTTTTCTTCTGGCACCCGGGCGTTTGGCAACAAGAGCACTGCGCCACTCCCTCTCGCAGAAAAGCTATCGTTTGTTCCATTGCGATGCGTTCCGTCCAGCAAGAGTCCCTTCAAATTAAATGTGAGGGACAAAAACATCATTGTAGAAGCTACATCGTACTACACCTTAAACAGTGTAAGAAGTAGATACCTGGAATTTTTGTTCAAAAATGCATATAAATTATCCTGGGCTTTTCCAGCAAATGGAATCATATTCAGGTTGAGAAAAAAAATTACCATCTCATAACATCTCTACTTTAAATAATTATTTTGTTTTCAATCAGATCAAAACATCGTTCGATGAAAAGAACGTAAAGAGATGCGGTTTTCGATGTTTCAGTTGAAGGTAAAATGTTACTGGGCACCTCTGCCCGAAAATTTGCTGCTCAACGAAATACCGCAGGAAGTTTTAGGACCTTCTTTAGCGTAAGTTGCCGTCCCGCAGATAAAATATTCGTGTAAAGGATTTTTTCTCGCTCTTTCAAGTGAACAGACGGACTTTTCGCATAGTTCTGTTATAAAATGGGAGAGTTAGTGCATCGTTCAGATGATCAGTAGCTTAATATTCACGAGGATTTCGTAACAATTTCTCGAGTTCTTCCTCCGCCTATTCGTTTATAAATTTGTTTACACGTTCAGCTTAAGCTGTTTTTAATAGAACCTGCCTTATGCTGATACCAAGTTTGAAGGGAAGATGGTTATTGAGCTCCGCAATCGTACTCAAAGCAATTTCGGTTCTTTGAATGCCATACTGTTCCCAAATCTGTCCGCATCCTTCTGTCCCTGCTATTTGGTGGTGCAAAGGAAACAAAGCTCCTATCTGAAAGTGGAGTAAAGTTCATCAGAGCATCATATTAACAAATGAAAAAAATGTCACAGAATTTTGAAACAAGTAATTTCTTTGGAAAAGATAAGTGTAGTCGATTCCCTATAGTACAGTTTTGAAACAAGCGGATGAAAGCAGGTGTGATTACTCGGCTCAGTTTAACTTACAAATATTGCTCACAAGCTTCAGCGATAATTTTCTAGGAGAGAAGTGACAACTGACACGTCCGCTTAATGTTATTTCTGTAAGGCTATTTCTGGAATGTTTGAGTGACGTAAATTAGGAAGAACAATTATGATGCGTCGATTAGGTTGAGATCGACTTTGAAGCACATAGTTCGGAAATGTGCATCGGTGATGAGATGCATCGCCGTACGTCCCTCAAGGCAATCAATGAATCCTCTCTGCATCGCCATCATAAACAAAACTTCGCGCCACCATAGTAACTTTGTTACGCGGCCCATCAGCTGCTTTAGCAGAAATTCTACGTAAGTCCCCTCGAAAACCGGTTACTCATCGGACGAGGGTTCGTTGATAGAAAGGGATGATTGTCTAACAACTATTTGTCGAGTTCCCTACGCTAAATCCTAATGTCACTGTATTGATCTGTGAAAAGAAATAAGGTCCCTGTTTGCAGAAAAACTTAACAATAGGATTTTACTAAGGATGAAACGATTGCAACCTTCCGCTCTTTATAATACAGAGCACTTGTTGCATAATAAGAAGGGCACTTAGATTACGAGAGCATTCATTGCTGCAAAATTGCAAATAAAGCGGCTGGAGGATGTGCAGTAGGGGATAACTGTAAAACTGTATTTTTTGTGCAAAGTTCCGCCCAGCATTTTCTCCAAATGGAAGTGTTCACATATCTCGTCTTATTATATCCTGGGACGAGGATCCTTTTCACTCCTTAGCTGAATCGACTCAGCATAAGTTATGAAATATTCTAGCATATAAGTGGGGCAAAAGATTTTTTTGATGTTGCGAAATATTATATCCATGAAAAAATATTTTATAATGTGGAAACATAAGAACGTGAAATTCGCCCGGCGATCAGAAGTATACCAAACTCATTACTGCAATTTTGAACCTGCAGAACAGCTTAATCTATCGTCACAATTGGGTGAAATATCGCGAAAATGCATTGCAGTTGAGAGAAAGTGAAACAATGAACAAAAATCCTCTGAGGTGGGGTAAGAGCGTGCTTAGTTTCGCTAATTTTACATGCTCCTTATAGCCGAGACAGTCGATATGACAGAAAGCAGCACTAATAAGCCGATCTCGTTGCATTCGAAAGCTTAGTGCAGAATGAAGAACGATAAACATGAAATGCTACACGTTATTTCGCATATTCTGCAGCCATGAAGAAAACAAATGAGAAGAACAAGGCCACAGCATATCATAAAGGAACATGTATGCAAGGAGGAGCAAAAGTGTGGAAGTTAGGAGCAAAGGAATTGAGAGGGACTAACGGGGAAAAATTCGATAGTGTTGTTGAAAGCGATGATGAAACAAAGTGAAAACAGTCGGAAGAAAAACTGTAGAAGGCAAAAATGAAAATAATGTGTGAATTTACCATGGACGTTGAAGCATTTCCAGGAATCGATCTCATTTATGTATAAGGAAGTTAAAAAATCAAAATGAGGATTAGCTGCTTGGTGTGATGACTTCGCGTTCTGCTGAGACCTTCAAGGATTTTCGCATTCACGAGCGCACCTTAGCTTTGTCGTTTTGTTACCTCCGAACGAAGTATTATACTTTCACCGTAGGAACGTATTCATCGATATTCCATGCCGAATAAACCGTTCCACCTCCATCTTAGTATTTTCGACGTTTGTCGGCGGTGAAATCAAATATCACCACGCGCCTTATAGGGCTGACTTTTCTTCATTGAACTCCCAGTACGTATCATAACTACTTAAAGTCTGCTTGAAGATTTTTGTTGAGGTGGCAAAAGTTTTGCTGAAATGCCATTTTGTGGTCGAAATGGAGTCCCACTCTGCCTTCACGGAATTTTTTAAAACTTAGTTCAGTTGCAAAACCTTCACGAAACTTGCAAAACCTTCTGGCAATATCGCGAAATTATTACAGCTTTAGAATTGCCCAGATGAGTATTCTTGAATTTGTTGATCTGTGACATCCTTTGCAGAACGACTTTGATAGAACGTCGATCGCAGTTTTATTTACGGCTATGACCAATGCAAGAATATTCGCAATTCATCAGCTAGAGCATTGTTAATGTTCTTTAAAATTCACGCTCTTTCATACTCTTTTCAAAGATAGTGTGTGACAAACAGTTCATAAAAGTTGGGATTAATGATGAACACCAAGACTTTGAAATCAAAAAAGAACACAGATCATCGTGAACGGAAAAGACAAAAAGGCTTTTTAAATAAAAAATTGAGCAGGATGAGGCACGAGAGTGGCGGTTATGAAAACAAGTGGAAATAAGCACATCCCACAAGTTGCAAATGTCTCGATGACAAAGAATTCACTTAACTTACACGCCGATGCAAGGCGAGCAACTTTATTCGTCTATGTGCGAAGTCCGCTTATGGATCGCTAATTCACTTACGTGTGCATTCCAGGCACAGCGCGTTTTCCGCTCCTCTGGCTACTCCTGTACGCGTGCTGTCCTTGCCAACACACCTCGGTCTTATTAAAGGCCTTTTTCTATCTTTCATAAGGAACCTCTAAATGACACTTTATCATTATCCAAACGTCGCCGAAGACATTTTATTCCTTCTCGTTGTTGTGACCTCCCACTTTCGAAGTCTCCAGTGTTAGGCTAGAAAGGGATTGTGGTTTATTGGCAATCAAAAGCACGACCCCTCCAATCAGCCATTTTGCATTTTTCCATTTCGTCAGATTTTAGCAAACAGGTAAATGGCAAAAACCATTCACGTGGCATGTGTGTTGATATTTCGTCACGAGGAATAAAGCGAGCATAAGCGAAAGTAGGAATTACATTCGTTGTGGCTTTACCTTAGGTTGGGGGAAATAATGAATTTCTTTATGGGATCCTCATTAGGGGAAGTGTGGATTTTTCGCACAACTTTCTTCATTTTACGTTACTGTACTTTTGAGACAGTGAACAACATGCTACAGCCTCCTCCATTGAATTCCCACCGTCACCACTATTAAGCAGTGCGTGTCATATAGATGAGTAAATTTGACCTTCAGGTTACTCCTTGACTTTTTGTTACTTACAGATTTTGGTTCATTTTTTTCCTAGAAGATAAGAAAAGTAGCAGATCGCGCCAGCACAGCATGCCATGCCTAATAGATAACTTCCTGAACAGTTAGATCCCTTTTTAACTTCATGTTTTATCTCAGCTTCATGTTGGAAACGTTCAGAATTGCAGGGTTATAAGGAGTCATATGAAGCAGTCTAAAATCAACGAACATTTATTTCATGTTGATGATTTCCGCCCAGATAGGAACGATTTATTTCTATCAAAGGAAATGAAGAAGAAACGGCATCCTTGCTTTACAGTGACACAAAACGCGATCGAGACAGTTCCGAGAATCATGTGGAAAATTTGCTCGATAGCAGCATATGTAGTAGACAAATTGCAGTACGAATGCTAAGTAGATGGATTTTTTTTTCATTTGGCACATTTCAGTACCGATTACAAATCTGCAAAAAAGTGACGCTAAAATCGCAGGATGATATTTTTCTTTTCCTCCGCACGAAGTGCAACGCTTGCAGCCTCACCATGACAAATCGGAACATGTTCACATATGCATACTTGTCCGGCTTCGAAACTAAGGAAATTCTGAACGGCGCGTTTTTAAGCAGTGTTGGTGGTTATGGCAGGAATATCGACCAAACCCTTGAAACAGTTTCGCTGAGCTGTTGAGCGCACGGAGATTATCCATAACATATTGGAGGTGTAAGTCACAACGACTGGTACTATGACCGATGGATTCTAAGTGCTTAAAAAACAGGAAGGATTGAGAGGCTTGGAAGAGACTGATGTCGCAATTGTTGGCGTTATTCGTGATTTGGAAGCTCGGAATTGCTTATGGTTATAATTCTAAAGGCTCATTAACGAACTTGCTTTAAGGACACCAGAGATATGCAAAGGAAAGAAGGTCGTCAACGTGGAACTGATGATCCTTTGCTTTCAATGAGGTGACGTAAATGAAGAAAACAGTTTCAAGTTGAATACCGCTGTGGAGCAAATACCTTCCTCAGCAATGTGCGATTCGTCGCACTTGCTTGCAGGTGTTTTTCTTTTAGCGCAAAGAAGTCGTATAAGAAGGATCAGATCAGATTCTAGCAGATTACAAAGAAACTCGCACGAAAGACAATAAGAGTGATGCGACGAGGAAGTAAGAGAATACACAAAGCACAAACCTGTATGTCACCGGGTACATCAGCCACAAGCATGCGGGCCGACTGCTGGACTGTAGTCTTGGCGACAACGTCGACCACTCTGAGCATTAGCAGCGTAACGTGACTGTATAGCATCGCCGCGCTGTATTCGGTTATGCAGCGCTCATCGATGCCCAACTTGTGGCGCGCCCATGATCGAATTGATTTGAGGCGCTCAGGAGCTAACACTCATCCACGACAGGGACGGGCTTCAGGCGAGAGCATCTAAGCGAGGCGACATCCCAAAATGGGCCCTTACGCCCTCTCTCCCTTTGCCACTCTAATTCACTTTTCATCTTTGCCCTTCTAACAGCCACTGCTCGGATTCTGCTTGAAGAACGTCATACGTAGAAGGGGCACAGACCTATGCGAACACCTTTTTCAGACCATTCATTTAACAAGGTTGCTTCAAGCAAACACATCCATCAATCGAAACTTGGATACTGCGTTGTCAATCCTTCTATCGCTTCCAGTACTCTAATTCTTCATCTATAGCACTCTTCACTTTCACTTCAGGTGCATCAATAATCTCAGAAGTTATCGCTTCACGGCTACCTCATCTCAGAATATAGCAAAGAACCTGCAGTGAATCTTTCATCATTCCTCATGACAAGCTGTTGCCACTGTGAATGCAGCTGACATCAAACAACGAGTGTTGCTTCTACGATCATGCAAAACAATTTGTCTCAATAGACAAATGTGCTTGGTGGCTGGTTCAAATGCTAGGACATAAGAGTGTAGCCGTCAGATATCGCACAAGAAATATTACTGCCAGCCGAATGGCTGTCAAAGAATTAACACGTCAATAATGTATCTTTAATTCTAAGCGTAACGCATTACAAAGCCACAATAGTTTCCAGCACTGAACTTCTCAAAGTTATTGTTGTTTGCGATGAACTGAGTACAGTGGGCGGCGCTTAAACGATGGGCCAACCCTCCAACAAGAATCGCATCTTGAAACGAAGTGGCAATAAAAATCAACATCACTTTTACTTTGTACTCATGTATAGTAGAAAGTAGCCAAGTTATGTTGAGACTATGACTACACTCATGACAAGTCAACGTCATGAATGGCAGGGTAATTTTCGGGAGGCAAAATTACACGTGAAATCTCTCGGGAAGAGGAGGATGAAGGTGGAGAAACGAACATTCGAAAGAAGAGGAAGGCTTAGACAAAAACAGATGAACTATGCTGTAGCCGCCTCTAAGATGAAAAGACTCTCACACTGAGGATAGCTGAAGCAAAAAAAAAAAAAAAAAAAACAAGGAAGCAAAACGAAATCTTATCAAATGCTTTGGGCCTAGTGAAGCCACCGATAATTTGCCAAGCAATGTAGTATCTAGTTATACGAAAATGCGATTGTTGAATGTCTAATAAATACTTGTAAACCATAGACACTGGCATCATCCACGCCTGAGAAAATCCTGAGTTCTGTCAGAGACTGGCGTCTTAGGAGAAACTGACTCACTTTTCAGTTAGACGTGATTTTTTTTAGAGCAAGCGCGTCAAGGGGCTAGAAAGGACTTCGAAATTTCTCTTGTTCGGCCAGACTGCTGCACAACAGCGCAACTGCCAAAATATGCAGACAGGAAATTCAGTTTACCTGTCATAAGATCGATCGCTCAGGTCTTGTGTATAAAATTCACGTTTTTCTACAGAGACCGTTTGTGCAGATATGATTTTGTCACATAGATATTTGCCTATGATGCTAACTGCATTCATCAATTTTTCATTCAAATTGCTTTTCAAAATCAGAGGCTGAAATTGATGGAATTGCAGATTCAAACATACGCTGGCGTCGATCTGAAATGTGCATGAGAAATTGATTTTCAGGTGGCACCAATAGTCCATTTGAATGGAATAGCCATATTATCTTTATAAATAACCTATACTGCAGATTACTGTACTGCGATCATGACTACGTGCAGATGGATAGGCTAAAAACGTATGAGATTGTTGGAGACTGCGAACAGAGTTTAGGCTTTCGAACGTTTGCTTGCAGAGCGAATGGCATCATCGAAGAAGCAAAGCAGAGGATTTCTTATGCATTCGTATAAGTCACGTAGGAGAGAGAGCGATAAGATGTAATAATATATAGTTATACAAAAAATAATACCGGAATATTTATATAATATGGTATACCTGAGAAGTCTTTTTAATTTCGTACAATCCCAAGTCGCATCTCTCACCGAAAACAAATTTAGAATGAAAGATTCATGTGACCGCCGCTCTCCTTGTTCTTCTGGATTAAAAGACGATGATGTCGATGACGCGGATGGATCAGTAAGCAATTGCTATGAAACTTACGATCATATTGCCACCTGCGCTGACATATGAAATAATTTCCAACGAGAAAAGTGAAAATTATTTGGCTTTATTCGTTTACTGCATAGAAAGGAAATTAAACTCAAACGTTAGCGTCCCAAACACTTCCCACTTCCAGACGTGAATCAAATATTCTAATTTCTTAATCATTCGGCTTTCATTTCAATATTTGTTTTTTTTTTCTGCGACTGTTGTGCTTCTGATAATGCGACGGAATAAATGAAGCTGAATGATTTTCGCATTTCCCTAACCATCAATTAAACTATAAGAGCGCATAATTGCAACGTTGAAATAGTCGAAAGGGCACTAAAATGAACAGAAAAAAATGCCTATGAAGCAAGAGACAAACTTGGTTTTTCAGTAGTTATGAATATCGAAAACAAAAGTTGATTGTAGTTGTTTTTGATGCCTCAGTTATCAACTTTTCCATTAGTAACTGCTTTCCCAGCACCAATATTCTTTACACATCATTGCGTTTTATTCAATTCGTTCAGTATTTAGAAAGCAAAGGGAATATTAATCTACAAATTATTTTGAGTCCTTATGAAAAAACGTTTTGATTAGTTCGATTTATAGCTTATTATTCCAGCATAGGTCGAAATTTTTCTTTATAGTCACTAATTTGGAAGTTTATATCTATTTATAAAAGGAAGCAAAAGAGAGCAAGGAGAGCTATTGAAAGGTACGGAAATGTCATTTCACTGTAAGCTGTTATAATCATATAGGGTCGCACAAGCTGATGCTATGGCACAATCAACAAAAGCCATAACTTTTTTCGACAAAAAAGATTTCTGCTAGAGACCATTAATGTTTATTTTTTATTCAGTAGAATGTTGCTGCTTATTTCACTTTCACTGCACTCATAGGCGTTCACCATATCCATATTGTTGTGCTGAAACGGTGTGATGGAAAACGGCATTAGTTTGTTGAATATGTGTTTATTTGAGCCGCGCATAATGTCGCATCTCCATTTATTCCCAGTTTTTCTTACTGTTTTTATTGGCTTTCATCTTCATTACGTCGCATTCTCGAGCGATATTCGACGATTCACTGCAATGAATAAATTTGTGCTAAATGGTAGTGACGCATGCATAGGACATATTCGATTCATTCACAAATCTGTATGGATTTTTCAAAAAGAAACACTGTTCTTTGCAAATCAAGGCGTCAGCAATTATTCCATGGCGACGAACGACATCAGAAAAGAAAACTACCATATATTTTCATTGGACCCGCCATATCGCTCCCATCGCAGTCGACTAAATAAGTTATATGAGAACGATCGAACGCCTGAAAAGAATAGGTTTCATAAATTGGAACATTCATGACTCATTAAAAATTCGTGCTAAACGGGGATATTTCGTTTTTGAGCGAATCTACGTGCAATCTAATTTTAATAATGGGAGAAATTTATGCGCTTACTCGGAAGAGCAAAAACAGACAGACGTACGAGACAAAGATGCACCGAAATGCGAACTCACTGGCATTCTAACATCATTTTGCGGACACTAATTGGCTAATCGTTGGTGAGGGAAGTGCAGACTGTTCACTGTGAGCATGACTACTTTGCATACAATGCTTGTGTGTGGACTGTTTACTCAGAAGAAGAAAACTGGCCTGATTAGTTGTGGTGCCATTTCTTGATATCGGTTGAGATTTAGCTAGAATATAACGTATTTCATTGCGATGAAGAGTTGTACGCTTCAAGAATGCATATTTACTTTTGTTCATTACGCTTCCATGTTGAAGCAAATCCATTCCGATCGCCTAAACGGACGTCTTCAATTAACATGTTTTTTTTTTTCAAGCACTATATTTCCTACAATTTCAGCAGTTATCGCTCCTACATACGTCCACATCGGATGCACTTGGCATGCTTAACGGAACTGTCCGAATATTTCATCTTTCTCATCTCAAATTACGATATGAATTTTGTTATTTAAAGGGAGAATTTGAAAAGTGGAATTTTATGAACTCATATGTAGGAAGTGATGAAGCGCAACTTTTTGAATAGTAAACTTCACCTGATGTTGCCCATTATACGCGTGTTATCCTATGATTATAACTTTTAAGCAGTCTCCCACAGTTGCTCATTTTCAGACTTTCTTATGAAATATGCTCTCACTACATAGACTTTCTGTTGTTCATCCTATGAAAATTAAGACCCCGTCAATGAACTTTTCCTCTTAAAACGAATTTTTTTCATCACATGGTGAATATGGTGAATCTTTTTTAAACCTGGTCTCATAGATTAAAAAAGAAGATTCGTTTATGGCACATTCTACTATTGTTTCTGTTAGCAGGGTTATGAATTGTGGCTGTATTGTATGATGAAAACAGAAAGAAAATTTGAGAAAGATTTTCTCCATAAATCCTCTCATAGAAAGACACAAAAAAAGTCACTAACGAAATTCCCAATGTGTTGAGCGGCGTAAATATTTCTAAAGTCATGCAATACGCAGCAGTTTGTAAAGGGCCTGCTTGAATTCGCCAAACCGCACTATACTTGCTTAACAAGTCTGGACATTTTCGCCATGCATGAACTACAATGGACTAAAGCATAATCTAGATGAATTAATGCACTGATGTGATTCGCTTTATTAACAAAGGTGTCACCTCTAGCAGTAGAGAATCTAAATAAGGGCCCCCGGCTGCCGCTCGCTTTTCTGCCACTTGTACATAAAAGGATTTCAACTATGAGATGGAATCAATGACCACTCACTGCACCACATAGTTTCTGTGCTCCAAATAAGCATATCTTTTTTAACCAAAGAAATAGCTACATTTAGCGAAGACCACTTGGATAATGAAAGAGATGGCTGCATTTCTTCATACCACACTGAAAGGCTTTCAAGACATGCTTGTAAATCTGCGTCCCATGGATTGCCTTAGAGGATGACAAAAAACTTCGAACTCGTCATCAGACATGTATATGCGAGAATGTTTGGTGCACGCCACGCTGCCGACGAAAAACATTTAGAAAATGTAGCGCTCCATGGCTGAAAATGAGGGATGGCTGATGTAACAGAGCATTTAATGGAATGCAGCCAGCCGGTGATAGTGATATTTAGTCCGTTGGATAGATGATGCCCCTTCCAGTCGAGTGAACTGAGAAGACTGCTCTAGGTATCTAGCATAGATAAATGACTACTGCCACAGACTCTTTCACGCCAGTTAGAAGCCGAAGCAGTAAGCAAGAATAATTAAGTGGGTGTGGAATGTCTCCAGCATAAGCAACATTGTTCATCACTTTGATATTTTAAAAACAGCAAGCTCGTATTTCGAAAATTTTGCAAGTAATGCTAGTTAGTCTGCCTGCTTGATGCATACGTTACTCCTTGCAGGCGCATTTTTAAGCTATGGTTGAGCCCCTCTATTCAAGCCATTTTTGCAAACCGAATAAAGCGCACGAGGAATTAACGGTGTGAGGGATGCTTAAATAACTTGATGCCTTTCTTATGCAGCGCTTCGTACATATCGAAAACGTGAAATTCAATGTGATTTCCACCGTAACGAGCGGACAACTGCAGTAGTGGTGTCTCATCATTTCGGCAGAACGAACAACACAGCGTAAATGGTGATGGTAATGAGGCAAATAAATGAAGGTTCCTTTCTAAACGAGATGAATGCTTATCTGCACTGGTTTGGGAGAAATTTATGAAAATGACATAGCGGAAGAGTTTTTCCGTGCACTAGTAACAACTGTTGCACAAAATGTACTTCGCACGATGACTGTATTCTATCATGACAAACGAGTTTGATGAGAAACCAAACTTTTAACTGCTCGTTCACGGAAAGCCCAATGAAAGATGGAAGCAATGTGCAGAGATTTGATGAATTAGCAGAAGAAAGGGAAATTTCCGCCGGCGAATTTATTGTGCACAGTTTCATTGATAAATATTTGTTTATTGGAAATGTCTGCTGATTGAAAAGTTCAGCCGGCATCCGCTTGCGCAGAAATTAAGCATCCATTGACGGTAAAAATTGCTTCTGGAACGCAGATAGATATGAAATTCATTCATCCTCTAGAACCGGGCAAGATTCCATAATTCGATAGCCTGCAGCTTGCTATCGCGAGCGCATTCTCATCGGATAAACGCCCCAGGGAGCAAACTTTGGCAAACAATCTCTCCGCTCAGTTGCTTGCTATTTCTCGCAACTTCTCGTTCATTATTGCACTTATCCGGAATCGTCGTTTTTGGTTCACATGGATTAGTTTATGTCATAACTTGCATTATTTCCTCAATAACGTTTTAGGCCGACCTAACATTCTCACTACTTGATAAAAACGCTGAAAACACTCTACTTTTACAAATCTCAGCAAACAAGAATTCAAGCAAACGGAAACTTTTATATTCTTGTCACAAAAACGCTGAAAAATTTGTGATTTTGCAGAAAATTAACGGTAACGATGCTGATCATTTATATTAGCCAAGCGCTGTCACGAGTGTAAGTCAAAAGCAAAATAAAAAAATCGTACGAGCGCAGAAGTTTTTGCATTGACATTCTCCTCTGTGTTGTAGAGAAACTGCACGCAGAGAAAGAGTAAGGCAACTCGAGACGCTCCGATACGGGACATTACATGATAAAATAACAAACTCTATAACTGATTGACATTTTATGAAGAGTTTCAATTGCTACGCGACGATTTTCATGGCCTTGGGAATGGAAAAATGAATAATGTCCCCACATACCACTGTTCTTCTTAACATCTTGGATACCAACAACTGCCGTGAAAAGGTGGCCATAGGAGAAGAAAATTGGGTAATGCATAATGTACTGCTAGATCCAGTACGTAAATCATTTAAAACTGAAAATGTAACGGGGGCTGCACTTTACTAATCCCACACATTTGCTGTTCAAGGCGCACTTCTGTCAATGAGCAAGAATGCTGGCTGAAAATGACTCCAAGCTTACACCGCGATATCACCGAACGTTACTTGAATTTCATATAAGAGTCATAACGTGCATATAGTACAATGAAACTGCATTCATTTTCATCATCGGACCACTTATCGTAAGGTCTGAAACACTCTTGAGCATAACTTTGTAGTCATCAAAATTTCTGAGGTAAGAAACAACTGTTTTTATGCGAAAACAATTCTCCGCTCTAGTGGGAAAGAATGTTCGTGCTTTAAGCACGGTTTTTGGCATGAGATCACCGTAACAATGTACTGTTGTATTGAGGATCAAGTGGTCTTCTTCATTTTTCGAAATTGCTATCTTGCTCCTTCACTTCAATCTTTATGGGCGATGAGGACAACAAATGAATTTGAAGCGAAATTTTAGACGTTGCAATATGACGTAAATAAAGAATGCGCATGCCTCTCACAACTTTCAGACATTTTCTTAGGTACGAGGAGTACGTGCGCTTCGTTTTGGCCTATTTTTTGAACACAAACTTTGTGGAGGCTTTGACCTGGTTCTACTGGAATCAGCTAGCGCAATTTTAAGGCGTCCACATGTGTCACAAATAAAATCAAGAGACGGACGGGAATTGGAGTGGTCATCCCAGTCGTATTTGGCCGGGTGGTCAAATCCCATACGCAGTGACTACGCGCAGCGCTAAGAACGGAGAGTTGGGTGAAGTGCATTGTGAATGTTATAAAATTGATTGACTCACAAAGTTTCTAAAAGACAGTGCGAAAAAAAGTTGGTAGGAACGCATCAAAACTAACGGAACGCGCCAATGATGTAATGTTGAGGTCCTCTTGGATACTGCAGATGGTAGGAAAGGCCGGTGACAAATACTTTTAGAAACCGACAAGGAGTTTACGGGGAGGTTCTTCAAAAACTACAAATGCACTGGAAGGCGAACCATGCAAATTTGTCGTTGCCGCACGATTCGAGGTGAATCAGAATAGTGCGGAGCATACAGACACATATCCGTGCTCCGGAGCATGATCTCTCAGCTTTTTTCGGAGAGTCGGGATTTTGGTTGTGGACGAACAAAGGAGCACTTTTGGTATCTCCATAATTTTTGCAGACCTAACAGAACATACACCACCTGGCTCGACCCAGAATTAACAAGATTAATTGCGGAGGACGAATTTCGAGGTTCTTTGCATTTTTAGAAACTTCATACATTCATTAGCAATTTTCCCTCAGTTCCACATCTCTCCCATAAGCCATAGAGAACTGCAATTTTTGAATCGTAAGCTAAGGTGGCCTAGTTCCCTGCGACACAATGATGCCTTTCTCGAATGTACCGCTTAATGATGAAACTGAGGAGGATCGGCGGAGCAGTGCTGACGCTACAGGTTTCGCAATCAGTATTCTACTTTCATTTGACCCAGGTAAGCTTCGTAATTTGTCCGCTCTGATTACTGAAGCTCGGTGTCGTTGTGATTCCGACAGTTGCGAAAGCAGTATATAAGTTTCTCGTGAAGAGGTCTGAAAAACTTGAGATGTTTTTGTAAGGCACCTCGATCGAGTAACAACTGATGTTTTGCTCCGAGGGAGCCAGTTGATTGATAGACGATGCATATGGTGGTTACCATTAGAAGGGAGTACTTTACTGGTAACTTGGGAGCGCTTTCGAATATGTTGGTAGAAATTTTATTTCAAAAAAGTAGAAATTCGTTTTGCTTTCAGCAAGGTCTTCCAAAATTTCCCTTCAATCCGTCGGTCATGGCGAAAACTTTGATAAATTCAGCTTTCCACTGAACACATGTCTGTTTTCAGGATTTAGTGATAAAATTTCAGGATACATAGCTTGTATCTCCCCGATCACACTGAAACCGCCTATGGGATCATAAAAAGGGTGCGCAGCAGCCTCCCCTTTGCGCGCTTCTGACACCTCCCCCCTCTCCCTCCCTCACAAAATGTAAGCCTATCAACAGGGCCCAAGATGCCTGCTTCGAGAACCACGTTTTTCTGCGACGGCTTGTCGTTCACAATCTTTATGCACCCGTAATATAACTTCTACCTGTCCATTCGACAACCATAACTTCGTAGTGGCGAGAGTTGTTGCACTTGATTTCTCTTGTTGCTGCAAAAAAACCCATCATCCATACTCTTTGTATTCCATTCCCGAATCTCCGGGTTGTCGCATGTATGCCACCCTTCTAACCCAACATGTTGAAATGGTAAAATTAGGAAACTAAAATTGTTCAGCTGGCAGAAATCGAATACCCAGGTCGGAGTACCATAAATGGAACCATCGTAAGAATAACATTAAAGTCAACATAGAGTCTAAATTGCTCTTTTGGAAATGTAGGCTAGGGGATTTGGCGAACGGATCTTCTTTTTCGGTGTACATTCAGACGAACGATCCACATCGTAATACAAACAAGTACGACAATATGATGTCCACTCAAAAAAAAAATATTATAACACAACGGCACACAACACTTCCATTCCTTTCCCGTGTGCTAGAATCAACGTTTCTGCATGTTCCCCTCTTCACTATACTTCTCTTGCATCTTTCCTGTGAGAACATGCGTTCTGACTTAGAATGCATTAATTTGTTGTATACTACATTAACACCAGTAAATGGAAGTTCTACAAGGGTATTTGTGAGCTCATTTCTGAGAAACGGTTGTGAATGCAACTACCAGCTGGAAGTTGAACAGTCCGCGTTGAGCTTCCTGTTTTAGTTTGGCAAGAACGTTTTGTATCCCACACAGTTCACCTGCTGGAAGGATCGGAGCACCAAATATTGCTAAATTTCCACATGACCAGTTTTCTTCTTTCCACCTTGTAGCGCAATTTGTTGCACTTAGGATGGTTTTGCTTTTTATTATCTTTTTATTTCGTTAATGTTTATTGCTTCATATGCATTCTTAGGTCATCAGTAGAAGCGTTCCTTTTAATTCACCTGATAAATGAGCTTTCCGTTGAGGCAGTTTATACGGACTACACAGATATTACTGAATCCGATGACCCCGTTTTCGATAATAAACTTAATATAAGCTAACGTTCACTGCGCACAACTTGCATCATTAACATAATGTGCAACCTCTTGCAGTTCTACGAAGAATGTCTATCTGACTTTGCTCTGTCGAGCATATTGAAGCACATCAACTGAAATGCAAAAAGTGAGTCCTCTTCTTTTTGACTGTTCTAAATTAGTTGGCGTTTACTGCGAAAATAGAATCTCCTCGGACTTATAGTTGTGTATGAGTGATTAAATATTCATTTTGATACGACGGCGTGAACGCATCGGTCCATAAAGGATTTGCTACTTCAAACACTGACGAAGGAACATAGAAAAGCGTTTGAATCACGACTAGAACAATTCTTCGCATACGACAAAAATACAAGGGCCGCATGGAAAATCTGACATTCGTAAAGGAATGTACAATGTCGTGTGATGCACGCTTTAAAAAAACATTTAAATACAACATTTCGCAATATTTCCATCAGCCATGCTTGCACCACGACTTCTGTGCCAATACCGTTCCAATTCTTGCCGATTCTTCAACTTCCTTTTCCATGTAACCGCTCTGGTTTTGAGGGAGATTGCTTAACTGCTCATCTACACTTAAAGTTTATTCCTTTTAAAGGTAGCCTCAGAAACCAACAAAAGAATTCAAACAAGTTTATGGGAAATTTGTTCATCTGCTGGCTGCATACTCACGTCATGGTGAGCTGCTCCAGGGATCGACGAACTCATTTCCTAATTTTTCCAATTCATTACTCACCCACGGAAACGATTCGTGGCCCTAAGTACTTCATCTGGTCATCGTTTGCTCTTCAGGAAAACAAATAAGCGGAATTGTCACGCGCTGCGAAATATCGGATATGTCGACGGTGCGATGTCTACCGAAACCACTGCATTCAGACAATAAACGACTATGATCGGCATTCCGTCCTGAGGGTGCGATTTCAAAATCTGGGTCCACTTTGACGAATTCCTTAAAGATGCGGTCAGTCTTCGAATCGACACTATAATCCCGCTGGAGGCCTCTCGCCATTTTTTTTCCGATTATACGACGTGCCAAGGGCACATAAGGAGCAGATCGAGGATATCTCAAGCACTCGCGTCGCAAGGATATCGGCGACCTCTTCTCCTCTTGAGATTCACTGAAAAATGTCAGTCACGTCCTCCTTATGTTACAATTCAAAACGGTAAGAAAACTGGAATCAGTCGCATGATGAAGACTGTGGTAGGAGAGTGGAGGGTGATAGATTATGGGGAGGGAAGGGAAAAGGAGGGAAGTAGTTGGATTTGGCGAGCTGATAATTGATCACTTCGCAGCCGCCATACAGTCAGCATAAAAGCAGCCGCTTATGTGATGTTGCGGACTTGGGAAACAAGAGAACGTTAAGCCGAAGCTAAAACTCGAGTGCGCAGTGTGGGCATCTATTTCGGAAATGAAAGTGAAAGGAATTCAGTGTTATCAATAGCTCTGTCGTATGTGAGCTGCCATATACTGGAAATAGGATACCCACCATCTATTTTTTTCATATCACCTTTCATTTTTCAACCAGTTCGAATGAAAGTGATAGAGAAATTAGAAGACACGATATAAGCACATTTTCAAAATTGACTTTATTATCTGTCCTCAGACGGTCAAAAATGACGAACTGTTTACGTTATTGTCAAGGACTGACCACAAAACGCTCTGTCTATACAAGCCTAAAATTAGACGTCAAAAGCATATATCCAGATGGTTAACGTTATCCACAAAACTGGCTCCGAAATATCGTCTTTGGATATGAAATAAAATGCGGGATGCTCAGCTTCCTTATCCCGATAATTTCACCTCACTTCCTTAATCAGTCAGGTAAAGATAAAAAAGCGCGATCTGAGGAATTCGGCGAATCAGTGCAGCAACCCTGGGCTTACCTTAACTGCCGGCTCAACTTGCTTTCCGGTGCTTTCTCTTGGTCTGAAATATAAAATCTCATGAGCGGATAATACGACAAACGGAATGCGGTTATATGAGGAATGAAAAATGCAGTAAATCCATCGTATCAATTCAGTTTGCTGGCTCGAAGTAATTACTCAAGTTTTCACGACGTGTGCCAACTGCTACCGAAGAAGTTGGGAAGTAAATTAAAAAATTCTGGTTTTGTCAAGACCTTCTTTAGTATAGAGTGCACTATGGCGCTTCCCACTTGAAATTCTATCAAAACCGGTGACTGATATAGGATCTGATCACTGAACTCAATTAAAGGAATTTTAGGAGGCGGAACAATTTCTGTGGCAATTCCTGGTGCCCGTTATATTTTGCATGAAAAAAAGGGGGACATAAATTATTGCACTAATTACTATAATGCGTAAAAGAGAGTAGCTAATGTTCCTTATTTTAACGATACCAATTTCCAGTAGTGATAGGGAAGGGATTATGCACTGTTACCTCTAGAGAAAATAATGCCATCTACATGTGAATGGTTCTTTTCAATCTTTTCTGAAACGGAGTTGTGGCGTTATCGTCACATCTCTCTATCATTATAGGAAATTTGATATGAATACATGCTAGGATATCAGAAATCTGAAAATTTACTGATATGAAATGATATGAAATTTAGCATAATGATGCCATTTACGTGAACATTTGCCACAGCATGAAAACATCTGCCACAGTATAGAGCTGTGCTGGCAAGAACAAAACGAAAGCTAGAATTGAACTGCAGCTGTGGGGAACTGACAGCAGATAGCTGGAAATACGGCAAACATAATACATACAAAGAACAGCCAAAACAGAGGAGCATTAACTGAGAGAGGAATAGGAGTGGGACCTGTCTGCTCGGATCTAGTAGAGTCGAATGAAGCCGTACCGATGCCATTAACCGTCGTCGAATCTGCAGCGCTCGACTCGCTGGATAATGCGCTTTCAAACGAGCTTGCCTGCGGATGCATTGCGTTCGAGAGTTGCTGACGATGCAATAGGAGGCTCCGGAAATTGCAATTTTTGACATATGAACCAAATGATGAGCCATAAAAATTTCCTTCTAAGCGAAATTTGGGGGGAGTGGGGGGAGAGATTGGTTGAAGTATTTTTTCCTCTCCCACCTTTTCCATGCCAATAATTACTCGTTTTCAAAGCTGTTTTCCTGTCTGGAACTTCCTTCTATTTAGGCGGATTTCCAGCCAGCACTTGCAAGCGGACCCGAGTAGAAGCCTGAGAAATTTCTTATCGTTTTCTGCAACTGAAGGCTACATCGAAACCGTCAGAAAGATCAGTAACGGTAACTTAAAGCTGTCAAAAGTGGTCACAGCATTCACTTATTAGCATTCGATAGTCAAAGGTGAAAACTAACGTCGACTTTATGGCCCTTTCCTGAGAGCCGTATGGCAACAAAATAATGTTTCGACTGGTTCCTAGGGAATTTTTCGACTTACTGTGTTCTCTCTTCCTCAAAAAAGCGAGCGCCCTAATTCACAGCTGAGCAAAACTTGGCTGACATGCTGCATATTGAGAAAAAAACCAAGTCGCTTTACACAATAATAACCGCACTGTGTGATTGATGCACTTATGCAGAATTCTTCGGCATGGTTCTTCCTCTATATTCTACGTATCTGATGAAATAACTCCTGGCAACCAGAACCTTTAAGGGCACCTGCGCCACTATAAAAATTCATATGGTTCTGCTTGCCTTATTTTGCTAACTTTTCAATGGCTTCGGTAGGTTAGATTTTCGAATCGTCTTGTCCGCCTTAGTCCAGAAGTTTTTGATTGGGTTCGCGAGTATAAAACTATAAGGAATTTTTCCAGATAGTTCTTAGTGTAGTTGGAGTGTAGATGCCGCATAAAACTTCAAAGGGCACTGGTTATATGTGTACATACCACAACTGCCACTAAAACCATCTGCTCGACACAGGAAATAACTTTGCAGGAATCACGAAAAATAAATAGCAGGTAACTCTATGTATGTCCGCAAAAACGGTTAAGAACTGCACTGACTTCACCCAAGAAACACAGTTATTGCAATCGGCTTTCTAGAAGTGGAGCACATCGTGTTTACTTACATGATCAACTCACTGCAAACAGAACGCCCACGAGCGACGTTTGTCTTTCTACCTCCAAGGCCGCAGACCACATTCGTACTATTTGAGTAATACGCTCCGTCTCGAAAGCCAGTGAGGATGCTAGGATTCAGGAAAGCTCATGGGTTCACCCAATGCCGGGAAAGCACAAATTTGGAGTGCCGGTGCATAAAATGTGGGACAGGCTCTTCTGCAAAACACTGCGCTACCTTAACTGGGTGAGAAGCCTGTGGCATGTGAATAAGTGTCTGTCTTTTTGTGTGCGACATCCTCGAAAGTCACTCTTGCAGGCATCCGTGCTAATCCCTGAGTTCCCTCCATCATAGGTAACTTTAAAAAAAACAACAAATAGACAGCGATTTCGGGGAAGAAATGACATCAAAATATTCAACACGAGTTTTGGCAGCATAAGAAATAAAACTGTGCTGCTCATTTCAACTGTTAACCTAGAGTCTCCTCACAATACGAGAACCATTGCGACTGGGCAAAAAATTCTCATCAAGTTCTCATCAAAGGGAAATAAAAAAAAAAAAAAACATTTTAATATAACATTTGGGATCAAACGTTCTGAAGTATCGAAACTTTCGGTGCCACTAACTGAAGGCAGAAATTTAAGAAATGGGAAACGCCTACTGCGCCATCCGTATTCGACACAAGATTGAACCCATTACCCGCTGCTACTGGTCAAAGCCTTGAACGTTTTGAGATGCGAATCTCTCGCTCTACTTCCTACTCTCCCTAATTGAGCACAAACGACTCACCTATATTTCTGTCGACGTATATCAGCCGAGTGCGGCAACTCGAGAAAACTTGAATAGCGGCGCTTGGGTCCAGTGGGTTCAGTATTCGATTCGAAAGAGGTGGAGGCAGACTGATCCGTTGAAAGGTCGGTTGAGGTTTGGTTCGCGAGGTGCACACTCAGCTCCAGCATTTTTCGATTGGCCCATAAATTCAAGCATTCTTTGCTTATTTGATTCTAAAAAACTACTTCATCACGGCTGTTGAGTTATTTGTTTCTCTTTCATCCTCATGGTATGATATACATTGGTTCGTTCTCCACCTGTTCAATGAATGATTTCTTACACACAAGCATAAGAAAGCAATAATCTTATAACTGTTCTTAACAGCTCATTCTACGCCTTTTCGAGGAGATGAAACCTTGCTTTCGTAGTCGTGCTGGTACAACAGGAGCAGTGGTAGTGAGGTTCCTACAGTTGTCCGGGCACTAACACACATTCAGTGCAGGATTTTCCAACGATGAGTGAGTATATGACGACATAATGGAATGAAATCCTTCTCACCGCATTTATTTTATGTCACTGAAGAACTAGAACGCTGACGGCATTTTTCTTACCTATCCAGCATTTTATCTGTTGCAAAAAGCAGAAAAACATAATATTTATGCACGTCTGCACTCTCTACGTTTTTGGCTATAGAAGTACTGATAAAAGAGGCATGAAATGTGATGAGTTAAATGTATGGCCGGAGTCACTCTTAAAATTCTGGATCAGTGCACCCAACCCCGAAGATCGAATTTCATGGAAATGACAATTTGGGATTTTCTATATTGTGTCTGCTGGTGACATTATTCGGTTTGGTGGGTGGATCCATAAAGACGCACATATCGTGACGATCTCCTTCCCTCATTTTCGTTACCAATACAACCAGATCTGGAGGGAAAAAAGTTGAGCAAAAGAGATGAAGAGGGTAACGTATAATGATGACAAAGGAATTAGCATATGAAAAAGTGAGTCCTAGGAGCAAATGCTTTTAGTTATTTTATTATCCTTATGTAAAAGAATAGAACGAAAGAAATTGTGACATAAGAAAGGAAAAAAGACTTCTCGATGAAAGAAGCGGGGACCACAAAATAAAGAAATCCACATAATAAACTGCCGCATAAGTAAACGGCCTCACGCAGAACAGTCTCGCATTTGATATCAGGAAGTGAACAACCTAGAACTTATTCTGCGCAGAACCAATCGCAGATATTCAGCGATTACTCGGTTCAGCTTGGCTCAGCCGCGCTCTTCATTCTTCAACGAATAATTCACCTGATTCATCTGGCGATCCGTCGATTCGTCAGTGGCTGACGCAGATTTATCGAATTTTATTCGCTCCTATTCTGCACATTCTGCTTGCAGCGTTGAGCACAGAGCCGTGCTAGTGGTTGATCCCACCTTGTTTGCGGTCTTTCACGCGACATTTTTGATCACGTCATGTACAGTCGGTCAGGAGACAGGTCGAGCGCTTGTCAGACATCCGTCCAACATGGCCTAATCACCTCTACTTTGCAGCCCGGAGTTCTTTACTCGAGTCCTGCATCGTAGTTCTTTGTTCTTTAACGGCTATCCTGGTGACACAACACATCCTTCTTTCCACTGTTCTCTCTCCCACTGTGAATTTCTCGACACCACGTTTCGTTGTGGACCATGTTATGTTGGCACATAGCACTGTTTGAAACGCAGTCGTCCTGAAGATGTTTGCTCTGACATTCGTCGGCAAACTTTAACCTGCTGGCACAACTCTTCGACTTCTTATGAATTTGTTGTCCAGGCTGTCACTCTAATTTAGTTTAAGATAAATGTAATCCATCAATTCCCTCCACCTCAGACCCATCCACTCGTATCACGTCATCTGCGCCAGAGCTGCTTTTCATCCAGCTTGTCTAGGAGAAATTCCTAGGCTGACTTCCCTGAAGAGGTCTGCTGGTCGTTCCAACTGAAGAGGTCTAATTCCTACCGGAGGTTCCAAGTGTTCATAGCAACAAGAAAACAGTCATCAGCTAACAGAATGTGTGTAAGCAATTCGCCACGTATCGTAGTCCGGCCATGGTGATTACTCTTTCTGAACACTCCTTTCAGGATTCGCAAAGCACTGCGGATACGGTATTACCCTATCGGATTACCCTATCGGACTTCTCCATAGAACTTCATGACATATATCATGAAAGAGCTGAACGTTAGATACACACTCTTCATTAATGACCATGATTATATCAAAACATAACAGGTGTTCACTAACCTCAAGCAAAGCGTGTCTGAGTGGTGTTGATTCTACCGAAACAAATGTTTAAAGCAGTCAACAAAGAGAGACATAATTGGACTCAGCACCCCTTACTTCTTTCTGGTAACTGGTTGCGGACTTGAACTTAATCATGCATGGAGTAACCTCCTCCAAAGCTTGCCTACTCTCTTCTGACTAGCCACCACTTCTGATATTCGATTCAAAAGCACTCTTGCAAGTATTTTTTACAGTTATGGCAAGGTGCGATGGGACGGTAGTTCCCCAGCGCTTTGAGATCACCTTTCTTTTTCGAAAGCATATTCTTTAGCGTTAGCCACGTCGCATGCGAACTGCGTAAATCTCAGTACGAGATGAACATTCCACCCATAGCCTTGAATGGGAAGTCACCTTTCACTTTCAGGTGTTCTACTTCGAATCCATCCTTTTCCGGGTTTTTTCAAGGGTCCACTATCCTCAGTGCAGACTACTTTGCCCAGTGTTACTGTTACTGGTTGGATGTCTTCGCCCTTGAGATGTAAGGTGGTTTTGGAGGCAAACAGATCACTGCAGTAGTTTCCACATAACCCTTTCATTCTTGTTCGATCTATTGTGCGTTTCCCATTACGATCTTTCAGAACACCGAGAATCTTGTCCTCATCTGGAATTCCCCCTCTATCTTTTTCAAACTTTTTCGATTTATTTTCGCTTCTCTCAACCTCAATCCGTGGTATCGGTCACAGTCCGCTTCTGTTTTCTCCGTATCTTCTTGGGCAGTTGCCTACAATCGTCTCCAATGTTTTTCCTTCCATTATCACCTGGGTTCGGAGATTCGTCTACTTTTGTATCCTCCTGAAACTTTTTAGTTCGTATTGAAGAAACCGATTGCTTCAGCGACCAACCCTTTTTTGGTGCTATTCACTGGCGTTTCGTTGCCTGCGTTTATGTTGCCAGTGATAAAGAACAATCTATCGCTTCCATGCAGGAGGACAATGCATTAATATTCAAGGTTCTCCCACTCGTAAGATGTTGTTCTCACATTCACAGTGAATTCCGATCTTGGAGCGAAGGATGCGGTAGCCGAAACCCGTTCATGCTGTCTTCTCACCAACGACAGACACATCAATGAACGGAAGCTCTGTACCTGTTGACAGGGTAATCAATTTGGTATAAGAACATCATTTGGGTCTTGCCAAGTTCATTAACTCGTCTGATGTTTTGGAAATAAAGGTTCATTACACGCGGACGCTTTACTGATCGCAAATGTCATCAAGTGGGACCATCTGATGTTCCCGACTCCAACATTCTACTTTTCAATACAATTTTCAGAAAGGTGAATTTCGCACCCGACCTTCCTATTAAATTCAGCCTGAACGATCGCGTGCGTTGTCCTGGAATCCATTGCATCCTCAGCCATTTCATAGAACTCCATGTTGGCTTCATCTGCATCAAAGGAAAGTCTTCCATCCTATAGCTGTGCATATCTCTGGGCGATCTTCAAAGTACGAATCTTATTAAATTATACTACCAACCCTGCAACTCTTGGTGACATGAAAGTGCAAGCCAAACGTACTGCGTGCTTCCGTACTGTAGATGGAACAGTTCCTAATATGCAAAGGTTCTCAAAAGCATCACCGAGGAAGGTTGTCCGTGTTGTCTGTGTTCCACCTTGCTGTGAGCTCTTCACGTTGTCGCGTCTAACAGATTCCACTGACGTCACCTTCATTTGTGACCTGATGTTAAGACACGTATCGATTGGAACATCATTTGACAGACTTCCGTTACTATGCGAAGCAACGAAGATGTCTGCATCCAAATCGTGATCCAGTACTCGTCTTAAATCTGCTCCAACGGTAAAAAGCGAAGAATCCTTAAGCTTATTTCTACTCAACTTTTCGCAGTTAATGCTTGCGGCAGTGACGTTCAGGTTGATAGGCTTCGCGTCCCTATAGCCCCAATTTGTTTTACACATTCAGCCGAGATGATCACTGGTGATTAGAGACGTAGCCACGACCCTATCATCCACAACATCAGACACAAACGAATAACATGAGATTCGCATATCAACAGTAAATACATTCTACTACGTTTCTAATGTTCGTTTCTTTGGCATGTATTCACAGCGCTTTTTTGGACTGCTTATTAAACCTCGCATGCCGATCGATCATCACTACATAAATGAATTCTTTTTTTAATGTCATGAGATTGGCATAAGTACACAAAAGTGAATTCGCCTTACATGCCCGGAAAATCGCCGCAGTATACATGCTCCAGTAGTCTAAAAGATGAGCACATCAGAATCATCGACCTCCAAGAACAGTGGCAATTTTCATTTTTTTCAGTAAATGGCAAATAACCGGTATAGCGGTCTTCCTCCGACTGCAGATATAAGCAAAAAGCAAATCAAAACTTCAAGTGCTTTGCTAGAAGAACTCTGTCATAAAACGAAGGCATGATATGCGCTTTTTACAAGCCCATTCACCACACCAACGGTTTTCATATAAAGCCACAGATCAGAAAAGTGCACAGTAATGCGCTGATGTTTTACCTGAACTGACCATTTGTTGAAACCTACCAAACACTTCATTCCTTCGAATTCAATCGGCTACAAAATGCAACTCCCCACTAGTGAATATATGCAAATTTTTATGCACTTTAAGGCCCTACAACCGCTTCCGAAGTTGATGGATGAACTTAAAAGTTTGCAGAAGAGACCAGCATAACGGCAGATGAGACTTTCAAACTTATCGATGTAAATATGCAACTAAATATATGTACACAGGTTACTATGGCGCACTTGATGAACACGGGAATTTGCGAAAGCGCGTTAGAAATAGTCGTGACATCAGATAAGCATATATTTAAACAAAAGAAGAATCAGTGGTTCTGATGAGACAAGATTATTTTTTAGGAAGTGACCGAACAAAAGATTAAACAAAGGATGTCAGATAATGACATCTGAAGGAGCGACGCTCGAAAACTTATTGTCCCAACCTGTGGTTGCAAATGGAAGACGGTTTGTTGTCTGACGAGTTGCCGCTGCTCAGCCTCGCTTAGTGATCGTGGAGTCATTACTGTGGCTCGTCGCTTCAGTTGCCGGTCATCGAGGCTTTTCGTCTAAAGAATGTTGCACCAAATTCGCTCTGACGCTTACGCCATGAGATACTTGCAGTGCAAAAAGTTACATCATTTGCTCTTTTTTGAGCAGCATGCTATATTGACGTTGCTGAGGAAAATCCGGATATCTATCAGATGTGAAGGTCCTTTGTCTCATTTTTCTCCTGCAAGCCAAAAAGCTGCAAGACCGTTATGTGCTACGGCGTTGCAGATCACTCAAAACTTTACATATCACTTGACAGTTCATGTGTTCTTGGTGCTAATATCCGACAGTGCACGTATCAGACCACACTATCAAATAATGAAATAGAACGTTCACCCTTCCCTCATCGCAACAACCGAGTTATTATATTTAAATGCATGAGGAAGCTTGCCCTTCCAATTTTTGCGAATCCCTAGGTCGTACCCTCCTCATCGTCGGTGGTGACTTGGGGGAGGGAGGAAGAGGAATGGGAGGGAGGAGTGGAGAGGAAGAAGTAGGTGAATTTTTATAGTGGCCGAAACTATAAAACAATCCCAGATGGAAGCGAATCCACTTTTGAAATACCTTGCCTCTCTCAGATCCAACGATCCTAACTCAATCCAATCAGTTTCAAGAATCAGTGTTGTTGAAAAATACATAGTGTTGCATACCTAGCCAGGGTGCACCGCCTGATTGGAAGTTGACATTTCGTTACGCGCACAAGACTTTTTTATAGCAGTGCAGTGAATATTTAAAAAAGACGTTTGCGGCTATCGGCGAGAGCATAGATCCTCGAACATGGCAGCCGGGCAAAAAATCTTCCTTTCGTAAATAACCGTTTCAGTATATGCACTCACTAGTCGGTATCCTCGACCAGTGGTGCATTTACTGAAACTTTGGTTGCAAAACTTGACGCCCCATCTCAACAGTATCAAAATTTGCATGTTCATTGTCAGAAAGCTTAGCTGTGGAGAATGGTGGCGATCTAAGTATGCGGAGGAACGAACCCGTGACAAGACCTAAAACTACTAAGTTTCGAGGTTATAAAACCACCTTCCATGTGGTTTGTTCCATCAAAGGCATTGTCTAGATGGACTTCCAGGTTTCGCTTACTGACATCTCTTGCAAAGAAACTGTGCCTGCAGCGGAACTCGACCATAAATGCCTCGATTATTGGTCATCATACTATGACGATATCTGGCGATTTGCTAAAACCGGCGTCCAAATTCGTCTGGACAGAAGTTTCGCACAAATCTGCATAGTTAACTGAGACATATGGACGTGACATGTTCTGTTTTTTTTTTTTTTTGGTTGTCTGCTTATTGCTGTTTTGGTTTTTTTGCAAAGCAAGCAAAGTAGAAACACCAATTCCGACCAAAGTAGCCGGCAACTTTATGCTGATGCCGGCATAAAGTAGCGAATGCTGTTTACACTTTATTAATGAAAAATGATGGGCTTCATTCTCATCATATGACTCGTCATTTTCCATTGCAAATGCGTTCTTCTTACACTGACGCTCGTCAGATAAGTCTCTAAGAAGAGAAAAGGACGGAGTGAAGCAAAAATTTCTATTTCCTTTAAAAAACAAGCGGCAATTTAACCGTTGAACCTGATGAAACACATGAAGCAGCTCGGCAAAAAGATGATGACGTATTTGCGGGTTGCTGCGAATTAACTGCACAAACGTTTTGCCTTAGACACTTATCAAACACGCAGTTCAAGCTCGGGATGAACTTAATCTGTCGCCTAAGTTCTCCGCTGTCTCCGTGCTCTTGATTTCCGTAACGCATGAGCATAGATGACAGGAGTATTATGACTTATTTCTTTCCGTTAATAGTCCGGTCTGAGTTACTGGTTGACGTACCATCTGAAATTTTCACAAAACGGCATCAAGCGATGGTTCCTACGCAAGAACGACAGAAACCACGACGACAACAGTTGGTGGTTTAATCTACGTCGTGAGTTTGCCCCCTGACTGGCTTCATTTCGATGGATCATATCCCTTCAGCTAGTGGTACAGAAAGTGCCGTAAGATCTGCGATTCCACTTTGTTTTAAAAGAAACTGCATTTCGCCTGAAATGAGGGTTTTTGCTTCCTCTTATACTTCAGAGTGATCAACCAAATTTTGAGTGCCCAGGCATTCGAAGCTGCCAAAGAATTTTCGTACATTTCACATCCTCTACAGTTTATTACTTCGCTGTCAAAAGCACATATTCATCTAGCTCCCCCGATGCGTTTTTTCTATCTGCTCAAAATTTTTTAAGAATTTTCTGCTTGCAACTGTAAATCAAAAATCATGTGAGATCGTGCTATAAAATGCTATGAGAAACTACGGCGGTACTGGAACGACTATGCGATAACTTTTATAGCCCCTGTTTCTGCTATTAATAGTTCAATAGAAACAGCTCGTCACGTTTACAGGCCATCTGTTTGTCTCTTAGTCGTGACGTTTACGTAGCAGTACTCGACTAATTTTTGGTCGAGCGTTGGTGCACCTAAGCAGCAGATGGCGATAGCGTGAATACAGATGAAAGGAGAACAGTGGGTAAACACAGAACTACGACAAAGGATTTTCTCCAATATTTTAAGCAAGCTGCCCGCCTCTGGAAAATTATAAAATTTGCGGTTTCAATAGTTCTGTCTCTTCGATAGGTAGAGTAGCACATAGTAATGATAACAACTTCTACTGTAAGACAGGTTGAACAAATCCCACCTCTACATTTGAAACGCATATTGAGAGAAAAATTCCGCGGAAATTTTTGAGATATTTCTTTTCATCCTCCGAATTTTATATCAGACTTGAGAGACAGTTTTCGAGTTTCAAAATTCTGACGGAAAGTTTAGAAAATTTGGGCAGTTCTGACCACTGATACATATTCAAATGCAGCGATCGGAGAGGAAGTGTCTAAAAAACGAAAAGAAGAAGGGAGCGACGAGAAACGAAATGCCAAGAAGGTTGATTCAACAGAAAAATTCATAGTCGCGTGCTTCTTCCAGCCCCAACACCAAAAACTGCAACGGGCTGCAACGATCTGTTTTGTTCTGCTTTGCAAAAGTGCATTATAATGCCCACTATGTCGATATTTAGATGTGCCTGCGACTGATTTCAGATCAGCAACGATCAAAGATGGAAATACGAAATTCGGCGGCTATAACTGACGTCATGGGGCGACCATCTGTTTCATATTTCATGCCGATCCATCAATTTCGAAAGAACTTATAAAGATATAAAGTTGGTCAAAAAATCTGCCAGCATTTCACACCAAGCTGGTTTTGGTTTTACGCTGGTCCGATCGAAGAAAAACAATGTTTAGTGGAATATCGTTTCTTTTTGCACACTTCTGTTATATCAGTTAAGATATGAGAACATTTCATTTCCACTGGTTTCATCGTACGCAATGGTGAATCAAGTGACAGATCTGCAAAAGCAATTGGTGAGTTAAGTTCTCGCATTGTTTCGTTTCCTACTGAATTAACTGCTATTAAATCAGTGCAGAGGCTGAAATACTTTCTTGGCAGAAATCGTTTGAATTTTGCCTCTAACCAACTCACTGACCACAAAATGCTCAATAATTACAGTGAGTGTCTACACAAGAGCAAATCCGCCAATTATGCAAACCGGCTATCAACGAATGAAGACGAATAAAAACGTCTGCCAATACATTAGTTCGACGAACCAGCTTCACAAATCCTCAGTCAAAATCAATCGTTTTCGCATTGCTTGTCCGACCGATTCACAGAATAAACATTACTTATAAATTCTGCAGAAGGTTTTGTTCACTAATAAAGAACGTGGTCAGTCAGAAAGAAATGCGGTTTGCGAGACATCTTTACGACTATCTCGTTTCCACAAAGCCCTATTGTTTCCTTACTTACGAGATCAGATATTATGCACCCGCATGCAACACCTTCACTTCGCTTAGTTTCCTATAAAGAAATTCCAAAAATGCACTGAAAGAGGCGGAAATTGGATATCACAATAAGTAGTGGAAACACTAATGACCTGAAATAAAAACAGCGCCGGTGTTGGATATGTAAGCCAAAGCGAGGGAAGGAAAAAGGGGAGGTGATGGATAGGTGCGAGAACTTCAGCTCTTCAAAACTTCTGTGAAATATGAACCTCAAGAATTTGCATCCTATGAGAACTTAAAGCTTATTAACGATAAAATGGCGAAACTCCTTTCAATGATAATAGAAACGTTAACATCTAAACAGTTCGTAACAAACACGTACTGAAGAGGGCTTTTTATTCTACCACGTATGGAAAGTAACGAAGAATCTTCTTAACTGTCAAAGTGCTAGGCTGCAGCTCCTGCCTAGAGGCGATTCTAAGAGAATTACTGAGACTTTAGTGCTTTTCAGACCTTTCTCAAACCGATCAGGGAAGTCAGCAAGATATAAAGTGCTATGATTTCGTAACCGTGCTAATATCTGCAGCTTCTGGGCTCGAAATCCATCTGGTCAGCAGTTAAGCCCGACCATAATCGATGTTTGCAGCTTTGGTGAGCAATTTTCTGAGCTTATCGAAAACGTACGCACACGTCTTGTGCGCACGAATTCACGTGAATCGTAACATACATGTTAGCAGATTTTAAAGAAACGCACGACACTTGTAGGATAGAGCTAACACGAAAAGAAAATTTCGCTTAAAAAGAACCTTTACGACAATCCGTTAGGCCAACTGACAAGCTTGGTCTGAGGTGAGTGCAGAAGTACGACAGAAGATCTGACACGTTTTGTGACTTGCCATTCCCTTACATGACAAGCCAACTTCACAACTTAACGGCTTACTGAGATAAGATGCACTAAATAATGCTTTCATACTTCAGACTTTATCTAACTCATAAAAAATCCCAAGAAGACTCGTTTTCCTTGACGCCACCAGCTTCAAGCGAACACCTGACCAAAGCAAAATATGTGCGAATTTCTAGCCGCTTCTAATATTCAAATTTCTCTTCGCAAGTGATCGGTCACCGTCAGAAAAGGTGCGGGTTTTCATCCAGTAGCGCATATTCTCTACATCATAAAATCGGCTTTCATTTGTTTTCAGACGAAACCATATGAGTAGCAATGAACACTGAATCTCGCTGATGCTAATTTGCAATCTGCGTATGTGAACAGGGAAATAGCATCTAATTACTCTCTTCTATGAAGATATCAGCTTGTTTAAGTCCCTAAACAAATTACTTTGAAATACGAATGAAGAATGAGAGGACAATGTGACCGGCATAATTTTCAAAATGCATCTGCCCCACTGTGTAGGTGAGAGTTCAACTAATGTAACCAACCAACTGATCATGTCGATTATACGCATCAGATGTTCTCTTTGTGCCATCTGAAACAGCGCTAACGCAGAGGCACGCATGCACGAAACACGGACGGACACGCACATACGCAAACACGCACACACACCTAAACGTCTACAGAAACACATAAAATACCTAGCGCATGCATTCATTTCTACTGATGCGTCGCTATGTCGTGATTTATTGCAGAGATCTGCAAGAAAGTGGGATACTGTGGAAAGCTAATAATATCGATTTTAAGGGTTTAGAAAAGCGCAAATCAAAGTTCAAAATTGTCGGTCGTTTCGCCAGTTCACCAAGCGGGTTTCGGCACACACAATATGTGAAATCATTTCGCACACTTAACGTCATTTTTCGCCCTTGACACTTTTTTTACAGTAATCTTTAGTGTCCGTAATCTCCCTTACAGTGCTTCTTTTAAAACATTTGTGTGACAGATGACGTACGCTTTAGAAAGAGTTAAGCGCCCTTGCGACAAGAAAATGTGTAGAAACAATCGTTTTGATGTGATGTGGGAGCAGTGCGTCGTTGCCAATATGACGAAGCGTTTTTGTTTATTGTGAGTTTGTTGAGCTGGATTGACCGTGAAGCGACCCGCTGAAGGGAAAGTGGTACTGAAAGTGCCCATCGGTCAGTCCTAAGCACAAATCATCGTCGAGAAAACTCTTGATTAGGAAACACTGCCAGATTTACAATCTGTACTGCTCAGAATTCACCTCACAGATCGAAGACGACTCTGGGTTTTACACGGTTCAGTTCACAATGTAACCAGACGGCAACCACAGGCAATTATCGAATGAAAACCTCCTGAGTAGCTGTACAGCACAGACGATCTGAGGAGATCACAGCTGAAGAACGTAGCTGCCAACATGCGTTTAAAAGCTTAGAAAAAACCATTACGAATCCTCGCTATCGGTATACTCAGATTAGCACCATTACCATGCACATTCCTCCCAGGAGGGACAAGGCATTGTTCACAAATGAAAGTAAGTTTCTGCATTTGCTTGTTGAAACGCACCGTTCTATGGGGATTCGCTCCAATTTCGAAGGCTTCCGAATACGGTAGAAGAATCCTCAGTAATTTTGACAACTAGGTAGCGAATCACAACCAAAGATGGTCGTTTAAATATGAAGCTGTTGAAGTTATGACAATCATGCGGCACCTCGTGAACGTCAACCAGATGAACTGAGTCTACCAGTTTTGACCCTCTTTTTAAATATATGCTCATGCCTAAATTCGGTCTAATCCTAGTCTCCATCTAAGATTCACAATTTCAGAGGACACAGACTAACAGCATACTCAACAGCACAATGATGGGACGAGTAGAGGTGGGAAATGGTTGCTGAATATTTATTCGAACAAGAAAATGCCGTCCAAGCACTGCGAATGAGACGATAGGGATACCTTGGCTTCATGTTACCAGGTAAAATTTATCTTTGCTTGGAGAATAAGCTAAAAAATTAAATAGTACGAAATAAGTGTTAAAGTTCAGTTAATATACGTCGTCACATATGTAGGCACACAAACAAGTGCTTCTTATCTCTCCTTCCCTCGTTTCTCCTGTCCTTTCTCTCGCCGCCTCTCTTTATCTATCTGTCCGTCTAAAGACGTTCAGCTAGCTGCATGCATTCCATGACATATGCATCTACACCTGCTCGATTTGAACAGTTATATTTAACGAGCCAAGTCCTGATGAGTGTTTTTGTACTTACTTGGATTAAAGCCATTTTCTTGACCCGGCCTCACCCGGCAGGCAAAAAAGTTAAACTAAGATGCCTAAAACAAAAATCACTTCTGCCGTGGACTGCTGTATAGGTCATCGTCTTTGCCCTCCCTCCATCATCTGTTCAGAAGCATTCGCCCACTTTGCGAAGGGAAGGTGACCAAAACCGCATATTACATGTACACATATGAGATGTTATATTTTCAGCTTACAAGGTTATTATGAGAAATGTCATCGTGTTGAATTCATTACGTGTAATTTTCACCCCTAAGAGCCCTGCCTGAGGGAAAACGATTGAGCCTTTAAAAACCTTAGTATAAGAAAAATGAACTGAATTTCATGAATGGCGCAAGGAAACGCAAAAATCTATGTTACAAGCGCACACAGCAAGCGTTCCTGACGACTTTTTTTAGTCCCTTTAACCCACCTCTGCAGAATTTGGCTAATTTATTTTACATAGGAGAATCGATGTTTCTGAAAATTTCCACATAATTCAGAGATTCTGCGGTATATTCCTGATCGCCTTCACACAACCGATTGGTAAAATGATGTGCAACCAAAAGTTTTTGCACCAATTCTTGGAACATTTAAGCATCCGGCTCGTTTTACTTCCGCAGTATTGTAAAATGGTATGATTTACTATCCCCCCATTCGGTGGTATGTTTCGATATGCGAGCACACCAAACCGTCATACGTTAGCCTGCAGGACAATAACCTGCAACAGTGGTGCCCGCCAAATGAAAATGAGGGACAGCCAAGAGCTGTCTTGGTAGAAAACCAATCCGACTAATTAGTCCACTAAGCTTTCTCTAGTAACTTTGCAACCATAAAAATGTCGATTGCAACCAGGGTAAAAACTGAGGAACCTGCTTCGAGAACTGACGAATGTTGAGACGATTGACTATCGCATTCGCACTGTTTTGCGGTAGTTCGTTTACCCTTGGGTCTGAGCCGAAGACACGAAACATCCCCTTAAGAAATTCAAATCAAGTGAAAAGAGTAGGTTTTTCACCAAAATCAAGAAGTGGAAGAGGACGAAAATATTTTTCAAAGCTCTTTCAAACAAAGCGCGAACAGTTAGGAGTGCATGCAGATTCAAGATTAAACGGTGGTAAAACCAAAACAAAATAGCAGATTGCAGTAACTACGAGATTTGAAATAACGCGAGGACAAATAGAGGCATATATGCATGTTTAACTGAGTATCAGACAATAAACAAAAGCTATTGAAAGTGCAACAAAAAATAAAAGTAACGAAACAGCAGGCAAGCTTTTCCAATGCACGGCCAGATATGATAACCTCGTTGGCAGTGCATTCTGCCAATATATCAACCAAAATGTGCCAGCCTTTATCAAGGATTATTTGCGAAACAAGAGTACTCATATCAGATATCTTCACTGATTACTCACCTAAGCATTAAAAAATAGGATTTGGTACTGGCACCGCTTGCGAGAACTTCATGAATTTCATAGGACGTATGAGCGTGTAACAAGTTTGCAATGAAACAGAGAGCTCGTCATCCGATATATTGCATGCTGCGTACAGTTAAACATCGAACAACACTAACAAATCTTTCTTAACACGTTAAAAAATGCATTAAATGCACAATATTTTCCGCTCTTGCACGAATAATGGGCCTCGAACAGAAGGATTCTTCTACACTAAGCAAAGTTGTGCTCAAAAATATACAATTCTATACTTTGGGCTTTTGGTGAGGTGCAACGCTTGAGGGAATAATAACAATCAATCAGTTAGCTTCATCTCTGACTGTGCAAGTTGTGTGTGTGTATATGTGTGGATATGTGGTAGTTATTCATTTGAAACTGGTGAAAACCAACATGATAGAACTTCCTGTATGGGTCGAGACCATAGTCGTCGATTTGAGTGGGTACGGATGCATCGCTATCAACGTCCGGTGGCGTTTCATGACAGATATATCGCTCTGGATTCCAAGATTTCGAAAAGACGTGCCCTCGATCATAGATTCGATGCTGCTTCACTTCAGGCAGTGGAGATGACGTCTTAAGGATATTTCGAAAGTTTTTCTGATCTCGTATACATCACATATATTTTATATACTTTCTGAGCCCACTGCAGGAAAGAGGAAGGCGTTTATCTTGTACCTGGTGAGAAAAATTAAGCTGAGAATATGTCAAAGGTATGGAAGGAGTAATATGTTTCCAGTGATCGCTCCGACTTCTCATTTGTCTCCCGCTTCCCTTATTTTCATCTTTTAACTGTTTCGTGTTCCATCTTCGTTCCTTCTCCCTCCAAACTAATAACGAAACTGTTTAGTTCGTTGACGAGTTAAACGTTTCATACACAATAATTTATGCGCCGAATGAGGTCACACGGGTCAGCATCAATTTTCCGCCCGTTAAACCTAAAAATGACCTTTACGGAATCGCCAACACTGGATGCAAATTTGGAAATCAGACTGTTCTATTAGTCACTGCTCCTATGAGAGAGAATAAATAAAAATCTTACTTAAGCGAAATACCTTAAAAAAATGAAAGCAACTGCATTTTCTCCCATCATAAGCGCCTAGGTCTCCCAGCGGAGAGAGAGTGCTCATCCCTTTGCTCAAGTGCATCCGTTTTGACTACTCTTCTCTCAACTTTGTCTGCTTCTTTAGACTTTAAATGCTCATTCCTTTCAATCATCTGGTATCGTTCCAGTAGATAAGAAGGACAAACACAGTTCCTGCTGATCGAATAGAAATTTAATTGTCTGCACTCTGAAAAAAGTAGATTAATTACGAAGTCTTCGGATATGTTCGTTTGTATAAGGGTGACACAGAAGTGAACACACAGCGTGATGTGCATTCTTCTATGACGAATGCTTCCGTATCGCCTAAACTACCGGGCGAGGTGGGGAGGCGGGTAGAGGGTGTTTATGTAACAGTGCGCTTACAGCCGCCTACATCATTTCCGCTTCTGAGATGGCAATCAGTGGCGTCTAGTGCTGTTTGTAAACTGAAAAAGACTACAGCATGAAAAGGAAGAATTCATGCTCCTACTCGGAATATAATTCTGCTGCGGCAGAATGGGAAAAAGAAGCCCTGAAGAAAGCAAAGAATGTAAAAATGGAAACGAAGTGTGGAGAAACGAAGGGTGAGAGTTGTATCGATTGATGTCTTTAAATGGTCAAAACTCTAGTAATACTGCATTCTGATAAAGTCGGCTTCGTTAAGGGAAACATATAGCAGTAAGCCGTTTTGAGGGCATTTTGCATAATATTACCGATATATCGCCGGTATATGTTTTCCCCGTTTGATGGCACTAACTGGTGTTGCAGTGTACAAATAAATGCGTACGTGACAATTGGCAAGCGTATTGCACCTTGCGTCCGTTTAAGCATCGTTCACTTGCTGCCCCTTATGTTGTTACGTTCGGTGCACACTGCCATGAAGTATTCGTTCTTTACAGACTAATGTACAATATTCTCGCCTTTTCTTACTCTTTAGCTGTTATAGTGAATGCTACTGTTTTATTGCTTAAATTTTTATTTGAGCGCCAGTAAATGCCATTGGCACATAAAAACTCGTGAAACTAAAGACTCCTAGGCGCAAATAAAATTAGTTGTTGTCGAGCGTGCTTCTCTTATAGTTAGCTTTACTTCTCCTTCGTTACTTTCCATCGACGTCACCTAACGTTTCCTTTTTCCCTGAAAAGCTAATGGTCTTAACGAAATAACCATGTCTTATCACACACTAGCAGTACAAAATCACACTCTCTGAGCGTGCTATTTATGTGCTCATAACGCTGCAACTCGCTTCCCAGCTCTCCCGCTTCACTACCTGAACAATGACGTGCCTTCATGACAATACTGGCCTCCATGACTAACATAATTTTAAACTAGTTGATATTTCAGCTGAAAATTCATCTTTTGCCATTCTTGAATGTTGCTTAATGATAGATTGCAGCGACAGAATTACGCAAGAGTTGAATACCTGTTTTCTTGGCGGATAGTGTAGTGCCACGGCAGCGTTCTTGGGCAATTCGGAGACATGGCAACGTGACGGTGTCCTTCCGCTTAGATAAGTTGCCTGCTGCTGCAAATAGGTGCTTGTTTCATCGCTTTAAAGAGCAGTCAGCAGTGCTCTTTGATAATATGAAACGAGGTCATAAAATTGCATCACGCTGTCTCACTACTAATATTTTTTATTGAGTATATAGAAAGTCTCAAACATTATGTTGGAAAAGTTGAATTGGAGCATAAAGTGCACGTAATCGACAACACTTCAGGACTCCTAGAAGCTTATGTTATGCCGATGCTTGTATATGCAATATAAACTAAGTTTATATTTCGGACAGTTTAGCTAATCAACATTCTAGAAAACCTCATCGTTGTAGTGAAAGGGTTCGGAAAAAAATGACTGCCTCGGCAAATCCAACATTGAGCCCTCGAAGACGCGAATCCACGTTTCGCGCATATTTATAAGCGGAAACTCTATTAAAATACGATATCGTATATTTCTCAAAGCATATTCTTCAACTGCATCCTCTCCGAGTATAGCTCCCTGCTGCACTAGGCCAACTACAATAAGAGCGTTTGCTTATCTTTTTTCCGTCACTATCATGGCAGTTAGCGAAAATGCATGAAATAGAATTCCTCTTCTGCCTTTCTTCGGCACTACACAGGTACCATTTTATGTATATGCATGGTTATTAGAGTTTAATATGTGCTTTTATAAGCCCACTGTGAATTATAGGACTGCTGTGTAATCAACCTATCATTTCATTCTCTCGTTTATATCTAGCCACTAAGCTAAAAAGGCTATAACTTGCCAAATTTATTTTTTATTCATTTATATGCATTCTTTAATCGAACCAGGAACATAGCAAAGTTACTTCGCAGAGCTGAAAGAAATATATACCTCACGCAGCGTTTCTGAAAAGTCCCAACCATAATTCGAATTTCATGAATTTAATTCACTTTTTGCAGTGAACTGTATATACGAGTCACCTGCAAAGCCATTGCCATGAGCAAAATCGCTGGGAATTGGGCATTCAGCAATTATGAGAGAGAGTATAAGCGTATTGAATGTGCTGTTTAAAACAAAGGAAGAAGGGGAAAAATTTGTGTTTTCAAATGGGATTGTACTAGGACTTTAGAGCAACCTCTTTAATTTATATCTAAGCTATCTTAATTATAATTGTCATGTATACACTTTCGGTCACTCAATTTTTATATTTATCCGAGCCTTGCTTGCAAGCATGAAATGATTCAAAAGGAACTCTTCAATTCAAGTTTCAAACAGATGCACAACCAGTTGAAGCAACCAGGAGTGGCTACTAATTTAAGCACTTTGAGCTCGTCGAGAAATCAGCCGACCAAACAGCGCATACGCAACTTCCTCACTCAGGATTCAAGACTGTCTTAAAAACTATATTTCTCTGCATTTCTTAGGAAATCGTGAATATAAGCGCAGGCACAAATTTACTGATTCAGGCACAATAGCGCCATAAACAGATCGAGCTCGAGTTGTCTAAAAACTGCGACTAAACGTCGATGTTTATTGATGGGCTTGCAATATACCCTCTCTGTGCTATATATTTATAGCCTAGTACATGACCTCCATTTTCAAGGGGCTTCTAAAGTGCACTTCGTTCATTTCTATTTACTGGCATAATTTTTAATAAAAATTTTGATCACTATTCTCAAAAAGCCATTCTGAAAGCGATAAAAAAAGATTTTTGTTGGATTTCACAATGATAACTAATGTGGTTATGAAAAGATCTGCATTCAATCTTGCATTATTACAGTTAGCACCGAAAGAATAACAGTATCTCCCATTCGATTAACGACATCGACCCTTCCGTCTACTTTAGGAACCCTAAATGTGCCCTGTGTTTAAGCGCACAAAAATATTATCATTTTGCGACACGATACCGGTATACAGAAATATGTCCGTATGGAATTTCGCCAATTTATATGCTATCCTCTCCCTTCTGTTGATGAAATGATGTTCCTCTCTGAATATATGCATCAGCGCGAACTCAAGTCCAAACTAGAGCGGTTTATTATTTCACAATGTTGCGTTACTTGTGTTTCGCGATGTGCACCACCTAGTGGTTCAATGCGCACTACACTTTCCTTTTCATCGGAATTGAGGCGACTTCATTCACTGATTCATTCAAAATGTTTTGTCCATATTTCCAAGGAATCTGCAATTTGCGCTGCGTGGTCGACAGTGAGGAATGGATCTGTACTGTACTCATTTGAATAGTACGTAGAATGTTCAGTCACAAATTGTGTGAAGGTGAAAACGAGCCTAATCTGTATACGGAGAACGAAAACAATCACTCTTATAAACGGGCTCGGGTGTGACAACCGCCCTGGCACGCTTCCTCGCTTATTCTCCCTGTGGTAGGATCAGGCACTAGTGAATATTTGAGGAAGGGAACTAAAGATGACCAAAGAAAGCGCAGCCAAATCTATGCCCTGAGATCCGGTTGTTCTTATGACCAGCAGCAAGTAAACAGGAAGTACAGACGACGGTCACACAGACGCAAAAATATGTGAATGTGCTGTTCGGAAACACACACCTTGCACTGTCGCCTGTCTGCGATATGTAGAAGTTATCTTCAGCATTTATCTAATGAGCTGGATATAGAACGACTAGGGCGCACTCATATAATGTCCTGTGATAAAGAAATTGGAGTAGAATGGGTTAGAGGGACGAGTTATTTGCAGAAGCCAATTTTCTCACATAATCACTTTCGCAATACTTTCAGCGTCAAAGTTTCAAGTATAACGCCCGAGCTTTAGGCTCTCTTGTGTGCTAATAATAAGCCGAAAACAAGAAAAGGGCCAAGAAGAACTTTTGGAGAGGGAATTCGGCGAAGCGACTGTCTCTCTAGAAATGAGATGGAAGTAGGACGTTTAGAAGGAGAGGCACAACCGACTTTGAAATGTTTTTAGGTTTCCGAGAAAAGGATGACATAAGTCAGCAGGCCTCTCAACTGTGATTTCGTGACATAAATTAAGAGCGATTGCAAAATGTACGCCGCAAACACCACCTGCTCAAATTCCACAGTGCAGTTGCCAAATTGGCTGCTGCTACCCACACTCACTGTCTCTGCTAGCGCTCGTTCTACCGCACCATGCCATGGCAGTGTCATTGCTCAACGCAACAAATAATGAATGCCCAAATGATCGGAATGATGGAGATCGGCAATTTCGCAATGCACTTTCTGGTGTATTGCGTCTGGTACAAGTGACGAGCAATGGGCGGATTATGGTACTCCGTACTCTAAGAGCCATTCTTGACGTAAATAAAATGTTGTAGGCAATGGAGGCATCGCTCAAGATAAATAACAAAAGTGTGCAGGTTGACTGAATGTTAGGTAATGAGTGCTTGAAAATGTAATCGAGCAGCCCGTTGCGTCAACTCCCCTCCCGACGTACAGTATGATCAAACGGAGATGGTGAATGTGGGGAGAAAAAGATGCTCGCGTATAAAGATGATGGATGGTATTCAGCGCAATCATCTGGAAGCAGCTACTGAAGAAGGAATGGGAAACTTCATCACAGTTAATATACTTGAGAATGCATTTAATGAAGCAATTAAATCAATTATCTCTTATTCGTGCAGCACATCACAGCTTCCCAAGAAGCATTACTGTATCGGGCTTCCGACAATAATCCCCAAATTTCCACGAAACACTTTCCTAGTTCGCTAAAACATTTCTATTTAAGAAGAGTTTTACACCCCTCGCCATGGAACTTTTTCGCCACGGACGCCTTTTCAAAGCTCAAATATCTCGTAACACCATCACTAGCAACACGTCAATATCACTAGCAAACACGATTCGTTCGACACGAACCGTTCACTTCGCAAATATTAATAGTCCGTCGTACAGACGATGACGGCGACGTTTATCTTATGGTGCCTCTGATCAAGTCATAAACACGAAAGAAAATACATAAAGTGATGAGGGCACGGTTAATAAAAACTGCAGTTGATAAGATAAGGCGCCTGCCAGAAGTGTATAAAAGGGTCTTTTGTTTGCAGCTGAAGGTGTTCAGGCAAACATCACAGATTGCTTGTATGGTTTAAGCTACCTGTAACGGGAGCTAATATGAGGACTACATCGCTTCCTTTCTAACGCGATGGACTTCTATTCAAAGCTAGGTTTGCAGCTGTTATGCCTACAATTCGTTCATTTTAGAGTCGAACTATCGTTCACTGTCAAATACATAAAACGCTAATCGTTATTTTAGAAACGAAATTTTGTATTTTGTGTAAAGACTGTGCGAAATCAGACAATGTGTGATACTAAAGCAACTGTGCAATAAAATCGACGTGTGGATTACACATCTCTCTGGAATAATGGTGAAAAATAGAGAGGGCGAATGGAGATTATGAGCATAGGCATAAGCCATAGATCAAACGCATTAAGTCTCATTTCCGTAGTAGTTTCTAAGGTTTCAAATTCGAAAAAAAAAGCAAATAGATGATGCATACGCGTACCAACGAGTAAAGACATCAACCGTTATTGTGAGCTTTTGCATTGGTGCATAAAACCTTTGTGGTTTGGTCATTGGGCTTTATCCTCTCGAACTGTGAAAGTGTTATGGTACGGGACTCTGAATGTTCAAATACCACTATTTATGAAGAGATATATCATTAAACATGAATGGGGAAATAATTTACAGAATTTTCAACAAGAATGTGTAGCCGGAAGACCGCCTATATCATATAAATCATCGGAAATCCACTTGGAACAAACCTGGAACAGAAATACTGTCCTCTCCTCTTCCGTAAAACTCATCCTTCAACAGCCTCATTATTTTCACTTACCGAAATGGATGATGTATTCTTTCAAACTTTCTGGAACCACATTTTGGCGTACTGCCGGAATCTTTCTGGCACTAGATATTTTGGGCAATCTTCTATCTCTTAGAGTTTTAATTAGCATAATACGAGCTACAAACTGAGATCAGTCACCGACAACGGCTTGAGACACCAAAACATCCGGCAAAAGGCGTACTTAGGGCGACGTGCTAAACGAGAACGACGGCGTCCCATGCTGCCTGGAAAATTCGAAAAAGCATAGTTTCATTACGAGACCGTCTATGCCATCTTATTGAACGACATCACGTTTGCGTGAAACTACAATCGCTCAGCAATTAAAAAAAAGATGTAGTTTCGCATAACTTCATTTCGCAACACAACTAGTTAAATATACCAGCTGCTGCTTAAGTGCGGAAGGTGCAGACACTGCAGTTAATTTGATGCGTCGTGGTTGCTGGTCAATTTTTAAAGATCCTTTGACGAATGGATAGGACTCGTCTGTTTTTAGGACGACTTGAGAGATGATTATGGTAACGTTGTGTTACCTTCGCGTAAGCGAAACGCAGCGAGATGAACAAGGATATGGGAGGTGTAAGGCAGTTGCAAAGCCCATTCTGCTGTTGGAAAAAAACAAGTAAATTGGGGATGTGATTGAAATGCTGTCTCAGAGACGGCTCCTTGGGTCAGTGCATCACAATTCATGTTGCCCTCCGCGGTCCCCTTGATTCTGGATTTTCTAAATTCAGAATCAAGTCTTACATTTCGGTGCGATCACGCCTGCCTCTTAATTCTAATACTTCCATTTTGCCGTTAGTTCCCCTTTTTTGGAATTTATACCGTGAACGAACGAAGTCATATTTCCTTCGTACAATTTCCATCTTAACCTTTAAGTAAACCATGATGCTAAACGAGTTCATGAATTTTTGAGGGCATTCAGACATGTGGTGGTGTATTTTGCGAAGTTTTTGTAGAGGTGAAAAAAACTTAATATAAATCAGGAGAATTCCAAATAGGTGAATTACAGCAAAGTTAATGAAAATTTGTGTGCCGTATAGTATAGCATAATGTAGCTTCCGCGACATCAGAAACGCTAGGGCACAATATGTAACCGAATCCGAAATTCTAGAAGTGAATTTTGTTATACTACAATTATGAAAATTATAATAGATTGACAGCATTGCGCTCCACAAGATTCCAGCCATTTACCTACTCTTCACTGATCAAACTTTGTTTTTCTCTTTGTTTCAACTCTTGGAAGTGTCGGCAGGTTGTACCGGCTGTGCATACTATTTTTTTGTCAAGTAGAATTTACTGAAGCAGGAAAGATGAAGAGGCAATAGAAATGAGAGAGCTGGCATGTTATGGGATTCCGACGCGAGTTTTTTTAGTGTATTGCATATTTTATGCAGGTTTTTCATTGATGCCTCTTAGCAAGTTGAAGATATTTTCGTTCATTTGAAACTCGTATTTGCTCGTTACTAGGTTGAATGACGTATTTTGCGCAGGACTTTTCTTTTGCGAATTTTGTTTACTCTATGATCACGATGAAATCATTCTGTGTTGGGTGGTTTTTGCGAAGAGGATGCCCAAAATGCGGAACTTCCTACGCCGCTGCAGTGTAAAGTTGTGCGTAAACAGAAAGTTTAAGAATCTCGATAAGCAGAACACTTGCGACCTATGCCTATAATTTGAGCCTTGTTCGCTCCCTGGATATAAGACGGTTATATTTGCAGATTTCCATTCCTCAGAATGTTTCCTTGTTAAGATGAGAGTAATTCTTGAGCAGAGAGGGATCTGATATTCTCTCATTTGCAGCACTTCACTCTTAACTGCCTTAAGTCCTGTTACCTTGTTTAACTACACCGATGACAATATTTTTATAAAATTTCAATGCTGACCTCGTCCACCTCAAGCCTGTTCCGGTTTCTGTTGCGCTTTCTTATTCTGTGGGTTACAGCAAACTGTCGTTTCCCCAATAACACCCTTGCATCACCCTTCCTTTGAGCGTTTCTTGTTCACACACTGCCTCAGGCCTTCGTATTTGTCCTCATCTTCCTTCGTATTTTTTCATCTTCGAAGCTAGGATCACTTTGAAAGCGAGCAATTTCAATATGCATTCCTTAACAAGTCGAAAAGCCAAAAAACGCTTTATAATGAGGATTTGTGCCCCCTTATAAATTGGTTGAAATAGTGCGTTCTCTGAACACGTTTAAAAATAGACAACTACTGGACTTTCGTCAAGTGTTTTTGTGTTCGACGCTTCGCGTAATGCTTCTCGATTTATGACAGCAAGAGGCACCAGCCGTGCACTCTGAGTAGTGGTAGTTTTTGGATGTGCTGCAGTCAATAAACAATAAAAACAAAAAAACAAGGGATGCGAACTTTGAAGCAAGTCGACATTATCTAATAATTACATCACTTGTTGACCTGCAATAACGTTCTTTGTTTGTCACACTCAAAGTGCTGAACATATGAATTCGCGGGTGTCCTTGATCGCATTGCTTCCTAACGTCAGTTCCACTGCTACCTTAGGGTTTCGCTTTTATTCCTAGAATCCAGACACTCACTGAAGTGACAAGCAAGTTTGTACTGCAAAGGAATAATAAAATCCCGAATTACCTAAGTGTAGTGGGTCGATGAGAACTATGAATGAAGGTTTCATCAGTAGTACGATGAGTTCCATCATTACGGTGCATTTCGCAATTTGGTGTCGGAAAAAGATCTCTCTCTTGCTTCCGTCTTTGTTCTAGGCATCTTTATAGCTCTACTGCGTCGTAGCTACAATTATATTGCTATGACCAATGCGTTTTCTCAACAATACGGGGAACTGACCTTAGGCAAAGTTCATTAATTACTTGCTGATAACTGCTTAAACTTAGCATTCGTTGATTAAAGAATTCTTAGATTAAATGATGAATGCTGGATATTTTAGCTTCATATTCACACCTCGTATTTTATTTCATAGTTTTGATTGCCTCTGAAGTAACATTTCAAAAATATCGCCTATGTGAGACTCAAGGTGTCTATTTTAAAGACTTAAGGAACGATCGACATGCGAGACGTGTATTAAAGAATTGAAGAAGCGTTTCTTGCTATATTCCGGGAATGAATTAGTTCAAAATTACATTTGAGAAATGACACTGAGAATAATGAATACGACGTTATATATGTGGAAAGTAAATAAAATACAGGAAATGTTGTGACATAAACGCCTTTTCAGTTTCAGCTACAATAACAACGGTAAGATGGCAACAACCACCATAACGGAGAGGTCATAACGAAAGAAATCTCCAAAAAGCTGTTTTCAGCTGCTACCAACCATGCACCACATCACATGTACGAAGTTCCATGTTTCGAGGATGCGTAAAGTGATTTTGTAAAATAGAAATGAAGAAGTAATATGTTATATGAAGAGGAAAATTATTGACGGCCAAAATATACACCATTAAATGCACAAACGCTCATAGCATGTGGACAGTCCCTTTCCACCCCGTCAAATTAATATGAAGCCAGAACCTAAAAAAGCAAGCGGCCAATAAACTCGCAAGGAGCACTGCGAAAAATTAAAAATCTCTATTGAGAATGCAACCTGAGAATATGAATTTATTTCCGGCTTCTAACGTATTCGACGAAATCCAACCAGTTAGTAGTTTCGCATTAAGTTCGTGGGAGCCAAAACTCGGCCGACTTATTTAGTGAAAAAAATGATCTATATTGCCAAAAGATGAGCACATGTATTTTTCTCGCTGATGCATAAAATGCCAAACAACCGTGCGAAAGCTATCATATAATTAAAATGCGGAACGTGCAATATTTTTTAGTGCAACATACCTCAGAAATTTCTTTTTTTTTCATAAAAGAGAATTCCTTGAAAAAATCTAATGTGTAGTGGATACATAGGTGCTGACATCAAAGCTCTATTATCTTCGGTCGAAAAAGGCACTGAAGTGAAGTATCACGAAAAGCGCAACTCCACTTCCATTTGAGTGCATATATGGCTTTTAGTGATCGGAATCTCGTCGAAATTGTAAGGAAGACGTATGAAGTGGACGATTCAGAATTAGTCATTTCCGTTCCCCCGAATGCGCACACTGCTGATGAATAAGTCTGTTAGGTTATGGAGGTTCATATTCGTGTTGTTACGCACATCTTCGTCAGTCTTGTTTACGCGCAGTGGCAAGCATCTTCTTTCCCTCATTCTCTCTCTTCACCACTCACCCTTTTTCACCACTAATTTTTGCTAATACCCAGAGTGATGGACGGTTATATTTCGCACACTATGCTAGAGTTTTTACTACACGTTAAAAAACATTACAAACCATACAAAATGCAACCAAGTGATCGACTATAAAATGGTGTGGACCCTATGAATGCACTTTTCTGGATTGTGGTGACGTAGGGAAGGGTGAAATTGACAAGCATTCTGCGTTTTCCAGTCCTCCTAACAATTTTTACAACAATCTATAATGACCTAACAATAACTGAAATCACCACGGTGGACAAAAGTCCACATTCACTTGGAAGGCGTATTCGCCATCCTGGATGACTGCCGGTGTTCGACAAAAAAAGTTTATGAATCGAACCAGTTGTACGTGCAGCACTTTTTTAAAGAAGCATAAAGCTTGTCCTTACCGCGCCGATACGTCCAGAAAAACGATTGCATCTCTTCGTTTGGCTCATCATCACATTCACTAGCGTGATCGATGGGAAACATTTACAGTGAAAGTTACCACTTAAACACTATACAGATGATCATACATCTATGTTCCATCGATGGATTCATAAGCATCCACAGTCTAAAGCATGCCGGTGCGCTCGAAATGCTTAAAGAAGCAAAGAAACTGAGGCAGCAAGTTGCTGGAAAAAACGAAAGCCGTCTTGATCACCTTACGGCAGCGCCACAACGTTTTCGTATTTGGGCGCTAAAAGGATGCAGGTGTGCAGTTTACGCGAAAGAAAAGTACGAAATGCGATACATTTGAAGCAGCACGCGCCGCCACTGACAACACATTTGACGCGGACGCAAAGATATGAGGCACATGTTTGGTGGCCGAGAAGTGAGGTGTCAATAAGAAAAGGACATCATAGAGGCTATCTGCAACATCTTTAAGCCATCTACTCCCAATGAAAGCTTGAAAACTTGACCATACGTGAAGTAATCCGTTTGTCTTTTTTTCTCGTTCAACGGTGTGCAAATAAACGAAGTCAGGAGGCCGTTCAATTTTCTTCCTCACTGACACAGCATTTCTTTGGCCGTTCAGTTTTTTTTTTGGAGGATAAGGAAAGCTACGTTGCGCTTCAAAAATTACCACTAACATTGTATGCCAAGAAAACAAATTTCAACTAACAGCGTCTCGTACGTTCGCAGACTGCACTTAATTTCCCTTAGAATGTTGTGTGCGCAATGCCTCACTTAGAGGCACAATTTCTTTTTGAACGAAGAGGCACCCACCTTAGGCTTATTTACTTAAGGAAAGAAGCTAGGCAACAAGTTGTTCGCGTTTTCACGAGCACGATTTCTATCTGCAACCTGTCGGTTGTGCATGTGAAGCTTTCATTCATGTGTTACGAGGGCCGTCTCACTTTAAAACAATCGCTGTGAGTCGTACACACGGCACTTGTTAGCGAATTAGAGCTCGCAAGATCCAATATTGCTCGAGAAGTAAGGCCTTCTACTCTCTCTATCTCAGGTGCTCGATTAGCCGTATTTTCGATACACTTCGTCGCCGCTTTCTCCCATAATTTGCGTTTTTATGTGATTTTTACGTGCGTGACGCAATGATGTTTCCATATCACTTCTATGCATACGAATGTCATGTTTGTAGCGGTGCCAGAGCTTCGAATGTCAAAATAATTACGAGTACCAGCTACCAAAGTTGGAATGCCGCTATCGTATATCTTGAGCACAAGCTTCGAATCGAGCGCCCTCATGATAATATTAAAACATTTTGAAAAACCTCTGAATAAGCTGAGGGACTTCAGCATTCGACTTTATTCGAAATGCAAATTAGAGGCCAGGAGTTCGCAGAGAATACAATGGTCTCGAGCCCTCTGAACAAGCTGTTCGTATCTTGTAACTGCTTTAATGCTCAGTCTTGAAAGGTATGCGATGACAGACATATGTAACTTAGGGGCATGATTACAGTTGCGTAAACGTGCTACAAGGAGGAATATCTTATTGCTGTGACATTGAGCCAGTGAAGGTTCATTGGCATGAGCCGCTGCATTCCAGATGCATAACAACCTGCGACTGGGATGAGACTAATATGTGCACTATGTAAGATTAGCGACGAGTGCATCAGAAGGACGCACCTGCACACGCGAATACAAGTACGTGAACACGAATGCACACACACACGCACCTGCCGTCGTGCTTGGCATGCCTGTACATATTGCCTTTACGTCGGCGCTCCGTTGATGGGCGGGTCCCGAATAGTCAATAGTCAACCGGTTCAGCTAACTGCCCATATATAAGCGCATCCTTACTGGCAGCCTTGCGGAACTGTTTGCAGCAAGAGAAAGATCAAAGCCATACTTGACACGTCCAGCCACTACCTATCGTCTCTTCCTGTTTGAATTCAATAGTGATTCCGCTCTTGCCTTGATTGCAGCCCTCTACAAAATGCTTCGTCACGAAACCACATTCCTTGTCTGTTCCCATACTCCTCCATTTCGTCATTTTCAACTGCTCTCACTTACTCTTTCATCTCTTTCTCCTTCAATATGCCTTTGTAACGACCCTATTCTTTGATTTGTTCAACTTTGATAATCTTACGCCTTTTCCCCCCTTCAAGGAAACATTCCTATAGCTTCTGCTGCTTTCATCCAGCTCTCGTCGTTCCTTTCTTTGCTTTCATAGAAGCACTTGTGATTTCTGCTCAAAATCAATCTCTGTCACGTCCTCACATTCATCCTCATTTTCTTCATCGCGGTTTCATGGGACATTTCGCTTCATTTTCATCCTGCTTTAATTTGTTGGTTGATCCCCATAGATAAATCGTGGTAATTTCTAGAACACATGAGAACAGGAGACTGTGCTCAGAGTGCTATAGCGTCAGCGCGTGCAACTGTGACGGCTCCCAATGCCGGCTCTGATCGTTTTAATGTGTCGTGCTTCAGCTCACATTCACTTAATGCGCAGTAGCAGCGTGCACGCCTTGGCTGTAATCCAGCTACCGCGTTCCGAATATGCACGAATTGCTCCTTTAAGCGTTGGCTATAGAAAGCGGACGTAAGCATTACCACGTTTTCGATTACAGGCCCGACGGAGTGTTTCACTTCCGCTTGTTTTCACTCATCATATTAGTCGAATGAACCATCTTGTGCAATACTTCATTCACCCACGTAAACTCTGGACAACAGGACTCATGTTGATCGAATCGACTAGCTGTTTTGTTGCCTCCCATGAGCCTATGCAGGCAAAGAAGACACGAAAGTGCAGACGGTTAAATATGGAGGAGGCGTTTACTAGAAGCAGAATAAACACGACCTAGGTGTTGTTTACAACGCAAGCGCACCGAACCTATCGGTGCGAAGAGCGAATGAAATGCGTCAGCGATCGGAACGGGCGCTGTTAGCGCAAATAGCGGGTAGGCAGCAGCTGTCCCGGAAACTGCTTTTACGTCGGAGTGCAAAAAGTACAATTTAAATGCGCGCGTTCCGACTCAGAGTGTTTATAACGAGCCTGTGAATTCGCAACAACGTGTTCTCTTTGGCTAATCATGCTGATTGAAAACGCTCAACGATATGGTGTTGCCAGCAACAGACACATTACTTCCGGCTTTTTACATGAAAGTTGCGTGAGTTCGCGCATTGTCATATTCGTATTTCCTATTTTATTTAAGCTCTATGCATAAAGCGATTTTTATGAGCAGAAGATTGGCGAAAAACACACTGCTATAAAATATTGAGAGATGAAAGACGTCTGTGATTTCCTGAAAACAATATAGAATTTTTTCGAATACCAGAAAAGGTCAAGAGAAAGTGTAGTTGAGGTCCCACCACGATTTTATGACTCAGCAAGGAGTGAGGCAAATCAGTTCAAGCGATCCATTTCCCTAACTTTCTGATCTTAATTATCGTTTCTACACGAGGCATTTATCATCGCTTGTTACGCATTCTCCACCCTTCCGCTATAACTATTCCCTTACCTTCTGTGTTCATCTCGCGAGTTTTCATAGTGACATTCCCAATTTGCCTCCGGTCGAAGTTGCCATTCCTGTTGGTTTCTTTAGAGAGGCAGCACCACAATGCGAGCTGTGAAAATGGTGGCGATTGACCGCCAACAGCATCAATTATTCTGACTCATATGAATGTATCTTCGTTTATTTGTGAGTTGTATTTTGTGACAGTGCGGTTGCACGTTTAATTCACTAAATTTCCACTTAGTTTTGTTTCTTTTTCACAGTAGAATATCTCACTTTTCCATTCGGAACTGGAAGTGCATGTGCTCTTCGGTTTACCTCATTCATTTCCCGATAATGACTATCTAATAGGCAGCGGAAATGTCGAAACAACTCATCTCATGCTCTGCTTGAGCTTTAGCACATGATTATGCTTTTGGAATATTTGCTTCGCCTCAATGAATATCAGAGTAAATGTCGCCGATGATTTTTGTATTGACTGCTTTATTAAATTACTGCCATTTTTCTAGACACTTTAATTAAGACACTTATGTAGTCCAGTAAATAAATTACTGTTAGAAGTGACATAAGGTCAAAAACACCGTTGTTGGCAAAAGTTCGAGATGACTGTTAAGAATTTTTTTAACGCTCACCACAGGGTCGGCTATCAGTGATGCGATCAAATAGCACAGTAAATTCCATTCAAATGCGGAAGTAGATTCGCATATGAATATGCACTCATCAGCCGTTTTTCAGAGACAGCTTAGCATATTTGTTTGCCGGAGCAACTGACTAAGCGACCACGCGAGTGCATCTTTGTTAGGTTACGAGCTTAGCCACCTTACCAACAACATAAGTCGATCATCTCTTCTAATGATGCTTTACTGTACGAACGATCCGTCAAAGGGGTGAACAAATATATGTTGGTAGTAGATAGAATGGTAAAAGCCACTTCATATGTGCGATTAAACAGTGGAACAAGGAAAAAACACCAGCTGAAGCACTAATGCGCATCTTATAACCTCCAAAAAGTCTTTCGAGGGAAGCATCCGATCAATATAACATCCGCCCACTCTATCGCAATAGGAACGATATGTTTTTTACACTAGTCTGTAAGGTTTTGACGAAGAAGATTATGCGTCAGCTGTACTGTGCGGAATTAGAGGTGAACGTGAAAAGAAAGGAGCAGCAGTAGCTAACAGGCGAATTAAAAATAAGGATAACTACGTTTCTCCCTAGCAATAACCAACTTATACGTGCATCGGAGACCTACTAATTCGTTGATTTACGCAACGCTTAAAAAATTTCAAAAATTTCCTATAGGAGCTCGCACAATAAGCTGCCATCAGAATAACTTAAAAACCACTCATCTAGTGCAATTATTGAAGCGATTCTTGACATAGGTAAAAACGCGACACATATCCGCTCCGATAATGCGACTAGCCACATATGTTAATTGCTCCGGTGTTGCAGTGCATGTAAAGGGGGAACCGAGTGGTGTAGGTCGTTCGTTATCGAGGCTACTCCATTTCTTCATAAGAGGTTCTCGTTTACATTTCGCATTTTTCGTCCATGAATCATTCCCCTCACCTGTTCATACAAGTTCTTTTTAGATAATTTGTTTCTTGTGTGTTCTATACAATTTTTTTCTTGCAGCTCATGTTCGATCTGCTCGGTAGAGTAGGAGATTACGTTTGCTACATATGCGTCACATGAAGACCTGGGCGAATCGTGCAGTGATTTACGCTTGTTATTAACATGTGGAAAATGCGCATCATCTTGAGAAAATATTTGTGCATTCATGCGCAAAATTTCCAAATTCAGATCGCTGTTGAGCATGTAATGCTTTTTTTCAAGAGTAGGGGTTAGGGGGGAAGGCTAGTGCACAATGAACGAAACTTCGAGAGGAGAAAACAGAACAGATTCCGAGTTTCAGTTCAGTAGGTCGAGAACCCCCATTGCGTGACACCTTAGGTACTAGAGAAAACGACACCTCAAACGATGCGGCCAAAGCTGCCGATGTTACGGCCATAGTGCGAAGGCGCATAACCTTTATATACCCTCAGGCATCATTTAGCAACTCGTGACAATCATCATGGAGAGTTTACGCGATTTGGTTCCACAAGTGACTAATGCCGCTTTGATGAGAGACATTTTTGCTGTGAAAAATGCTCTTCGAAAAGCTTTATGTTACATCGCTTACTTCACTGTGACAAACGTAAGGATGCTTTTGCTGCTTTCTGTTTACTTCAATTGACCCTTCTCAGTTCAGCCCGCAAAATAACGAATTTAAAGGTGCGTTTTATCACCTAGAGAAAACTGTTGTGCTGATTGCTTGCTGGCTGCAACACAGTGAGGAAGAAGTTGAACATGGGCCGGTTTATTGTGTCTCTCGACAACTCACATATATTATGAGGGTATTTTATAAGCAATTCACATAACAATACGCGGCACAATAGGCTACCGTCATATGTGCACGAAGAGGTGCAACTAGGCGCATGCTGAGCAGGAATGTTTTCCATCGCTACCGCAAAGGCGTATTATTACGTTGCACTCGACCATGCAGCAGTCGCTCTCCGTCTGTTTCGAATAGCTTTCGAGCTTATTCTCTTTTGCAGTTCACTGTTATTTCCATGTCAAGACTGTCCTATCGTTTATCTGTTCTGCCCATTATCAATTACGTTGTTTACTTGCTCACGTCGGCGACGTACATACTGCTACCTATACGATATACTGTACCTCTGCATTGATCTATTCCGCTGTGAGGCCTTCTGTAGGTATCAGAAGAATCCTCCTACAAAAACATTCCATCGCAACACTGTGCTTGGGATTCAACAATGCTACAGTTCATTAGTGGAGCTTATTATATCACTCATTTACCGCTTAGTTATATCCATCAGGTAGCATACGGCTTCAAAAATTTCCTCTTATCTTATTTTGAAACAATCACGACAGAGATAAAGGGGTAGCAGAAGCTAAATCTCCCTCTGTCATAAGTTCGGAATCTTTCCGGCCGTGGTACTGATGAACTTGTTGAGCTGTTTATTTACACCAAATGTGGCAGCATCGGCTTGATGCAACGGCACTTTTTTACGCACGGCTGACAGCGCTAGTAAGATGTTATTGACGTGGTCGCAGAAATACCTTTCCCTTCTAGCTGCGATATTGCTCATCAAACGATGCTCACCTAAAGGTTGCACAGTGTAACCCCACCAACGGAAGTGGAATGTTGAGCAGCAGAGTAATTTGGAATGAGTGCGCTCTGCACTCAATGAACGTCCGATGCCGATGAGAGCATCGCACATCGGTCGCGTGCTCATTTCAACGAATCACATCATATTGTTGCGGCACGCGTCAGGATGCTAGTGTAATGCCGACATTTGATTTCGAAATTCTTTCACTGTTTCTGATCACAATGTCTATCCCCCACCCCCCCCCCCCCCCTTCCCCCTCCTCCCCCTGTCCTCTTCCCTCTTCACTTTTCTTTCACATCTCAGTGTTGGTTCATCGAGCCATTTGCTATTAATGACAACTTACGAACCATGTTGTAGTCCATTTTCAGCCTACCAGGTATATAGCGGTCGACGCGGCTCTATATTACACTCTATGCTGGAGCGGAACGCCGAATAAGCTGATTGCGCGCTTTTTCACCGTGATATTCACGCAGTCCATGTGCTGAACCCCTTCGCATAAACACGAAGTGGATGGTTTTCGATGGCGCAAACAGCGGAAGCGGTTTACGTCAAGGGTTTTCAGTAAAAGAAAAGTTGCGCCTCATTTTGCGAAGCTTTAGTTCGGGCGTGTCTTAAAATAGGTTGTCTTTTATGACTAATCTCGATCCGACGTTATATCGCTGAATAGTTAATTGGTGGAGTTGTCATTGCTCGAATTAGTAGTTATACCCTAATTTTTATATAAAAATACAGTTTCAATTCACGCGGTAATTGTGGTGCTGCATTGTTGAGCGATCATCTAGAGCGCATTCACATTCTCATGTCACGTGTCTTTGTCTCGTCAACTTTTTTATTGAAAGTTTTCTTACCTACTTTCCAGCAAAGTGCGAACGCTATGATGCAGTTCACAGAATTCCGTTCTGAATGACAGAATTAAGATCATCGCGGTAAAAGCACGCACCTTACGGAATGGCTGCGCAAGCATTGTCTAATTGAGTATGATCATATGGACGGGAGAGCAGGAAAATGAAGGACAGAGCAAGAACGTTTCACGGAGTCAGAACTTCCTAAGGCGAGCAAATCCTTGGTTGTTGTTTGGTGGACTAAGGGAAGCTCTTTTCAAGCTGGGAAACGACATCATCAGCCCTATTATTTCCCAGTTTGTTTTTATTTGTTTTGTTCTTCAAAATTTGGCTTGTTTTCTTCTCTGCCCTCTACACTTAGCTGTGATTATTTCATCAGACTTTTTACTTCTAAACTGTGCTTAAAGTGGTCTTTTTTATTCCTCATCTGTGTAAGATAGGTTTTCAAATGTCACATCACTTTAACTGCAAATCATGGGTTTGCAGCATCGGTTGGACTCAATATATCATTCATTTCGATCACTACTGACGTCATCTATCGCGATGAGCAGCTAGTTGCCTCAAATAGTGATCAAAATCTATCTAGCTTCGTAATAAGTGATATACTAAAGTAGCTGCACTGCTACCACGCCCACTTGCACGAAGCTATTTTATCCTCTCCACATCAGGATCTAGTTGAGTTTCAGCCGGCAGTCGTGCGTATGGACATCGTCAGAGGTATTTCTGTCCATTTTTTCTTATGAGGTATCTTGTTCTTGCTCCATCTCTGGTAGAAGAGAACAGTGGGAAAGGAGGGGGAGGGTCGCCTATAACGGGAGTCTGTTAGTTGTTCAAGTGATTAATGTAGAGGTTTGTATGTGCTAGATGTGATGACTGTGTTTTGACTGACACATCTGCTGCTCTTCGAAGTCAGTTGCCGAGTGAAGCTGGAATGCTCTGAATGCTGTGTTGTTGGCGTAATTGTTCCCTTTTATCTATATCATGCCGCAAAACAATATGCGGCCGCTACTCCGAGGAGACGCTCTAGAAATTTAAACAGATTCCTTGCAAAGACGATTTCTGTCCTGACAACCGCAGTCTGGGGGAAATTTATTATGTTGATGGCCTTTTGCTCTTCTGGTTTGAAAAATGACCGGAAAACGCCGAGGATGCACGCAGACAAGTGCAAACACGTGCACAAAAACAGCAGCCCTGTTTCGCAAAGATCTATAGGAAACTAGAATGTGTGCATACAGGTGGCACGTATCGACACGGCTTGAAGTGATGCTTTGGTGATGTTAGTGCATGGGTGCAGTGCGATGGGAACGACGCTTGATAGACGTAGAGGATAGCGATGGGCAGCGCTCATCTCCACACATTCGAACGCTACGTTTGCAAGTGGGCATTCAGCGAACGGGACACGACGCCTCACTGTACAATCCCGCTGTGCCTTTGCTTGCACGATCTAACGATGAGCAGGCCATTTCAGCGCGCACATCTCATCCACTGCTGCTGGGCTGTCATATCGACACGGCAGTGCCTATCCGGAAGAGTTGACTGTGCTCATGGTGTCACGTCGTATTATCGCAGTTCTTTACGTCGCTTTTTCTTCAAGTTCTATCAGGTGTTGCTGCTCACATCAAACTATAGAGTTCGTATTCTGCTTGGATTTTTAGTATACTGTAATAACGCTCGTTTTTATTTAGTGCTAAGTTTTCTGGAATTTGGTTGTAGGTGGCCGTATTTATCGTTCCTCATTTGTAGATAAAGATAAGATTCCAATAAAGGATGTGATCACTGGACAGACGATATAGATGATAATACAGCTTCGCTTATGGTATGGCGCGCGCTGCGAATATACTCCGATGCAGCATGCATATGCTTTGTGCTGTTAATATCAAGCGTGTGTTATCAGTTGAACGCATCGACAGTTTCGTTTCAGATAGCACGATTAATGATAGCCTCCGTAAACGATCGCCCCTATCGGTTATTTGGAGGCAGTTGTAGTCTTAGCGAGCTGGAATTGCCTTTTATGGATCCCAATCAGCAACAGCGAGCGCTGCAACAATTTTACCAACATCAAACGATTAATAATTATTTGGTTGCAATCAACACCATTCGATCGTCGCCATCTTGCGCGTCATCCTTTATTTCCTCTACTTTTGCCAACTCATCAATGATCTCTGCTTTGACGCCCACATCGTTGACTTCTCCGGCACAGTCTCCGACTTCTGACTCTTCGATGTCCTCTCTACTTGCCGCAAATAATCCTCGTTTACCAGTTGATGTATCACTCATTCTGCCGAATGCGTCGACAATTTCCAAACCACTGGCGTCATATGCTCAACCACGAGCACAACAACAAATTAGTCTTCCGTCAGCAATGCAGTCGCCAGATTCATTGAACCCTTTGGCTGCGACACAGTTAACTAGGCTCCAACTTATGACACTGCAAGCTGAAGGTGAGAAGCAGGCTGAGAATCTCAAAGCCGAGCAGTTTGGTTTACTGGCCATGCAGGTCGCTGCCCTTCAGAATAGTAAACCGTCGGAAGAGGCCGTCCAGATTGGTGGCGTTCTCCAGCAATCTGCCGTCAACGATCGGCACACATCAAGACCCGAGTTCGCACGGCTAACTGCCAAGGATACTTCGTTGCTTCCTAAATCGTCTGTGCCACCGATTCTGTCATCACCTACTCCAGAGTCGACGCCCTCTCCACTTTACGGTAATTCGTACAGATGTTCTTGCAGTTGAAATTTGTGAGCTCATTACTTGAGTGTAGAGATGAAATAATATCAACTTAATAAATCAGCACAAGTCTGAAAATTTGGATCGCTTGGCTCACTTCATTGTGAATGTTTTTGGCTTGCTTCGTTCTTCTTTGCCTGGGAAAGAATTAAATTCACTTTACGAGCAGAAAAAAATCTGTTCAGCAGCTATTATACTGTTTATCTAAGCGCTTCTAATGTAAAGCCATCCTGCATTTCCGATTAGGAGCACAAACATTTTCCCGGTGTTTTTTCAACCTTCCCTGCTAAAATGAGCCCTTTTTGCAATCTTAGGTTGCAGATTATGACGATTTTAATATCTTATCCATCCTCCTCCTTCTACTTGTCAGAAAACTGATCTGTGCAAGCGCGAGTCCTGGTTTCAGTTTTTCAAGTGTCTGCTTGTAGAATCTGCAAGCCCAACGTTCATGGAAAGTGAGGCATCGCGGAGCAGTAAGGACAATGGTGAAGATGACGAAGAAGCACTGTATGTGGATGTTGAAAGTCTCGACGATCGGGTAGGATCGAAGGGGCAGAGGAAGGCACATATTGATTTCTACCGCAAACTCAAGGCACTCAGACAACGGTTCGATGTGGTTGCTTTCGACGCATTTGACCGTGCTCGTTTTGAACCCATTTTTTTGATAGCTGTTGTAAGTCGCCCCTCTTGTGAAAAAGAATATCTCACAAGATTGCAAGTCGCTAATTTCGCCTTTTTCCGTATTACTTACGGGCCTATCCGCTCATTCTGCAATATGGCCTAGTGTGCTTCCTTCTCTCGACAAGCTTAACTTCAATCCTGCGTTCATCTGCAACTTACCACCACTCCTTCACAATCGCCAGCTGCCCTGTCGGCCTCTGCTGCCCTTGAAATTTTATAATCGATTTTGAGAAGGGGATATCACCCCACTTAAGGTGCACAGAAGCAGATTCTTCAGCTAGTGCCTGAATATTGTGTGATTCAGGGAGAAAATATTGGAGTGTCAAGTTTGTCATAAGAAGGTGGAGAATCGTGAACACAGCATACGCACACATGTGCACAGTCACTCGGATACGGCACTCTACCGATGTAAGATGTGCGGCGCTGAGTCTAAAGAACATAACGCAATGTTCGCGCACATAACACAGTACCACCCGAAGAAGGTGAAGTCATTCTTATTTCATGCAGCAGTTACATACCAATAATTCCATGCAAAAGTAGCCAGCTGTTTCATACAAAATGACTTGCAGTTGAAAAAAATGATGCAATTTTGCCACTGCAACTATAACTTCGCAATCTGTGAGGCTCCCGAAAATTGTGCGGTTTGCAATACACCGGATGGGAAGACCCTGCGGTATTAAACAGCACTACAGATTATGACTAATCTTCTCGCCAGATATTACTGTTCTTGCGAGATGCAAGATTTTGTTGAAACGAGGGCACTGTCACATGAGTGAGATCGTTCAGTGAATTCCAACTTCATCTGCGAATTGTAACCCTAAAGCAAAAAATAACCAGTACGTTGCAGTTTATTATTATATGTTTCCAGACCTCTATACCGTAATTTCCCATATCAGGTGCTGAAAGGGGATTAACCTGTTCGTAAATCAGTTTAAAAATTTGATTCCTTAATAAGCAAATTGTTGACTGTAGGGTCATGATGGCTTCGAAGATCGTCGTGATATGGCGAACTTATCGAATATATTACTGAAATGTTTTCCGAGAGCAACTGCTAAAACACGTATTGGCTATAATGAGGTATGATGTTCTCATGTTGCCTCTTTCTAGAGGAAATGCTTTGGACTAGGGAGAGGCATGTCTTGATCGTTTTTGCTTGTTTTTAGCCCTAAGTCGTATTCCATTTTCCTTTTATTCCAAACCTTCCCCCGCATTCGCTTTTATTGCAAAGTTTCCCCCTCATTCGAGGGAAAGAGGAGGGGAGAAGTTGGTGATTTTAGCACAGTAGTAATAGCTGGTGGCAACATTCATACATTGCTGTCTGTTGATTGCTTCAGTGACCACCTTCCAGGTTTTTCCACGCCCGATCTTAATTGACTATTTTAACAGAGCAATAACGCTGGGAACTAATTCATAAGGGAAATTTTTAGATCTCAATAGTTTCATATGGGATAGGTTCTTGAACTTCTGCGCTAAGTCACATTTTCAACTAAAACCAGCCAGCGTAAATTCAAATATCACCTTCCTAGTTCAGAACAGGAAAAGGTCATTGCTCTAGCCGTTTAATTTTCTGTTTCTTTTAGCTCTCAATATTGTCGTTCTTTTCTCAATATAACGTTATGAAATTGAAGCGAAATCACTTATGAAATAATGTGGCAATAAAAAGCGGCCGTTTTTTCTCAGTCTCTGCATTAGTGATTGTCTATAAAATCGGTCGTGTATATATTCTTTCTACTGAAGAGTTTGCGCAGAAATGTTCAGTATTACAAAATATGTGTGTATCGAAAACAACAGTTTTCACATAGTTGACTGAAGCTAATCATATCACCCAATGTACACCTATATTTATTCTCTGTTACAACGTTCAGTGAGAGTACTATTGTCATATGAAGGGCACATCTCACGTTCGACAAAATAGTCTTCATACCCATATAAAAGGTCGATATAAACCATCGCTACTTTAAGTTTGGTAAATGTTGTGGCGGTATGGTGCAAAGCATCATATCAGTCCGATGCGCTCACTCACATATTATCAGTTTCAGTTTTTGAAGATTATTGAACATATTGCGAACTAAACTTTCAGCACAATAAATGAGCACAGAAAAGTGCAGCTGCGGACAGGTACCTCATGCAGATACTGGAACAATATCTTTCCTAAGTCCATTCGTCCTTTTCGGATCCAACATTACAAGAATCTTTGATTTCAGCCACTTGAACAACAATGCTAAAAAGCTTTTACACCCACAGAGGACGGGCGGAAAGGGTTATGTCGTGTGAAAAACGAGGCAAAAGTTGATTTGTAGCGCAGAAACAGGTATCCACAAGTTAGGGACGACCACGTGCCATGGCAAAATTTCGTGGGTACCGTGACCTATTTCGCGATAAATTCATACGCGTGGTTATCGAGAGGAGTTATACATATGTGCGTGATTTGAAGTAAAACTGTTAGAAAATTGTAGAATTTGCAGTTTTGGGAATTGTAACTTATTTCGGATCTTCGAGAGGTTAGAGCTACATTTATCGAATAACGTGTGCAGCAGAGCAAGTTTGTATGAGATGAAGTAGCGAATGTCAGATAGGTCAATTCATTCCTCGCACCTCTTCTTTGTTTATTCACTTAATGCGAACGCCTACTAGATATGACAGTAAAGAAGTTTCTTTGCAGATTATCGATAAAATTTGCAAAAATATCGAAAGTAAATCGTTGACGAAGGTCACATGTGCCCTCTGCATGAAAAGTATCGGTGCACAGAAAACGTGTATCTCACGTCACGCCCACACACACTCTTATTTCAGGTTTGTTTTTTAAAATGCGCTTGTAAATTTCTATCGAATCTCTTCAACTAGCTGCTTGCCTAGTAGGGAATAAAATCACATGACTTTTAGCTGTAATGCATAGGAAAAATTGTCGAGTTTCAGCACTGCCATATATATCTAAGACCTTTAAACAGAGAAAACCGCTAGTCCGACGGAGGATAATGGAAGAGATAGAGGGGGAGGAGGATGCAGTTGTAAAGGAAAACTTCGGTATTGCGCAGACTGGAAAAGTTATTTGCTTGCGGGAGGGAAGGGAAGAAATATAACACTTTTGTTTTGTGCGTGAAAAAAAGTTTCTTTTAAACCATTTTTTTCTGTTACGCACGGAGTATATGATTGGAACGGTCTGTGCACGTTTTATAATTCTTAATGTCAAATATTGAAATATGCATCGTCTTTGAAAATATCCTTCTGCTTCAATAGAGGAGCACAACTCTGCACTCATATTACTCTATGAGGTGGCAGAAGATGGGAAAAGAGTGGAGGCCAATAAGTCGTTAAAGTCTCAGGAATTTTGTTCCGAACAGATCCTAAGAGAGAAGCCCTGCTTCATGAATTTTCACCATTCTTCGGTATGTGTTTATGTTAGGATGCAGGACTGGTTATTGACCTATCCATATAACAGGAAAGTTTAATGCTAGGTGTTCTTGCTGCAGACCCTATTTGTTCCTTCCATTACAACCTGGTGAGCTCATAGAGATACAGAATGTAAGTTTGAGCTTGTGATGATGATAAAATAGACGATAAATTAAAAGTGCGGCTTTTCAAGAGGTGTTTTGCTGGTGCAAGAGGCTTTTCGAATTAGTTGAGGTCCATTGGCATCTATCCTTCGGCAACCATTGACTGGTTGGAAGATGTTGTCATCGAGAAATGTCTGTTTGGATGGTATGTGTCTCTATGCGAAGCATATTTGAGAAGCACCAGTGAGTAGATGTCAGAGAGAAGCTGCAACCGAATCAAAAAAGGATTTGCGTGGAATGAGACGCTGGGTAGATGGTGAAATGTTCTGGGCTTAAAATTAGAAAATTGCAGCGCCTTGATCAGAAACTCGCAGAATTATATCTAGACGGGAAGTCCTTCTTTTCCGAGAAAGTGAGAGGTGGCATGTCGCCGGAGGAAACATTTTCCGTCCCACCAAATCTTGGCCTATAAATATCACCACATCTTTCGCAAGGCCTCCCAGTCTAGCATCTTTTCGAATATCCCACTGGGCCATCAGAACTCCAAACAGAACTAGACTTTTTGTTTCGTCCACTGTCTTCGGACTGCTTTGGAAGAATCAAGTGCTTTCCACAGCGTTGGCATAGTGAAATACTGAACCTGAGAAGTTTTTCAAATACTTTCGGAAACTCTCCAAATTCTTTAACAACATGGCGAGAGAGTTAGAAGATGGGAGGGAGCGAGAAAAAGGGAACTTGTATGTTGGGTATACATATCAGGTTTTTAGGTGTAAGCAGTGCAAGCTAACATGCGCTGAAGAAACTGATATTGTCGAGCACTGTACGAAATCGCATAATGTGATGGAGCCAAAGATCACTCGAGACTTCAATATGTGTAGTGCAGCTGATGTCATGCTCGTCGTTGTAAAAAAGTGTTTCCCTACACTTGTTTGCGAGCAGAACCAGTGGTGAGCCCTTAGTTCGACTACCGTTTCGGTTGTGTTTTGTCGCGAATTGTTCTTGTTTTGCCTCCTGCATAAACTTCATTGCTTTAAGAACACGGCTAACGACTGTGCCTCAAGCCAAAAACGGATTTAGCCCGCATTTGATCTTTCATTTCAAATGCCGTATTGTTTTTCCTAGCGCCTAAACATTAAAAGGAAACTCAACATGACATCACCGTTTTCATGATGCATCTTTTAATGAATATCGCAATGCTGTTTCAAACATTAAAATTCCATCAACCTTGGATTACGGGACAGGTACTTTTGTTGCTTTAAAATAGGTTTTCTTTTGAAGTCTAGATGTTTCTAGTCTTGAGCATACTGTGCATAAACCAGTTATATAGCACCTGTTCTCATGTCAGTCATTTCCTTCTGGAACTGCACTGGCAGCCCAGTGAAGTTCACCTTCTCAAATTCCACATTTTTAATGAAGTTCAGTTTCGTTTTTTTTACGTCTTGGTCATTGTTTGCTTGTATTTCTTCCTGTTGTCTGTGACCTGCTTGTTCCTCATTGATTTCATATGTGAATTCATATTCTGCATGATCTGCAGCAATATCCAAAATTTCGTGACATTCCTGCTTTATACGGTGTATCCTGTGTTTTCAGGTATTTTTCAATGTTTTGTGATTTTTGGCTTTGCCGGGTTGGCGTAATTCGATTGTCCAATATATTTTTTCCGTCAAGACGGTTTGCTACTTCTTTCAGATTATTCGAAGGTTTACTTTTGTTTTGCTCACGCTGTTTCGTTTATAAATCTCGCGAGATATTATCGGCAGTCTTTCTAGACGACTTAATCGATCCCACCGAACTTTCTGAACATTACAGAGATGCTTTTAATTCGTGGTTGAGTATTCATAAGGTCGATGAAGGACCTTATGTTCACATTACTCGTTAGACAGGTTCTGCCGGACTAAAGGTACCGAGAAGATCTCCCATCTGAACCCTTTGTACTTAGGTGGCGGAGACTTCAGCAAGGCGGTGCAGTTGTCGTTAGCCTATATATAGTTTGTGCCTGTTGAACTCTCTTTGCAGTTTCCATTTTTTCTTTTACTGAAATAAAGTTCCGCCTAAACAAAGGGAAATAAATATATTTGGTTGCAAAGCTGCACCATGCAAAGTGAAAACAAATTCAGATGGAAAGCATATATGAGCAGACCTTTCTTCTTATCCTTCTTCCTGATGACGTAGCATGAAAATTTCGGGAATTTCACGAGCTGTGGATTTTAAAGCATCACGTCTAGAAATTCCGAAAGAAAAATGCTGTAATTATTAGGAGGCACATAAGATCTTAGGAATCCTGGAGAGGAATCCGAGCAAAAACCTTCCGTTGTTGACTGAACATGAGAAAAACAAATGTGCTGATAAGTTAGAGAAGAGAGGCAACCTGAAATGATAGTAAGTTTGAAGAAGGCGGAATTTGTGTTTCAAATCATTCTGGTAGCATGTGATTCCGATGTCAGAGTCACCTGAGGGTAACGTGTCGATGGTAATAATAGTTCCCAGGATGTTCCTATTGCCTATTTACTTCAGTAACAGCAAAAAGTTTTTGAGAAATTCAGCATTATTGCCAAATGTGAGCTGGAAACTTTCAGATTTGAGATAGAAAATACTGGGGCAACGCAACAGCCTTAGGAAAAACGATTACCGACACCATGGAGTGGAACATTAATCGCTCAATTTCCGAGTTGCAATTTTTCAAGAGGAGCTGAGTCACCGCAAGACCTTTGGGCTTTTGAGAGTGCGAAGAAAGTGAATGTGGTGAAGTGATAAAATAAGAAACAGTGCTTTTTCACTCACGTTTCCCCGGGAAAAGGGTAGATGGTTTCTTTATTTTACATGACCACAACTTTTCGCCAAAATATCGTAGAGGGCGAATGGTGCTTTGGGCACACTAGAAAAAATTCTCTAGAATTTTTTCTGATAATGTTCGCTTAATTTGCCCCAGCGTCCTATGCGAAGGAGCCGACCTTCCTAACCACTTTTATGCATGTATGGAGGTGCTTGAGCGAAGCGACATTACTACTCACGAGGGGTGAATCCCACACGGTTTGTTCACTAGCCGACGCCACTTCTTGATGGGCTTCCACATTGCACGCAAACGCTAAGTTGCCCTTCTAAAGTGCCAATTTCGCAACGAGGGCGCTATGACTAATGGCTCAGTTGGACTGCAGCTCTGTCTTGCATCCAAAACAGTTTAGAAAATGAGACTACAAAGTCCGCCAACTTCTTCATAAATAAAGAGAACGCAATTCCTTTGAAGTCCAAATTTCTTGAACAGCAGTCCCTTAGTGCCGACTGAACAACCTTAGCATTAAAGAAACTGCAAAAATGATGAAGTACTTACTGACCAAAAAAAAAGTGTTCTGCGGCGGAGAAGGAAAACTAGCAAGAAGAGAAAAAGGAAGTACAAGAGCATGCTTTCTGGTAGTTGGCTGAGGATCAAAACAAAAAATCCAAAAGCGTTAAAGTTCTGAATACCAAGTAACTTCTGACATGGCAGGATGTCCTCGAAACTTTCTGTTTGTTCGCGTTGACACTGTCCTACTCCAAACATTTTCCTAACTCTAAAATATCCATGAATGGACCAGCTTGCTGCAGGCATCTTGCGTGTGCTCTAGCGAGAACCTTATAGCTCACCACATGGGAGTAAAAATCTTCGCAGCCACGGAAAATCATTTGCTGAGGCAACGCGCTTGCTATCTTCATGGTCTCCGCTCCATCCTCTCCGAGCCGGAAGGATCACTCAGGGAGCGGTAAGTACAAAAGACGGTTTTTGGGGAATTTATACGATTCTTTTCTCTCCGTTTGTTCACAGTGTAACGTCTTTTTGATTTAACGAAATAAAGTTGCAGGGATGCTTCCGTTATCGTATAAAACTTTCTAGACTGGATAAAATGAAGCAATCATCTATGTACAATATCGACGTCACAAAATGGCGGAGAAATGGAAACAGTAAATAGTGCATGAAATCTGCTCTTTTAAGAAAAGCAGACGAGAATGACCACTTCGGAGAATAGAAGTGATACTCACTAAAGGATGAAATGCACTTAATACAGTGGTTGCAAGACTAGTAGGCAGCAGGACGTTTCAATATGCAAGGCAGTTTTTTCCCGTCAAGATCATACTCGCACTTTTTTGGCTCCACTCGCATCTACTCCAGTCTCGCTTCGACGTAACCGCATTATACTCATTTCTACCTAGTTCTGTCTTCAGTCGAATAAACCCCCACCAGTGTCTCCGATAGTTCCACCACCTAGAACACCTCCACAGCTAGCTTTCACAAGAACTAGACGCACAGGTATCGAAAAGGCAGTATTTCGTCTGAAGCATTGTCAGACTCTGATTCCTTGTTTTTTTTTTTTTGTTTTTGCGCTGCGATGTTTTGATCAAGTGATTCAGCGATGTCTACGTAATTTGACGCTTTGCCAGTCATATTAAATCCTTTTTTAAACCAAGACTGTGTAATGCAATGTGTGAGCGCCACCGAGACGCTAGCACCAGTACTGTCACAGCAATGCCTCAATTACAGCGGCAATTAAAACAGTTAAAACAGCGGCAGCCAAGATCAGTACAAATAAGTAAGCGAAATTATGAAAAGCGTCTCTTCCGCAGCTCCTGCCTTCAGAGTTTCACCCTGGGAAATCAGCCTTCCGTCCCCATCAAAGAGCAAGTCGCTCTGGTCGCAGTGGAAACGTGTTGCGAGGATAACGACAGCATTTGGTTTCTTCCCTTCCTCTCTTCCTTCTTGGAGATCCAGGCAAGACTTTACTTGCGTCACATCCCTACGCATGGAACGCAACCTAAGTGATCTCCACATACGGCGCATGTCTATATCCGTCCTGGAAAAGCGGCTTTGTATTCTTAGAAAAGGCTTTTGTTGTATTCTTATTTTAGACTCGTTTCAAAAAAAAGAAGAAAATCATTCAAAACTTCTTCCGCGAAATCATGTGGAAAACAATCAAAATTTGCATGTTTTGATAAGATTTACTCCAAGATATCAACTAAATAAACAAGGCCATCTAGCGATTTGCGCTTCCAATAAAACATACCTTGGCAACCTCCACAGTTAAAAACCATACAAAAGGTTAGAAATTTCTATTAATGCTTACATCTGGAAACGGTTTTAAGCAGCAAACGGATGTGCCGGTTCTTTTACGAGAATGAAGGTGTGGAAGAGGAGACAGCGCATGCAGGATATTTAGCAAAAATGATAATGCCGCAAGTTCTGAAATATACATGCAAATGGCACGGAATTCTCTGCTTGTTCTACACAGAAGAAACAATTAGGCGCCCGGCACCCAGATCGTAAGTTTGTCAGTGGCAAAACATTTTCAACTCTTAATTACGTGACTTTGCTTCCTTCACCAACACTACCTTTCTTTCTGAATCCTAATTCGTCGTTGTGCTCCACAGACAACTAAAAGAACGAACTTCGGAATCTGGGTGGAAGCATGCACAGATCAGAGACAACTTTAGTAATAACTTAGTCGGGACGGCTCGTAGTCAAAATTACCGACTTAAACAGGCGAGAAATTAAGGATGTGATCACATATATTCACACCACTGAACATACAGCTATAGCAACACCTTCGACGAGCCAGAGAGGGAAACAGTGGAATGGATTGAAAATACAACGGTGCGCCAACCTCAGCATAGTCAGTCGTGTGCAGCATGCATGTGGTGCTAACAACATTGCACCAGCGTTGACTTTGTGCCACTCATACCTTCAATAATCAGTATTCTGTTTGCACAACATGAACGAAAAAATGACTTCTGTGCAAATATCTCCAATAAATTTCGCATATGCGACTGCTACGGTTTAAGGTGAAGTGTTCACTTATTATGCAATAATTTGTGTTACACATAGCCTATCAATCGAACGAATTTCTATCGCGCAGTCCACTGATGACAAATGAAATATATGAACGTGACCTGAGGACCTGTGTTAGTAGACGAATATGTTAACTGAGATGTTATGGGAAACGCACAGAACATTATATGAGTGCTAATAAACGCGTGAAGCTCGCTATTGGCACCCGTCGCAATAAAAAAGACAACTTCATGATGATAAGTCAACTCTAACATATGTTAACTAGCTATCATTTTTTAACCGTTTTCGAAGCAGCACTACACGATGCAACGCTGTTATTCTAGATGCAATGAGCACTGCTCGTCGAAGACTTTGATAAAAATTTGCTCAGAATTCCTGCTTTTGTTAGTGCGATATTGTTTCTCAATCCATGAATAAATGCTGCCTCTAGGAAAACATATGATGCACACACGTGCAAGAAAAGGCGCTCATGTATAACAATTTCACTCTTGCAAAACAGAAATCGAAGGGAATGCTTATATCTGAGTTACTACACCCAATTCTTTTTCATCATTTGATACTGCGATCGCAGCGCAAAGCACTGAAACGTAAATTACAAAATAATCAACCGCATATTTTATTGGATGCTTATACAAGCGTGCGCTGAACGAAGCGCTTAACTGCTTTAAGCAGTTGATTCTTTTTCTCAACACGTTTTACTTCCCTCGCCCATTCCTTATATATATACATACATACAGTTGCGCGCCTTCATCATTTCATGACACTCACCGACATACACCTCTCTAAGACAATGATGGCGTAATCATCTTCAAAAGCAACATGACCAACTTAAGGATGTTTAACTCGCTCACCTGCTCTAAATGCTCGATATTGGGTAGCTGTCTACGGATATGCCGATGACAGGCATCCAATGAGGCGCGACGTCGTTCCTCATCTTCGACTACTCTCAGCATCGTTTCCGCACTTTGAGGCCGTGGTGGAATCCCATCAACGGTCAAATAGTTGCCTGGACAGTAAATCTGTCAGTACCATCAAAAGAAAGTACTCAATGCGCCGCTTAGGTACTAACTGTGCAGTGATTTGCGTGGGTAACTTATATCGCCTTACAGCCTAAATGATTGCCGAATTTAGCGCAAAAAAAACTCAGTCCCATTAGCAACTGCATGATTTCTATGAAACCAAAGGCGACATTCCTCACAGGGCGAAATTCATGACGGATGCGTAGTGATGCACTGCATGACTGCAGCTCCTCTAAGCACTCAGTTGTTGAAGCCTCCATAGATAAAGCAAAACATGAAGAGACCAAGGAATGAATTATTTCAGATGAGATTAAGTACGTCGTTAGAAACACTCCACACACATTTTAAAATTATCAGATGAGTTTAAACACACCGTGTGAACCTCTGAAATAGTGTCGCGCATATGCACAACGATATAAGACTTTTCTTGTAGTTATTGAAAGACACGACTCCAATCTTGTTTAAACTGCACCAGTGCGTAAGAGGAGTGGCATTACAAAGCGGCTTTGCGAAAAACTTGTGAGATTCGAAGATATGATGAAAACTGCCTACAAGCCATCAAGCCTACAAACTGCAATATTCACCTTGCAGTGGGAAGGAATTCATATGTCGATTCAAGATCAGCAAAATATACATGAAATCTCGAAAACGATAAAATGCATGCCTTTCGTTTGACTGCTTCGGTCGTTTTTGTATGACGGTGGTTCCTTCTTTTCGGCAACGGCAGTTGTGACTGCCACTGAAATATTACGCTCAAAGTAATATAATGAAAGCATTAATATAAACAAAGTAATAACAACATTATTCAACTGCTTTATTTTTCATACATTATGAGAAAGCAAGGCAAAATTTATTATATGGCTGGTGCCTGGTCATGACTTCAAGCTCACCATGCCCCTTAAGTTAACGCCATAAATTTCTTTAGTTGTTAAGCATATATGAATATGAAGAAGGAACATGTCGATGATGTTGGGCAAGCCTGATCAATAGGCGATGTGGATGGAGTTCTAATGTTAGCGAAATTTATATCCCTACTCTTGATCTCGATGAAATGAAGCCCTTTAACAACTTTACGAGGGCGGGTGCAGGAAGAAAGAAGGAAGAACTGCTGAAACATGGAAAAGAGATGAAAGGAATAAAGATATAAAAGAAGAAGACAACGAGGTGACGGCGATTGTATGTACTTTGACAAAACCATGACATCTCGAACATCCAATGAAAAGAGGGGACAATTTATTGAGAGGAATATATGAAAAACAGAAAAGAACTAGGAGCAATTCTAGTTTTCAAGCTACCTTTTAGAGGTAAGTATAGTGTGAATGCAACTGTACTGCCAAATCAACATCTGCGCACTCATGCTGCTAAAATCGATGCAGGTGAATGTTACTTCGGTGACATGGACAGGTAGGAGAAAGCATCATTTATGCGACTTGAGAATATAGGTGCGAGAGGAGAAAATCGTTATAAAATAAAGAGGAAATGCAATTTTTCGAGACGAAAAAAATTCCATGACACTAAAAATGGAGGAGAGTGCTGCTGCAGCTGTCACGATATGTGCTTTTATATCCGCTAATCTCATTAACTAACTTCATGTTCCCCCTACAAATAACAAATAAAAAATAACGAATGTGGGGAAATATCTTTTTTTTTTGATAATAAGGAAATATGTCTTCATGATCGCGACTCACATGCTAAAATATAAACCATTCACCTATATGACTATGAAAATGAAAAAGAAAGTTCAAGTAATATAAGTGTTATTCAAATTCGACACCTTGAACTTTTAACAACTCCTTTTGAAGTTGACGGATCACCGACAACATATAATATTGGATCGTCCTATGGTGGAAGTTATTCGTCGAATTTCTTAGAGCTCAATTTAGTAGCTTCGGAGTTGAAACTACTGGACGGACAAACAGATACACAAACGTATAAGCAGTATGTCGCCACAATGAGCCTTGCAAAGATCAGCAAGTAATCGATAACTGTGCATTCGTTCGTCAAAGATACCTGCTCATTAAAGATGTGAAACATAAATGCTCTTTCGGAAAAGGTTGCAAATTACACTCATTTTTATGCACTCACAAATTCCCCACGGATGCTGAAATTAAGAGACCCAAGACATAGCCAATCCACTCTGCTCTATCCATCAAATCTCACATTCACAGTTTCCTTCTTTCTGGGTTTTAACTTCGATAGTGGATTGTAGAGCATGAAACGCAAAGCACATACATTCAAAACATGAACACCCTGGGCTTGATATTCTCGAGGCCAACAAAACGCAATCAAAAGATCATAACTGTGAGAATTCAACAACTAAGTTATGGCGATGGAAAAGTTGTCGAATCCTAAAGGCTTCCAACGAACTTTGAGGACGAATGCGACGTCGATTTCCGCCGATCCCGAAACTCATTACTGTTAATTCTCGAAAAGAGTGAAAACCAGCTCACACTGACACATTCGAGAAATGACGTTTCAGTTCGGTTTCTCAATCACCAGAACTCACCACTGGCGCATGTAAGAACGCATGACACTCGTCCTAAATTTTGGTAAAATCAATCTCCCTGTTCCTTTCGCCGACTGATTTGAGTGGTGAATAGTGGATACGCAACGTCAGAAATTGCGTTCATCATTTACCAATTGAATGTCAACGTATGCAGGGCGGGAATGGAGAGTTGGGATTGATTCAACAAGCCTTACTTCACATGATGCCTGCCGTAATGTGTATCGGTAACAGACTTCGGAGGACAGTGGCAATGGTTCACTTTGAAATTCCAAAGAAGAAAAGAAACGGCGACTTTGTTATAAAGTGAAATGAAGACCATACCGGAGAAACTTGATGGGAAAAAATTGGCGGAGTTGTCGGCGGAACCTGGTTCACCAATATTTATAACTGTCCTGAAAAGATAGGTAGTTTTTAAACAAAATTTTCAATAGTGGGAACCTTCACGCCATCAACAGAAAACACTAAATGTGCTCTTCACGCATAGCAGCTGTGCACTCCTCGTCGTAGAAGAACAGTGCAAAACGTATTTGAGAGAAGGAACTCACATTCTGAATAAACCAGGACGTATATCTATAAACGAAATCTCTGCCTAAATTTGAAATGGAACCATCATGTTCAGAAAGAACCTCTACTTTTGAGGAGCAACAGTTCATATTGGCTTACTTAAAATGCTTTGCAATTAAAAACCGCTAAAGCCTTCTGCTCTGTACGCTACGGTGGAAGACGCTCTGTACGTTAGGCCAGGGTGAAAGTCACTACGCGTCGTCTCAACTTCTGCAAAGTATTACAGGCAAACGTGAAAACAGATATTAAGTATCAAAAAACGAATCAGTTTATAGTCGAATACGTTTTGAGTAGGACCAAACTATATTAAATATGAGGGGATGAATTCGTCTGACTCTGAATATGTTCTCTCACCTAACCACTTCGGCAGAAGCTTATCTCGATCTGTGCTTGACGCTAGGCGGTACAGATGACAACGACTGGCAGCAAAACAGATACCTTTTATCGGGCAACTGCAAAGAAATCGGTTCGAGCTGTGGCATACAGCCCTGATAACGGGAGGATACTGAGAAAGGGGGCTTCGAAATCACCTGCGGCAGAGGCAGTGGCCGACACTGGCTCGCCGCCTGACTGCGAATTTGATCTCGCTTGTGCTCCGGCTTTCCTGTCCTGAAATATACTTATGAGCTGTGTGAAGCCGCGTAAGCCATTGTACTTCATACCTATTTGTTCACAGGATGCACTTACTTTCTACTGAGGACAGCTCAGGCTTGTAAGTTTAGTAAAATAACATACTGCCTGAGTTGGACACCACTGTTTATGATCACTTCGGACCTCTTAAGTGACTTGCAGATAATCGAATCTATCCGATTCGCATACACGAAGACTGCTTGAGCCAACGGAAAGCAATAACTAAGCAACTGACCAAACACATTCTAATATTTAGTTCCTTATACCTGATTATTTCATAAATAACTTAAAGGCAATTCCGAAGGAAATTCTCGAAGAAAATTGCCTTTTCCGCAATTCACTCTCAAAATGAACTGCTCAGGATACTGGAGAGAGCAAAAAATAAAGATTTCAATGGAATTAAATCAACGCTATGCACTGTTAGGGCACGTATAATGTGTGTTATTTAAGGTAGAGGCGTGCGATCCAATTTTCTTAGCAAGGTGTCCCCTTCCCCGTTACTCACCAAAAACATTCCTGACGACTTGACGCTAACAAGAACACAAAAGTGTGCAAAGTTCCGTAGTTAATTTCATCGAATGCAATTTCAGCCATATAAATCAAACTCATATGTTTCACTTTTTTTAATAGTTCGTTGACGAAGCATTTCCTCCTGAGGAGACGACAGCGCACATATGGAATATGATGCCCAAAAATGTGAACCTGTCTCGATTTTCAATCAAACTGCTTCTGCTTGAGGCGTCCCTAAGACACACTCGTTTCACCTTCCGCAACATGACATTTAACATAGTCCAATAATCTCTCGAATTTTCGTATCGTATGTAAAGAGGAAAATTTTTACAAATTTGCTTATAAATCAGATTGGACTTTTTCGTAACACAAGCTAAGGCAAATTTTTTGTTTTCATTCCACTAGATCATTTTCGCACCACGACAAGAAAGCGGAAACGAAAACTGCCAGCACTCCGATGAACTTTTAGATTTCAAACCTATCCAACAGCAAATCAGCTCTCCAAATCGACATTGAACAAGCTACACGGTTCTAGTGCACTCAAGACAGCTCAAATAAATGGTTCGCACACTGACTTTGTGTGGCTTTCTCACCTCTGTATGCAGCATTCCTTTCTTTAAAATGCAGCACCTTATTAGTAACGCCATGTTCATCATTAAACGCCAAATGGCAATATTATAACTCAGCTCTTGGCATCTGGTAATAAGTGGTTATAGAGTACGCATTAAAATTATAATTTGTGTTCAGCGACATGTGTTAAACGTGCAGTAAATATCTGCTCTATCCCATAATGCAACTTAGTTTATCCAATTATCTACTTAGATGCTTAAATATTAGTATTCAGTATTCTCTCCTTAGCGTTGTTAAGTGAATACCGTTCAACATCACTTTAGTGCTAGAATGTCAGCGCGTTATGCAAACATCTCACTCGATGGTTCCAGTAGACCAAATATGCGGTTGCACAGAAGTGAACGAATTTAAATATATACACTTAATGAGCATACGGTTGAAAAACATACGTCGTTACGGGAGGACGCTTTTTGAGGCAAAAGCGATAGAAATAGACGACCGTTATGACGACGACAAGCCCGCCCACCACCCCGGCCACAAGAATTACGATCGTCAGTACTGGTCGCTGCTCCTCCTGAAATCCACTTATGATCAATTCTGTTCACAATCTTAATATTAGACGATCATGAGCATACGTTTTTAAAGGGTCTCTATCGAAAGAACTGCAACTGCAAGCAATAATTCGCACAATATTAGTCAAATCCAGTGAGTCACGTATGAAAATTGATTTGAACATCCGAAATGTGCATAAGTGTACGAGTTGAGCACAGTCCACATATTTCAACGTTGACCACGTCGTTTCTATACCTTTCAGTCATTTAATCGTTCGCAGCATCTTTTAAACAGGGCTTAACTAAGAAAAAAGTTATGCATGTCTTTTCTGTGATGCAGTGCCTCATACCTTTTTCCACCATTTGCATTTAAAATTGACCAGAGGTCAAGCGGCGATTCCACCAAGCATGGATCATTACTACCACCATGTTTCACCAACTAAAATATCAGTGCAAAGTTACAGTCTTAGGTTTCTCTGTTTAAAATTAAGCATCCCTGTCTCCTAGTTAATAGGCCGTTGATGTCGACTACATGAAAAGACCCGATAAGCAAACATCGGGCTCAGGCCAAAAGCCGAAGATGACTATTTAACGAATACGAGACGCCCACAGCGGAAAGGTATGTGTAAGGAAACAGAAATAAAAAGTTAAAAAAGATCAGTGCGCATTTATAATATAAAATTCAGGAGGAAACCACGCCTGCGGTCATCATGCACAGTATGAAACTATGAAATGAGACGCCCTTCCAGATCTTCAAAAAAACAGCGTTCTTATCCAATGATAATAGTTTAAGTGAGCTGGTAAGCGCACAGCGGAATCGCAAGCACTTAACAGATTACGCGGTGAGTCTCCTTTGGCAGTCACTTATTTATGTGTGGTAAAAACAATAAACATGTGCAAAATTATGTGGGATGGTTATGCTTTCGCATTATCTTAACAAATCCATTTCTCGAGGAACACCTCACCGTTGAAAAGCAGCTTACTGACACACCCCTCAGATCGAGTCAACCTGCCTCAGTCACTGAACGTATTATAGCCGATGATAAACACAATTACGTGAAATTTGGACACTGTCACGGGAAAAACGACGATAAAAAAGTTAACTGGGAGTCACTGACTCAATAAAATGTCGACAAGAGAACTAGCTATCCAACAAGATATGGAGGTCATAAAATCCCAGATAGGTACGAAAACAACTACAGAAACGATAACTGAACAAAAAATCGTAATGATAAAACAGCGACACGCACGGCATCGAACGATCAAAGCGCTGACTCAACGTTTTGTACAATATGGCCTATTTTGTGGTGTCCATTTGATATCTTCTTTGAATTGCTGGAAGACACGTCGGATGAAAGATATATATCGCACGGAAATTATAAGGTGAAGCAAGTGATGCATAGTGAATGCTTTAAATGAAGGAAAATCAAGAAGACTGAAATACTATACAATTTCGACGTCCTTAAAAATATGCTTGGGCATGGAGGAGATCTCTACATTTGGCTGCACACAAAACGATCAATTGTGATTAGCAACGTCGTGGGTGGCTTAAGAACATTTTTCAAAGCTACCGATCAGAATGTGGTACTTAGGAAATTCTTTGCAATATCCCTCAAGGTCTTACAATTATTGTCTTCGTCTTTTTTTGTCCTCTGCCATTTGCAAGAAAACAAGGTGTAAATGGAAAAATGAAGATAATGAGAATTTTGGAATCCTCATAATTTAAAGATAAGCTCTCAAACTTCAGCTATCCACAACAGCAGGTTGACGAATAAACGAATATGACATAGCAAAACTTCAGCTGTCCCATCAAGTTTGGCTTAATGGCCCTATAAATACAGCCACCAAGATCTGCGAAGTGGGATCGTTGTAAAATAGCTGTTTGCATCATGATGGTTCTAATAACCCATTATCAATTCGTGTTGAATAAAATATTGAGGAACTATATGATACAGCTGGCGTTATTCGAAGCAACCCGAATACTTCACAGAGATCTTTACAGAGACCTGTGCAGTAAGAAGGCACAAACCTTTTTCAATTCCGACGAGTTCAGATTGGTCGGCAGGATGTAGAAACGTAATACTGGAGGCGATAAAAACAATAGGTGGAAAACTCCATCTTCGGTTTTTCACCCGAGCCGAAGGTTTGGCAATATCTGCACAACAGCATGAGTTTCGTAGCAGAGGTGTTCGTGGCGCAAACAGCCGACTGCGAAAAAATCCAGCACACCTCACATTTGTAAATTACGAAGGAAGCATCTCCTGACCTTACGTACTACCTGCAGGTATGCAAACACAATTCGTTTTTCACGCATGTGCATGAAGCGTGTACACTTTTTTAAGTCACTTTAGAACTGTTTTCCAATGTTGGAACTACTACGTTTGCCGATTCTTTGACGCTCGTTGTGAGCAGTACATCGTGATTGCCGATTGCTCTACCGGCTGAAAACACAACAAACGGAATGACCTAAAACCAAGGTTTTGCATGGCCATGAACTCCTCTCGAACAAGCATCTATCAGATAAAAAGCCAAGCTAATCCAATACTATTCAGGTTTACGTGATCGAAAGTGATTCCTGACACGTATCCATTCGTCTAATGTCAAGCAAACCATATAACAGCACTGAAATAAATAGCTCACCATCGCTAATGAGCAACCTGTACTGTGACTGTTCAAGAGATAGGATAGTCGAAATGCGGTAATGATTAAACAAAGAATCTGAAAAATTGGTGAAAATTGCGGATAGAAGATGAAATGATATGCACCGTCATGTGTATGGCAGAGGCATAATCGAGTTGCCATAAAAGGATAGCAAAAATAAGAAATCAACGAAGTAAAACTGAGCAGGCCCAGCTATTTATATACTGAAATCTGTAGGAATCATGAAATAATACCAGCAGCGCCTACGATACTGAAGCCCATAACGAATGGTGACCGAAGCAATAAGTTGTTACATGCACAATGACGGAAACTGCGTTTGAACACAAGCAAAAGAACTGCCACATGCTTTCCCTTAAAATGCGCTTTTGCGACCTCGCCTCTTAGACTAGTCGAAGAAAACGCTTACGCAAAATAAAATAGGCACACGTATGCACGGGTAAGCACTTTCGCTCCCACCTGCTATTACAAGTTTATATTTGCGAACGCATTATCGCAGACATTAACGTTAAAGCTTCAGCTGCATTATCGCAACGCTGTATGTGTAGAATGTAGGTAGGATGTTTGTCTGTCCGATAGTATCAATCAGGAAACCATAGAAGCTCGAGCTGTGAGGTGCGATTGATAGTATGAAAGAAGTAAAACGGCATCATGAAGTTTGAAGGAAGTTGAAGGAAGTTAGGGTAGCTAAAAATGCCTCAAATTTGGCACGTATTCTCAAAGTTGTCGGTTTCTTATGTTTCATCTGTTCGATCACAAAAAGAACCAGTTTTTGGCAAGTTCCTTCTTTTTAGAAGCGGCTGGACCAGTGAAACACGATTACATAACTGCACATATTTTACATTTCACTCTGTGAAAGTTGTTCGTCTGGTACGGGAACTGCAAAAGCACAACATATCACGTCCCTTTTGTTAGCTTTTTCGCTTAATTCTCCATGACTTTTACAATAAGGTGGAACTCTAATTTCTCAGCTTTTAGCAGCGCTTTATTACCCACACTGTTTTTGAAGTTAACGGATATGGGCAGTAGCATGGGTATGAATCCAATGCGAAGATTTGACTTACCGAACGCGCAAATGTATCCCAAGAAAAAAGCACTGTCTATATGAAGTGATGCTTTTTTGACAACGCATCCCTTAAAATCCATCGGCATGTCACTGATAAAGTCATAGATTGAGATCTCCATCACTGCCGCTGTAGCAAGTACTGCCCATTGCGAGAATACAACTAATAAAACAGAAGCATCACAAAGCAGCGATTATAGCGCGGTGACGATGATGCTATTAGACACGGCTTTGCGATTATAGCACGATTACCACAAAAGAGCGATTAGACACGGCTTTTACAAATTCGCATGTTCAATTAGCGACCATGATGCTTTACCACAGAAGTGCGATAAGACACGGCTTTTACAAATTTGCATGTTCAATTAGCGACCGTAACAAATTCAAAAAGCGAAATGGAGTTGAATATATATATATATATATATATATATATATATATATGATGCTCACAAAGCGGGAGAGCATCCATTTTTGCTCCGTACAGCTGTCCCAAAAATTATCCTCATATCCCCGCTCCACCGTCTCATATCCAATAAAATTTTCCTGCTTAGTCAAGCGTCCAAGTTCGACACTCGTTATCGACGATTTTTTTTTTTGCAAAATGTACCAACTGTAAAATGCTTAACAACCGACTGCTGCGATGCTTTCGATGCAACGAGTCACAATAGATCTAGCCCTCCATTCCCCCTTCACAAGCATGCAATTCGACAGACGCCCAAAATAAAAAAGTGTGAATAAACGGCGAAGTTTCGCGGGTACATCGGATGACTAAATTTTTGGTTATCAGTTAAAGAAAATAGTTTTGATATCGTAAACAAAATGTGAACTATCATTCACATACAGAACAGCGTTTCATACGGCGAAAAAGATTAGTGTGTCCCATAAAACTGGTTTCTCCAACAGCTCAACATCACAGATCCATGCAACGACCACAGATGTGAATGAACTCCAGAAGAAAAGCATCATAATAGGCGTCGAATGGTTGCCAGTATGGGGAACGGAAAATGCTCAACGTTATAAAAGAAAAAATTTCAAAGTTCCCTTACCGTTAAACTCTTAAACTCTTTCAAAAAAACGTTTCTTACTACTAGTTATGTTCCCCTTGGAACAAATTAATGGAAATCTCTTCAAAGCTGTACGACGCTTTTGAGAACTTCCATAAGAAAAATTCTGGAATTACAAAAACTTTTGAGTGACCTATTGACATGTAATGATTGCTAAGGAGAACAGGTGGCAAATGGAAAAAAAGGGAACTTAAAAGATGCACCTGGCAACAATTAAAAATGATGGTTTCTGGCTAATCCACACAAAGCACGGCCGAGTTAACAACCAGCTTCGGAAGTGCGGCCACATCGACGGCAGAAAACAATTTCGACATGGCGTGGTTAAATTCGGTGCACCATGTGCGTTAATGTTATATCGAAATTCCACTTCCAGAATTTTCTAACTCCGGTTTACGAAGTCTCTGGAAGCACTCCTACCGACTATTAGCCTGCCTCCATCAGCACGTTAAACAGAGTTTGTCATGGGATTGTAAGAAGCTCTGTTGATGCTTTTAGAGCGTTACAAGCTAAGAAAAGTTCGCCCTGATAATTCCAGCTGATGTGGACACATTCAGTTTGCATTTTTTCTGCCCTTCCAAATTTCTTTGCTCACCCGCAATCTATAAAACCTTCTAAGCGTAGAAAAGATGCTAAAACCTCTGCATTTTCACGATTCCGCGAGCCACTTTTGTAGGCCACAACCATATCCACATCATTTAATGCTCCAAGAGAACTCAGTAGTCTATATGACGAAGTGTTAGTTCAATTAAATTCGTCTAAACTGTGTACCAACATCTACGAGGACTGCAATTTTATCTCTATTTCATATTCATTGGTTAACGGATTTTTTAGAATAAAGACTTGAAGCTGGCGGTAAAGGTACAGGTCAACACTGAATGTGAACACTGCAAAACGCGCAACAATATAACAACATCAAAACACGCAGTATTATTACCTTCATAAACATACTGTAAATGACGGCTAACGAAGTGGGAAATGCCGCTTAATGCGGAATGCAGTGTGCGCTTTTTATGTGCACGAACGAAACTGAAACGTGAACAGCGCAGAGATGTCTTCAAAAAGTGAAACTGCTGTTTGATATAGCTACTGAAAGGCTTTTCAGGCTCTCGTTTGAAAATCTTCGTACCTCCATCTACACTAAAGAGAAGGAAGCGGCATTTTGAAAGCTCTAGCAGTGGTTTAAGCTGTAGCTGCTGCTTCGCTCCAGAAGCAGAGGCATATAAGCACCTATCTCTGAAGATCAAGCTTCACGACTTCATTACAGTAAAATTTCTGGCAAAACTGCAAAACTGAAACGTCGACTAACCTTACGAATAGACTACTTTTCTAACACTCACTGGGCTAAGTTCAACGCGTTTGTATAGCAGAATAAAATTACCTAACTTTTAAATTTCGTTGACATTTCGAAAAGAGGAGCTCTATGAGCGAAGGCATTTTCCAACTTACCTTTTAAGAACAATTTTCATACTCAGTTCGTAACAAAAGTCGTGAGACTTTGAAATCCCCAACGGCGTTGCAAAATGAGAATTCCACCTAATCGTACGATCAAAAATACCCGTACACTTATCTTCCACTAGCACATTTCATCATAAATTGCTAATTTTGAATTTCTTTTGCAACATCCTTAACTGCAATTTCTCGAGTTTTACATCGTGCAAAATGTTTTAGGGGATATAAACTGCATTTCCAACAGCTACATGATCTACCGATTCAATTTTCAGGTTCGGGTACTGTGTTAAAACACCAATGTCAGGTTTCCTTAGGGTGCACAGCTCCTAAAATGACGCACAGAAATGAGTGCTTATGAATGCATCTCCAAATAAACATAACAGAGTCTCCAGTGCACCGAAATGACGCGCGGAGCGTTCATTTGCTTTTCATGATAACAGTCGCATATTGGACTACGGCAGGTGTGGCGAAGCCTGTAATGTTCTAACTGCAGAGTTAAAAGTCTAGCGCTCGAGTAAAACACTTTTTGTTTTCTACGTACTGCTCCTGATGTGATATTAGCATATTTGCTTAATGGTGGTCTGCCGTTCCTGAAGAATGACTTGACATGATGAAACCGATTAATATTGATGAAAAAATACTTTTAACGTGAGCAACCCATCTACTCCTCTGGTTGCGGAAATATGTATTGGGGAAGTGCACTGTGCTATGAGACGATACTGTTGTCATGACCCTGCACAGCGTGCGATGACAACCATGGCAGTAACCAATGTTGCTCATATTCTTATAAATGTATAACTGGTTGCTGCTCAATTACTTCAAGGAAATTATAAAACATTTTTGCATGTGGACGGCAGTATCGAAAAACTTGACCAAAAAACAGCTTGAAATTTAAACGGCTAGCAGATTAAAACATCAGAAGTATTCCCTCTCTGCTTCTATTACCAACTATTTAAAGTAACTATGCTTAAACTGAGGTATCCATAACGTGTCACTGTTTAAAGCACCTAAAAATCCTAAAAATTTCGTCACCTCGAAAGGTGATCACGAGTATTTTTGAGTTTTTATTACATGTGGACAGCTATTCCAGCAAAATGTAGAGCCGCATGCAAAGATCAAGCTGGAGACGATATTTAACCTTTTCAACAGGGAACTTATAATGAAGCCTTTTCTCTGCGGACGGCATTTTGTAAAATGCACTCTTTTTTAGCAACAGGTAAGAAACTGAAGTCGTCGTTCGTCCTATGCTTCCATTCAGACTCATTTGCCTTTGGATCCTGCTACAGGTTAGTAAGCTAGTATGAAACGCATAGTAATTGAGCCTTTATTGGCATTTAGATGGATCTGTCATCAATCGTAAGTGGAGACAAATCTCCCGCATTCTCGTAGTTACCATCCTTACTCGATGCGATGGTTCCAGATAGCAGTTTCATGCTATTTTTGGCACTACTCTCCATTAGCATTCTAAGAGGCTATCGTATGGTACGAACTATAGTTTCGTGGAGATGCGAATAAATTTACATTGCTGGAAGAGAAGGAAACCAACGGTCATAATATCACTTACCTAGATCACTGTAAGTTTACAATTTTCATCATTACATAAGTTTACCAAAGAAATATTGATCGTCAGGATGGACCTTCATATCGCATTAAACAGTCCGCAAACAGTAATGATAGACGATGCGTTAAAATGTCTGTGCCAGTGCAACGACCATACTAAGATAGTTGACGAAGAAAGCGATAAACAAAGATAAAGATCAATCGCCTGTTATCCGACTACTTCGAGAGTTTTTGACTCAGTCCTTCCAAAAAAATGTGAGACAGACCTCGAACTTGGATGTGAGTTAGTTCCACGAGTAAGACACACCTAAATCTCACCGACATCAGAGCAGTTGAGTTAAGATATTGCTCAAAATTTAAACATTTACTCAAGCGGTTTGCCCTAAAGACAAATCAGCAAATCCTTAATCACATTTGCATTCAGCACTTTTTTTCACAGTAGGTGCCACTGCAAAGCTAAAACCAAAAAATTAACGGACACTTATGTGACACACTTATGTGACAAATCAATAGCAGTTAAGCACCACGTGAATGCTAAAGTTTCGATATAAACGAGAAATGCTGCTCCACACATCGGAAGCACCTATCGGTCAAAATTGTCATAGAACACCGCACAATATATCATAGAGATATTATGCGACCGTGGGCGAAAATTTGGTTTTACAGCTCCCTTAAGTTGCGGTTGTTAAATTTCACTATAGTGGGTCTTTTCGATTTTGAAATGAAACCATTGGACATAGGCAGGCGGCATATACACACATGCCACTGATAACAGCAGGATTTCCTGACAATTACGTGACGAGAGAGGAAAGCGAATTCGCATTTCTCAAGTGGAAAAAGAAAAGCGAATGCAGTTCGTTCAGATGCCGGTGAATTGCCGAAATGTGCAGTTCGCGAGAGTTAGCCTTCAACATTTAACAGTTTCGCACAAGATCATTAACTTTCCCTCCAAGTTTTCACTGAATTTCTGTGACGTTTGATGGATCAGAGATTTCAGAAACTAATTAATTAATCGGAGAACTTCGCACTTTTACGAAAACTCTCTCATAAGTTTTTAAATCCGTTTTGTGTTTAAACCGATAAAATGTCAGTTAATGTGTTTATGAACGAATTCTCGCCCATCTCGGTAGAAAAAAGAAGAAACCGAAGTCATGTGTTTTAATTTCAGTTCCAAAAAGTTCTTTCGAACTGCCTCTTTTAAAAAGAACTGTGGACTATAGTTGCAACACCTGGTTTCCCTTTCAGTTACCTCTGTGCGGAATGGCGCTCCAAGATGTGCTATGAACATAAGTCTGCCAGTATGCAACGCAACAGTCCTACAGTATTTGATGATGAAATGTACCCGCAAAGAGGAAAACATATGATGCGGATGTTGATATTTCTCTTTCTCAATTATTGCACATTAACGGCAATGCGGTGCTTTAATCCTGAATGAAACGTTGCATTTTAATTTCCATCATAACTGGTCGCACCTGTAATTTATAAGGCAATAAAAATTAATTACGTATTGGGAACTTCAGCTTGCTGGGAACAGTTGGGAAAAAAAGTTTGCTGGGAAATGGCGTCCCATTGGAAATTCATTAGGTTCACTTAGCACATATTTAAGCAAATGTTATAAACAATTATCTTGGCAGGGCAGCAAACCAGAGCTTCAGTATGAAACTGTCAATCATGGACAGGGAGAGAAATAAGGATGTGGCTAACTGCTTATCCTGCGTGCGAAGAGAAAACGTCTATATCCTCAGGAAGTGGAATAGCAAAATGTTAATCATATGTGGCGTATAAATCACTCAGTGAAGGCATGCTAATTGGGCTCACATTCTCCATAGAAAAAACGGAAATTTTTTTGTGTAGAGCCAGTTGTCCTTCAGCACAAGAAAACGACTGAAAGAAAGGAGATGATCATCATCCAGTCCGAAATCTTCTTCATACTGGCATGAAATTTCTTTTTAAATCACATCAGTGTGAAACAACCACTCTTTATACAAAGCAAAAGAACGTCATCTGCCTACCAAACGTTCTTTATTCACTGCTTGAATCCATGAAGTGATGATCAACATAAGAAGAAGTAAATCGAAATTTACAACACCTGTGAAAGAAGTCCCCTAATTGCGACACCGATCTAGAATGCGCTGTCTTTATTGTTGCTCGAAGCATGTAAGACTATCAATAACATATTCAACGAGTGGATCCAATTTTCACTGTAACCACACAAATTGAGCACATTTAATTTTCACTTCAATTTGTAATGCAGAAGATGGTAAAAGCTTAGGCCACATTATCCTTCAAAAAACATACGGAAAAAATAAGAGGAATAAGGGTGACATGCAAGCGATGTTTTAGAGAATGATGCACTGATGGAAAATATCTACTGCGCAATGAAAAAAACTGAATAAACAGCGCACGGTATCAAACTTCATAAAAGAAAAAACAGCTGAGGTGTTTAATTTATCAGTTTAGCTACGTTGTAGAAAGAATGAACGATCGACATAAACTTGCATACCCTTATTCCTGCATTCCCGCACATCTATGTGTTGACACGATGTGATATCTGAGCTTTGGCTTATCGCACAGGCAGAAAACAAAACTGCAGCCAACTAAATGAAATTATGTATCAACAGCAACGGCTGAGGACTGCACACATTTCAACAATTTGCAATGGCAATCGTAAAATCGTGCTGAATGCGCTCATGAAATATCTACTTTGTCGAGAAAAGCTTGAAAGTAACCAGTTGAAAAATTGCTCCTCGTTCCTTGCGAAATTCTCTGGATATAAAAATCTGAACGATTTTTTTTCCTTTTTGGTTACAAATTCAGTAAGATAGAAAAATTAAACGACTACTGGATCCGACAGAAGAAAGTAGAATACTGCAAATAACAAAACTGAATACTGCCTGCAACAGTTTCTTAACGTATATTCCTTATTCCGCATCAGAAACCATCGAACTGGAACGAATCTGCGTCAGAGACTTGCCCACTATGCGCCACCTTAAAAAATGCTCGTCACGTAATAAAACTAGGGCAAAGACATGTTCGAGACGACGAAAGGGCAGATCCAAAGACGACAAACTGGCCAAAATGTTTTATACGTACGACAATTTTTGGCCTCGCCTTTCATCTCACTTTCAGTCCGTGGGGAATTCATTTCAATACCTCTATGAAATATTGAGCTAAGCGATGCAGGCTGTTCTTATGAGGTTTAGTGCCTCCGATTGCGTCATTACCTCCGATTCAGATCGTTCGGCACATTTTGTAAAAATTTCTTCTGTTTGGTGACGGCAACCCTTCTCAACTTCACGACAGCAGCTCAAATAGCTTAAGGTACATCATTCTTCTTTACTAAAAATGCTGCGCTTACATGCAATATTGGTATCACAACATGTCGTGCCGCTCCACATTAAAGCAAGGATGTACTTAAAGTGATTCATCATGAGCGCCCGAAAATCAATGTCACCATAAAATAAAAACCTTGGGCAGATACATGCAAAAAACGGGCGTATATTTCCCAACAACCTGTTACTTACAGCACGAATTCCGAATACAGCGATTCCAACAGTCGCTTTCACTTTTGCGATAATCTGGATGGTTTTAGCTGCACCTCTTATAACCTGCAGAAGGAAAGTTTGACTGTTAAGAGCCATTTTTGATTGGAATGATGCTATTTTCGAAATACTCACTTAATTGCTGATATCGAACATTGAATGCTACACACTGAAGTAACGACTTTATTCGGGTAAATTTTTTCTTTGTTTCAAATGGGAAAAGAAGGAAGCTGGACGGATTTTTGAAGAAGAATACGTTCAATAGGCTGGCGGAGAATGAAATTAGAAGGGAATATACAGAACCACCAACGAATGTATCGTTCGACATAGCAGCTTATGTCTTCGAGTGAATAGTTGCTCTACGAGGCGCAACGTGAGGGACGCTAATGGTTTGATAGAAAAAATATTAGCGCTTGATGGAGAATACCAACTGACATTCGAAGGATATATAGGGTCGATACAAGAACGAATTCAATCAGAGATGTCGACACATCAACGCTAGAAAACCTCAAAATGCATGCGGGATGAGATAGGCGGTAATGCCGCATTCGATGATGCGGCGCTGCATGGATGTATGCATGTATATGTCGAATGATTTCTAGTCCACCGAGCAGAAGCGGGGAACTGCACGCCTAGTGGAAGCTTACGAAAACGTCACTAATTAACATGGCGGCTTGCTGGCAAAACAATGAGGCAGGCATGTTGACTGCGCTATATCTCCGGTGCACATGCGCTCTGCTCACCTAGTCAACTTCACTATATTGTTGCACCTTAAATTGTGCACTTTTCGACGTTTTTTTGCAAACTCTTGAAAAAAGCATTGTTGTGCCATTACGCCTGTGTTATGCACGCGTCCTTGCTCATCTCTTAGCTTCAAGTCGCCTCAGAAAATATCAGAGAAGCTGAACCATGGGTTAATCACATCCCAGCTAGTATGTTCATTCATTGACCTTTGAAGGAGTTATTTCCTTACACGATCGAAAGTTGCAAGTAGAAATATAATCAACTGAACGAGCTGGAAAGGCAGCTCAACGACCTGTTGTAATACAGCAGCAATGAATGAGGGTTGGCAATGTAGGCATAGCGTCTCTTAAGGTGCGCTTTCAGTTCTTGCCTCTTCAAAAATGCAAAATGTCACATTATGCGATGAGCCCTATATTCCGCAAACTAGACCTATGAAACAGGCATTCTCAAGAGGAAAGTTGAGGTTGTTCTGATGTAGTTGCGATGTTGGATGGGAAAAAAGATCCGGGTCGACTTTTTTCAGTCAGTTTGATCGGTTTGCAAAAAGAAGATATATACGGATTTATCGTAATTTCGAGAAGCTACGGTTCATAGGCATTAACAAGTTATGTTCCGTATTCATAACAACGCAAAGCACTCATCAAGAGAAGAAATCCGATGAAAAATGAATGTGCCGGATGTTGAAAGGTGCGAAAATAACACAGTCACGTGTTACTGCATTGTTGGTCCACCTACCATTTCTGCTTCAATCAGTTGCTCCTCGAGCTGTAAGCATTTGCATCTCGAACACTTTTGTACACTGAATTTGGATTTTGCTTGCAGATGTGCAGGGAACTGCAGTTGTTTGTTTTGTTATTTTGAAACACAAAAGAGTGCAGATTCATTCCCATTGTCATGCATCACTGCTCAACCCGACAGTGCTTCTTCTTGGCCATAACCATTCAATCGTATGAATTTCTGAAGATTACTTTGCTAATGTAGAAAATGGCTGCATTAGCAAGCATGAAGTCCATGAAGCTCAACCTGTGATGGGAAATGCATCAGAAAGGCTGGCACGACAGAAGTTTTGCATTCCTTCGACGAGTCGCAAAGACTGGATAATTAAAAGGGTATTGCAGCATCTAATAGCTGCTTAAAAAGCCCTTCGCGTAGAGTGTACAGATAATCAAGCAAGAATTCGCTCTTTTCTCCCGTTCGAAAAGCGCCTAATCACTTTGTGCCAACCATTATTGATCTTCATTAGCCACTATCTAATTTTCATCGACGATTCATGAATTGAAACACCAGGACAGATAAGCAAAAGTGCACACCCAAAGAGATGCTATCCTGCAGGGCGTTTTTACCTCAATTTCGTATGCTTGCTTTAAGTCAACTTTTATGCACCCAAAGCAATATGGTGAAGTCCTACCTGCTCATACACCTGTATGTCTGTTGAATAATTTCAAATCGATCGGTACGAAACGCAGCGCCCAAATATATTCAAAAACTATAATATGCAGTTTCAGTGTGTTGGACTTTCATTTAAAATCGACTGAGTCGAATAAGGAAATCTTTCATGAGCAATCGTGCCACCAGTTAAAATATGAGTGCAACATATAGAGATTTCATGAATGCCGACCATTCGCGAAAGCGGTTGCTTTGAATGTGAGGGCTGTAAAAGGGCATTCGGTGCAGTTGCATTTAACACACGTCTCACTCATTTTAATATAAGGTCGAGAATTCATTTTGCAAACGATTACATTGCATTTCTGGCATTCATCCCTCAATTGTATAAAGCCTGCAACACTGGCTCAAGACGTTGCTAAAGACCGAAACGAAACCAATCGATTTAGGACTTGCCGAGGTTTTTGGAATTACTGTTAGCATATAATCAGAGTGCCAAAAGCGCCACACCTGGAATCAAAAAGCAAGGCAATTTTAAAGACTGCTAGAGGCGTGTAAAAGCAACATTATTCTCACACTGCCTTTCCATGCCGCAAATTCCCCCACTGGCGTTTAACCCAGTTTCGCAATTAAGTCTTTTTACCTCGCGAAGTGGGTAATTCTAATGAAATGGAAAGGTTTAGCGGTGATGAATACTTTCCTATAAATAACAACAAGTCATTAGTGTATAATCCGGTGAGATTATTATGATGAAAAAAGCTAAATGATAATGAAGTGAAATCTCCTTTAATGAATCTCTCTAATTACAGCAAAAAATTCGAAAAGATAGATCTGAAGCCATGAAGACCACTCATTACACGGCTGCAGAAATTGCTCTAAACAACTGCTGAAAGGAATTTGATATGTTCGAACTGCAAGGAGCGAATCTTCCGATATTTGGAGGATAGTTCCTTCCTTTGAAGATATTCCTCGGAGACATTCCCGAACCTTGCAATGCAAGGATCATCCAGGTCGAAGAAATTCGAATGCAGCCTCAAAACTCATAATATGAAGAAGAAGACTTTTCCAGTTTTAATCGTTTTTTCTCCGGTTGACAAATTCGAAATGAGAAGGTCGAAGATCTTTGGTCGGATCAAAAATAACGGTCTTTGAGGTCGCAATCGCTTGCATATACATAAAGAAATATGCGAGAGAAGCCGGTGTGATACGCGCTAATGCGTTCCGCTCTACAGAATAGCCAACTTTCTTAAGTTGCCACAAGGCCACAAAAGTTGCATTCACATTTTAGTTGTTGCAGCCATTCGTGTTAGTTCTCTTTAAAAGACCTCTATAAATTAGCCCTAAGAAAAGAAAAAAGAAAAAAAACAGGGGCATGGAGATGCAAATCCTGTATTTATTTCCAGATGAAGCGTTCTGCTCATTCACTTTTCCATGTGCACATTAACCTAGATCACAATCAACTGAACGGATTTAAAATATGCTCGAGTGCAAAGTACACGAAATAAAAACTTCCTAGTACCCATGTGGCAGCCGCGCCGACTCTTTCACGTGGCATCGACACAATTCCACCCATGCAGCCCCTATCAGTTCCAAGCTGATACAACGAGATATGGAGAACACAGCGAGGAAGTTTTCTTTATCTGACTTGTGGATGTCTTTTCCAAAGCTTCAACACTTCATCGTACGCAAAAAATACTGCACGGAAGATGATTCGCCTTCCCAAGCTGGCTCGGGTGACAATGCATCGCACCCTGACCTCTTCTCAGCATAACAGCCCCTCTTTCCCCTCCCGTCTCACCGGCAAAAAACAATTTGGGAGTTACTCGAAGTGGACATAAGTTCGCATTTCTTCGAAAACTTGCACGGATAAACTTCTGACTACCTCATCCACCTCATCACAACTCATTAAACCATGAAAAACATTTGGTGCGAAGAAACTTCCTTTTTCATCTAGTAACTCCATGTGTATTCATTTCCAGGATACTTTCATGACAGAATATGACCACAGGGCTTCTCTTCAGATATCTTATAAAATTCAGTCAAATTCAAGGGCAAAAAACAATTAGATCTGAAAAAATACCTATTTTCTATAAGAATTTAAGGTCAAACTGCATTTGTCATTTGCAGTAGTCGCCAAAATTACTGGAATCTGAAACAGTATTGGCGGTGAAATACAGAAGGATATCATAACTTTACCAGATATCTATAGACAATAGCAGCTGAGCATAACAGAAAACAGTCCATGTTCCTTTCAAATAAATGACGTGTCTTGTGCTTTTTACAAGTAATGAGAGAGCCCCACACTTGCTAAAATTCGAGTCTTCAGGTAATATAAGAGCAAAGTCACAGTGCGTTTTTCATTGTGCCGCAAGAAAACGCAAAAAAAGCAACAAAAGCTTGCAAATAATAAACACAAAAAAGACAATGAATTCACAGACAATGCACACACATCGCGGCTTCCATACACTGAGCAGTGCATGTAGATGTCATCGAACGGCTATCCATATCAAATCCTCTAAAAGGCCGATCTCTTTTGGAATGGTACCTATGAACTTTCAGGCGGAAAAGGCATGCGAGGGAGTTGCAAGTGTCAAGTTTTAGCATAGGTCCACCTCGGCGTGGAAAATGCAGCCATGCCATCCCAACAACTCATTCTGAAGGTTTCACCTGATTCCATTTAGAAATCTGACCAATTCCAGAACTGCCTAGCCAGTACTCACACTGTTCGCCTCAATGCCTAGAATGTTTGCGATGTTCTCGAGATGCAGACTCCCTGTATCAATATATTTGCCTTAATCTCTTCCTTCTCTACCCCACCCCTCCCGCTTCTCCTTCCACTGTTAAATGTCCGCACCTTGAAAATACCCCGCATTATGCGACATCTAAACTATTGCGAAACAACAAAAGGTATGAGTTTCTCGGGTCACTTTAAAAACTTTTTCTGGACGGTAGCATACGTATGAAAGGAACAAAGAGCAGTCAAATTTGAACGGCCACTTTCGCATTCACTAGCGAAAATGGGATTTATTTGCTAATCGAGTAACCAACAGCGCTGCGAAATACAATATAGCTTGCAAGGCCTAAGCGCAATCCTCCTAAACTGCTAAGTGGGCCTCATCAACGAACAGCAGATATCCAGTCGACCAGTCAATGAACGGACGTCACACCTCATGGACCACTTTCAAATATCGCGCAAACCTAGCATATAGCCACTAATCAAAGTGGTGATCAGCAATGCGTGCCAACTAACATACCAACAAGAAATCAAATAACAGGCGAAATGCCCAGTTATTTGCACCACTAACTATTTATCTGCGAACCAAGGCGAACATATGCTCAAATTAGTAGGTACTTGACAAAGCAAAGATCTGTGAATGCGAAATAGAATATTGTAGGTGAAACTATTTCCGAATAAGCCAAACTGTAAACGACTCTAAGGCGAAAGAACTCTAAAATGCGCACATATCCATAACTCTGCTTTTCACCTTCTGGCCTCCTCAAAAAACAGCAACGCCACAAAATGGGCCGCTTCCTACAGCAACATGTGTAATCTTCTTTTCCTTTAATCATAGTCTTGGACAGCCTTCATCAATAAGCTTCGATGTAGGCGCAGGTATCTGCTATGCTCCCCGAATATCACTGGTGTTCCTTTAATTGGATTCATGACGCGGAATTTTCTCCTATTAGGGTTTAACGGATTATCGTCGACTGACAACCATTGAGAAATTTGAAATCACTTCACTTCCAATGGAATTCGGCCGTATCCAAAAGCCGAATGCTAGTCAACAGTTCTTCTCCTACTAAAACAGCACTCATGTCCACGAAATGACAACAGGTTATGGATGACTGCGGCAAAAAGTGCGATCCCACGTCGCAACAGCTCAACATTCAGATTTCAAGTTTGGACTTCTCAAGAATAAGCAGTCCATCTCCACTGACTCCAGTTTAGAAAAACACAACAAAGTTATTGACTCTAGCTCCTTTCAGAGGAACAACTCGACTTCGCAGTAGCTATTTTTTGAAATTTGAATGTGAGGTTTCACCATAGCCGTTATTAATGATATTATTCATTAGACTATGCCGAAAAAAAAAAATGGACGGCATTGCAGATACTTGGAGATCAACCCATATCCTGACCACAGTGTTAAAATGAGGCAAGAGGAACCTTCTTTTATATGAGAAACTCTGGCTCAAATTCTTTCCAACAGGATGAGACGTTGAGGGCCTCTCATCCGAATATTTTGTAAAATGGCGCATTTCTCTACGTTTTCCTTACGCATCCAGGAAGCATAAAAATGATGTTCCTCAACCGCTGTGGACAAAACAATCATTTCTCTTCAAAAGTGCAGAAACTGAAGAAAAAGAGAAACAGGAACCAAATGGCTAGATACTGCAGTAGTAGAGAAAAGGAAAATAGGCTACGAACCAAGAAAGTCAGAATCTAAGAATTTTTAGTTGCAGCAGAAATATATTTCACTTCAAAATTTCACAGCTGTAATGGTGAGTGCTGGGAGGAAACGGAAAACAGTTAAGCTTAATGAGCCTAATTAAACTGGCAAAGGCACTAATAAACGGCAGTGCCCAAGATTGTGCGCGGTGCAACTTTTTTACAGGGGTCAAGATTCCCATAACTTTTACACACGGGTCAAGATGAACGAGTGTGATTGTTTTCTGCTGACTGTACTTCCGTATGAAGTAACGTTGCCGAATTTCTAAACACTGGTCGTAACGAGGAGAGCATAACAACACGTCCATGCTGTGTGTAAACACTCATCAACAACATAACAGTCAACAGTGCCACCGCTATCACTATTTGAAAGCACCAATAACAACAACCAAGAGACTGACTCTATAGAGCTGATGACAGCAAGAAAAAAAAAAACAATTCGGCACATCTTTGCGATGATATGATGCTTGTGTTAACATCACATTTACCCACGCAGGAAAGCAACGAACATCCACTCAATCTGGGAAAAACTCGCGATTACATAGATGCTGTTTAATAAAATTATGTCATGTAAAAACGGAAGCATGTGAAGGATGTAAAGCTCGGTAGCTTTTAACGACTCGTTCCAACTCAAAGTGAACCAATTTCCAGGTAAATTAGGTGAACATAATATCCGACCCCTATATATTGTGACTAGAATGCACAATGGAAGGAAGCAGAGCACAGTCCTGCGCAAAGCATTTTCTGGGTCGATGAAGAAGTGCACGAATGACCCGATGACATCTCCTCTCGCGAAAAGCTATCGAGGCGCAATATACTGCAGATCTTTGTTACTACCCTCATCACCGACATTCCGGAAAGAATTCATGTCGATTATGAGCATTCCAGAAAAATTTCCAATTGATTATGAGCCTTTCAAAGGTAAGATTTTTGTGATTAAAATTGATTTGTTTAGTTTTCATGAGATAACAGATGTGACCACAAAGTAAAGTTGTTACTACTACCTTAGTATCACCTGCCGCAACACGTGGTAAAGTTTGTTCGTAGCGATACTTAGTGCCACGTACTGCACCTTCATCCACCTTCGGTTAGTAATTATTCTTGGTAGTGTTTCTTGCCACTGCTGTTACTACTATTTTTTAAGGCGACACTAGTAGTAGTATTATTAATAATGGTTTTGATAATAAATAATGCTTTTTTTTCATTGAGAATTACTGTTGCTATTTTATTGCTAATACAACTGTCGTTACTACTGCAGCTAATTAGTATCAACCGTGGCAAAATATTTGGTAATCCCGAACCAAATAGTAGGAGTAATCAAAAGGAGTTGGCAGGACCGCTAACTACAAGTAAAGATAACAGCTGTCTCATTTACTGAATGCTTTTTACCAATGTTAGTGAAGCTACCATTTATTAGTACTCTAATATCATCCAGCAGTAACACCATAAGCAGTTGGACTACAAATCAATGTAAGTGCAAATTCTCTTAGCATTAAAAGTGCTTCTATTATCGCCATCTGCGTCATTAATGTTCGGTAGTAAATATGGCAAATATTCGGCCAGTTTTCTTAGTAGTCGTGAGCTGCCAGTTAAGGGCCAGGACCTGGATTCGGGAGCTCATGAATCTGCTAAGGAAACATTCAGGCTTCTAAGAGTGGCCTCTCAGCAATCAGCGCTCGAAGATACCTATAAACACCTGTCGGCACATAGCGGACATAATTCCTATATGGTCCCTTATTTCCCATATCGATATAAAGGAGTATAGTGAGTAAACTCCAACTCCGTCTAAAAAACAATCGACTCTCTAATCCCGAAAATCATCTCCCAGTATTAAGCCCATTGCCGGATTCGACTTGGAATTCAACGAAGAACTTGACTTTGGAGTCCACTCCTCGGTGCTATCGTTGCCGCCACCAATCACTGGTGGAGACGGTTACCGTAAAAAGTGGCTGCAGCAGTAAGCCGAAAACAGGGTTGTTACGGTGGACTTTTATGTACGGAAAGCTAATCCCGATCTTCTAGCTAAGCTGGATTGGGACGATATCCAATTTTAAGAACTTTTGAAATGCATTCCCTTCTCACTGAGTTTCGGTTGCAGTGCACCGTTCTATCATTCATCTAAGTAGCAAGAGCCAGTAAGGGAGCTGTGAGCAGTTCAGTAAATAGTGCTACGTTACGCATTTACGGTTCAAGGTCTTCCTTCTACAGTGACACAACCAATCAACTGGGGAATAAATACCTGAGAGAAGATGATTAGAAACTTCTACACAATATTATGAAACAACAATCAGTATATATGAAAAGCAAATTTCCTGCAAGGCTTATTATTATATAAAATGTTCAAAATAATACCGTAGTGGAAACGCCGAAGAGAACTGGTGTGAATACGAGGATGAGGACACAGAGGACGAGTATCGAGGCAACGAAATGTTCGCAAAGGTCGAACAGCCAGTAATAAACCTTGTAGAAGGTGTTAAGTAGCAGCACAGCCGCCAAGCACATCTCTATCTGCCAAACCGATGCACCTTTAATGAGAAAGGCATGAGAATTTGAACGCGCCTCAAGAAGCGTTAAGTACCAGAAGAGCGAACTTTCACTGTGGGCACCTGCTTCTGACACAGGCACCCGCTGTGCGCGTCCGACACCTAAGCCCGCTATGTAAGTGCGGGTCTGCAACGTTTAAAAGAATATTGAATCTAAACATATAAAACATCTTATTTTTTGAGAAAAGAAGTTTATTGTTGGGAAAATATGACGATATTTTGTATTCTCTTGACGAAATTCTCTATCGTGTGCGACGTTTTGAGTTGCTCAACTTGTGCATTTTTACTGCATCGAAGCAGATAATCCATAGCGAGGTATTTAAAACAATCACAATTAATCAAGGGCGAAAATGTACGTAAGGACGAAAACAAAAATGCTGCCTTATATTCTCGTATGCCGTTCGATCTGCGTGGAAAAACAGTTGTTGCCGGGTAGTGATAACAATGACGGCGAGCAATCGCAAACGAACTTCAGCGAATCTGTGCGCGACGAGCGCATTCTGTTCGGCCAACAATTGCGTTAGCGGAAATGTAATCACGAGCAGCTCACAACGATCCCACAAACCTATTGTCAAACACGTTTCCCTAATCACTGAAATAAGTTTACCGCTGCACAGACATTCCATTAATCATAGAAGTCCCTAAGTGCTTACACAAAGAACTGACTACCACTTCTTTTTTTGTTTAGCCTACCTCATATTGTTTATCTGGGGAAAAAGGTGTAAGTGAGACGTACAGGGTTCACCGAGAGTTGGGAAATCAGCTGCAAGAACCGACCGAAGCAGATGCTGCTTAAAGATTACTGCGAGGCAAACCTAACAGATCTTTCGAGCTTACCGAAGCTCGCTCCACTCCCACTAAAAATCCAGCTTCCTCTTGTTTAACTTCTCACTATGCTTATGAGAAAAATCCCCTAACCTGTTTGGATGCTGCAACGAACGTTGAATACATGAAAACCTCCTCACCTCAAAACTATATATATACACACATCTGCACAGGCATGTCTTCTTTCCTGCGCTATGTTGCAAGTGTTCCATGAGGAAGGTTACATCGACGGCGACCTTATTAACGTCTTGCCGCTATGATGGGCTCGTCTAAATTACAGCTATGGCTCTGAAGCGAAATAATTCTTATGTGTCTTTTCTGTGCTTTCAAATTTTTACTATCAGATTCCCATACGAATAATGTAGAATATGAAGTCCCTCCCTCACATTTAGACTCTTTCTTCTTCCGTTGCATCTGAAATTCTTACAATGGTCATCCCCTTCCACGTTTCATGTTCTCTCAACATTTGATAAAAGTTGGCATCTCAGAACATCCTATTGCATAAAATGCTAAAGTTTAAAAAAATGCCAAACGCAGCAGTCTTAATTTCAAATCGACCATCATCTTAACCGTTCTTTTCAAAGTGATATTTGCATTGCAATATTACCGTGAAATAATAGCGGTTTAGGGAAGAAATTCTTTCTTGTTTCTGTGCATGCGTGCATCTGTCCGTCTGTAACATACTATCAGGTCGGAAGCCACCTACGTCATAATTACGAATTCTGATAAGGATCTTTGCCACGGTATACCTATACTAACTTCAAAGTTGATCCATCCACTTCATTGAGAATTAAACTGTTTTGCAATGTCAGATTTTCTTGTAGTTCACAACATACAAGAAAACAAACCATGTGGAGATTCTCAAGAAAATATGCCTTCGCCTCACTGTACTTCGATCCTGTGTTTCAGTGTGAACTGGGATGAACAAGGTGCTTGGGGCTCCTGTTGGAAGCGACTTGCTCCCGACCGACACCAGATCACTGACACTGAATCATACCGCAGATTCATTGCTTTTTGCTCACGGTGTACTCTGTCGACTGCCTGCCTGTCCAAACGCAGCTCGATAACAGCTTATGTTCTTCCGGGGACCCAAAGGTGAAAGTGGGGAAAGAAGGGGATGTTAATTACAAAATTCATCAGTTCAGTATAATTCAGAAATCGTTCATCGATTACGATGATCATCGGCAAAACAGCTTTTCGTACACGTCGCGCAACAGCCACGCAGAAGAGGAAAGATGTCGCAACCTGTTCGATAAGCGTGCTGTACTCTCAGAAACTGAAATACCCTGTTACATTTTGCTGTCTCACATTAACCGCATTAGCCACGTATCTGCTTACTGCCAATTAAGTTTCCAGATCAATGAACGTTAAAGGCCATTCGATAGAAGATTCAGTTAACGAGTGCATCCCTTGCGCTACCGCTGCAATCTTTCGTAACGAATTCATAGCGGACACCCAGACTTACGATGGACCTTTCAAGTTTACCTTCCAACGGCCAAAACGACCACCTATAGAGGCTATAATATGCGATCACATAAACAGCTCAATACTGCATGGCAGCACCTAGCTGTAGAACATGGCAGAAAGAGGAACGGAATTCTCAAAATTCATCCATTTAGTTCCATCCAACTGGGGCGTCACGGACCCATTTCTTAGTATAACGCTTCACGTAAAACAGACGCACGAGATATTCGACCGCCCAGTACACCTAATGCTGAACTAACAAACGAGTCAGAAAGAATTCCTCAGCTTTACTTCTTTTCGTTTTAGTTGGCGAAACGAATGTGGTCACGTGCTGAAGTCTTCAGACTTCTCTGGATTAGCAATCTTCGCAATTACAGAACTTGCTTCTGCTGGCAGCAAAAGGCTGACATCTACGCCCTAAAGAGTTGTCACAAGGACCATCACTGGAGTCAAAGAATGCGAGAAAAGTGGTCGTTCAGAATCAGCAGACTCAACGAAGGCCACTTGGCAGATTGCCCAGAAGACCCAGTACAGAAAGCTGCTTCCAGTATTCTCCAAAAAAGATTCGTTGCAGCAGATGTGTGACGGTCGAAATCGCATCGCTCGACATGCACTATATGTCGGTGATCTTCATAACATGTCGGTGCACATATATACACACGTACGTTATTTGTTTACACCAACTAGAAGTTACTCACCACTGACGTCACGTAATTCTTGACGCTTTTAATTCCAACGTTATCAGTCACTTATGGCATGAACCCGAAACTATTACAGCCTAATGAGGCCTACACGGTTTAGTGACGTGTCAGGTGTTATAATATGCACGATTTATTTGCTGACATGTGCATATATTTTCACGCTTGGCCCACTCTCAGCTCAGGTTAAACAAAAAATGGAATTCTTTCGATCAGCTGTAATTAAGCGATATCAATTAATCCGTGGTCTCCCCCCATCAGCCACTCTCTTTTAAAGGTGGCGACACCGCTGATTTGAAAAATAAAACGAACGAAGAGCACTAAATGGCAAGAAAAAAAACAATCATCGATCAATTAATCAACATCGGTAGCTAATAAATTCCGAGATTAAGCGACTTAAGCCGGTTAGATTCTCGATGCGAATCTTCTTACCAGTCACCTATCAATAACTAACGAACACTTGGCAAAATCTGATAAACTCGAACCTCCCAGGTGCTAGAAATTCCTTCTGTTGATGGCTTTTTCGTCTACTGGGAAACTGTCAACTGTAAACGATCGGGAATCGCTTCAACGAACGCCTGAAAGGGTTCAAGCAGCCATAGTGGTCAGAAGCTGGATGGTACATCGTTTATGGAAACTTCTCGGTGTTGCGCAACAAATATGCGGAATTGGTTTATACCGATGTAGCACAAAACAATCAATACGTGTGAAATTTACATCGACTTAAACCAAGTCACAGCAGTACTCTTCGACAGAGATTTTTAAAGCACTACACAACAATGGCACCCAAGCACCATAAGACAAACGAAATGCCAGATCTACATTGTGCAACACCTCCATCCGCTAAGAAATTAACGCATTTATCGCTCATATATATATCGGCGTTTTGCATAGCTTTGCAATTTGAAAGGGGATTCCACCTTCCTCATACTCGGAGAACCTTAAATCATGCCAAAACGATATCGTCGCTTAACGCTTAAATGAGCAATGATACCTTTTTAGACCAGTTTACTAACGCAAACGACCGACGCCCTTGGAATGTTTACCCCGATTCCATTCCAAAAAACAAAACTAGCAATCGGTTTCAACAACTGAAAATGCGGTTAAGAACTGCAATTCTCCATCACAATAAAAACTGCAATTCTCCATCACAATCTCGATCTCACCGTACCCTTGTCTCAGAAGTCAATGTTTGCGACGGTCACTTTACGATATTGATGACCACATCCGACTTAATATTCCCGGACTTTTGTTACACTTTATCCAATCCAGTGAAGCGGCTACATCCGACATGTCTCGTAGTTATATTCTTCAAGTGGCAACTCAGCCACTGATTCCCTCCCCCTTTCCCCTCCACTCCTTCAGTTTTTACTTGTTCCATAGGAAGAAACGTTTAAATCGGATGAAATTCTAAGAACAACCTCCATCCACCTTTTACTTGCCATGAATCCACGAACCGCTTCTAGCTGCCTCCTACCTCCCATTTTCGACGCTTCATATATTATTCGAAACTATTCGAACCAATGTGCGATGACAGGCCACCTTTTATCGGGAGCTGTACTAAAGTATTTCATTTGCAAGTCGCTGTATTTCTCCACCGGGTTTCCACATTCTCGATACCTGCCGTCCCACCAGTGAGTATTGAAGAGCCTAACTGCCTCCTCCTGCTTCTCTACAGTGTCTAAGAGCATCGGCGCTCGTTCCTCTTTGAAGTCGGATGGCAATCGCACATTGAAGAAAACGAATACGCCACGGTACGCGAAGTAGCCGCCGTATTTCGGGTGCAAACTGACACCAGCCCGACGTCTCTGCAGCCAGCACAGTTTAGTATAGATTGGGAGCTCAGTAGAATATTTTTAACGTCATCTCTGACTGCTCATTAACAACCACCAACCACTGCTGTTAAACTATAGCAATAAAACATGAACAAGCATGGCTGCGATCAACTACGTCTCTCCGGACAGAGGTAGACAACAAATGACGATAATGATGCTTTTATAAGTCGGTGATAAAACTCATGACAAAGTGTGAAACCTCTAGAATCTTCTTTAAATAAATTTCATTTAGTAGATCTTTGCTCATTTCATCCCATACTCAAAACCACGATGGGATGGTGGCAATTTTATGCACGACGACTGTTTCCACCTCATTAGTGTCTCAGGAAAAAGCTAGCTGTGCTACGTGCTGAGAAACCCTCAAGCAAAAATATATCATTCCCGCACAAGAATCTTCTCTTAATCATTTAAAGTACAATTCGCAAACTCCATCACATTTCTGCAGTCGATCAAATACTTCGACTACCTCCGAGCCTAAAGTACCTATGTCAACAATAACAAACGGCAAATGTGTTAAAGCACAGAAATTCAGCTCTAAAAGAGTTCGTCGGAGTGTTCCTTAATCTAAACCAAGCTGCGAAAGGACACTTAACGATGGCCGAACAACCCCTCTAACTGAAATGCTGCCTAGATAGCAAATATTATAGCACAAAGTACGCATGTATTCAATATTGTATTATGATATTTTTTTAAATCCCGGTTTTCAAGGGAATTCAAAAATATTTAAATTTCTGCTCCATTATGATCAGAAAAAGATTTCATGCATGCGAAGATAAACGGGTGCACAACATACGACCCTCGCGCTGCTTTGATAAGTAAAGAAATGGAAAGTGACTGCGTTTCGTGCACGGAGTAGTGATATATTTTTCATTCGCTTGCGGAAAGTCCAAGGCTGGAAATCTCAGACTCCATCCTACCCTTTACAAGTTCGAATGTTCATTCTCTCCTGTCCTCAGCAAGATGCGTCAACAATGCCACAGCGCTCAGAAGACTCCGAGGATGTCAAATTTTTATAGACTGCGTCTCACTCCACCTCTATCCTTCCGGACCAATAAGCTTTAAGAGCAACCTCTTGTTTTGTAAATTCCGATCGACGCTCGTCGATAACCTATTCCAATTCTCCTCCCCTCTGACCTCGATCGTCTCCGACGCGACTCTTCATTCTATCAGTAAAGTTAGGCATGTTCAGGAATTTGTCCTTCACAGCCTCTGATGATAGTTAGCGCTATCTTTCTGATGAGCAAATTGACTGACAACGCTATTTATTCAGTATTTTGTCGGAAGCTGGAGCAAACCAAGAGTTAGCACCTCAAATCTCCAGGCAGATTTTTGTCTAAACTGGTGTGCGTCGCCCACAAACGGTTGGTAGATTCTGGGAGGGTGTCGAACTCTGATCAGAATGAAATCAACTGCTATTTCGCCGAGCAAAAGGTCACAGCGCCTCGAATGTCTCATCAGTCAGCAAATGATGTACAGTTCTACAAATCTTTTCAACGAAAACTCGGATCATTAAATTTGGCTATTCATGTGGCGTCATTTTCAATGGAAGTGTGAAGTCGATGCACAGCAAAACCCCATTCTACAGGACTTTCTTTTGCTTCTTACTGGGAAGTGAGGAAAGGAAGGAGAGTAGAAAGACAGTGTGCGGGTGTAGGCAGCCCAAGGATTTCGCGTCAAATTTCATACGCGTCACTTCCCTCTCTAATGCCAACGATCAGTAGAATCATACACAATTACTGACGAACTAATAAACTATGAAGCCACAGAGCACACGTCATCAGCTCAGAGAGGAATAAGCGTTCTGAATCGAACTCCCGAAATGATCCACAGCAGTTTTGGCAGCCATAGGCTTTGACTTCGGACTTCCAAAACCAAGTCTTTAAAGTTGGCATGCAGATCAAATTGCATCTCATTTCCGCTCTACATCCGAGCGAACGACTTCACACTACATCTCAGATCCATCATAACAAATATAATTAACGGTAACTCATCTTGCATTCCAACGATGAATTTGCCAACCTTTGCTGAAGATGCTGAGTCAGCAATACCAAGTGCCTCCTCAGGCGGATGATAGAAAAAGGCCGCGCCGGCTACATGTCCGCATGTCGTCATCAGGATTTTTGGCCTTCGATTGGGCAGTAACTCAGAATCGCGAATGACAATCACTTCTTGCGCCCCAAACATCTGAATCCAGAATCACTGTGCAATAGCTGAATTTAGATGTCTATATAATCTGACCGTTAAATACCCCGAGCACCATCTGTTGTGAGTGGGTAAAAAATGGAAACTTGCTACAAAAAAACCCACATGATGGGCCCGTTTTCTCACATACACCGCATTCCGTTCTCGTTCCTTATGACGAGACAAAACTTGCCATTTCTGATCTCATTATTCAACCGCACAACCGTCTGCAACATCACAGGCCGTTCGGCTTTTCCAAAGAATTACAGAAAATATTTGTAGCATCTCATGGCTTTGTATGATAAAGCACAAGAATCTTCATTGTCACAAGCAATATCACTCGTATCAACGCAAAGAAAAAATCATCCTAAGCAGGCTTTACAAGACCTCCCTTGTCGCATCCAGATGGCCAAAAAATTAGTAAATAACAACGTCTGATCACACGGTTGTTAAACCAAAGAGTAAAATTTTGTGGACACAGCTGCTCGCTGCACCTCTTGTGAACAATGACAGCACAACTGCAACTTTCGCGACCATCTTAACCAACGAAATGTACTTTTCCGCTCGTCTTAAGGGACGGACAACTTTTCATAAAATCAAATCACTTCCTACCCTATCCAGCTTCCTTCCTCTACAGTCATGAAAGATGTCTTTCACTAGGATTTACGCGAAGCGTGTTACAACGCTGTCCGATCAACAGTTTTATGCTCTTCTTTCCCACTAATCACTTTTTTGCGTGGGAAAGTGTGTAGATTGGTGTTTCGCGTCCGCATTTCCCTTCTCAATGTTTATGTAAACGTCCTCAATACCATGTAAGTTTTCTTCACATTACCGAATATAGATTACCCTTCTTTTTACTTCCCCCATATACCTCATGCAATTTCTTACAATTCAACACTACCGACTACACACAATTAGGTGTCATTTGATGATCGCTGCCGACGTATGTGCAGTTAAATGTGATTTAACTGCTTCGATAATGGAACGTCGAGAGACAGATTTGCGGTGCGATATTACACATTACAGCCTTAAGAAGAGAAAATGCTATATTTGGCAAACTTCGATGCAATTTCACCTCAGCATTACATTATTAACAAGCTGAATCTTAAAATCTTAACGATACAAAGCACCATTCCGAAAAAAACAAACTTGGATCGCTTCCTCAAACCTTTCATTGAAAAAAGCCGAAAGTGGACCGGATGGAAAATGCTTCGCAAAGTCCTCGAGAGTTTCCTCGGATTTCTTCTTCATTTGAATCCATTTCTTAAACGTTGTCTCGAAAAAATGAGGCGTGTTCAGAAGGATAATTCCCAACGTATCTTCATTATAAGGTAGCTGGAAGCATGGGCCCGCCACTGCGTTATACGACCCGACCTGAAATGATTTTTGATGAGTGGGCCGCCCACTCATCGCCAAAATTTTTGAGGTACATTCCTAAGCTAAGGAAATTCCCCGCATAAACAATCGACCACTAAAGTTTGTTTGCAGATGATGCCACTCAAGCATAACGTCCTCCGAGCGCCCATTTCTAAAAGTAGGCAAAAACTCTCGACCTCTTCTTGCAATTGCAAAGCTGTGCATCTTAGACCAAAAAGTCGATGCCGAGGTGACGAGTCGGGAAAGCGCTAAGCGAGGGGCATCGACAGCTGCCAACAATTTCTGGAAATCCGGTGCGAAGTGACGTCTCTGCAATGTGTCAACCTAACGGTCTTCATATTGCAACAAAGAAAATGTAGCATCATCAATACCACACCTTAAACGGATGAAGTTCGAATCCTTCCTGATCCGGAAATAGTCTCCGTAACTTGTCTGTGATATCAGCCGGCCCTCCATTTTCGCTCATCATGGAATCGTCTGTGGAGTGACTATTAATTAGTTGGTACTTCCGCGCAACGTCCCTGGATAAAATATTTGCTTCGAGATAAGCGGCATAAAACGATGTCCTAAATGGCTGTTTACATTACTGATTTCACAACGTAAGAAGAAATTACTCGAGTCCTTTAAACATCAATGATAATGAATGTTCGAGCTGTTAGGCCGCGCCCTGCATTGCTCCGCCCAAACTTCGCCACCTGGCAGTAACTTCGCATCTACTGTTGCTCCTCCTATCAACCAGCAGTCGACGAGAAGAAACGTTAAGAACCACGCAGTCGACTGTCACTAAATGAAACAATAAAGAACCTGTTCAATACTTCGAGCCCGCTTAAACATAACGCCACTTCGTTAGGGCTTTCAGGCACAGTAGCAAAACCCCAACCAAAAGATATAGGAACACTGTGCTTTAATATTCCGTACATTTGAGAATCGTTCGTGTTTCTTGAGCTGCAACCACCTCACCATCGGAAATGCCCACATCACCGTTAAATACAGGTAATCCCCTTAGCGCTCAACATCCCGTTCCTCACGGAAGTTCGCAAAACTGCGTGAAACACTAAAATAATACTGCACTTGAAAAATTATCCTTTAGGCCATGAAACCTACCACAGTCGCTAAAGGAAGACACGTTTACACCTTGTCACTCTTGTTAGTACGCGAACGTGGATTTACAAACAGAAAACTTAGCCAAGCCCGTCCCCGACCAGATGTTGGATTGCGAGAGAATCCCGACTGGCTACATTACTACTACACATCATCCCCCCACACCTATCTGCCATACCCACCCCCTACTGTGCCCGATAATAGCAACAACCCGCAGCCACCCCACCCACAACAGTTATCTCCCTTCAGCACTCAAGCAGCTGCTACTGTAACGAGGACAATCGTCGCTGGACCCGAAGGAGCTAATGCAGTGAATACCCCAACCCACCCTGCTCCCATTGTCGCCTCTCATCAGTAGTCCACCGAACAACAATGTCTTCACCACCTGGACATAACTAACAAAGCGGTCATAAACTGTTGGAGTGAGCCTGACGTGGGCCCGGCATATCCTGATATCATCGAATTTATTAATAGTGGCCGTACAACTGACGTCCGGCTCCTTCGCGCAGTAAGTTACATGGAGATCAACGGATGGGTACGATAAGCTGTTAACACCTCCTCTGTGCTCTTCGCAGTGATTCTGGAGAAAGTACTGAATAAGGTTAACCGTCATGGCGAAACTATAAATGATGGCGAATTGCTAACCAGTCTCCCTTCACTGATGAGTCCACTCTTGTTGCCACAAACCAAAAAGACCTCGAGCACGATCCACAGCAAATGGCAGACGTTTGCTAGGAAAGCGGCTTGGAAATGAACCTTCCCAGACAACGTGCATGCAGAGCAGCTCTTGCGCACATGACGTAATATGAGTGGATGAGCCTGAGGTAGAGGGAATTGATGGATTACATTTATCTTAAACTAAGTTAGAGTGATAGCCTGGACAACAAATTCATAAGAAGTCGACGAGTTGTGCCAGCAGGTTAAAGTTTGCCGACGAATGTCAGAGCAAACATCTTCAGGACGACTGCGTTTCAAACAGTGCTATGTGCCAACATAACGTGGTCCACAACGAAACGTGGTGTCGAGAAATGCACAGTGGGAGAGAGAACAGTGGAAAGAAGGATGTGTTGTGTCACCAGGATAGTCGTTATTAAAGAACAAAGAACTACGATGGAGGACTCGAGTAAAGAACTTCGGGCTGCAAAGTAGAGGTGATTGGGCCATGTTGGACGGATGTCTGACAAGCGCTCGACCTGTCTCCTGACCGACTGGACATGACGTGATCAAAAATGTCGCGTGAAAGACCGCAAACAAGGTGGGATCAACCACTAGCATGGCTCTGTGCTCAACGCTGCAAGCAGAATGTGCAGAATAGGAGCGAATAAAATTCGATAAATCTGCGTCGGCCACTGGCGAATCGATGGATCGCCAGGTGATCGGGTGATATTGTAGCCACAACTACTGTTTAGCCATAACTATTGTTTGTGGTTTTTTCAGTAGCAATCATTGGTAACAAATCATTGCAAAGCGTACGAAACTGTCACACCAAAATAGATGATGCGTGTATCCATAGGTGGCAGCATAAAAAACAATCCATACATACTTATAGAGGTGACATCGACAAGGAACAGCCAAGGGACATTAAAGAGCACTGCAAGAAACGAATCATATTCCAAATGTCTAAGCAACTGGACGCGTATTTGGGTGCCGTCATTTATGACCAGTTTCTCTGGAAGAGTATAATCCACTTAGAAAGGAAAGGAAAGCTCAAGCAACTACGGCGTTTTTACACACTCGACGTGAACAGCGAGTGCATGACAAGGCCACGAAATGCTTGAAATAATATCACCTTCAAAACCCTACATCACATTATTCAAAGGCTTTGAGGTGAAGTTGTTGGTGCATGTCGCCTTCCATTGAACGTTTGCAAAGAGGGCTATCCAACTGCTGAGAAATGCTATCATCCAATGTGAATGATGTTCACAAAGAATAAACCTGAAAGGCTACTTAAATACGGGCATTGGCAATGACGCTTCACGTTTGCATTCCTCCACGGCTTCTGCGCGCGGCTGAGATTTTAGTGAGGGCTTTGCAACGACCATTCACAGGGCATTTTCATTTTCTATCGATACGTGCTTACCACAGTGAGCGAAATAAGGATACTAATGGCGACTAGGAGGCTGTAAGTCATTGCTTCATCGCAGGCTGGAGTTCAAGTCTGTGTTTTCTGCTACTGGAAAGTCGGTCGATTCGTTGGTCACCTCCGTGAAGCTTACGATGTTTTCCTTCCTAGAATTACAAACCCAGAAGGACACATTACAAAACAGACGTCACGTGATAACAGAGATGCAAGGCGAGCATTTATGGATGTCATAACGGCTGCATTCCCATATTCAGGAAGCCATTTCAGCTGTGGCTTTACTATGCTGTAACACCCGTTCACTGTGACGATGAGTGGACATCTCGTCTTACCGTGTACCTGATCAAAAAATGCTCGTTGCCTGCAGCGTTGGGTATCAAGGTCAGCACCGTGCAATGAGGCGATTAATACGTTGACCTCCGCTAAACTTAGGCGTTGCAATCGCTAAACAGTCGTGGACTCAGCTTTCGTGACTTCTTCACATCTGTCCCTCGCTACCCGCTAAATCGAGAGGTATGCCAGCAAACTGCCTACGAAAGCCTTCGAACGACCGTTTCGGTTAATGCATGAGCGCTTTTCTACAAACCAAAACTTCCGCTGTGCAACTTTCACCAAATGTAGATTGTCCTCTGTTCTTTAAACCGTTAACGACTCGAGATTGCAAATGACTTGATCGACATCTCACTGCAATACTTTTTGCATATATCACTTTCCCTACTCGTTCTTTTGCGTTCATTTGTTGCTGTGAGCACTCGATGCGCTCCGTGAGAGTTTTTGTCCTTCGGCGACACTTCTACTCAGGTCGACAACATCAGAAATTCATTTTCAACGATTATGGCAATTCTGAAAGCTTTCAGTATCGTTCAGAAAACACTCAAACGAGGAATTTTAGAGTCATACTGAAAATACTTTGCAAAATCATATAAAATGAAGCGGAATAGACGTCATCTAAGGAGGGATATTACATAAATGAGCCACAAAAGGGTCAGAATTCTCCGAATACCTCAGTTCTGGAGGACACCATACAAGAACAACAATTAGACTGGTGAAATCACTCAACGACAACATTCCACCCTCTCAAGGGTGGCATTTTGTAGGAGTGTTTCGTTGAGCATAAGAAATTTCAACTAGCCGCCGTCGTCGCAGTGCTATGTTCCCAGCAGCGTACTCCGTTCTCCTCCATCGCAACGAACACCACATGTGGTCTTTATCAATAACCACATGCACATTTGCCATCATTAATGCAACGCAAAAGTCGCAGTCCTATGCGTCTTCGATACGGTTTTAAACATGTACGACGCTTCTGCAAACAAATATTTCGAACACTTATTTGCTTAGATCATCACGAAATTCGAAAGACACTGTCGAAGAACGAGGTGCACTTAGATCATATGTGAACTCCGAGTACTTACTGACACTGAGAAGAGGCCTTCCCTCTCAGTACTCTCCTTAAAAGCGACCAAATTCCGTTAATTTCACTGAATTTTGAAGCAACATTCCTCCATGTTAGACCTCCAACGAACAAAACACCAAAGTTAGTAACTCGAGGGCAACTTTCGCCATCAAATACTTCCCATCCCAAATTGAATCGTCCTCCCTTTACTCGCTTGACGTTGTAATGCACTGCCTCTCAATAATTTAAACATTGCACTTTTGATCACTTAAAGAATACACATAGTTGAACGTCAACTTCTCATATGATGGCTTTCTGCGAATGGCTCACATAATGATGCGAACTTCACTTACAAACTTATCATCACAGTTGTGTTGTGTAAAAACGAGGTAAGAAGGCGTTCCAATTACAACTGTGGATGACGTCCGCATTAGCAGCATTTGATTAAGGGCTGGAAGTCACACGCACCGTAAAAACACGCAGAATCTGACTTTGAACAACGGATAAGTGTGGCGCAAACCGATCGTAAAATTCGTTGCGACAGGGAAGTCACATCCTACACAGCAGTCTAATCACTTCCAGCGGCCGGCCGGCTACGACTCAGCTTTGCTCTTCATTGGAGGAATTGTGGATATGACGATACATGTTACATTCGTTCCCAATTTGCTGGCACTTTTCCCCTCAACGGTGATCAGTGAGTACAGTTGTCACGGTCCCACCGGATGGCCATCTACTTTGCACTCCCGGTGCAATTGGTTTGCTCTCATTGCAAACCCACCGCATAGTGAAAATATCGTACTTTCAACAGTACTCGCAAGCAACATAAAAGATAATTCTAGAACTTGCACGTGACGCAACTACAAATATATCTTTGTTTATTTCGGATACACCATCACAACACAGGGTGGACTATGAAGCGCAACCCAACGTGCCACCTCTCACCAACGAACTTGCCATGTCGCCTCCTGTCAAGTAGATTTCAATAAATATCGTCCCCTCACCGGACTGAACGAATTTGCATGGAGCTGCTTCCGCCAATCACCACCGGTATAACGTACATCTCCACCTTAGACAGTAATTCCATCCACCATTAGTATGACCCGTTGTAACCCGTTTTCATAAATTTGCGATAGCTCGGCAAGGAAACATCGAAGCAAGGGCAAATTAGATGGAAGTGATAGGCGTCGGGAGAGGTACCTCTACCAATGATTGGAAAATTACTCAAAATTCAAGACACTTCTTTCTTGTTAATGGAAGTTCATTCATCACATTACAAGGAATTTGAAAGAAATTTCCTCACACTGGCTATAGATGGATAGCGCAATATTAATATACATTAAAAATGCGCATAACTGCTCAGAAATCACAAGAGAACCGCTGCAACAAGAAAAAATTACAAGCAGAAGTCAGACGCTCCAGGAAATGAGCAGACTTAGGGGCACCAAATGATACCAAATGACCCTGCTGAGGTGCTGCATGCAATAATTCCCCGCAACTTCATATCCGAAAGCTTTTACTTCAGCTAAAGAGTTGAATACTGATGACTACAAAAGACCGTTTCATATGCGTACAAAATGCAGATTTAAAACAACGTGACGCTGTCACTAATGCCGAATGCGAAACGAAATCATCAAAAAATACATTTCGTCAGGGTCACTAGTAGCACTCTCGATTCTTAAATAAAACTATTTTACGAATAATCATATTAAATATCATCTAATCAAACATAAGACCATCGGACAATTCGGCATTCTAAAACTACCTCAACGTTCCCACTACAAAGAGGAGCTCATTTTAGCAAAAGAATGACGGTCAATCAGCGCCCGCTAAGAAAGAACTCCACCTTTTACTGTAGATTGATTCCTGTTGTTCCGACTGGTCCACCTACTTTAAAACACCTACCAACCTTCACCGGCATGAATTCTGATTCACATAATGCACTTATCTCAGAAATTCGCTTGTCGCGGCACTGGGTAAACTTCATTGTTACTAAACGCAAATACTACTAGGACCCAGAAACAGAAGAGGCAAAATTAAATACGTAGTGAATGCATAGTCGAAGGATGAAACCGTCAGTTCTCTTCATACCGAGACGATATTAAGATAAGTAAACAGCAGACGTCGATCACAAATGGAGATGGTGCACATGCGTCCAGACTAGGAAGAAGACTCCTGCTCGACTAGACAGAAGAGATTATAAACAGCGACGTGAGGAACACCAAGAAAACCAGCGACGGCAACCACTGCTTCAGGAATCCACCAAATCTGAAAATGAAGTTGCTTCAATTCTGCAAATGCCGGTTCCATTTTCCATCGGGATTGCCATTCTGAACTCCATACAAACTATTACAAACACATGAGTATCCTCTCCATCCCAAGAATCAAGAATGAAAAAATACGCCTGAAGAACCTTTGCCGCAATCATTTCGTCTGATGAAATAATATCTTCACCTCTCTCCATTTCATTTCGAAAACTTTTTCAAAACGTCATTTTCTAAGTGCCAGCGAGGATTCTTCCATGCTGGCAGCTTGCGCTACCCATATACTGTTTCTCGTTTAGACACCTTGCGGAACTTTCCTTATCGTCTGATCGGGACATGCACGTTTCATAAAAATCCGCACAAAATTCGCGCACATTAGCACTCTTCGTGAGCTGTTTAATCTAAATCTGCAGAACTGCAACCGTCCCTAGATTCTCCAGGAAGTTTGCGCCGCTCTGCTCACGATTTTTTAATTCGTTCGATATTAGCACTACCCACGCACTTTCTGAACAATGGCTGCCTCCGCAGCAGTGATCTTAAAAGCTACTAATTCCGCAAGTGAGCGGGGATCCAAAAGGTTCGGTCCGCACTTGGTAAAACTGGCTTGATAATGAAACGAAGACAAACCTTCCTGCGGGATCTCCCTTGTATGTCCTCCTCCTTTCCAACAAGGATTTCTGCGTCCGTAGTAATTTCCACTTAAGTGTAGAACATCCTGCCACCTATTCTATTTCAACGGCATTTCCCCCACAATATGGGTCTAAGGGAGGAGATGGGGAATCGATGGAGGGAGTTATCCACCTACGAGTTTGACACTGCACGTAAAATGGCGGAAAATTCTTGAAAGGTGCTCGAATTACTGTCAGCCATGAACACGCGCAAATATCAAATGCAACAAGACAAGGGATTGGGATGTGCCGAATTAAACACTCTGTGTTGACTGGGATTCTACAGAAAAGCGCAGAAAAATTCCTGTGCAACACGCTCCGCGAGCAATCAGTTACTAAGACGCAACAACTACCTAACTACATGCCTAATGTTCAAAGCTATCCAACATGGATAAAAGGCTACACTTTAGGTGCAATCCTCTGTGTACGAATATTCAAGTTTATGCGTGCTTCATAAATAACTGCGCATTCAAACGATATAATGAAGCAATGTCATAGCCGGATTTCAACTGCAGAGAGAAAACAATAATACCTCGAAGAGAGAACTTCAAACAGGAGGACTGACTGCATCTTTAAGCCCACACCGCAAACCTCATCAGAAAAGCAAGCAGCTGATCAAAAATCTCACCAAAATTGTTTTATAAGTGAAGGCAACACAGGTTCACCAGATAATTCGTGGCGTGAATGGAAACGGGCGACGAATTTTCTCACCCCTCCCTTCTCCTTTCCGCGTATTTACATAACCTGTACATGGGAATAAATAGAGCAATGAATGCCGAACCACCAACCTTCAAAAACGATTTGTAGTGTTCATTTATGCCTTGAGTAGCTTGTTTACAGAATAATTAAAGCTTAAATTTAATGCATGCTTACACAAACATAATAAAGACTAGAGACAGGGACAGAAGTACTATTTGGTACGAATCATTAGACGGTGTTTGGAGATCAACCAAAAGTGACTTAAGGGTGATATTGTACAACAAATCCGATTCAAAACGGTGATATTAGAGCAAAAGAGTTTATGCATAAGCAATAATCCCTTTCCAATAACTACCCGCCATAATTGCCTCACGATGCTCTTCTCAAGAAGGCTCATTTCTATCACGAGAAATTTGAAAACGATCTGCGTAAAACGTATTTATTTCACGTAGAAACTCAACGTTCATTTCGCCTTGTAGTTCAGGAAAGGATACCGACCCTAGGGTACAATTTAGAGGTAACGCAACGAAAAGAAGAACCCACTTGCAATAGCAGCGGGAAATAAGATGCTCTCAGTTTCCCTTCACATATACCGCAACATTCTTTCCATCCAATGAAAACAGTATTCTTTTGTTCGCACGAAAGCAATATTCTTTCTTTTCTAGCTCAGCAACACCTTTTAGAAGTTACTTCTATAATTACTGCACACATAAAGAAAACAGTTGCAAAACTTTACCCGACGTAACGGCCTCTAAAAAGCATTTCGGTCCCCAAATAGAACATGTTGTAGTTTCGACGCTGGGCATAGCGCATTTCGTTTAGCGCCAGTGCGACGTGTGAATGACAATTGTCGCACATCAAATTATGCTGCAATTAACTTTGTCCAACATAGTCAACCACGAGATGAGAGATCGGTTGGATAGTAAAAATGCGTGAAATGGAAAACAGCACTCTGCGAGGAAAAAACACTTTCATTTTGATGATGTTCCAGTGAAGGCGAAACTTCTTTAAAGCCCTCTCAATTGTTGAGCTTTTGAATAAAACTGCTTCGAATCTTGATTGTCTTCGACTTTTTCTGATGCAATTGTGTTTTTGATTGGAGATACAAAGCGTATTTTATTGTTTTTTGCAGAAGATTTTCTCATTGACCAAGCTGTTTAAGGCTTTTCTGTCGTGCAAGAGGGAAGAAGTCGTCTAGAAGGAAAAGATTACCACATGATTGTTGTATTCATCAGATGCACTTCTCACAGCTCTATCCCATGCTTCAACTCCGCCGACAACCTTATTTACGTCGAGTTTCAAGTAACGTGTTGGCCAGCCAAACGCCATTTCATTCTCCTGAAAACAGTAGAATGAATGATTATCGATATTTGCACAAATCCCCACGAAAAAAAGGAGGAAAATCTGGTTGACCTCATGTCGACTAAGGGGAGGTTATACCAAATTATTTCCTCAATAATCACTAATCAGTAATCGATAATCAAAATTTAATAATCGACTATCAGTTCGATCAACAAAAACCAATTGCACAATGCGGCCAAGTGAAATGGTGGTAGAAGCCCAATAAAAAGGTCACGGCGCAAAAAGCGGAGGTTTCTTTCATCGTCCAAGCCTTACTGCCTCTATTTTATGGCTGCTTTGTTGCGACGACGCACAGCTGGAAAGCCGCAGTTTTGAACTTCTGGAAAGGATAATCCCAAACTAAACCAAATGGAGCCGAAGAAAGAAATAAATAATCTTGAGAATTTTTTTCCCTTACGCTTGAGAATTTATTAGGTTCAAGCACGAGAGAAGATGAATCTCCTCCCCTCCGTCCACCACCATTCCCCTCGGGTTCCACCTCCTAGATAACGTTCACGAAGTAATATTTGTAAGAATCTCTATGAAATTCTATTATCTGCCAAAAAGTCGCTTACGTTAACGCAGTAGCTGCCTGCGAAATCTCGGATAATCCCTCTACTCGTCGCAATGCCCATATGACCCATGAAAGGAAACAGCCATCTGAAAACATAACCATAGACAAACACCGCGGAAGACATTAAAAATACATGTGAAAAAATGCATCCATTCGCTCGGCTAAGGGAATACCAAGAGTTGCAGGGTAGTAGTGAACGGCATGAACAAGATGTTCGGATGACAAGATGTTATTCGAAATATGAACGATTCATGAGGAAATAAAACTATCTGATGTTGGAGAGCATGTGAAATTTGGAAGCCCCCTTACCAACAAATTTAGAACAGGAATGGAGAAGGATACTGCAACCATAAAGTGCCTCCTCCTTTCCTCTCCCTCTTTCGCTTCTCATCCCTCACACAGGCCAGTGGGCCCTCAAAAACGTAAGCAACCGTTTCTTCCCACCCGTCGAGAAACAATGTCATGAAGAATACCTACGTGCACTTCCACTAACTAAGAATCCATAATTTTTCAGAACGTCGTAACCTGCGAATGAAGTGGACAATTCGAGAAAACGAAAGCAAAAGCTGCACAAATGAAAGTGAGCTCACATCGCACATTAGAAAACATTCGAAAGAAAGCACACTACTCGAAAATATCGAGCTTTCTAAGCATCCCACTCTTCAGGAAAAACATAATATACCTCAGCACGTCTATAAACGAGAACATACTTTATATTCAAAATAATACGGTGAAAAACACGTCAACCTTTTTCCAAGATTTACTAGCAGTTCAGTGGCAATTTATGGTCTCGAACATATCAAAAAACTTCCACGGAAAGATGAGAAGAGCAAGCCCACAAACTCTTAAATAAGTGAAGAGGATCGGCAAAGATCCATGCAGCTTGCAAAGCTGTGCAACTTTTGGGCAGCTTCCGCTGCCGTGCTCAAAAAAGAGATCTTTCGGATGGGCTCCGGCACAGAATCATAGTGGAATTGTCCGAAACCAACGAAACGCATCTTCCGATCGACTGAAAATCCGACAGTAGATGCGTTCGATACAAACCGTTATTACCAATGCAATAAATGCAAGCTGGTCGAAATTCTTTCCCAACTATATTCGCAACAACGCAACTACTTTCAGCAAGAGAACTAGCTTGCACTCTCCCCAGTGAAACCGATGAGGGCTACGCAAATAAGAAGACAATTAGAAATAAGGCCCTTATAAGTATGACTCGCAGATACTGTTCTGCAAAGTCTGGTTGCTTCTTACGATCGAGTGCTCATTTAGAGAACTAGCAGTACGTGTTGAAAACAACGGCTGCAAGAGCTGTGAGTGTGGTATTTTTGCGGTGGCTGTGTACGTTTTGACCCGAATACGGCGCATCCTGGAGTCTACCTACATCACCAACCCTACCGAGGAAAGACATCGTTTCACCTCGCGCTTTCTCGCTATCTATAAACACATTTCGTTACATGATGTAATGCATCACTCGGATGACCTTTCGTACAATCCGTTTCTTTCACCACTTTTTTTTGTGTTTTCTGGAACTCAACGAAGATGTCCCAGGAGATGCGTACAGTACCCCCTAACAACTGGCGAAGGAAGGCACACGAATGGAGGAAGAGTTCCAACATCGTATATAACTAGCGCCACAATAGCGCCCGATGCAGCACAAAGATTTTGAGGCTACAAGTAAATATTCCATATAGCTTTGCGTGATTCCCCTCAGTCTCTCCTTTCCAGCTAGGAAGAAAGGAAAAGCAGGCAGCATCTCCCATTTTGATGTCATTCAGAGGAAAGTGCTAGCGTGTCCTCTTTCTTGCCAGTATTTTGAATCCCGAAAATGCTCTCCTCTGCCAACAGCGGCAATAATTTTTCGGCGCACAGAGCACGGAAAGGCAACCTGCATGCACCCAAGCGGGTGAAAACGAGCCAATACAGGTATTCCGCCTCCTCTGCTGTGAAAAAATAACGCTATTTGTGATTGTTGGTGAAGCTGTACCAACTTCATGTGCACCACACGCACATTTTTCCGCATTCAACTTCCACCTCTTCTCATCCCATTTTCACCTATGTTGACATCTTCGAATCTGGACTTTGTGTACGTTATCTACACGTGGGCAACGCCATCCAACAATGAGGGAGGGAGGAGTTGAAGGTCCACATCCAAGCTACTGAAGTCGGCTGTGCATAACGCCGGCCTTCCCCACAAAACGCGCTACGGAAGCAAGTGATATCACGTCGTCCTAAACGTTGTTCTTTTTATTGTTCCACCTTCAGAGGAGTGCACACGCATTCTCACACTCGACTTACGTTAAAAGCGGAATTGGCGTCCACACGATGCACAGTGGAAATCGTCCTCTCGATGGGTCGATGTCTCTTAGACTGTCTTCCGCTGACGCCGGAGAGTATGGGTTCTCCGTCACCTTCATCGCGCGAACAACTCGGTCGCCCTCACCCACTCACGCGGTTCGCAAATGCGATTGCGAAGAGAGTCATCGTGCAAGCAGCGAGCGATAAAGTTCCTCTCGTTGGCTCTCATAGCAAATCGCCTTCGAACGATTTTTTGATATGGCAATGTGCCAGTCCTTTTTTACTGCATCTCATTCAATGCAAAATCAGTGGTCGCAAAAGTACTGCACGAACTGTGCTCGCGGGTAATGTGGGTCATTGAGTAAGGGGATGGTATGAAACAGAACGAGATTGCTTGGAAGCTGACATTAACGAACGGCAATAAGTGGGAAAGTGGTGAAGAACTGCTTAACGCGGGAATGGAATTACCAGAAGTGTGAACGGGACGAAGGGGAAGGCTCTAAATGCCAGTCACAAGCTATCAATAAATCGGTGAGTGCGAGGTGTGATAGCCGACTTCATCCACTAGGCTCTTACCGGTAACCACCAGTTCTTACCCACGGTGAATGTTTGGTTGATATTATAGTGATGATCATCCCTTCCGCAGCCATTTTTTTGGAGGTCCCGTTTGCCAACCTTGTGGCGTCCTTATGACCTTGCCGTCTTGATAAAAATTGGGCGGTAATGGACCGCAACTGACGCAAAATGCTGTACAGCATCGAGGACAAAGATGCCGGCTGGAAGTTCGTGGTGGTATTTCTGCGACGGGGGTTCTGCCACCATTTCGTTTTCACGTGGCCCACTGGGACAGCGACTCTAAAATGTAAGGACGTAGGAGCCGATTCTTTGAAAACTCCTCAGTGAAGCTGAGTTCATGCGCTGCGTTGCGCGATCAGCCCGTCACAAAAAAATTGTGTTGAAAATGCGCCTCAATGTTTGTGGTTTTCCACGAGATGCTTTGAGGTAGACCAGTCATATATTTCCCTCTCACTCCGGATCTTTTTTTTCTAAAACATCCTGAATACTATCTTAAGGTCAAACGGTTCCATAAGTTGCCTCTGACAATGAGACCGAAAATCATGTGAATCCAGGTATTTTTCTCCAACCTCGTGCCTCCCATCTTGGGGATTCTGCATAGACCACTCAGTTGCGAGCCATTGCTTTACGTTTCATGAGTGGCTATTTCTTCGAAGGATTCATAAAAGATAAAACCTTTGTTCATCGTAGCCGAAGGCTTCAATTCAACAGAAGCAGCCTGTTGTCATCGAACAAAATCAGTTGAAGCTGGCACGTTAGATCGCAGTTCTAGAACATCTGTTTGGAGTGTTATCGAAATATCTAAAATGAGAACGTCGACATCTGATGGTGGCACAGGAGAGGAAGGATCTCTTCAGTGAAGCAACAAAGGACGAGGTATCATCGAATCGATCAGTATGCACGTTCCGCATAAAATGGAAGAGGACGTCTCCAAGGAGAACTAATGAAAAGTGTGTAAAAGTCCCGCTTGAACTAATAAGGAAATACTATTTTGATTTCAATAATTCTCGATGCAAAAATAAACCAGTCGCGAGCGACGTTTCGCTATTTGCCTTAAAATGTGGGCGAAATAAATGGTACCCCAGAGGGTCATAAAACGATCGGATGCACTTCCCGCTTATCGTTGCTCCTTTGTGTGTGCGGGTGTGTTTTTATTAATTTTGCCATCTTCTTGCTGAACTTTTGTTTGTTTGACTGTTTGCATTAAGCGGTGCATAGGAGCTTTATGCTATGGAAACACTCAAAGGTTGGTCTCGTTAACGTTTAAGCTTAAATGGGAACGCGTCACTTTCGAAATTTAATCTTCCACTGTTTTGCTAAGAGTAGTATATTAAGTGATGCGTCTCGTTACATTTTACTGCCAAAGTTGGAGATTCGTTTGCTCAGTCACACTTTGATGCGACCTGCCACTGGAAGACTAGTCGAGTTTCTCGGAACGCTGTACTGCAATTGAGAGGACTAAAGCGGTGACCTGAAGGCATTGTATTTTTGAGTGGCGTCAGCTTCGTCCCACTACTGTATCGCTGAGGAACATTCTACTTGTGCACCCCTCGAGCTTATGTGAATTTTGATCGCCACAAAACAACTTCGGAAAAGCGGCACGCGTTTTACGAACATCTCAATCATAAACACTATCCTCATTACCTTTTCCACGTGAATGGTCTTTATAAGCGAAGAGAATGTTACCTTCGAAGTTAACGCTATATTCAATTCCACCACATTCAACGGCTTTGTTGCTGATGGTGTCATACGAAGTGAGCAATGAGTTTGAGTTTCAACATATGACATAGTTGAAGGGAAACATCTCACGGTGGCAACAATATTTTTTACCTCTGCTGTTGTTCTCATTTTCATCACAAAACGCGGTTAATATATTCACCTCACAACAGCGATTTCCCTTCGTTGGTTATGTTGAGGGATGCGGCTAACAACACATAAGCGGTTGTGGTTAGCATGCTCGCGTCGTCATGGTAGCGTTTGCAGTGCCCCGTTTTGGACGATGGTGCTCGATCGTTTGGTGCATTCATCAGTGCAGACCTGCATTTGTAGCTCCCATTCCCCCATCCCCGAAATCCTCGAAAACAGTTTTTTAACAGTGAGTTCGCAGGATGACGAGGAAAAGCGATGGAAGCGTTCGCCCTATGCGTTCGCCTGAATATTTATTCACTTACTTATTGACTTCCTCGAACACTTTTTCCATATTTATTTCAGTTATTGGGACGAACTCTGATGTCATTCTTTATCTTCTTGACGTCATTTAAATTATCTCGATTATGCACCTTATTCCCTTCTTTCATATTATTTCTTTAGTTCATCGATTCTTCTGGATAATAATCGGCTCTTCGTTGGGCCGTCCGCACATAGTAGATAGTTAAAAGTTAATCCTTGACCATGACGTCCTTTAGTTGTTTGTTAGAAGCTCGCAGTGATTCTTTGTTAAAGAACGCCGTATTTTTCCGATCTTGCAAAGACCCGATCCTGCGATCTCTTCTTTTCTTAGTATGCCTGGTCTTGATCTTCTTCTACCCTCAAAGATCTTTCCATTCTTCCGCAAAAAAAGCCTTTCGTTTTAACCGGCTTAACTGTTTTTTACTATCAGATTTCTCCATAAGCACAGCTGTGGCAATGTACAGACGGGGTGTGCTGAAGATGTCGGAAATAATGCCTCTTTCACGAAGCGCTGCACAAATGAACGAATTATTCGATGCATAAAGTTATGGCACCTCACGAACAGTGCTATTTACAGTGACTTTGTAAGCTCGCAAAAAGCGACAGCCACCTACCTAAATGAAATCAACTGTCGCTCAAGTAATGTTTCAAGCTTCCACTCTCCTGTGCATTAGCAATAACAATTAACTTAAGGGTTCGTCTGTTAATGAGAATGTCACAGCCGTCTGGTCGACCGAAAACTTCGGCCGGCTCTCGAGCGAGCTCCGCACGAGGAGTGAGGCGTCCGAGTACTGCAGCAAGAAGTAACGGTTAGATACTTTAAGAATTGACTGTTAGGCTCGAATTTCTTTGGTGTACCTGTAACTGAGGTTGACTTATAATCGCTGAGCAATTTATAGTTAGCAGTGATGAATGTCGAAAAGATTGCGGAAGGGAAAAAAAACCTACGTCTACTAAAATCTTTGTCGTGCTGATCACGAAAATCACCCCCAAAATATGCGCCAACGTCGAGTTTTGCGACATTTTTGTAAGTAATTCTATGACGTGTGTTGCTCTGAGACGGGCAGAAGTGGATATTTTCATCGAGCGGCTCCTCCCAACTTCTAAAGTTCTGTAAAATGCATAGAAAAAATTGCTTCTCCATGAACTCGCTTTGCAAGAGAAGAAACATTTCGAGATGGGGGCAGATTTATCGAAACAAAGCGACCTTCTCTCATGTCTTCAATATTTGCAAAAAAGAGCCCTCATTTTATATCCAAATAAACGCACCGCGTAGTTCGTATTTCTCAGAGTGCTCATGAGGAACAAAGCGTTCTAGAAAATCAAGATGAACACAGCGCCCCAAAAAGAAAACGCTGCAACGTTCTACTCGAACTGCCTAATCCCCAACTTTCGAAGAATTATTTTGTGGAGAGCTCACTTTGATCAGCTCACTCAACAACATGAAAACGTTTTATCGCAGCATAAGCATGTTTCCACACAGAAATGATCGAACGTCCGTTCAGCCGGACTGCTGTGGACGCGAATAGCAACGTCATGCAACGATCCGGTGAGCGAAATTTTATCAATGCATTCATACTGTCTCGATGCAGCCGCTTCTGAGTCCCATATACAAGTCTTGGCCCACTCACATCTGAATCGTTGTGTCCGGGCAGTAATTTTTTCACTCTTCAATTCCCTCTTTTTGTGTCCAGTCGATTTTTATCGGTCTCTGTCCCTACTTTCCTTCAATTGCGATCACTGACCTATTTTCCGTTCTTCCTATCTCTTCTTTAATATATTCTTTTATATGCTTCTGCAAGTGTGCCTCAGAACAGTTAAAAAAGCCTGTCAGGCAAGTGAGAACAACCTCCACGATAAGTGCTTTATTATTCCATTTGCTTCATCAGCTAATTGTATCGTTTATCAAATAAAATAAATAGGCGAAGCGTTAATTTCTTATTTTCGATAACACGATCGCTGAGGCAAATCCCCCACAACATATTCGTTTCTCCTCCAATGCAACTGATATAAATGGTAAAAGAATTGATTTAAAACGCGTACAAGTTTCTTCCTTTCTTAAGTGTTCAGAACTTCTCTCGAATTTTAACAGCTCGCTGAATGCAGGCGCAATAGATAGGTGTATATTCGAGGATCAGTGGTTCCCCCAGTTGAAATCAGAAAACATCCATCAACGAGCACCTATTACATAAAGCGACCCTGCCAAAAATATTACTTATGTACAACAAACGAATCCCTTACGGAGCGTTTATGCAATTAATGCGGCTTAATTAAACGTGGAAGCATCTCTTGGCACACCCATTCTCCACTCTTCCCTACTAAATCAAGAAAATGCATGCTAGAGCGAGCTCGATGGGAAAAGATAAATCATCCCGCCTCACCTCTCATGCCTCTTCACGTCTTCTGCATCGAATTGTGTCCTCGAACAATAAAGTCGAATATACAAATTTCGTTTCGAAGAGGACTATCCATTTGTGTTCATGTGTGCACTTGCCTGTCCGGTAGTTGCAGCTGGAGAACTGTAGGAGTTCGACTTGCGGAATATAGAAGCTCAAATTGCTGGGTACAGAACTTCCGTTTAATCTGCCAATTATGTAGTTATCAAAGCAGGCCGTTGAAATGGTGAGCGGTACTGAGGAACTTTTCAATATTCTTACGCGTTCACTTAAAAATCCTAATTTATAAAGCTTATCGAGAAGTCACTCAGAGCGAGCTAAATTTGAATGTTCTGTCGCTTCCGGTACGGAAAGACCGAATTTGAGCCTCACGTTCTCCGGGAGAATCGTATGCAAGCAGAAGACGCCCATAAATACACGCAAGCTGGGAACGTGATGCTGGCTGCACCATAGTGCGAGGTGCGTAAAAATAACGGCTATAAATCGTCTGAATACGGGATTTGCACAACGCCACACAGCGAAAAATTTTCAGCCTTTTGTGGTTTAGAAGCACCGCAAAGTGATTTTTTTGTTGCAGTGAGCAATGCAGCAGTGCCACCACCACGGAGCTCAATGGTTTGCCTTTCACGCATCGCGAGTTTGATACTTTAGAACAGTGGAGCGGTGATGAGCCGTACTGCCCGACCTCCACCACTCGTTGTGACTTTATATGTTTTTTCTATTTACATTGAATACGGACGTATCGTCTGCAAGAAATCATCCACTAGAAAGATCAAGAATTTGGATGAAGGTGACTGCAATTTTCAGTTGTTTCTTTTTCGAGGTAAACAAACTCAGACATACTCCGAAAAGATTCCGTACGTGAAGAGGGAAAAGAAGTGAGTTCACCACTAAGGGGAGATGACAACTTACCCTTTCGAGAAAGTGAGCGCCCGATCAGGGAAGAGGTCAAGCGCTGAGAGGTTTCAGGGCGAGCGAATACAAGGTAGAATGAGCACTGCGCAGGCAGCGCGTTCTCCGTCGCCGAATTTCCACAGAGGAGCAGCACCTGGTAGCGCAATGAGACCGATAACACAACAGGGACTGATCGGTGTTCGTGCTTCGGGCAGGCTCACAAGTGCGCAGTTCAAATCAGCTATTCCGTCTGACAACTATTCTTTTCCTTCTTCCCAATAGCGAATATCTATTTTAACGGTGCAGCAATACCTGTTGCTTTACCTAGAGTTGTTTAACGGGGAACGGTTATTCGCCGTGTTGGAAAAGATGGCCACTGGGAATTGCTCTGACTAGAAATATTAGAGAGTGTGCGATGGCAAAGTGAGCGAATTCCAACATCAGATTGAAGGGCTATGTTCTTTGTTTTTCTTTCTCTTCGCGAAAGATGCAATTTTTTGAGAAGTTCACTTCAACTTGCAAATCCCCTTCATCGGGAGGTCTAATTTTGGAGGAACCTTTGCGATCCTTGTGGTTTAGCTCCTTTCACAAGTGAATATGTATGTGCACATTGCTCAAATACTAATGAGAGGAAACATCAACTGTTATAAAGGCATGATACAAAAAAAGGTTATTGTATATTGCTCGGCACACGTCGTCAGTATATTATGTCATCTAAAGAGTTGTCATTTTCGCTGTAGTGATCATCAGTGGCTGTTAGCGTACTCATATCCAATTTGATTGTAAGCAATTTTTGTACGGGTTCAAGACCATTGGTAGATTTCATTTCCGAGGAAGAGAAGCGGAAAACAACTTCCTTTTTTAGTGCAAATGTGACGATACATTTTTCGGGTAAGGTTGTGGTGTTGAATGCGTTCGAAAATTGCAACGAAATTCGCTTGATGCGTTCTTCAATTCTGCTTTATTTGAGGAGTGAGTTTCCATCGATCGTGAGAGTATGATCACCGCGTTTGGAAATATTGCTATGAAAATAAGTGAAGTTTCTGGCGTATTATGCATATGCGTAATTAAGAATTATTCAGCAGTTACAGGCAGTAGACAAGTTCTTGACAAGTCCTACTACGTCTCGCTACTGCAGCAGAAGACGAACGCTTTATTGTTGGAGATCGACGCGCTTAAAAAAGAGCTTCATCGAAGCGAACTCAATCGACAGAATCTCACGATCTATGAGAAGAAGTGTCTCAGCATTCATTGTTCGCTAAATTCTGTCCACCTAGAAGATTAATGCACGAAAGTGTCATGGTAGTTTCAGCCTCTGATGAGAGTTGACAGAGATGAGCATTGAAATTACCTCACTTCTTAAAGCAGATTTCATAGCGCTCAAGTCACACTAAACGTGCTCCGTGAAAACTGCACACATTTCAGTTTATATTTAATTAGGTTGAACTAGTGGCAAATGCTGACTACGATTCCACTCACTGCATACCTAAGAGAGAATTTCTAGCATTGCAATTCATGCCTCAGTATTTGATAGTATCGTACAGGTATATTCCCTCAAATTCTAGTGGAAGCCATCGTAACGTCGCGTATTGCGTATACTGTAGTAGGGAGAACTGAGGTTGAAGAGAGAGGATTTCCAATGAAACAGCAGTCTGAGACATTTGAGCGCTTTTGCAGAGCAGAAGAAGAAGCGAGTATCATTCGTGACCTGCAAGGTACACTTGCTGACTGCAATATGGTAATCATTTTCATTTTCACAGGCAACGATTTTATAACAACGGCTTTATCGTGCTAACCAGATGTCATTTGAAAGCGCATACTTATTCGATGTGGGCTAAAAGGGGAGGAGGGGGAAGGTGGAAAAATGAGTTCTCGAAAGTTTACTTCCTCACTCACTGAAATTCCTCATCAAAAGCTGCAGGTTCTGCGGGGAAACCTGTCCCATTCATGGGCAATCTTCGAGCAGTATCGTGACTGCTTTCATGAATCGAAATATTCATTGAAATATCGTTCACCGCCGTGATGCTAATAGTGCTCTGAAAGTTTCCCTCTCATATTCTCATTTTTCATTTATTGGAACGCTGTGTCTGTTATTGGAAGCGGAATGTTCGATCTGAGAATTTGTATTTTGTTGGAGTGCTTGATTCGCTTTGTTTTCATCGAGATTGGAGTCTCCTCAGCAGCTGTTGATGCGCAGTCTGATACAACTAGACGAGTTCGATGCTTTCGTGCTCAGCAGTTCGCGAATCAAACGATTTTGAAACGTGCTGAAAAATCTCCCTGCGCACATATAAGTGAAAAGCTTACCGAGCGATCCAGTGAAGTTATTCTGAGCGGCGGGCAAATTTTGTTCGTTACAATATTACAGCTTACAGATCGGAGTCTTCGCAGTTCTTTAACAACGCTCATCGTTAAGGAGGAATTAGGATGCAGATTGTTTGTAATGATTGAATCCATAAATATCGAATTTGTACAATTTGCTCGTCTTTAACGTGCTTTAAATAGCAAACACCCTTTTCGCATCAGTGATTTGTTGCAGGGTAACGTTATCTGTATGAAAGCCGTGAAAATATTACACTGTCAACTATCAACAGAACGGTCCAACCGTATTTCAGCAAAACAGCATGAAATAGAAAAGCTCCAGTCTCAGCGAGATTCTGGGAATTTTTTCTCAACACTGCTTTGCGAATCGTTTCGAGAAAATGAAGTAGTCGTTTATAAAGATTTCACATATTATGATAAAGTGGGAAGTTAATTTGTTATCCTACCGATTTGATCGTAGATCGTTCGCCCTTTCCTCCTCCGTCTCCAGCGATCCCATCCCTCTCCCTCAAGAAATTTTTGTGGAAGCGACTAAGTCATGCGTGCCTAAGTAATTATGCTGTTTTATAATTCATAACTTCCCTGCAGTTTATCACTAATAAATATCCAGTTTTCGGTTGCTTATTTTCGCTCAGGAGAGTTGAGTTCCCCTCGGCTGCTGCTAAGCTAGCAACCCCATTCGACCACTAAGTATAAATGTTATGATGCATTCGATCTAACTTGCTCTGGTTGTTATACAGATTATCGATCGGTTGAACACGAACACGGATTTGGATGCATTGAAAGAGGAATTGAATGAACTGATCGCAAAGAATGAGGAAGCCGAGAAGGGTCTTAATGAGTTGTTCGCCGACAGAGAGCACATTGAAGAGGCGACTCGGGATGTCGAGAAGCAGATCGAGCTCGAAAAGACCAAAAATATAGCCGCATTGAACGAACTGGTAAGCTCATTAACTTCCGCCACAGGATCGAACCTCAAGAAACCTTCCAACAGTTCCCTTTATTTTTTAGAGTCTTCCTCCTCGACGAATTCCCTGAGATTGTTTATAGGAATGAATTTGCGTTATTTTCTAGTTGATTCCTTTTTTCGCTGTTGCAACACTATGTTGCCTCGGTCCATTATTCGCCGACCCTTTCAACATGCTGCAGATAAGTTTTTAGCATTGAATAGGACAATGAAACAAGATATCACTTTAAGGATGTACATATTCGGGAGCAATTCGAGCAGCTGAAACGAGGAGCGGTTCTCTTGGATGAGGAATATCATATCAAAGAAGAGGAACTAGATGCTCTGAATAGGCGAAAAGAGCAGCTTGATGATGAGGTGGCCAGCTCAAGTTTTAAGCAACAAGCGAGTAAGTTCCTTAGGTATATCAGATCCTTTCAAAAAACCTGCGATTAGAAATTTTCATCTTAATCACAATTGACGTTCGCATATTTAATACTTATCGGCTCACCCAATAAATCCGGTCGTTGCAAAATTATATCAAGAAACTTCAAATTCACCAGTCGAATGCAACAGTAAAAGTTTTTTGGCATACAATTAGGTATTTAGCATTCATTAATTACACCTTCCTCGTTTCATTTTTAATGCGTTTTTTGCCACTTTTCTTTGCAAAAGGCAGTATCAGTTAGCCTGCCCTTCCTTCCGGCGGTTACAAGTGGGAGCCGTTTAACGCAGAATTGGGAAGTTTCTTGTCTCAAATATAAGATATACGTTGATTGGCCAACTTTAAGGAGAGCCGTACATGTTAAAAAGTGTCTGAAAATTTGAGCTTATTTTACAGCGATCAGATTTTGATTTTTTAGCACCCCATTTACTGAAAAAAGCGGTGTTTTTTGCAGGAACGGTCAGAATGATGATAAGGAGAAGGTATTGCCCTAAGTATTTTATTTCCAGCTGATAATTTATGAAGGCAGTCGTTAGAGTGAAATATTGAACAGCATCTTCAACTGTTCGAAAGCTTCTAGCGATGAATAACTATGCTGTACAAATATGTTATAGTGATTCTTCACGAAAGAATTGCGGAAATGGAAAGTAAAAAAGCGGCAATAACCGAAGAGATTAACGCTGAAGGAACGCCCAGCGAACAAAGAGAACGTCTCTTACAGACTGTGATCCGAACGACCGATGAAGTGACCGCAATGCAAAAACAGTTATGCACTTCTTATGAGTGATTCAAACGAGAAGAAAAACATCAATCGCTTCAGTCAACGAAACGTTTCAAAAATACGATAATTAGACCCAAAAATGGTTTTGAAGCAGTTCCTCGATACAGTGCTAAAAAAATTACTTTCTCCTTTATTGTAGGAATGGGAGGACTAAACAGAAAGGCCCGAAGGGACACAGCAGTAATTGAGCTAAGTGAGAGCTCGGGGAAAAACTGTGGTAGAATTTGGTATTAACGTACCTGTAATGAGATTATGACAAAGCACTCTATCTAGGGATGATTTTGATTTTCGATTACCATCAATTCTCACTGAGCAGTAGTTTTATCTCCTTTCGATTCCAACTTCAGGATCGACTCCGTAACGGAACGTATTGATCAAGGCAACGAAGAACTTCGCGAATTTGAAAGTGAATATGACGATGTGATAGGTTGGTTTGGAAAGTCTCCCTTCTCGTTACCATATATTTACTTTTTCTTTTATAACTCGTGTTTGCATTCCGGGAGTGCTGAAAACTTTATTGACTCACCTGCGATAACGTACATAAACTGTTGTACAGGATCCCTCGGAACCATTATGAACTTACATTGAAAATCCAAAATCGAGTCAAAACAAGTCATGTAAAGTGCGCTCGTAGAAGAAAAGTGTAGTATCGCCGTCATTTATGAATATTTTATGTTTCCTAAGGAGTGCAATATGGCAGCTATCTCTTAAACACTTTCGAAACATTCCCCACACGGTGACTTCGAGTAATGAATTCGTTTCATATATGTCCTGCTAAGGCGAAGAAGGCACTTTTCCATACTTTATTCCTACAATAATTAGTCGCTAGCATGAGCTGCTCATTTGTTCCTTTTCTCGACTGCTGAGGCGAATAGTCACACAGCTCAGATATCGGTAAACAATTTTCTGAGCTTTGAGAAGTTCAAATTTCATTGAACGAAATCACCAGCGATCGAGTTCGAAAACATACAGATCGCTTGAGATGAAAGAACATAATAAATTCTTCGTAAAATTTTTTTTGTTAGCACTAAAGAGTGAAGGAAAGTGGACAGCAATGAAAGAAAATATCTTCTATGAATATAACGGCGTAAACTGAGACAAGTTAAGGTGAAAAGAACGAAAAGTATCGTGAACTGAAGACCAAAGAGGTGCAAATCGACGAATTTCTCGACTCATACGAGGAACTTAAATCCGAGCAGGAAGTTCGAATTGCGCAGTTTTCTGCAGAAATTGTTCGTTTGCTCGAGCTAATCTCGCGAAATTGCTCAATTACTGATCTTAGCGCGAATGTTACCGGTATGGACACGGCCGGTGTTGAGAAATTCAACGATGAAACCGCAATCGCATCCGAACTTCAAGATTGTAAGCTTCATGTCAGCTTTTTTATGTGCGATTTAGAAGTTCGTAGCCACAGTAGTTCCATAATGTGTGCTGTTTTGAATGCTTGTCTGAGTACTCACCTGCCAGGTGATTTGAGCTCTTCACGCAGAATTTATGGCAATGGAATTCGGCTGTGTAACCTTCGGTGTACTCTCATGTACAACTCTAGTGAAGTTGATCGGTTTTTTGGTCGTGTCGTAACCTTTAACCCGGCCAAATTCACTGAGAGAACCTTTCCTGTGGGTCGTTTTCCTCAGCAGAGTAATGGGAATGGGGAACGAGGCGTTTCCGACACGGAGCTCTGCAGTTGACTTTGTGCGTAAAATATATAAGATTTATTGATGAAAAGTATTTACGGAAACGCAGTGTGATTTATTTCTCTCATGAGCGAACTTGATTACAGCCTCAGCATGTAACGAAGTGATTTTGTAGCGCGCAGAAAAAGTTTATTCTGAATGAGCGTTTCTTTATTCGTGTTTTAATTAATTGCGGAAGCCTAAAGTGCTCGATCGCATCAATCCGATATCGCTGTTGGATATTCGCGGCGTGCTCTGCAGATCGGCTAGAGTGGGAAACTCAGCGATATCAACGAACATTGAGGTCATAAGTTAGTCACATCAATGGAAACTTTTAAAAAGAAAACCATTTCAGGATAGGTCGCGGTACATTTCCGAGGCAAAATCGAGGAACAAATATTTCCTCCAAAGAATAGGAAATGCACCGTTGACCAAATATGGCATTCTTGAGGTTTATGAGTCTGGGAACACGTTAACCATGTAAACGTGTAGAAGAAGTTAGGAACAGTCGGGAGAAAGAGGTGTATGGCATAATAAAGTCGTAGGGAAAAGAGCGCGGCAGTAATCATCGTCAACGTCACTCAGGTGCCATTCACACTGGAAAATGGGAGAGAAGTTTTCTATTAAAATGTATATATTGTAGTGCATGTCCGTCTACAAGAGGAAATGATCAGTCTAGACGAAAGCGAACGTCGCCTCAGGAACGATGCTGAGAATCTCACCCATGTTATGCAGGCGATGAGCAGCAGAATGGATGAGTTCGAGGATCACGAGAGTCTCAGAGCAGACACGGGACAGAAACGTTTGGTGAGTACGTTGCTGTGCAGTGTCCCCCTCTGCTGCAGAAATTCGGAAATGATGGATTTATAATGACGCGTTTACTGTAGGTAGATTTATGATTGTATTAGAAGGAACACATTCTGGTATCAGATTATCATCTCGCGCATTTGAGCTTGAGTTTGAAAAATCTTCAAACGAAACTGCCATGAACGGCTGAATGCAGAAAGCATTATGTCAATCATATTCCTTCGCTGCCTACCAGAATTGCAAGTTCCTGTAGGAGAACGCGGCGTAGAAACAGCCCATCTAATTATGTTGAATCCGTGTTTGGATGAACAGAACAGTTCAGTCTAGCGGTTAAGCAAACTGCGTTGTCCGCGGTGTTTTTAACAAACAAAGTATTGATATGCATGATCAGTTACCGCGTAAAACGGGTTTGTATAGCTCTGGACTTTCGCACCGTCTGATTGTTGATATGTTGGTGTCAGTAGTGATCAACGCCTATGACGAAATGATTATATAGTCTAGTTATGCAAGTCCAAAAATATCATATCATGTGGACGTAAAGGTTTATGCAAATTGGACGGTAAGATAGTTAGCTAAATTAAAGAGTAAAAAAAGAGAGGAAAAAGAAACCAAAAGAAAATTGAGATAAAAAAGCGGTGTGTGCGTGTAAGAAGTACGATTGATTCTACCGAATATGGGCTTCAAATTTTTAGTGGATTTTCTTTATGCTGCGCGTTGTTCAAAGTTCTGTAGGAATTAGCATCCATATTTTCCATTAGGATGGCGTTGTTTTCATGTTTCCGTCTACAGTTGCGAACTGCTTGAGAAACTCCTTCATTTTCTTAATGCAGGGATGGTATATATGTGTTGTGTTTTATAGAAATTTGAGGAGACAATTCAATGAAAAGAGTTTCGTCCGCACCTACAGTAAAGATTTTTTTGATGAATGTAGGCGCTGCATTTTATATAGGTATTGGATAGCGTCGTTATCGAACTTCGCACCTGAAGCTGGCTATTAAGCTCAAACATAGCTGTACATTTTCGCACAGCATGCAAAACATTGCAGCTGGCCTTCTTTAAGTTATATATGTTTCGCCACTTTGAAGTGCTCATCTCTCAAATTTCGCCATTCTAGCGGCATTAGTTTCGCGTATGACATACAACGACGTCTTGGAAAAGAGAGTGCGGTGAATCTGAAATGTCTGACTGAATTCGTAAACGTCAAACTACCGCCTCGTTCTAGTATTTTCTTCGTTCATAGCAGTTCTTCCTTTTCCAGGTTTCATAAGAAATTTTGGGTAATTTTTAGATACTTTTCTTCATCCATATAACGATAACAGCATGAGTGATTTGTAGCACACATTGGATGAATTGTCCTATTTAAAGATGGATTACTGTGAAAATTACCAACGATAATGCCAGATCGACCTGATCACATGTTATGTGCATATAGTTAAAGAAGTACACCGACTCGTGTTCAAATGGGACAAGTCGTTTAGGGATTGGAGAGGCGCCTTAAGGAGCTGCAGGTCTTATTACCCGACGTCGAAGTCAACAACAAGCAGGTGCTCGCCAAACTTTCCACGACAAAAGCACAGCTCGACGAGAATGATGAATACACAACGGTTCCACTTCTTTTTGAAAGCTCGTAGATTAGTTGTATAAATTTCAACTCTTCACTCTTGGATCTTTGTTCATAAGGGTTTTTATGAAGGAAGGAGCCTTTGTGGAATATGCAAACACGAGATTTTGCTATGTTCACTTTAAGACTGGCTCATGCAAATATGCAAACCATATAGCGGACACTTTAAGATCGCTTTTCTCAAATTTTTTTCCGTTGGCTCATCAAAGATATATGCGCTATTAAGCCGCTAAAGTTGCTAGCATTTTCGTTGAGAAATAGAAGCCTTCCCATACTAGGTAATAGGAATTGGTCGTGGTTTAGGCGAAGTGATATCATTGTCCAACTTAGCTGCCGTCACTTGTCAAGTCCTTTAAAAATACTGCGCTCCTAGTTCGCAGTTGGAGTTTAGGTAAAACAAAGGGAGCAAACACTACCCAAATGTTGTGCACTATGTCGATCACTTTCACATTTTCGAGGAAGTGTTGTGTTGCAACTTCAGCTGAAGAACGTGCAGAAAAAGTGGCAATACATCGAACAGAATAACGCGACTTTACGAGAAACAGCCACTACAAAGGATGCTGAAACGAACTACTCGAACCTTAAAGATGAGGTGATGACCATAAAGAAGCAATTTCACCTGACGTATGCATGAAACCATCGAACAGATAGTGCTGCCGTTGTGGATAGCTAGTTAAGCGCCAGTTTTTGTGCCCGGATACAAGTGAAGATAATTTAAGTCGTTCTCATTGTTTTCACTTTAAAGATTCTGCCGCGAATTGACGGTCTATTGCCTAAACATTCATTTGCAGGCTATGCGGTTGCAAGCCGAATACAACGCGAATGTTGTCTCATGGACAAGACCTAAGTGAAGTGGACCAAACAACAAATGACCATCATTAGCAGTACTGGCTCACGCATAAAAGATTTCCATAAACGATTCATTCACTGTGTGCCTAACAGAGATCACCCGAAACGACGTTCGGAAAACAGGCGACAACCCATTCTAAAGAGTTCGGCATAACTTAAACCTCTAGTAACCTATCTATTTTGGTAGGCGTGCTATGTCGATGCTGACAGTGTGACAATCCACTGAGTGTCTTAACGCCGCACATGAACCATAACTTCAGAACGGTCGCTAGGGTTTAATTTTTGTGCACCGACCACTACTTTGGGACCGTCCTCCAGTGAACGATCGTTGCCTCTCGCCTATAGTGCGTTGCAGAGCCTGGAGGGAACTGATGGTTGCCTCAACTCTCTCCTTCCTTCCCCGTGCTGAAAGACCCAAGGAGGAAACGGCGAAGCTTCATTATATGGTGTGATCACCGATAATCGACCGAATGCTGTTGAATTTGAGTGCAGAAAATCTCTGATGAAAAACTGATGTGAATGTGACTTAAGAGGCGTGAGGGCTCAAACGGTTTGCAAAGAAGGGTCTACCACAACAGGTGCCTCGCGGCTGTAGGTGTTGGCTGATGCATCATCACGGATTAAGTCCTACTTGAGTTTCATGACGTGACATCGGATGTCTACAGCAAAACTATTGGCACGAGCAAAGAGCGTCCCAGTTTAATGTTAGAATGTTCACGTTATAAACGATAGTTCTACTAACATATCTACTCATATTTTTTGACCATCATTAGAAATTTACAACACAGTACTGCCGGGAGGAAACGACTGGTATAAGAAGGGTGACTTAGCAGAAGCATTTAAAAAATTGCGGCGCAGTAAATCTTGCAGTAGTTTTCATAAAAACATCACACTGCAGGAGTTAGTTATTTATTCTTTTTGCTACTCGAAATTGCTGTAGCACTCATGCTGCCAACTATCTCATCCCACCACAGTAACATCACAGCGAATAGCTAATGCTTGGCAGTATTCAGACAAGTCCTCAGCCTATCATGAAAAGCGATTTCTCGACCGCTGATTTCGATGGAACTTTGCACACAGGGAATCGTTTGCAGGTGGAAAACATTTGCCAATATCTGTGGAAGAGAAATTTGCAAACGCTTTCTTGCAAAGATAAAAATTCGCCTCTCGAGAACAAGAGACTGCTTGTAAATCGACAAACTGACAGGAAGCATGGGACGGATTGGAGGGCAGCTGCGCGAGTGATCGACACTGCCCAACCTTAGGAGACATGCTGTCGCCATATTCCACTATGCAAATCAAGCGTTTAATTCGAAAGTTTCGCCTTTCATGTGCAATTTCTCTGCAGCTGAGAATCCACTTTAGCTCCTCCCCCGCTTTTGAAATGAAACATTAGTAAGTTGGGAGAGCTCGTGGTGTTTCACTAATAAACTGTCTATTAGAAACAGAATATGTGGAGACTTTCGGAATGAAATGTTGGTATCGTTACTAGCTGAAGCAAGAACATGCATGTCCTTTTTGTGCAAAGTGGTCTTCATATTGGAAATTCACTAAGGTTGTAAACTTTATCCTCCCCTTCTCCCCAGCAGGAATCCGATGTCGCATGAGGAAGTACAATCCGATGTAGCATACTAGGTTTCCGAAAACCTTCAGCAAAGAGCTTATCAGCGTAGGGGCGGATTCAGCTAGTGCTTCTGATGTGTTAAAATTCTTGGTTCGCATTTGTTTTCCAGGGAGACGTGTCGATTTAACGGCGGCACGCGGGGACGCTGTCGTGCTCATCCGGAATCGTGAGATCACTGCTAACATTGAACCAGAGTTTCACACTGTGCAGCAGGTTTACTTGCAAATGCGAGGTCACGGATGCTTCTCTTGTTTGGGAAGATCTCGCACTCTTGTGGCCAAGCTGTCACATACTTTTCATTCCCAAGGACGAGAGGTTCCCGTGGTACCGCAAAAAAAGGCTTCCCCACCCACTTTTATTTAATGCAATGGAATCACAAATGTGGGGTGTTACAACGGCGGGACACATTTTAAACCTGTCGCCATCCGCGAGAACCTCAGGCGAGCCGTTGCACGACTGAAGGACTTCCTCAACTCGTGGGTGTTCCCTAGTCTAGAAGGAAAGACACAAAATAAGTTTTGGCACTATTGCATTTAACAATGGCACCCCACTTGCGAGCCCCGAACGGCTGTGGGATTGCTGAAGAGTGGCTCGGGCAATTATGTTCTCCATCCCTTCTCTGCTTTTTGGATTTCTAGGATTGGGGATGTTCCTACTAAATCTAGCTCTACAAGATTACACTTCAGAGTAGCAACTGCCTCCTCTGCGTGATCAGCTACCTCCAGGGAACTGTTTTGAGCTTCACATCCTCTCTCACATCGTTCACTCTCTATTTCTTCAAAACCGCTTAAGTTCCCGAGTCTCCATCGAACACTGCAGAGATCGACGACGCGTCCAGCGGACGCTTCTTCGAGGATTGGTGACAAAGAAAGCGCATAGCCCATTCAGCAAATGGAGGTTTGAAGACGGAGAGAGTGCACATTTGTTCAGTTGTCGGAGAGTGGGGGGTACGGTAGCAGTGCGAACGCGCCGTTCGGGGCGCGCAATTGACTGCAGTCTCACTTGGATGCCACGCGAACCTCCTAAGATGCTTGCAGTGCGTCGCCTTCGGAAACAAGAGCAGACATGCATGCAACTCAATGCGCTTTCTTCTCCAGTTTCGCCGCCGCCGCTCTAAATTATTTAGAACAAATGCATGCGATCCCTGCTCCGCCGGAGTGCTTGTCCCTCCATGTGGAGCTTAAAGAAGAGCAGCTTTGTGGGTGTAAGGCATAAAGCCGTTTATGACTCGAAGTGCTCGAAGAGAGCGCTCCATGCGATGTGGAGCGCGTTTGCCACATTTCTCAAGTCTTTAAGCGAGGGTGCTGACGCTGTAGCACGAACTTCTTGATTAGCCGAGTTAAACATGCTTCTGGGTGCTGGTTCCCCTTTGATTCTGATGCCGTGGTAAGGTTTGTGGATGTTTGTTGTTGTGCTTTGGCGGCGAAATAAAATGATTAGGCATGTATTTTTCTCTAGGTCCCCATGGTTGATTATGGCAGAGGTTAGCAATGGTCTACCACGAGAACGGCACCGTCTACCACAAAAGGTGCCTTTGGAAGGGAGCTGCTTTATGGCAGGATTAGCTGGAAGGCAGCTTTCATATGTTTCAGTGCGCAGTTCCACTGGCGCAACAATAGGAATAAAGGGGTGGGCAGTAGAGGCAGGTCGGAACGTTTTACAAATTTCCGCACTGTAAAATGTGAGGAGTAGTCTGACGACAGTGGAATTTAAAATCCTAGAAAGGAATTAAGCGGTGGGGGCCAACATTTCTGCGATACCCGTGAAAAATCACAGGGGATTAACATGTGAACGACCGTTGAGAATTCTTCTGCCACTATAGTTTTCTAAGGTACCGTCGCCATAAACTTTATGCACATACTTGCTTGTCAAGTTGCGAAAAATGTCGCAAAAGATCGAATTCGAGTGAAGTGTACAAAACAAATAGTAACGGAAGGGTAACCGTTTGGAACAGCAGTACCGATCGAGCTTAATTCTTCTTGAATTCGGAATGCCTGGGTATTCTGACGATTAGAAGAGCAGCAGAAATGTCTCACAGAATGTCGCTTCCATAAAGTCGTTACAGCTTTTCGTGAGCACACTTCTTGGTCGGAAGTGGACTGGTTTATGCTGATTCCTAAGCTTGTTCTATATTTTTCAAGTGCAGTACAGGAGACGCCATCTCATGTATTTTTGTAGTTGTCGTGATCACGAATACTTCGGCGAAGAAATGTCACATTTCACCCGCAGTGCAAAGGATCCGCTATCATCTGAGTATTGCTGCGTAAGAGTAATCTCGCTCTCGCTGTAGCTATCTTCAAATTAAATCCAGCCGTGTGGACTTGTTTCTGCTCATCAGTGTTCTTCAAAATGAACTTCAAGGTTCACCTCATACGAGAACGTCGCGTAGAGAAGCGTTCATTCATTCAAGGCATCATGAGAACATAGCTGGAAGTGTTTCATGGAAACAGTTTCATGATGTACAGTCCTCCTTGTTTCCCAGGTAATCCTGCCAGGTTGAAAATCTTTCACGTTAGCCCACTGGGATTTCGCAGAGTCAAGCGTGGCTAGATTCATTATTTATAATTGTGCACTGTTCTTGCGATAATTCGTTCTCAGAAATGTTTCAGTTCATCCTCCACTCCATCATGCCTCAGACTGTGGTCGATCACTCTGTTCTTCTTCTGGAATATCGAAATGCAAGATGTTGATGCCTCTCGGTTCGGACGGTTTGTAGTCCTCACGCTCTGGAGTAGTAAAAATTTGCATATTCATGCTTAACGGTACATTTATATTCGAAGTGTGCACTTCAGTGTGACATAGTGAATAACACAGCTGTAATGTATCCCGTTTTTCTAGCATCATTCAGTTAATCTTGTTGGATTGACTGAAGGGGGTACCTCGCCTTTCTCAAGGATGAGAAGGATGGTGCTGAGTCAGTGCGCATTCTTTGGTGATGTTAGTGGGCCTTCGCGTTACAGGTATTTGCGTTTCTCGTGCACAAATTGATGAGGAAGGCGAATGCTTCGAAGTGCGGCCTTCATCCATCTAGAAGGGTGCCACCGATTCGAGATTCTTATTTCAGATTCTGTCTTCGTGGACACTGATGCGAAAAAGGGGAGGAATCGTTTCCACGAATGTCGAATGCACCTCGGACAGCGATAGCGAATCTGGCGAGGAACGAGTGGTCGCGTGGACAACAGCAAAAATCTTCATAACCGCATTTCTTTTTCGTGCACTTCTCGTTTGCTATGGACCTGTACATGATTATCTATTCGATGTAAGTGCCCGTTCTCCATTGTTCACATTTGAGGCCTTTGTTCGTTTGGAGCTGAGACTGGAACACCAAAGAAGAGTTTGCTGAGATGCTGATTACTTTTACTGCATTAAGTTAGAATTATGTTTATTCTATTAGAGTATTTTCTCGATTTGATGTTTTGCTAGCATTCACCTAGATGCTGATGTGAGCTTATGTGCGCAAATATGCTCCTTGCTGCAGATATTGGGATGCAACATCAGCTCATGGCAGCTGCGTCAAAGAGACGTTTAAAGGCTGCCGAATAAAGCAGATGCAGCTTTGAGAACTGATAAAATGAGCATTATTTAATGCTTATTCTTCCATTCCTCTGAGCGCATTTCGTGCGCAGCAACCCATCTGCAGTAGTTGCAGTGCTGCACCGTACGGTGTCTTAGTGATAACCGCCCTCACTGATCAATCAATTCCCTCATTCCTGGACTCTGGGACGCTTCTATATGATTGCCGACTTTTTGTGTTCGAAACTCTTGCGACTCGTTTTGCACACTCATAACTCTGTAGAGGTTGTTCTTTAATGAGGGGTCGTCTTTTTCATGTCCTCTTTGCTGTTGTTCTTATGGCGTTATATCTCATTCGTGGCGTTATTCTTTTTACAGATGTTCTAGAGAATCGTTGAATTGCGCCCTGTTCTCATGCACTGATTGTAAGGAGGATGAACCGTAATCACCGCCAGTAATATACCGTCATTTTAGGTTAATTTTACGGACGTTGACTACAGGGTATTCACAGACGCGGCGGCATATGTTCGCAGAGGCCGTTCACCATACGAAAGAGCGACTTATCGATATACGCCGTTGTTAGCTTGGCTTCTTGTGCCAAACACAGTTTGGCCGGAATTCGGTATGCTTTTGCGATATCCATTCGTGATGGTGTAATGTCAAAGGTGGCGAGTTCTCTGTATTTTATAATTGAGTTTATAGGCTTCCATCAGCGATTAAACGGCATTTTTTGCTCCCTCTGATAATTGTCCCGTTAATGAGGTTTTCGTGAGTTCTTGTTGTTCGCGGATATTTGGTATATTCATTCAACGTTGCGAGGCTATCCGGCACTTTGCTGGCATCGCTGATGAAAATCATTGTATCGTTTTGAAGGGAAACTTTTTAGAGTAGAGGAGATTTCCAGGTGGAAGAGAGAATAAGGATGAGGGCTGTGACGCTTGAAGCAGTTTAATGGGGTGGAAAGTAATCAGAAAAGGGCAAGCGGGAGTGGATAGCTTTGCTGAAAGGGTGCGTAAAGCAGCCGCCGTCCATGCTGTGTGTTGTGCATCGTTTCTTCGATTGATCCGCATTTAAAAGACAGTAGTGATAGATGTGAAAATGATGCTTTAGTTTATCAGAAGTTGGTCACAAACTGCACCACCTCCTTTGAAACGAAGATGATCACACAGGGACGGACTGTTTATTTGAGCCCAGGAGGGATGCTTTCTGTTGTATTTGATTTCTTTCTGTGTACTCGTCTGCATTTAGGTTTAAATGAAAATCGTCGAGAGGTCCATAGCTTTCGATGTGGTCAGATTTTCGAGTTTGATGTTAGAAGGGTAAATCCTTTGTGAAGTTTCCGAAACTGCACATGTGATGTAAAGAAGTGCTTTTGCCAAAAGCTGATAACATTGCAGCTAAGGAAGGTTGCTGATACCCCTGCTTTTCGGGAAGTTTTTGAATTCTTTCTTCCCAGCAGCCAATTACATATGATGCTAAATCACTCATCGCCATGTTTTGCCTCTTTCACCTTGTCTATTTTGTGTATTTTCCGTATTCGTATTTGTGCTATTGTTGGGGCTGACTTGCCTGAAGTTTCTTTCATCGGGACGTGCAGGCCACAGAATTAAACCTTGGAAACGTATTATTGACCTTCTCTCTCCAATGGCTTTCGTTGTGCATACGTCCTCTTCTTGAAATGGTTTTTTGGCCTAGACATAATTCTCCTATGCGATTGTTCACATAGCCAGTCTTGAAACATGATAACAGTGCTTGAACTTAGCCTGAGCCCAAATGACTGAGTCGAAGTCATGCTTGAGTTCAGATCTGAACCTAATGATCCAGCTTGTTCGATCCGCCCACAGTGTTTTACCGACAGGATTGTTATATAAGCGAATATTTTATGGATGTTGAAGTTTATAAAGATGTCGAGTTAGTGATTTTTGAATGTTTATTTACTTCCTGTGGAATATCTTCTTACCTGGAGTTCGTCAAAGTGATGGCCTTACAGCGGAAATTTTCTCCCTCCTCATTCGCTCTCATTTCCCATCTCTGCACGCATTTTTTTTTTATTTCAACAGTCATCACATTGCTTTTTCGATAGCCGAATGTAGTCGCTGTGGAATAACTCGTATTCCTTATTGTAGTATATATTGATTAGAATCGTGCCGACTTCATCTCGTTCGCTCACGCAGTACTTTTTCGAAAAATAAGTCGACGTTATTCACTGCTTAGGATTTTCGCCGAATTTTGTTGGCGGTCAACGAAGTATAATATTTGTTGAAGTTTTTAGGCAAAATGATATTTTGCGTGTTGGACATCGCCGTTGGATATGATTGTTACGAAACGGCGACGGCACCATTGTTGGCGAGGAAACCTTCCAAACGCACGGTTTGTTTTGCACATTTTATACACACTTTAGCAAATGCTAATCATTTGAATTGTACTTTAATAATGGCTCATTTTTTCGACTATTGTTTACCTGCAGTTAGGCTACTTGACAATTATATGATGATCGTTCTAATTTTACGTGCATTATTTCAACCTTTTTCTGCCATTGTTCCCCATATTCAAATATCAGCTTCTGTTTCGCTACGAAAATGACTAATTACTGCAGTCGGCACACTGTTTCATATCTGTTGCAAGCCGTCTTCGTTTTTGATGTGTCGTTTGAAGGCGTCACCATTTCTGCTGTGCTTGCTCACAGTGATTCTAAAGAATATCTCACTCTAATGATATGACGGTACTGCAATTGACGTTCAGTGCAGGGCAGCTGCAGGTGAGTGAAATCGCTACAAGTTAAGGGGTTTCGGAGCAGCGACCGTCGAACTTGAGACTTCTCTCATCAGTCAGCATGGCGTTCATCTTTCCAACCTGCAAATTTCGACCATTAAATCTTTTGCAGTTTGTTTCTATAAGCGTCACTCTTTTTTCAAAACACACAATGAAAGGTACGAGAGCAACAATAACTACAGCAATCGAAGGAAAATTTTATCATGTCTCTTTGAAGCTCTACTTTTGACGTGTTACCTCCTTTTAGCAGTACCTCGTAAATTTCTGCATGAAATTACTCCAGTTGAACAATATGACCACATCAAATGTTCAGGTCTATGTGATTGCTTTAACAAATCCTCGTGTTCCATGTAACGAGATTAGTGCTGAAAGTAAAGAGACGCACGGCGTCCATAAAAGTTCGTTCTGCATGAGAAACAAATAGGGTTGATCGTGGGACGTAACTAAAAAAGGCTCTGGGTTGCAAACTGAGCGCACAGGTTAGATGGCTATGCGGTTTTCCTTTTTAATTGCGCAAACAAAGATTGCAGAGTCGTGCCCACCCTCACACGGCAACTCGTCTGTTAATTTTGAAGTCAACTCGCCGTTTTGCCCGTGGCACTAAATTCGAACTTGTAGCTTAAGTTGCTTCTGCTCACCTTGATGCATATGGCCAAACCTTCATCAAAATAGGTTGTTTACTAGTGTGCCCAACTTTGTCCCACAGTTGCTGGGTGAATACGAAACATTCAGGTGTGGTTTTCGTGAAAGGTTTTGTAAAATGGGCTGAAACTTCCACAAGTGACGCTCAACCGTCGAGGACATGAGCACTGGTAAACGGGTTTCCTTATGGTGTTGGGGAAGTAAAGTTGTTTAACGGTTAAAAATTTACAACTAACCGTAGTATTGCAGCATTCTAGGATAACACGTGAGGCGAAACAAGCGATAGTGATATTTTGGTTGGCGAATCCGCTCACGGCAATAATTTCAGCCCGTGGCAACGCGGATGTGATCGTATGTGCGGCGGTAGTTCATACCTTAAAGCTGCTTTTGAACAACCAGGTTTGTGCACTGCTTGATGATAGCATTTAATGGAAGTGAGGGTAAACGCTAAATATGATGCATCTTTCAAACAGTTTTACTGACAGCCGGACTGAGAACACAAATCATCGGAAGATTTGGGTTTTTTTCTTGAGTGCTGATTAGCTGAAAACAAAGCATAATTAAGCGCGTCCATCCTTGTAGTCATTATACACAGTGCGAAGTAAACCAAATTTAATCCCGCAACTTCAGTTAATAGTCATATTCCGAATTGCTGCTGCTCCCTCCATGCCGCTAGTGCTAGGAATGCTTTTTCTTTTTGAAGGCGTCAACGTTTCATCCGTCTTTTAAATGATCGTTCGGTGATCATCTAGTAGACTTGGAACTAATCTGTTGCTTTATTTAGATTTGTTAGCGCTGGCTTCAGCAGATTTCACACCAGTGTACAAGTAGACAACCGTACTCACCTATACATCTTCTCGTAATTACAGATAATGGTCGTTTTCGGATGTTAAGTTCCGCTTGAATCTGCCCACCAAATTAAGTCGGTCCTGTCTGTCGTGATCAGAATGTCGATTAGGTTTTCTGTAAAGGGCGAAGTAAGCGGGGTGAGAAGGCAAAGATGGTCGTCGGCAGTTGGTGACGCCACGTGTGGCACTGTTTTGGTATGTGGTCCTGTTGAGTCTCCTCAGCTGCAGCATTTTCGAAATGCTTTCAGTGGTTGTTAGCTGCCGTGGTGCATGGTCTTATCGCGATCCAGTTAAAAATTTATCCTTTGATCTATCTACCATCCATATTCTTATATATCTCTAACGTACGTATCGCAACCGGATACTTGGACTGCTGCCGAAAATTTCTGTTGAACTGGAAGGGATTCGTCTTCGTATTGGTTGGCCTTCTTTCATTCTACTATTTCTAGCTGAATATGCGATCTCGGGGTAGATCTGTTTGATTCATTGAATAGGTTGAAATTTGATGATAAAGATAATTGTATGCTATATTTTTTGAATGTTGACCAAGTCGTTGCTTTAGTCCACAGTTCATCCCAGGAAATGTATTTTACCTGGTAGGTGGCACCTTACTTCATATTTCCTGTCGCAACCATATTTTTTGCGTCTCACTTCTTTTTATGAAAGTCCTTTCTTGCTGTTTCTTCTGTCGAACACCGTTTCACCATAAAATCACGTTCGATATTAATGTGTGAGAGCTGTCATTGGATAAAATACGCCGGCGGGATATAGGTCTTCGAGCCTGTCTCTTTCCGTAGAGGCTTTCTAACCTCGACGGCAGTGCCCATCGCTGGAGACTTTCTGAGGATATCCTGCATCTCGAAGATCCGGCTATACCACATTATTTGAAAGCCTGAAGTCGAGAGCATGATTTCACTCCCGTCTAAATCTGGTGCACACTGAGCGTCGTCGGGTTTGATCAGAAAGGATTTCAAGGAGTTAGGCCGAGATCCTGAGCCTTGATATCGACCAATATTGTCTGGGCATAAAGGACGATTTCGTATACCAGCCAGCAATGTTTAAGACCATCGAAGGAATCGCTCACTTAATTCAGGATTTCACATGATGCCATAGGTGTGGGTGGACCTCCTAAGACGGGAGGCCCAATTATTTGAGGTAAGCATTAAGCCGTGTTGCCCACTTTTACGAGTATAGAATCTGTCATATGCGGTAGCTGAAGTTATGTTGAAATATGCTTGCAATGAACGCTATTCAGGCGATCACGAACTTCTGAAAGCAGTTTAGGACTGAACGTTTCTGTTCGATGATGAAATTTTTTTTCAGGTGAGCTTAATGAGCTTTGCTCTCAGCATTTTGGTATACTTTCTTTTATACGGAAATCGCTATATTTATGAGTCTCTGTTGTATCATATATCACGCACAGATACACGACACAATTTCTCTCCTTATTTTTATTCTTTCTATTTATTGGATGGGGAAACGACATTCTCTCAACTCGTTGGTCGAATTGCCTTCGGTCCGCAAGCAGCATTGATTTTACTCATTTCAGTCAGGTAAGTCAGTAAATATTAATATTTCCATCAGGTAAATCAGATATTGTTATGATACCTGGGTGCTTCCGAGTGTCTATCGAACTTCAACTAGCTTTGCAGTTTTACAATCTACCTTCGATCATGTGAGCCTTTCTGAGTGGTAGAAACCCCCTCACAGAAATTCTTGTTAAAATGTGAAAAGAATGGAAGTGAGTAAAAGTAAGTCGGACTGTTTATTTATGTGCACAAGCGGGTAGTTAAGGACGTAGAAGTGATGCGATATGACAGGGGGGGGGTTGGCTTCAAATTTCGCTTTTAGCTAAAGCATTGGTGAGTTCTCAGTCAAACCGTTGGCTGTTTCCGTCTTTCTTCGACGCACAAATGCAGAGATCACGTTTGCATATTCATTTGTTTATAGAGTATGCCGAATGCACAGCCTTAAAATACATTGTCAGGAAATAATCCCACTCATGGAGGGCGGAAAATGAGTTTTTCTTCGAAGCGGGTTGATTCTGGAGTGTGATATGTGTTAGGTGGGAGTGCTGGTAAACAAAGATCATATTCATGCAACTCACGCTTCACCTTCAGTGGATTATCTGGTCATTAAGGTTGTTCTATGTACAGTCTCGACATCTTCAACCGGAATGTTGATTCTGAATAGGGGTTTATTCATTCTCACTATGGGAGGTTATTTCTGTGAGTGCATAGTTGACTTCAGCTATAAAGAGTGTCATCTGCGAGGAGACTGTATCTTCTCTTGGTTACATTTCTTGATGATCCGAACACTGTAACGTTATTTGCAGTGCAGCACTGCTAAATCGTTGCTGTCTGAAGCATAGTAGTTTGATTTCTTAGTGGAAGCAGTGAAGAAAATAGTACATGTTTGATAGAAAGATATCAAAGGTCGCTAGCTATATTGTGGTCGAGTAAGGCAATTTTTATGGCCTAGATGAGAGAAACCGATCTCCTCCTCTCTTCTGTTCAGAGTGGAACGGGAGGCATAATGTGCAGTCCAACTGCAAAGGCGCTAGCCGCTGAATAAAATTGCTATGAAAAAGAGAAGTAGCAAAGTGGTAAAGGAAAGGAATAAATTGAAAATTACGGGCGGAAGGTGTAATGCTTTTTCATGCAAAGGAGGAACTTCGCTGTTCCGCATGTAGAAAGTAACTCTCATGAGATGCTAAAGAAGAGAGGAGCGCATTTCTGTTCATCGAAAGGAGAATAAGGTGCCTCATCAGCTCTCAAAATGAGTTAAATCTCCGTACCACGCCAAAATGGCAAGGCATTCTTGGTTGTTGGCGGTGTTTTTTAAAGGAACGGAGGAATCCTCTCCAATTCTTTGCTGATACAGTAGAGAAGCTGAGAGGATAGGTTTTCTGGAGATGAATTTTGTGGAAATGGAATGTTTTTCTGCGCATGTCGTGAACAAATGTGCTCCATTACATAACCCTCAGACGCTGCTCTTATTCTCTGAAGATTCTTTTGAGGAAATACCATCGCTTTTTTCCACTCGGAGTCAACAGATGATTCGAGGGATGGGTTTGCTTCAGCTGGGAAACCTCATAAATCGCCATTCACTGTGGGTTTAAGGCTGCCGTTCTCTGGTTCATTGTATGGATCTCTCGATGTGAAATCTTTCTTCCTATAATTCCGCCATTTTTCAGCACTTGAGGCACAACTTTGAACTCCCGTGAAATCATTTTGAAGTGGCAATATTTGTCGCCAACAACGGAATAATACCAATAATGTGTTCAGCGCTCTGGAGGTGAAGCTAATTGTGAGTAATCATCGCTTTTATAGGTTTTATGACGATTTGCCGTTTTGTTGGATGCTCTTAACAATGGCATTTATTGCGTTCAATAAAGTATGTACAAGTCAGTATTTTCTATGGTTTATAAGTCTGCTTCCTATTGCGCAGCGATCTATTGAGGTGAGATTCTCGTTTATTAAGTTCATATTTTTGCTTGAATATCTTCTTTAAATTACGATTGTTTCGCGTAGCTTTGGTTCGCCCCACATTAAACTAGTAGCTAATGATGCGAACTGTCTTGCAGTCTTAAACTGGTAGCTAATGATGCGAACTGTCTTGCAGTCTCTCCGCAACGAAAAAATGTTTGTCCCATTGCTGATGAGAAATCTGTGAGATGGACGCAGGAGAGATCGTTTTTCTAATTGCTTCTATTGCATTTTATATTACTGTTGTTGTTATTGTTGTCCTCATTGTAATTGTTGCCTTGAAAATTCGGCAGAGGATTGAGTGGAACCTTCTATAACGACTGCATTTGCAAAAGGAGAATGCAAGTTTTTGCTCATCAATTATTGCTCTTCATGAATATGCCCATGTAGCCCATGAAAAAAGGTCGTCGGCCTATTCTGCGATTGTAAGTCGTCCCTTCTATCTCTAATGAAAACTCACCTCATTCACAGTGAATTTCCCTATTGCTTAGGCGTGATGTGATTTCAGATGTCACTGAAGCGTTCAGTGGTGCTGAGTTCGATGTGGGTCATTGCACAAGCCATCTGGCTACTTGCCGCATATTTCCTCGAGTTTTGGGGTGTCAACTCGTTCTTATTTATTTGGCTCGCCTCGCTGCTTTTCTTCTCAACGAATGTTTTTATTGTGGCACAACTAATCACTCATTACCGCGATCCATTTCAGAGTTAGCCGAGTGCTTCTCCTCTCTGCACACCTTAGTTGCCAGTTTCTGATCAGAAATTAATCGTGTTTGTTAAAGCATTGTAAGGAAGGAAATCTGCGTAATGCAGTAAGAGGAATGACTGCTTTATCTAGAACATATGAAATTGTGCTCGATCTTGTGTGACTTCGTATTTCGTTGATCAGTTAGATCTGAAACGGGAACTACCTCAGATGGCAGAAGAACGGCTATCACTCCGCAATTATTATGAAGAATATCGCGTTACATGCTTCTGTAGACAGAACGAAGTTGTGCCAATACAGCAGCGTGGCAGTACAATAGGTTTCTGTCAAGTCGAATGGGGTAACGTTTAGAAAGCTTTGAATAACATTCCACGTTTGACCTCGTTGTTCGGTGAGAGCTTTTCGGTTCGAGCAGAGTGACTTATTCCGTACTCCCACTTTTGATTACGTCCCGTAATCTCTTGTAGTTTTTTACAGGCTAACGTTTGAGATGAATTTAGTAAATTGCCTTCATCTGAAATAAGTTGAAATGAACTTTTGATCAGCTTCGAGGTTCAGCTAGAGAAAACAAAAGGGCTTGCTGGGAGGTATTTTGCAGCTTAAAGATCGTTGCTTCGGACATAATTTGTTGCGATACATTTGCGGGAACAGCACCTCATTTAGTCGTGATGGTCACTGATGGGATTTAGATAAGGAAGAGGAGACGACATTATTTTCTGGATGCTTTGCATTAGTTCATGTGTGAAGAATATTGCAGACAAGAAGCATACGTTCGTTATGTTGTGCATTCGACCTGATTGTGATACATCTATCTCATTTGTTTGCTTAAATGTGGCAGTATTCAGATGCGGTGAACTGTCACAGAACTAGGCGTTTATTGGATATTTTATCGAGCAGATCTGACTACTGCTAGTTACCTCTAATAAACTTTGTGCACATAGCTGCGTCAGTAATAATTTTATTGTCTTGCCCGATGTGTATATCTTGAAGCTCTTTTTTCTAACATCGCGTCTAGAAAGATATTGAGCTGATCGCTATTATGGAAAGCTGCCTGTGGAGATTTCGCTGTTCGTGGATATCACGGTGAAATTGTTTGCTATTGTGAAGTCGTCCAGCTTCCTATTTCTTCGTCAACTGTGATGATACGGGGGATTCTACTTTCATGCGTTCTCTCCATCAGTTGTAAATTGGTGTAAACATGTAAACGCGTCCATCCATACATTTTGTCATGCGGCCACAGAGCATTTAATCTCATTTTATGACGCGGTTAACTTCTTTGAGAAGCACTTAATTGTGCCGAAGTATTGCTCCGTATAAAAGTACAGTTTGCGTTTGAGGCGTCGTAATGGTTTTCTACTTGGTTGGATTGGGTTTGGGCGATGCTGAAGACATAACAGTAAAGGGATTGAACACGATAAAGAAATGCGTTCGTGTTTATCTGGAGGCTTATACGAGTATACTATCCTATGCACTTGACAAATCTAAATTGGAGCGTTTCTATGGCAAGGAAGTGATCATGGCTGACCGTGAACTTGTTGAGCAGCATTCTGGTGAGTCTTTATCGTTGTTGGGTTTGCCTCTTCACATAGACTGGAAGGACTGGTATTTTTATTTGCAGATGTCGCTGCTCGTGAATTAGTTATCCAGAGTGCTCCACAAGGACTTTAATGCAACTTCCTAGATGTGCAGAAGCATTGGATTGTCTGGTTTTGATACGGTGTTGAAAATGATGCTTCAGATATCCTCTCCTGCGCTGCCGTTTGCAGGAGCAGTTCTTGAAGGTCCGTTGGGCTGCAGTTCAGTACAAGTCACATAGCAAAGTAACCACATTATTCTACAAGTCGGTTCGCGCTTCTTTAAATTTTTTAACAGTTAAAAGATACTCTTCAACCAGTGTCCGCAGTTTGAGACCTTATCAGTGGTTAGTCGCCTGTGTGATCATAGCCATTTCGGTGAAAGCCAGATGGGTTCATGCGAGCTCAAAGTCAAAGTAGTCAGTGCTGCATTAGCAAGGATGCGCATCCAGCTCATTCGATCACCTTGATGGAGAGCCAAAAGGAGGAGAGGGAAGCATCGGAGTTGGCAGTGCTGAGAAACACTGCCGACTTTATTGACATCGAGGTGCACCTGCTGACTTCTATAGCGAGGGCGTGGGGAAGTGGTAATCAGTAATAGACAGGTGGAACGGAGCAAGATTACAAAGCTATCAGTTTTTGATGGATCTTTTGAAGTGTGCGGTGTTACGTCATCCTGGATCGGTTCTTCTCTGCTCATTTTTTCCGTCGAAAACCTCTCGACCTTTTGATGCATCACAGCAACAGAGCTAGCCGTGACTGTCTAGTCAGTTTGCAAGAGTATGTTAAGAATTGCTCCGTTACAGCATCACGAAACAGTTACGAGGGTATTTTGCGACCGGGGCTTTAATGAGGTTAACGAGGTTATTTTTTTAACGTGAGTAAAATTACGTTTTCGATTAGCTTTAATGGCAGTTCACATCGGCGGCAAAGATGCATTCAAGAAAAAGCTCGTTTTTGAAAGGGATGAGCAATAGAGCAACTCTCGAGAGGTTCAAGCTGCAAGTCATTAGCTGAATTAGCGAGCGTCTGGAGTTGCATTTATCTCTCCTTGCCGATGTGCGCTTGACATCTGCCGATTTTTTCAGTGGCTGGCATTGTCTTTGCTCCCAAAATCTGTATGCTTATTTATGAGTAAGCCATTATGGTTGATTTCACTCTCTCTGTTTTGAGCTTGAGATCAGACCAAGCTCGTGAGGTTTGCCTCTAAAATGATGTGCATGAATGGACATTAAAAGAACAGAATAACGTGAAAGTCCGTAGCGACTATTTTGCTCGTTGGCATCTGTGTGCTGTGTTGTTGAAAAGAAAGTCATCGGCTGAATTAGGTGTCTACGTGGGGTTAGGGCAGAAGATGTTGTATCCCGAAAGGGGCTAGGAGGGATCCTCGTTTTGTTTATCTCGTCCGAAACTGTTTTGCTTTTTTTAGCTAACTTAGGAGTGAGCAGAGAGCGACACTGGATGGTGAAAAGTTCTGGATTCGGCAGTCATGATGCGAACTAGCTTTATGCGGGGTCACTGCTGGGGTGAAGGGAGGGGTCAGTGGGGCAGTGCTAGTGATGCCGATACGATCGCATTGCTAAGAATAGGTGCAATAATTGCTGCTCCACGACAGCTGAGAAGGAAAAGGACTAGAGATGGCAAAAGAAGGTTTGTTGCCTCAGTGGACAGATTGATGCATGTCGTATGTCTAGCATGCTGAAGATTGTCGATGTATGGATGAATTTGGGAAGAAAGGTGTTCAAGTCGTGCTAAGAAAAGAATTTCAGATGAGCTACTGGCGGGTGCTGAAGTATCCGACGTCTGTATGTTGGTGGTGGGTGATCCGTTCGGCGCGACAACACATTCGAGTCTCGTGTTGCGCGCGCGTGATTTGCATATTCCCGTGAAGGTTATCCACAATGCGTCCATAATTAATGCAGTAGCCTGCTGTGGACTTCAGGTTAGCAGCTTCCTAATTAATTACTTCTTATTTACATTCCAGCTGTCGCAATTTTACGTCACAAATCGCAACCTCATTTGGTTGTTTAGGAGCATCTCTGATCGCTCGCTCAGTCGTCAGTTAGCCCTCACAGAATGCCGTTTAGGAAATGCCGCACAGTTGAAATATTGTGGATATCGGTGCTTTAAACTTAATTGGAGCTCTTTTTGTGAGCACATTTAAAATTGATCAATTCACCTATAAATTCGTTAATCATAAATTTCAAATGCACCAACTGCAACGAGGAGAAATTTTGTGTTTTTTGAGTTTTTTTTATCAAAGCCCACATATGAATTATAGTATAAATTAGATTCTCTAGACTGATCAACGTTTTCCTTTTCGAAGCTGCAAGACCTCCTTTTTCTGAATCATGATAACTTTGAGATGGACCCAACCGAGAACCTGCCATGATAGAATAGAACTGAGGGAGGAAATCATTCAATAGCTTTAGTGAAGAAAAGTCGTTCTAAATCTTAAATACATAAAAAAGGTGATCACAAAGGAAAGAAACATATCGCTTCGCATGAGTTGTGAGTGGCTGCTATTTCCTTATACGTTTGACCTTGTGCAAAATCTTCTTGCGGCACCACATCGGAATTATTTCATGCTGTGATGCGATGAGAAATGAGGACTTTTTATGACGATTGGCATGAGACCTATCCGGTCAGGATGCCACTAAAGTTCTCGCAGTTTTTCCGTTAATCTTCATTCCGGTCATACATCTGAATGCACGGAATGCGACTAGCGCCCGTGCAGTGATATCTAGTGGCAGTGAGTAATCCTTCACATCGTCCGAACGTGAAGGTTCTCGAAGGTTTCTGAAGGAGTATTTTTAAGGGGCGTCGCCAGATATGTATATTAGTGATCTAGAAAGGAGGGGAGGAAGTTTCGAGTAAATTACGCTCGTGCGCAAAGCGAATACCCGTTAACGTGGCAGTTGCCGTAATTATGACCTTTCCCTTGAAACAGATGTCGTTCATTTGTGTGCAACTTGCTCCCGCATTACAGCTTTACAGTTTCGGAGAAACGGTTTCAATTGTTATGTGGACGGATAGCTGGCAGCCGGATTCTTACTACGATAAAATTGCCGCGAATAGATCGCGTGGTCTCCATACTCTCTGCCTTCTAGGTAAGCCACACATTTTCATTATACACTCTTGTGACAGTTTACTGTTGACGGCTAAATTCCAGGATGACCGAGTGAGGCGTGCCTCATGATTTTGGTTCGTGTTTCGAAAAATTGAGACGAGAATTGCACTTTCAACGTTTTGTCGTTCCTGAAAGTTACGTTCACAAGTTCTGAAATCATGCTATATTTTTTTGCTGTTGCTGAAAACGCATGGCGGTGATGTTTTGGGAGCAATTTCTATCTTCAAGCCAGAGATCGATTCGAACAACGTTTACGTGGTGAATACAGCGCCTGATTTAGAGCTTCGTTTCAGAAATCAACTCATGTCTGCTGAAGTCATCATTTAATGAGCCACCAGATTTATCATGACTTCAGCCGCAGAGTTCATTCTTGCTAGAGAATGAAGATTTTTTTCGTTATTATTAGTCACAATAAGTGGAGCAGACTTTATGGGATACGAACTCAGTCTCTCATATAATCTTGTTCTCCATGAATCGACGACCCCTGTAGACGTTGACTTATTCACAAAGGTGTGAACGGTACTGCTACACGTGAGCCATTTGCTGAAATATCCGAAACCAATAACTTTCACAATGAACCATGTTTGGTGATATGATAAGGTTTTCGATTCCGTGAGATATGTCTCACATTAGTGCACTTTCAATAGCAACGCGCTGTTGTGGATGTGAACGTAGGTTAAATTGAAGTTGGGAAATGCCTTCAAGAGGAAGGAGAATGTTGAATAAAGGAGTGAGGATCATCTCAAAGTAAAAGGACAAAAGCTTTTGTATCGCCATAGCGTAACTCCTTTAATTGGCCAGCAATAGCAATTCAATTTTTTCCCGGTTCACAACAGTATCATATTCGCATCTTTCCGGAAAAGAATTGTTTCTGCTGGGATGATCGTACTGAGGGAAGGGGGTATTTTGTATGCTGTAAAACAACGCAGCACTTCTTTGCAGACATCAAGGTGAAAGAGCAATCGGTGGATAATCTACTGAGGTGAGTGCGAATTGCAGACTGAGTGCGAGTTGCTTTTTCCTTACGAATTGAGAATTGTGAAAGATCTGACCTGAACTTCCACTGCATACTACTAAAGAAATACCTATGAAATTAGAGAAAAAGGAGATCACGTATGTTTTTTTTGCAACGAAATGTTTTTTTTATTGCAAATAAGGGGTAACTCAGCTTAGAAGAGACAGATGTTTAAAGGTCGCTGAGTTGCGATAGCATAGAGTCATTTTCATTGTTGCCGCGTATCTCCTCGCGTTTCGTTTTCATTGTGGACTCGCTTAGAAAGTAACTCTTTTGAGGAGCGCCGTTTATTATACCTAGTTGGTGCTAGTAGTATACGGAAATTCTATTATGTGGTCGATGTAATCATCTCATAATATATGGAACATCTCATTAGTCCCTTTCCTTGCAACGAGATTGTACTGCTGATATGTGTCGTTATACTAAGCGATGTATTAGTAGAGACGACGTAGAGGTTACGCACTGTGCTACTTTGTTTATTATTCAAAAGTGCTCTTTCACGTTCTAAATTCTAATCTTCTTATTAAAAGAACGTTTAGTTTTCAGCACATCGTTATTCATTTGCAAATTAAACAGTTTACATTCATTGGAGGGGTACAAGGAGCATTTTCGTTCAGTTCCTTAACATCGTATTTTCCTACAAATCGTTCGCGTTATCGACAATTTCCACTGAAAAAAGTTTGCTGACAAAAGGCGCTTACTTAGATATTTCATATGAAATATTCTTCAGTTGTTTATTAGTTGATATTATTTTAAAATTAGATTTCGTTAAATTTGCCCTTATTTTTTATCTCAACTTCCAGGGGTCGAGAGATATATGAACCTCCGCGATATATGAGCTGCTCAGAGGCAGCGAAGCAGTTGCTGCAAATAGCTGAACGCAAAGAGAAGGCGGGTGTTCAACCAGGTTCGTTTCTCTCTTTCTTGAACGTTCACTCTCCTTAACTGAGGGTAGTGCATTTACACGTCAGGTTCGCTTGAGGTGAATTCGACCACAGTTTAGAGATCGTCAATCTGAATTACTCGGTTTTTTCGAGGTGACTCGGTCCGGAGTGTTTTGCCGTGGATTTTGCATTTAGCTGTTTTGCCCGCCATAACTCTCACACATTTCCATCTATTGGACGCGAAGGCTGGCAGTAATGGGAACCACAAAGAAGCAGTTTTAAGAAGCAGCGTGATGAGGTTACTTCTCAAAAACCTATTCATCAGTATGACAGGTGAACACAGTTTGTTGTAAATGAGAGTGCTCGAAAGAATGAGATTCAAGAAACCCAATTAAACAAGTGAACTGAACAGAAAGAGCACATTGTTTCGTTGCAGTTGTTATTTTACTGTCATGCATGAAGCATACCTGTAGCAATCATTCCTGGGGTTAGTTTTTCGCTTTCGAGTGAACAAATAATTTTTAAGCATATTCCGCCGAAACACTTTGTGTTGGGCTAGCGCGGATCGGATGGAACAACCAAAAGGTACAAGAATCATTTCTTTTTTTATCTTTCGGAACTTTTTCATTGTCACATCCTTGCACTCCTTTGTTAAACTGTATGCCTTGCTCTTAGAGTTTTCTCTATGGAGGCACGCCTCATTCGCTGATGTGGTCGGTTCGAAAGTAAATGACCTCAAAGTACCTTCGTTTTGTGGCTATCAGTTTATGCAGCCATCTAAATAAATATGGTCAAATCAGGTCAACGAGCTTAATTACAGGTCATTAAAAAAATCATAACGCGCAAAATTTGGGTATTGAAAGCTCCACTGAATCTTTTTTCTGTCATGAGCGTTTTATACCCTCTCTCTTCCCATGCATTTAGCAATAATATGAGATTCGTTGATCACACTTCTCGCAAAGAAATCGTCCAAAATTTTTCTCGACTTATTTCTGACCGTTGGTTATTTAATTATGTTCATATAGGAAGTTTATTCAGGCTGGCACTAAGCGGATTGAAAGGAATTTTGTTAGTTTTCAGGTATGAAAGGGTTGCATAAATTATGGCTGTTTAAGAGAAGGCCTTCGATGTGAAAATTGTTAGAGCAAAATTAGAAATGACAGACAAATAGTCGTACAGAGAGAGAGAAGTTGCCTTCGCATGCACAGAAACAAGGAGGAAACCTGATCGAAGTCCGCTGAAGCGCTAAATGCTTGTCCAATATGGCTCATTTTTGAGGGGACGAATTTTTCTCCAAAAAACGTCGACAGAACGAATCTTTTAGAAGGTTCTGTTATAAAAGTTGCCACGTTAATGAACCTTTCGAAATTTTTTAGATTACGCAGTCTGATAGAGCTGTATTGCTCCTATAAAACACACTGAATAGATTGTACCGGGATCGCGAACACCGAGCACTTGAAGCAAGATGAGGGTTAGGTGGTTTCGTTCGATAAATCTGCCGCTGCCTGGTTCGTTACTTTTTAAAAGCCAACTCCTCACTGTGTTCGTTATGGTAATCAACATAACATGGAGAATCATATATGGGCAAATCCGGTGCCTAAGTTCTCAACCACTTAAAGAGGTCTTTTCTCTGTGATACAAAAGTAACGGCATTTAACTCTTTTCCCTTCTTGAAAGCAATGATTGCTAGCTGAGCTGCAGCCAGCAGTTAAACTATCTTCAAGCACTGTCTTGCAGATGTGGAACTAGTTAGAGAGCTCTATTTCGCAGCAGAATGGGAAATGCAAAACGTCTGCACATGTGAACGCACTTTCAGATAGTGTCATGTTCGCTGTCCGAAATGGTGCTGGTGGATATGGGCGAGCCGCTGCATTCACTCGTGATTGTTGGTGAAATGCATCCCGTTGAAATTGACATGCTTAAAGCGTTTGCAGTTCGTTCTGCCTCGTAGAGTGTGCTTTACTTCGGTGAATATTGTTGCGATTTGTTGTGCAGTGTGGCGCGAGTAGGTTGCAGTGTTCCTTGACGGAGTGCTCAGGTTTCCACTGATGACTCGTCGAGGAGAGCTGTATGAAACGTTCGTGAATTGAAGCCGATAGTTGAAGAGTTTTTGTGGGAATGCGTTATTTGGTTATTGGCACATCGTTCTCCTGCATTTGGCACTACTGTTGAACTAATGAAAAGTTTCATTGCTTCTGCAGAAGAGTACTGCTGAAGCGTTCGATTCGCTCATCTATTTATTGTCGATAATTTTCTCAGCAGTTTTGCTCGCTTGGATCGAGTCATCGAAACATCGTTCAGTGATCTATCTTTAATTGAAACTTCTAAAGTTCTGGATTATCGATTGTTATTTGGGTGGAATGCGTTCAACTTACACTTGATTAGCAACTGTCATCGCTTGAGGGAAGTTCCATCCGTGCCATAACATCGTTTTTCTCTCAGAAGGTGAGGGAAGTTCCATCCGAAGAACCGAACTGCTGAGACACGTCATGGAAAACATGTATAGGTCGCAGTTATTACATTATTATTCATTCGTTGCATTTAGTAGGCAAAGGTAAGGTGCAGCACGTTTGAAGGTAAGAGCGGTCCGACGTCCTCTTGTAGCTCTTGGCAACGGGTTAGTTCTGGTGCAGTTTGTCCGGAGCAAAAATCGATTTGCAGATTCCGGTGACTACCATATTGAGTTCTTAAAAGCACGGTCTTTAGCTAGGATTTGTGCAACGACAGATACTACTCACGCTGGTCGTACCCTCCTCTTCTCTCCCCCCTTCCCTTCCACTTCCTTCCTTTTCAATCTAAATGATCAACGAGAAGTTTTGGGGTCCTAATTACGAGTAAGATTTGGAATTTTCCAAAGTTCTGATAAAAACCATACAGGAACGCAAAGGTTTTCTTGTTTTTCCGACTTAGACCAAATCGCTTACGATAGCGCAGGTTAGATCGCTTTTGGTTATTCTCTTCTTGAAGTTTGATTTTCGTTTCGCTAAGAAGCGCAGGTTTTGACTGAGGATCGTAAGCGGAAGAAATTCACGAAAACAGGCCACGAGGAGGGAGGGAGGGGAATGGCCACTTCCGCATGTGGAGGCATATTTAAAAAGCCTCTGGCGAAAGCGTGCTGTTCCATTCGAAACTTCACGTAGCTTCTCCAAAAAAGTAGCGGCGAAAAAGGGTGCTGTCGAAGAGCGCTGTGAGGATTATCGGATACCGTCCAAGAAATGAGGAAAAGGATTTTGAAAAGCGTTACTTCATGTTGGAGGTCATTGTGTATTCCTAAAATATGTATCATCACCTTTTCTGAGGGAAATATGTCGATAAATTAGTTCAGCTGAATGTGTTTATTTAATAGCGTCCTAAAAAGTTATCTCGACAAACTGTGTTTGGCTGATTTGCCGAAACAGAGGTGAGTTTGAGAAGCCTTTCTATGTATTCGATCTTTTTTGTGAAACTTCAAGAATATAAGAAGCGTCTTTTTCCACCTGCGACAACGAGTGGGCTGCATTTGGCCATCTTCGACAGCGATTAGTTAGTTGATCAGGTGCTGTTGTTTGATTGAATTTCACTTGCTTTGGACTCTCCTATCATCGCATTGATTTTTAAAGTCGATTCCTTTGTCGCATTCATCCCTCCTTCAGCTGTTCCTCGAATTTCATCGACATTCATTCATTCTCACAAATCACTGCTATGACGTCAGGTGGAGTGTAGGGTGCTGCGGGAGAGAGGGAGGGGGGTGGAGTGAATTTTGTTTCTGTTCACATCGACTTCCTTCAACAGATAGGACGGGTGCAAAGACTTGGGTAGCGTTTGATGTGTGAAGTAATATAATTCCAAAAGTGGTATGATTTTGAAAAAAAGACCTCTGTTTTTTCTCAAACGTTATTTCCGGCGTTCGTAACGATCGGCGTAACCGAGTTATGAGTCGGTAAGAGGCTTCGATGTGCTGAATTTGCTCACATCACACGTCGTCGTGTGTGTTCGTCAGCATTATTGCTTTCTGTGGTTCTGTTTCGCATTGCGGTGGTGTCGAATCTGAGCAGTTGCACCTTTCTGAGACTAACTGAAATGGGTTCACAACGATCTCTCAGTTGAAGTTGAAACGGTACGCCGTTTCGCGTCTGTGTTTCGTTGAAATTTTTTGAGTTCTCGGGTGTCTGCGTTGTTGTTTCTTAGCGGTTCATGGTAGTAGTAGTTCGTGTGGCAACTCGTTTATTCCGCTAGTTTGTGTGGACCTTTTTTGCAGCCACTTTTTAGTTGTGGAATATCTAGGATGTGGATCAAGCGGGTCCCGATCCGACTCGATATCACAGTTGTTATCGGACACCGTTTTAATCCACGTATGGCTTTTGCGTTTCGCGCAAACGTGCATCATTCGAGCAGGCTTGCGGAGATAAAAGCTCACATTTTCGTAAGGCAATTCTGGAACAGCTGTTGTGCTGCATTTTTACCACAGATCTTAAGCTGGAATATAAGGAATTCCTTCACTCTTCCAGCGGTTCCATTATTCAACAGCCGATTAGATAGTATGTTGAAACCCCTGATCACCGCAGTGTTCCACCGATAGTTCGTTTGTGCTCTCCACGGATGCTAAATGTTTGAATTTGTTTCTGCTCTCTTCTCTTATTTTCTGTTCAGTTGAAGATTTGATTCCTCTTAATTTTCATTTTCTTCGGTTATCTACCATCGTAGTAATTTCCTCACTCTGTTTATTTTTTTGGACGTAGGGTTTACCGTTGTTATTGTACAGATAGATGGATTAGTCGTGTTGTTTAAGAATACGAACTGTATACACTCATATTGCCTTCCCGTCGCCATACAAATTCCCTTTTTAAGTAGACGGTTGTCGTAGAGTCGAGACTTGAGGCTGACTCACTCTGAGCTCACTTCTTATCTCGGAAGAACCATAATGTACCGCACAGGGATCTCAGGCAGATCTCTAATTATATGCACCCTCCAACTTGCTTAGCTTTTGCTGTGGAATAGCAGATGTTGTTGCTGTTTTGTGGAGCAGTCGCTTTCGGTTTTTATCATCCAACGTTCTTCTTTTATGGATATTCCTTAATTGGAATATATGGATTGCTGCCAGTTGGTTACAAAATCGCATGAAGCTTTGTGTTGCATCCGCTGTGGGCCCGCTCAGAAGCAGTGCTAGAATCGTGAACTTCCTATTTGTGATTCTGTTTGACGCATCTGACGCATCTCTGGGACGATGCAGAAAAGTTCTTCCGATAGTGTTTTGTTTTTATCTGAGGCAGTGGGCGATGATTGAAAGGCTTTTTAGGAGGTTTGTAGCGTTGGTTGCATAAGATGATGGGCTTATTCGGGCAGGGGAAGAACGTGGACACAAAGCAGCAAGTAAGAGATCTGCAACGAAAGATGAGGGTGGAAATGCGGCAGCTGGATCGTCAAATCCATGCTATCGAACGAGAGGAAATAAAGGTAAAATTGACTTGATTTTAAATTTTTTTATATCAAGGCGCCCGTAATGGGGGAGGGTACTCCTTGAAGTCCTTGGGAATGTCGAGAGCAGATGTGTAAATGAGCGGTCTCTCTTTTGAAGATGCAGGCATTGCGTACCTAACACTCGCATCAAGTCTCTGCTCATCGATCGAGCGTAAAGGCTTACTTGGTTTCGGTCAGCATATTCTTCTCTTCTTAATCTTCCGAAGTGGGTCTTATGTTGGAGCTTCTCCTCTGTGCAGGTGATACGTTCTAATGAACAAAATTAGGTCTGTCCCTTTTTTGCTGATGAGCTCGAAGGAAAGATCCTCCACTGTTGGTTCGGAAAGAACGAAGGCAGCAGCCCTGTAGGCAGGATTTGAAGTGCATTGCTTAGGTTGTGATGAAATATTTTTCTGAAAGATATACTGGAAACAGCTGTACGCAGGCAGAAAGAATGGGTTTGATGATTTGATTGGCCCACTTATACGGAGGTAATGTTCAAAGTTGGCAGACGCACCACAGGAGGAGGTGTATTGTGGTTAGGCATCGTGGGAGTGTTGAGCGGTGATTCCTCTTTGTTGAGTCTTTATTAGAAAGATGATGTCGCTAGCGGAATTCGTTAAAGGACTCCTGCGGAAAAAGCAGCAAATTAAACGGATTGCTGGCAGAAGGCAGTGGTTATAAATAAGCTCTAAGCGAGGGATAGGAATCAGCCGTTAGGTCCGATTCTGGGATAGGAACTAACAGGTCTGGAGCGAATAGAGTGTGCTGTCGGAACCTATCCTAAACATTTATCGCATCTTGAGGACACAAAAGGTGAGAAGTTATGTAACGAAGGAGATTGACGATTTTATAACAGAGGATTAAGGCAGACTCATTACATTGGTACTCAGATGACTTAACGTGACACGCAAACGCCTACGCCTATTGAAATGTAACGAGTCAGGGAACACTCTTCTGCAGGTAACCCTAGTGAACTGACTCCCATTGGACTCTTATCGCGTTTGTGATGGGAGAACCGCGCGCAATATCGGTATTTTAAAATCAGATCACATTAAGCAACAATAGCCATTTTTAGGGCCTTCCTTTATTTCGTGAAGTTTTTTGTTCAAAAGGTTCGAAGGAAAGTTGCAGTATAGGAGCCGGAAACAGATGGAGCAGGTCTATGCACAGACGGAGCAACAACGAAAGCAGATTTTCGAAGAGGTCTATTCTAAATGGTGCGCACAGGGAGCATTCACCTTGTGAGATCGGAAATTCGCATTGCACAAGAAGACAGGCCGATGGTGAAATGAAAATCAAATAATGTAAGGCACTCAGTGAAGGTGGACAGCGCTTCTTCCTTCGCATGGTAATTGAGGCTAATTCATGGAAGCAGTTGTAGCCATATTCGAGGGTTGTTGACACTTTTATTGCTGAAACGTTCATCCCAAGTGAGCGCAGTGATCGCTGAGCTAATGTTTGGATGACAGTGTCATTTGAGTGCTTTCATGACAAAAAACCGATGCAGCACATTACTGTTCTCATTTTCCAGTTGCAGCATTTTACACTTTCATGCAGACAATTGCAACGATGAGTAATGAGTTGTGTCCGTTGCAAATAGAAACGCCTGTATAGAGAAGCTCAGGGGTTCATTGTCAGCGCATTGTCTGTCTCATCTCACCAGGTTTCTCTTTCGTTCTGTACTGACCGCCATGGGGCGCATTCCTCCTCGTCTTTCATCGTGCACCAGTCACCTTGCTCGCTCCGCTTCGAATATCCATTGTCACCCGTCTTCTTCTCACCATCTTCAGTAGTTGCCTGCGGTTGACGATCGAGATGGATGTATGTTGGACTTCATTTGTTTTATTAAAACAGAGTGAAACGTAGTGGCAATTGCAGGTGAAGAAGCAAATAAAAGAGTCAGCAAAGAAGGGTGACCGTGACGTGTGCGTTGTGTTGGCGAAATCGGTCGTCGGCTCAAGAAAGGTTTCACCTTGCCTCTATTCTTTGACGGTAACTCATTCCCTCTGAAAATCCCATCTACTTTGAATTGTTCCGTTGGATGTAATGTCGATAAACGAAAACAACAAGTGAAATCAGTAAGCGGCTGAGCTGGTGTGCGACGGTTTTTTAGGTGTTTATGCAAATGTGTACATAGACAACACTCCTGTTCATTTGCACTTCCTCCTTTCCTTCCCGTCACTCTGCTCACTTTCATGAAGATTTTCGCTCAAGCTGTTGAGGTCGCGGAGTATGCGCATTCTTATTTATAAACATTATTCTGCTGTAGCAGGTGCTTCATCTTCAAAACTCATCTGCAGTTATGTCTTTGTTATTGTTTTTGGCGACATCTTTTCGACATTTCGTGCAGCTTTCCTCCTTATGTTCTGCACCATCTTGCTGGTCTTCATACCACTTGTACTCTGCTCTTTTTTCCATTTGCGGCCTCTGTTTCTGCAATTTTTCGTATATATACAATGACCTGCCACAACAGCCTTCTATTTAGCGGTCACTAACGACAGGGGAAGGGAAAAAGGGATCACGGTTCGGTGCCTAGGTCGCGTGTGTGAACAGCTAAGCATTTTTCTTCAGCTGCATTATCGAGTATTTCGTCGTATGGCAACTCCTTGCAGTCTGCAGCTGTCTGCTTGCGTTTATGTGAGCGCTTTGTCACTTGTAATGTTGGCTAGTGAAAGAATTTCGTTTAGTGTTCTGAATGCTAATGCAAGTTACGTGCTGTAAGTGCCACAACTAGTTGCTAATGAAATACCATCCGCCTAATAAGCTACTCTCGATATTTTATCTCTCGCTTCATTACTGTGTACTGTGCATTAGAACGGTTGCTGTGGTTTGCTTGAAATATGATTACAATGGGAATGGGGTCGGATGCGGCCAGGCATCATCGAACATTTAGAAAAGTTTGTTATCGCCTATTTGGGCGAAAGCAGATCAGTGGGTCATTGCTGGTGAAGCGAGCATGTATATGGGTGTTGAGGTTGAGCTGTTAGAATCTGAATGGCTGAGGAATTGCCAACGAAAGGGGTTGATTTTTTTAATTTGTCTGCCAACGAAAAGATGATTTTGTATGAAGTCGAAATCTGGTCGTGGGCGAAAGCAAAAGAACTCAAGTTATTGTCATAGAGTGGCAATATTTCGCTGACTGCTGCATGCCTGTTTTGCAGTATTGCTCTCGTGACGAAGAAATCGTGTGTTCCACAAATATCCTGATTGAAAACTAGAGAAGTTAGATGGCAATGGCAAAGCGTGTTGCTCTCGCGGAAGGCACAGCTAGGCACAATACGTTATGAGGTGTGCCGGCTAGGAGTGAAGCCTCCAACGAGTTCGTGACGGCAGAACGTCATCGATTAGAGGAAGTGGAAGTAGCGCAGCAATTTGGCCCTGGCTAAGATGGCGAATGTTGACGCTACTGGCAAAGTTTCAGTTGTTGAGGAAGAGAGTCCATTTGTTGTGCATGAAAATGCTCTAGTCACTCCACTGTGTGTGAAAATTTGACTCATAATTCGTTCCTGTGCTTTTGTTAATGGGTTCTCACTCATGTAATGAAACATAGTGGAAACGCAGCTTGCATGGTTCCAAAAGTCACTGCAGTCGGGCAAGCCGAATTTCCGCAATCTTTTTTTTTATAAGAGCAACTTGCAGGCGATTTCGAAGCTTCATGCAAGCAAGGCACAGATTAATTCGGTGGTGATGTGTATGCAGCAGCAGCTTGCGACGATGCGTATGGCAGGTTCCCTTCAGCATTCTACAGAAGTTATGAAGAATATGCAGCAGCTTGTCAAGGTTTCTTTGTCTTGCTTTTTGACTTGGGAAATGATGCATCATCGTTCAACATTATTGCTACGAATCGTTCATTTCGTTAGAGATGTAGCCGTACGCATATTTTTGTCGCATAACCCCCTATTATTAGTAAAGCTGACTAAGATGGTTGCAACTCTGTTTTCATCGAGGTTTGAATAAAAATATTACAGGATCGCCGATAAAGTGTACAGATTGTTTGCCATCATCCTCGTTTTCCATATTTGCTTAAAACTTTTTAGGATCTAATTTAGAGATCTCAGTCGTGTTTTTCTTATTTGAGGGATCATGTATTTCCAAAATTTCTCGTTCACTAGATAGATTCATCAAATGCGCTCTGCAGTTCTTCTCAAATCCCTTCTTTTTCTGGACAGTGGATGGTTATCGAACTAGTTCCTCTGGTTTTTAGTTGTACCCTGTTGGCCAAACTCTTCGCTTTACCCATTGTGTCCAGTTGAAATGAAGCAACATAGTCGGAATAATATTCAACCTTTGAACAAACATGGAGAGAAAAATGTTCTGATAAAATGTAGATTAGAAGTTGGAATTAATCCGGAAAGAATGTACATTTGTAAAGGATTTATTCAAATTTAAAGTGGTCGTGCGAAGCACGCTCCCCAGCGGACTTTCTGACTTTTGGAATAGCCATTTCCCAACGGACCGTTGAGATGTGGCTTTTATACATTTTCTGACTTTGCTCTGTCCAGAAAGATGCTGCGCAATATAAGCCTTCCTTCCGTGTGTGCCGCTGTGTAGTATACGTATCCTCCGCTACTCAGTTTCGTGCTCCTTCGAGCGATTCTTGCAAGCGAATTGCGAAATAACTGATGAAGGTTGATTGCCGTCTTCGTCCTCTCTGTTATGTTTTTCCACTATATCGAAGGTAGGGGTTAGGGTCGGGGAAAAGAAGGTCATATTGTTTACGTTTCCTAAGAAGTTCGCGATTTTTATAGTTGCGCCCAAGTGAAGTTGAGTGGACTTTATTTAGGTGCCGGAAATAATGGCAACGATGCGCGAGCTGTCGAGGGAGATGATGCGCATCGGAATTATCGACGAGATGATCGAAGAAACGGTGCAGTCGGTGGAGCCGGAAGAGCTTGAAGATGCTGCTCAGGTATCCGTTGTTCACTTAATTTTCGTAGTGTTTTCTGTCAAGCGCATCCTATTTTTCGTCATTAACTTTTAAAGAAAGAGTCCATTGTGATGCAATAAAGATGACAGTATTCATCAGTTTTCATCCCGCAGAATTTTGCGATCCGCGTATTGTTTTGATTCTCATCATGTCACCTTAACAACCGGAACCCATTTTTTGGTAAAGACTGACCAAAGTAGGTAGTATTGAGATACAGTGGGGATAAAACAGTGAGCAGGATTGCTCACTGCTTGTTTCGACTTAGGAGGCGCTTTGATAGAAATTTTTTGCATGCCTTTTATTCTTCACTGTTGTTTATTCTTCCTGGCATCATTCCACAAGAATGCTTTCATTCTGTAACCGCAATTCGAGGGAAAAGGCATCAACGCAGAATAGCGTTGTTGTGGCTCTGTACATTAACCCGATGCACATCGAGAAGTCAAAAATTTAGGTTGTTGTGAGGGCGTTTATGCCATAATTGACGCAACGTTCCGCCGATAGTAACCCCATTTTCTTCTCCGTTATTTCAGAATATATGTAAAGATGTAAGTCTGCCTTATCTCAGACATATACGTATAAGCGCCATAGTGGAGGTACCCATTGGCCAAATGCTTCTTTGTAGAACCGTTGGCCTGTGCGGAGCCGTCATCTTTTATTATATCTTGGTTAATTTATTCAGGCGACAAAGTCTAAAATAGTTCAAACTTTCCAAATTCATTTAAAGCATTGGTAGTTACGAACATATTACCCCACCTGGGCACTTTTTTGTTTGAACGTCACCCTGTCCGTTCTCAGAGACGTGCATGAAGTGTACTATAGATAAAGTGCATAGTAACTCATCGAACGCGAACTTGGAAGTGAAACTGCAGCAGAGAGTTTCCATCGGTGCGTTTCTTTTTTTGCTTCCATCCTGGCACTTGTGAGATTGTTTTGAATCGAGAGCGAATCAGTGACGCTGAGGGCAATTTAGGTGTCACTGAAGAGAATAGGACTGCTAGTGCTCTTATTGAGAGTTTCCTAGCAACTGCGAGTCGCGCAGTCGTATATCTGCAGTTTGTCTCACGATGAGTTATTAATATTTCTCGATTCACTACGTGTCTTCTCTTGAGAGCCTCCATTGTTGTTACTCTTTTTAACGATATAATTCACAAACTGCACTTGCAGGCAGAGGTGGAAAAAATTCTTTATGAGATCACATCCGGCGAACTTGGTAAGGCCCCAACTGCAGTTGCCGACACTCTTCTTGAACCAGAGAGTGTTGCTGCCGCTGAAGGACAAGCCGTGGATTTTGAGGAAATGCGACAGAGGCTGGAGTCGTTAAAGAACTGATTCAATCAATCGGTGGTAGCTAATCACGTTCTTCATCCGATTATTTAGCTGCTGACGTGAGTTGATTAATGAGAGATGTTTGTAGTCAAAAGTCACATAAGCTAATATTCTTCCTTAGTTTATTGGCTTATGCGACAGCAAATTGAAAACTTATTTAAGCATATTATAAGGCGCGCTGATTTTCGGATTGCCGGTTTAAAACAGCATTAAATTGCCATTTTCGTTCCACAAATGTAGTAAATTCATTTTAGTCTATGATTAAGATCATTGCTGCATACGAGGGTTCTTTGAATAGTTCAAAGACAAGTGTAAAATGATGCAGTCATCCAGTCGAACACACCAAATGCACAGTTTTATGAATCCGTTAGAAATTCTCCATATGTGATTCAAAGGGTGCCTCAGATTCGGTGGTTTCTGTGAGGTGACGTTGGCACTCAAAGATGCTCAAACGATTTTCTTATTTAATAGAAAATTTTGACGTGATAACACCCTCCTTCTCACATAAAATAAACTCCTTTAAACGCTCGCCTCCAATAATTCCCCATAGGAATTTTCTTCATCCTTTTTATAAGTTGTATCTCTGCGCTTGTTTTGAGCGTCTGCAGTTATTATTGTTACTGGAAGTGCTTTTGATTGTAAAATGTTGTGACATCTAAACAAATAGAGAAGCATGCCGGAGGAATGGGTGCAGTGTATCCTCTTCCACACTTATTCATATGATCAACCGTTTTCATTACCTGCAAGTAAATAAGAAGACTTGCAGTAGTGTACTCTTATTTTAGTTGGCACCTCTCTCCCATAAAAGGTTCATTTTTGTTTCATATAATGGTTTAGATTATACCAGCATAATCTTGAAATTGGAGCCTCGGCGCTTCTTTAATTGAAACGGGTACCGTCTCAATGCGCCTTACGATCGCGAGTTCGTTGGAGCACACGAAATAACATATTGTCGAAGAAGCAGACGCGCTCGGCTGAGTGTCCTAATAACGCTTCCGGTTGCTGTGCAGAATTAGGTTTGCATTCTTTACTACTGACTTTGAGAATGGGCTTAGTTGGTCAACCTAATCATCGTGGTGCGCAGTCAACCTTTCAGTTTCGCCTTGCAGCTGGCATTCGGCGGGTCCTTCGGGCTCGTTATTTTCATGTTATATATCGATGTAAGTGTTGCCGTCTCCTTGTATATTCCTGAATGCATTTCGGTGACGGATTTTTCACCGCCGAAAATTCGGCATTTGAAACCGTTATTCATCACTCAACGTGGTGGAATCTGTACTTCCTTTTTTCATGCATTGCACATCTTTTTCTATGACGCATAGCTGTTAATGTTTTATAATTACATCGAAGTATGTCATGCTTAGGCGTTTCCTATTATCGATGTATGCGTGAAGAAAGATCGCTCGCGACTTTTCCTTAAGTGATGATTCTCTTTTGGAAGAGTTCCGCTAAAAACTGTTGTTCTTATCGCTCAGTTATGTCCCTGAGTCAATCGTATGTATGCTTTTCCTTACTCATCTGTAGTTCATTATTGCTTGCAGAAATAATTGGTGGAAAAAGTATAGCATTGCGTGATTTGAGCGGGTCATACATAATGGACGTGAGTAACAAATCCAGCATTGCTGTTAAATGTCATTTCTCATGCTTCTTCACGTCGTGCTTTATTACGCGTAGTGCCATCTCTTTAATGTGCTCTCGTTTAAGTGGAGAAGGGGTTAGGGAATCGTTTCGGTAGGGTGCACGGTTGTTATTTGGAACAGAGCCGGTTGACAAATATTCCGTTGGGGGGGGGGGGGGGGGGAGGGATGTATTGGTTAACGTATGGACTAGTTAATATGAATGCGGCTGTAAAGTTATTACTGCAACAATATAAAGAGAAAACTTACTCTGCATACGTATATCTTATAGATGAGAGTAATTAAGGATGTAAAATTGCGACCGTTGAATCCATCAGCCGAAGGCGGCAGAATACCGTTATATAGTTTCGTTTCGTGAGCAGTAATCATAGCACCGAAGGCTGAAGTTGAGAACTTCGTTGAATTCTTTTAAAGGATGCAACTGAGGGATGTTGCGTGAAAATAAGACAGACTATGCAGTGGCAGTATAGGGTGTGTGGAATGGAAGGGGGGCGACAAGATTAGAGGTGTTCTACGGGAACACAGCTAAAGTCTGACACAATGTTGGCCATTCATTCACATCATTTGGATACTGCCGTTGCGTATACGTTGTATTTTATGTACACAGGTATGCTTTGTATTTGTTTTTTATTGCGGAACATTATCTTTGTTCGCTGCTTTTGGCGAAGTCTTCGAGTTATTGGTTTTCAGGTTGTGTATGAATATGACCTAAACTGTTTTAATATCATCGTAAAAGTATCGTGCTGCGTTTAAACCTGCTTCTTTATGGTCGTAATTGTACACTCTCAACTGCTTGGATCGATGTGAAGTCGGTAGAGATTTGAGGAGCGTCGTCGCAGTCAGCATGCGCAGGTGGAGTGGGCAATGGTGCGAGCATTATTTTTTGATAGCTTGGTTCATTCATTGACAGAAGACATTGAACTTTTCATCAGAGCCGCTGAAATATAAGCTGCTAGAAATTTTGTATTTGCAAGCCCATTGCACCATCACGCATTAGCCAACGCCAGCATACTCGAAATAACCTAGCTCAAATAATATTCACAGAATTCGGGGGGTTGTTGTGTCCTATATCACATGTATCGTCAGATGATTCTTCATTCTGCACCGATATGTTTCTCTCAAATTGGAGTCCCTGTCGGAGGTCGTTGCTTGTAGAAATCTCTTCGCATCTGTGGCGCCTGCTCATGTCGTATTTAATCTTTCTCGTCGAACCACATATGTGTCGCTCAAATGAACTTATTTTACGGGAGGAGGAGAACGGAGCTGATAGAGGAAAAAGGCTGGTGGACCACTCTGGAGTTGTTTGGGCTGATAGACCACTCTATTTTCGGCTGTTGCACATCCATATGGAGTGCCGTTGTGTTTTAATTTGGATATTTCTTTGAGTTTTCCATTTATTCGTTCGACTGTAATGCTTAGTGTTGTATGTTACATTCCGCTTGTGCTGTCATTAGCGGTCGACTGGTATGTTTAGAGAGTGCTGAACAGCGTTGAGGGAATCCAATCGGGAGAAGTTGTTCTTCGGGGATTTCTGCTTGCCCATGCTTCAAATTGTTATGCTCTATTCACGGTATGTTTGAACGTGAGCCTACAGCTAATAACTGAAGGTGCAATGAGACAAGAAGCATTCTCAAATGAGAAAGAAACTATGGCGTAATCGAGCAGCGCTTTGATTTAATGCCCTGTTCGATAGCAGAAGTGCCGAAATTCTATCACTTATAATAGAAAAAGCGGAATTGGCCGTTCGCAATGTTGTGCAGTGATAGATGGGGAAAGTGAAGTGACCATTAAATATTGTGTGCGTATGTGATTTAAACGACAAATCCGCTGTAGATCTGTTGATGTGATTGTTTTCTTTTCTGCTGTTAAAACGCTTTCGATGTTGTTTGAGTGTTTCTGTCGTCTTCGTTTCATACGTCGATAAGTTATATTCCTCCAACTTTCGTCTCATTTCCGCTGAGTGGAGCTGTTCTTCACGTCCTCTTACATTTTGTTAATGTTGATTGATTCATAAGGGAAAAGAAGTGATCCGTAAATTGAGTGATTACTGAGAAAGAAGCGGTATGAAGATGTCATTCAAGATTTTTTCTACGAAGCACTTAGTTGCAGCTCAAAGGGTCTCTCGAGGGAAGTTGCCTTAGTTGCATTCGCCTTGGAAAGCGTGACCCAGAAGGGCACAGTTCTTGTTTTTATTGGTTTCTTCGGCGAATTGCGGTCATAGCAGGTGTGAACAAAGTAAGGGTAGTCACTGGGATTTTTCACGTGAATTCTCTCAGACGTTGCATTTTAAAGCCTCTATCGAATAATTGTCGGGGGTAAGCTGGAGGTAGGTGTATAGCATACCACTCGAAATGACGTATTCAGAGGTGACGCTTACATTACAAAGTAGTTGATCGTTAGGGTGGCTAACATGTCCGGCTTGTCTGTCGTGGTTCTATCTGGTGACGTTGTGATGCTATCTGATCAGTGATGGAGTGCGCCGACACCTATGAAGCTAAACTAAGCTTATACGTTATATTTCGTTTCTGGATGAGCCGTTTCGATAATTCTGGCTGCAGTCTGGAGGTAAAGGTGGCGAAACGACCTGTGTGTTTTGGCTAGCGCTGCTAGAGCGAAAGAAGAGCAAAGAAAGTTGCAAACTGCCTTGGGAAGCATTCTTGCCAGAATGTAGGTCGACAGCTTTCACATCAGCGGTTGTCGCGATAGAGAATGCCCAGACTGGTGCGGACGTTTGTCGAAAGTTGCATTGTAGTAAAGCCAAGTCGTCAAAAACCTTGGTAAAGATCATTAGAACTGTATGGAAGTGCTCGGCGAAGTCGATACAACCACTGGCAGCCAAGTGGCAGTTTGCATGATCGTTAGCCAGGGGAAAAGCGGTCCGCCAACCTGGTGATAATTATATCACATTTAGGCGAAAGTCGGATAATACTGCATGTGGTGACACGAGTTGCTTGTTAGAAATTAGTTCCTGTTCATTTGTGTTGGAGGGTGGCGCATCGAAAATATGTCTCCAGTACCGCTGATAGATTTTCACTGTCGTGGGAGCTGTAGGGAGGCAGTGCGTCTGCTGGAAACGGCATTGAAAGAGATGAAACAGGAGGTTTATTAAGAAGCTTGTTCATGGCTTGTGGTCAGCGAGCGTTCGTCTGCTAAAAGTGACGATTTTAGGGCGGGACAACGAACTATTGAGTGGTGAAGGTTGATGTTTCCGTAGGAAACAGTACGTCACTTTAGGCGGCTGTGGATTAATTTCGATATTTCCAATTCCCTTTTTTGCCTCCACGTGCTGCGCTTAAACATGAGTCGTGCTCCAGTTTTGCTTCGTGAGTCTCATTACGCTGGAGTCGAACATGAACGGTTTCGAGGCCTCAAAGCTGACCATATGAATACGTCTTTGCACTTAAGCAGGGGTTGAGGGATGCTTAATTCTCTGACGAAGTGTTGAAAAGGTTCAGAAGCGACGAACGAGTGAGTACCCCCACCTCTTCAGATAGGATGGTAAACTGATGGATTTGGAAGATCCATGTAGAGCCATTTCAATTAAGACTAGCTGTTCGAGTGACATTTCTCTGAAGTTTTCGTTATTGATTTTTGCTGGGCGTCTCGTTCGCTCGAGTCAGTCGTGTGGCAGCAACTGTGTGCACAACGACAGTTGTTGAGATGGTCGTTCATTATGTGTACGTGGCAAAGGATATATTTGTGCGGATGTGCGCACCGTTTTTTACTCTTAGTGATGCAGCATGTGTGGCTAGACGGTATCCTTAAGCATTTCTGGCACTCGCAAGACAGCCACCTCTTGTGGGCGTGTCCAAGGAAGAAAGAGTGAGAACTGCGAGCTTATGTGCATTTTCTGTGCTGGTTGATTGCTGGTGCAGTGGCTCCACTTGGGTGCGTCGTGTAGCTGCACTTCTGCTCGAAGAGGTCGGTAGATGCGAGGCTCTTCTCATCGAAGGGTAACCGTAGAAAATTGCTCATCTGAATGTCCTTAATTCGGTTCTTTGTGTTTCACTTCTTTATTAAGCGTTCTATCGAGTGTTCGATGAGAGTTTGCTTTATTGCAAAGGTGGGAATATTTCCCTTGAGAGAGACATTTGAGCACAGAAGTTATTGTCGGATTGGAATTAAGTTGCGTGATACATTATGAGATTTCTGCTTCGCTCTCCTTACTCATCCTGCTTTTCTCTCTTATCTCGTTACATGCATTTCTTGCTTTGACTTGGAATGTCATGGTCGCCATTATTTTCTCGTTCTCCACAACTGCATTAAGCCGTCTTATTCCTAAACGGTGAATATTATCGCTCATGGGCGAGCTTCATAGTATTTATCCCGGAGGTTGTTTCCATCTTGAGAAAAAATCGGTTGCGCAAGCGTAAAAGAAAAAAGTGCCTCTCCCGAAGTTCACACATGAGCGATTCACTTTTACCCGCAGGTGTGCGAGTGTTCATGTGTCCTTTCCAGCGTCCAGCCGCAAAGTCGCAAAGCTTCCAATGAAGAAAGAAATTAGGTCGCAACCTACACTTTATCAATTTTAGACACGCAAACGCAATCAGGATTTCCACAGTGAAATTTGAAATATCCGTCTTGCGATAGATTGGCCCTATCCAAAAACTGATTTCCGCATAAGTTATTCGATTTATGCATCACGCACATAAATGGGTATGATACAAATTCTTTGCCTTAGAAGTGTGGAATTAAGGTTGATATTTACAGCATTTAAGGGCTATTGATGGCTTCGTTCTTAAAAAATGGTCGTTCTGGCCTATATCCCGTTAGGGGAAAAGAGGGGAGGAGAAACGGCTCAGGGGAGGCGTCAACATTTTTGGTAGAGTTAGGGCCGTTTTGTTGATCTGAATGTGGTGGAATGATATCTGCTAACATGTTTTGTACGAGTGATTAATTGAGACATATAAGTTTTGTGTAAGAGCGATTACTTGAAAGAGGAGAGTTTTCCACTTAGGCCATCATTCCCGTTCGCCTGGCAGTTATGGCTTACGCCCTTCCGAACAGTCCACTTTAGGTTGTTGATTAACGACGTCGGAGACAGCTAAAGAATGTCTTTTCACACGACACGTGGCGTTACGATTCGTTTCAGTGTTTCCTTCTCGTCGAATCTCTACGTCAAAGCATTCTTTAGCATAGCTGATACTTCTCGATAACTTGAGTCCACTTAAGTGGGTGCGCAGCTCGGTCGCTTCGCTCATCTGTGCTGCTTTCTGCGCTTAACACTTGTAACTTAGAGTCGTCCGAGATTTGGCAACGAAAACTTAAAGTAAGCTTCAAGTGTAATATTAGAGCAGATTTCGATTCCCATACAGTGTGTGTGGGGGGAGGGGATTATGTGATTGGTGTGGAGTATGAGATAGTATTGGGTGACGGTGGTGCCAGCAACAAGCGTTTCCTGTTCGAAACGTGAAACCTTTCATAAATCGCCCTCAGGTGTTGCCCTATTGTATTCATTCTTTTCATCACTTTATCCACTTCTTAAGGTAAATTTTCATTGTGTGGGTGTGAACGCGCTTAAGTAATCCGACGGTAGGGCTATCTATTGTATTGTGTGTTGCATTAGCACTTTGAGTTACACAAATTAAAAATACTTAAACGGGGATCGGTACCGTTGATATGAATACCTCATGTTGCTCTTTTTGATTGGTGCACACTGGTTAACAAGTGGATAATTTCACAAGGTGAGCTGCATTTGGAGTTCTCATCATGAGCTCTGAATTCTCGCCACTCCAAGATTTGCAAAACTTGGAACGAATTTAACGTTTTCGAGTTTCGAAAGTTCCGTGAGAATAGGTCCAACTCTAGTTTGCAATTTTTTTGGCATGGAAAGGTCCAGAGGTCGAAACTTCCTGAATTTCGTTAATTCAAGGACGAAATCGAGCTTGGAGAATCACCAAGTGAAGTCGAGCGTTGCATACATAATTCAATGGTTCTTGACTTTCGAGAATTTCTAGGCAAGATTTTTTGTAAGCTGCCTTTATAGGTCCAATTTGCTTTTGTGGAGTTTCTGCAGGTCGGGGTGCTCGGCGTATTTTTAGTTAAAGCTGAAAGCATTTGCGGTGTTGTCGAATGGAGGTTGGCCAGTAGCGCACAGCTGGTAAACTTCAAGTGCCCATGTAATATGCGAAAAGGTCAGGCATCGTGAAGTTTCATTACTAATGACGTACAGAACGGATGAAGTGGCGGACCGTGAAGTCGTGATTCGCTAGTTCGAGAACATTGTAGCCTCATTTTACACTGCACTGTTAAAGTGAAATCAGATCGAAGACATATTTACCTCCCCGTTCTCTACCTCTCTAATTATCCTCAGGAGAGTGTCGTATAGACAACGAGATCTGCGGGAGAATTTCTCTCCAAATTTATCACGAAGTGTAGTACTTCTACAACTTTACTCTAAGGGACGACATTTAGAGGTGTTTGCGGATATGAGTGTGCCACCACCCAGTATGGTTCCCATTCCCATGCCAGCAGTGTTTTATGGGTGCTCTTTTCGAGCACCTTCAGTTCAGTGGCTCACAAAGTCTAGAAGCGTTTTGCTTAGATATGTCATCGTCGTTATTGCTATTGATATTTGCATCCACGATTGTCGTTACGCGTGCAGAGCGCTGTTTATTGCAGTGGGACTTGCCTATTGAGGTAAGTTACAGCGATGAGGAGTGCTGCATTGTTGCCGATTGCGCGACAGCTGCGATGTGCGAGCACAGCGACAAGCAGTGGACATTCGATATTGGGTCCCGCGGTACGGTCTCTGCTTACCCAATACGACATCAGCCAGGATGATTTGAAGCCAACGGGACCCAGAGGAAATTTGCTGAAGACCGACGTGCTTCGCTTCATTGATGCCGGCAAGCTGAAACCTGCTCCCCCGAAGGCAGTTGCACCTCCACCTACTCCCTCTGTTTCGGCACCACCAACTAGTGCACCTGCAGTATCAACTATGCCAAAGACGACACCAACGCTCCCAGCACCTAAAGCAAGGCCACCACAAGTTGCTCCTGCGGCACCTGCAGCACCAGCCGAACCGCAGCTCGTCAGCAAACGACGTCCACCTAGGCAAGTGAATGTAATTATTGGGCGGGGTGTTAGGAGTGGGTATGTTCCTACCTTTGTCATGGAGTACATCAGGTTGCGTTTGCTTCGAATTAACGATATTCTTCTCCTTCAGTCATTTTTGCTCCCTCAAACATGTAGCGCTGGCCCAATAGAATAGGTGTTGACTCCATCGTTGCTCTTTGACTGTTTGGTCGTTTCGGGGGGAGGGAATTCCATTGACGAACAACCGTGTTAATCGGATATTCGCTGCGCTTGTCAAAAATGTTGCGGAACAACCTGTGATGATGAAAGCAACGATGTTCGTACGTGAGCATGCTTCCAAGTCGTTTTGCTAAATTGTGAACGATAGTGAGACAAGGAATTTATATTCTAAACTCTTCGCCTAGTGACTCAGGAGAACGGGTTTGCAGCTGAGTATGAATTGCTTACAATTTCTGATTCGTGATCCACTTGAGAAGCATGGAATAACATAGAGACTCTTTTGGCCTGTTGAGTATATGGGCACATGAATGAGAAATAGTATGATCGAACACGTCAGCCTAACTTCATTCGAAATCTTAAACATTTATGAAGCGCATCTTGCATGAAACCTAATGTGCCGGTTTGATTTGATATAACACATCTCGCACGAATTTTGTTAAGACATGAATTGATATGCGTAAAGGGAAGAACACTGCGAAGGTTGTTGGCTTCGAGAGATGATGTTATCATTTTGGACTTGCAGGTGCTTCTAGCTTGTACCCTTCTTTTATCGTGCACTACAAAAACTGCTTAAAAGTCCGTAGGAATTAACTCACAAACTGAAGAATCGGTTGTGCCCAAAGGTTCATATTTCGTTATCAAATGTTCATTCAGGACTTGAGGACTTAGGTGTGTGGCAGAAAGTCGTTTTAAATTGGGGAAGGGAATGTTTGGCCGCCCACAGTGTTCGGGAGTGGCAAGAAATAGGATTACATAAAAACTTTAATAGATTTTGCAGTAGTGTTCCGCCAAGTACTTCTTCTACGTCCCAGAAATGTGTAGATGGAAACTTGTAGAGTGGTAATAATTTAACGCACTCTCGACAAGTGTGCTTTGTAGCACCGGAAGGTACTATCCATATAAATAGGTTGAAAGCTCCCCTTAAGATCAAGGTTTTTTGCGAGTTCATTTTTTCTTAATTTTCTGAAGTGACTGCAGATTTTGACAGCCAGGTATAAAATTACGCCGTCATGGTTTTGTCGCTCGTTCGCTTTAACCGTTACTTCTTCCAGCTGCTTGAATCAACAAAGGAACTAGAACGGATTAGTTGTTATCCCGTAGGTTTCGACTTTTCATAATTGAGTAATTCCAGTTCGGACAGAACATTTTCCATAAAAGCTGTTGATTTCAGGAGTCCTCAGAGTTTCCACTGTACAAAAAAAGTTAAGTTCTGATGAATTGTGAATTTTTGTTGTTACCAGATGAACGTTACTGATGAGTCCAACTCTTAACTTAATTTTGATTAAATTTCACGAAGATGGGAAGCCTGTTACCTCATATCTGTCCATTTCAGAATTTTCGAGGGTGGTGAGGGAACTGTTCATTCCTTCAGAGATTTTAGAGTTTTATAGGAAGGAGTGTGAGAGTCAATTTGGAGTTGCATGACGATGTAAACTGCATCGTGTAGAAAGAGCTGTATTAGTTATGAGAAGCGACTAGAATTTCTGTCGGTAACTGGCGGAAGGCCTCGCTCGCAAGCTAAGTCAACTTGAATGGGATGCACTTCGGTCTTTGCTGACCAGAACGTTCAGGAGAGTCGGAACAGAACATGCTTTAAAAGTATTTACTGATTGCTGGATGGAACGCATTCACTTAAAGCCTGATTTCGGTTGCAACTAAAAAGTCGATCGACCGCTACTTCTTGGTCCCCCAAGAAGTCACCGAAGTTTTTGTTTTCAGTTGAAGCTGTATCTCAAAATATTTGGTGCAAACATGATGTGGAATCCCATTTGACCAGTACAGTCACTCCCTTCCGTTAGTAGCAGCAGATGGGCAATTAAGTAGGAACAGTTGGTGTGGGCGGGAACAGAATAGAGTAAACGACATCTCGACCATACGAAGGGCACATTCAAGGACTTTTAATCAAATAGGAAACAAGGACATTTCTTGGGAAATAAGAATAAAATGAAAATCTTTGAGAATACATCAGCGGATTTGCTACATTTTGCAGTATCTTTTCTTTGACTTCTACAGACGTAAATAGGACACCACGTTTTATGAGAGAGATATGCACGACGGAAAAGTGAGTACGGCTGCTCGCAAAGCGAACAGACCAACGTTGGTTCAAATTGAAAAAATGGATGGCACCCACTCATAAGGAACTTCAGCATTAAAGTTGAATTGCCTGAAAGCTGAGAAGTGTGTGTCGAAACGTCAGTTATTGCAGCAATTAGGCCACTGCTAATGGGAAGTAAAATGAAGTTACCACGTTTAACATAAGTCATTTTTTTGTCATAAAAAATGAGGTCACCTCACCGTTTTCCCTCCCACCACCTTAGCCGAAGACTAGTATTCAACAAAACGTGGCAGTATGAGCGACTCGTCCGTCCTCTTAAATTTTGCACAACTATTTTCCCGCATGTCAATGTCATTGTACGTGAAGGATCAGAAGAACAAAAATAAATACATCGATCGACCAGAAGCGCATAAAAGGAAGTTTTCAGTGCGAGAGGTTTCAGATGTCTCCCCACGATCTCAAAGTAAATCTCATCATAAGTATTTCAATTAGAATAGCAAACGAAGTTAATTTCCCCAAATTTAATGACTATTTTTAGATCGTGATACAAGTGCTTGTAGTTGTGACGCTTCAAAAAAAAAAAAATCATCTTCTGACGAAAAAGCGACAGTCGGTATCGGTCGAAAGCATCTAGTTGCTACCAAAGTCCGGTTGAAGCCGATTGCGTTTCAAATGTAACTAAAAAAGAAAAGAAAAGCAAAATTAAGACCAAATTTTAGATGGTAAGGGTCGACCGAAATTTTATTGATCGGTTATCATCACCAACCACTGTAAATAAATTCTAGTAGGAGCGTTCGGAAGCCTTCTTTCCAGTAACTCTACAGCTTCTCTTTTTTCTGCAGATGATGATGGGAGGAGAGGTAGCGGAAGTTGAGTATGATAAAGGTGCGTGTCATTACAGAAAGTTTGTTGAAGGTACACCGATATTCCGCTCACAAATATGCGTTCGGTGATAGCTCGCCGTCTGTGCGAGTCGAAGCAGGGCATCCCACATACATATGCAATCCAGAAAATCGACTCTGATAACGTGAATAAACTGCGTGCCAAGTTGAGGAAGGAAGGTATCAGCGTGTCGATAAACGATTTTATCATCAAGGCTTGTGCATGCGCGCTACGTGCGGTGCCCGAGTTAAACGTCAAGTGGATAAAGGATCATACTGAGGCGTTGCCAAATGTAAGGACTTTGTGATTCCTCTTTGTCCGTTGTTGATATTGCACATCGCGACAATGCTGTTAACTGCATTCACAACTCATGAACCGTCTCTTTCCGGTTTTTTTTTTCAATGTTGAACGAAGTCAGAATTCTACCCTTTCACTGTTCGAAATAATCTTTGGCCATTCCCATCTTTGTAGACTTTTTTTTAAATCTCGGAGCACTCTCAGCCTTGAACGAAATTCGTTTTCTAGGTATCTAAGTTTGGGGTTTATCGGATAGGACTATTCGTTGAAGTGCGTAGACCTCCACTGAACTGAGCACGAGGGACGGCTCAGTCGCGTAGTGATGTACTTGGCCGGAAGGCTTACGAAACTGCTGAGTGCATGGAAAAAGCATGTTGTGGGGTGGGGGAAGAAAGAGCCTAAAGGCGCATAATGTTTGTACGGGTGGAAATGGGCAGATAACTTAAATTTTCATCATAAACATTATTGCCTTAAGTCACTGGAATTGAATTAGACAGGGGTGCCATGCGAGCAGACCATATTTTTGCTTCCGAGAACGATTCACTTCCAGTTTCATGCATATGTTTATGCTTTTGAATGCAAATATATCAGCTATTTGCACACAGTAAAAAGAGGTTTTTCGAAGTAATGCCTCCATTTGAAAAATTGGAGTAGTAAAGCGTTTTTCGTTGTTCCGTTTCTCGCAACGATCCATTCTATGAGCGTTTGTTATGCTGATTGTACTTCTCACGCCGATCTTCTTTTCTTAAAGAAGGTAATCTTTTAAGTGAATTGTTTGTGGCTCACGGAGGCAGAGAATGGAATTTGGGTAAAGTGAGAGTTTGTCAGCATCGTTTTGTCATCATTTAGATGGGCTGTTGTTACCTTCCTATCGAATGTATCAGTCTGTAAGTTCGCGCGCTTCTGTTGGAAAGTAGTGTGTGGTTTTTGCCTGAATCTATTTTTATACGTAATCGGAAGTAGGCGAGTTGATGAATGGAAGAGTTGTTCAGGTGGACATATCGGTGGCCGTAGCGACGCCGGCTGGACTTATTACTCCAATTGTTTTCAAGGCGGACGCATTGGGAGTGTCTCAGATCGGAGCGAAGGTTCGTGAACTGGCGAAGAAGGCACGGGCGAATAAATTGACGGTTAGCTATATGTCCGCTATTCAGATATTCATGACAAGTAGCACACTATTTAGGTAGGTAAATCAAGAGAATGGGCAGTTTGTCATCCGAATGCCTGGAATTGGGTTTACCCAGTTTAAAGTGAATCCAGTTCAGTATTTCCCTCTGAATTTGTGCACAGATTTTGCTTGCTCGGATCATTCTAACGCAAGATTCATCATTTCTTTCGCTGAACAGCCAGACGAACTGAATTATTTCCTCCCTCAATTAATACTTCTTTTTCATTTACCGTGTTGTAAATGGGTGTTACATGAGCACATAAATGCATCAATAAAAGGTAATTCAGCTTGAACTATGGAAATGGGCGCAGATCAGTTCAACATCAATGGCCCAGTCTTTATGAGGGTTATTAGTGGATTTTTGCACCCTACCGCTCCTTTCTTCCAACCTCCTCTCCAACAATATCCAACCCCCCTCCAACACACCATGATCGTTTGCGCCATTCTGCATTTTGAGGTGTGAGTACAGTGCAGCTCGAATGTCAAAAGCGGGTGTGAGCCATTGGAAAAAAGCAAGGAGGAGAACGAAGATATGGAAGTAATTGAAGATTGCGAAAGGGAAATGAAATGCCGTCAAGCGACAAAAGTACATAGCGCCGTTTCAGTTATTGGAAGGGAAAGAGAGTGACTTTCATAACGAGTTTGCTGCACATTCCCAATTGTTTTTTGTAATGATTTTCTAGATATCTTGGGCAAAAACCCTCCTCAACACATACCTATGAAAGAAGGTTCGCCCTTAATGTTCCACGCCGAAATCAGTAGCTTTGGCCAGTAGAAAACTTCGCTTTCATTCCATCTTGATTACTGATACAGGAAGAGCTTGGAGACAGGGCAATTCTTGAGGACGACGAATTTATCTAAGGGACGTCTTGAGGACGAAAAAATTCCGACTCATAATTGTCGCTTATTTTGCGCCGAGAACTCTTGAGAGCATCAGCATGCCGGATTACCGAAAGTATTTTCAAAATTCGCTTGCAGTTTATTTCGTTAGTTTATTGTTAATAGAGGCATCATTTTCGCTTGAATGAGCTTTCTGTCCTATGCTAACGGAATTAAGAGCTTTAATGCCCCGATCCCAAATACGATGTTTCCGATCTTTCCAGATAGAAGGCAGTATGTTGTGAATATTGGATTGCTGCAAATGTTCGTTGGTTTTTCCATGGTTTGAACTCATGAACCCATGATTTCTCCAAGCTCGATGGCCCCCGGTGAGGAAATACACCCACATATTTGGGACATATGGGTGTTGTAAAAAAATAATGTTCATGTCTCAAGGGGTCTAGGAAGTAGAGTGAGCATTGCAGGACCTTCATTTCGAGGTCTCCATCCTTACTTTTGTTGTTTCGCTCAAGTCGTTTCACTTTTTGGATGTGTGCATCTGAGTGCCTCCATTTTATTTCTGGCCTATGAAATCACCTGATGGTGGGAAGTGCAGTTACCAAGGTTCACTTTTTGGGATGGACATCGAAGTTTCCACTAGGATGCGGAACTTCCGTCTGCGGCGAGAGATATTTCTGATGACAAGAAAAGTATTCGAAATGTAGAAGCTAAGGATTAGAAACTACTGTAAGATGCGTAACTTCATTGTCTCCGGCGAATCCATTTGTTGAAAAAAAAAAGATTTGAATTGAAAGAGCTGCCCAGGTTTTTGCGAAAGCGCTTTGTGCGTATCGGGGTTGTAGCATTTCTAATTGCCGCTCAATGAATAATCTCCATCTTAACCTTAAAGGTGCTCATTTTTGTTCTTCTTTAGCATGCTTTCGATTTCTTAGTCTCGATTTGTTTACTACGATAATTTTCTCATTAAGCGTTTGTGCTGCTACCGCGGTAGCATCATTTTCAACTTGAATTATGCAGGTTGGTGGGGTCCCACTTATTTCAATATTTCCAATCGCTCTTAGGAAATTGTTGTGGTGATGGACCTTTTTTTCCTTTCTTTACGTCCATAACCTCTATCGATAAAAATCCTAACGATGGAGAAGTTTGCTGTGGAAGGTAGTTCACCAAGTAGCTCTCACGCGGCATATCTATCGATCAAGCGGAAACTATCGACATGTTAGCAAAGAAGGGAGAAAGAGTCGACATCTGAGGCAGGTTTTTTTGTCATTGGCAGCAAACTGTCGCAGGAGTGATGGTGATGCATGCAGTTGGTGTGCGGGTTGTACCCACTTTCAAAACTTTAAAACTTAATTGATTCATTTTCCATTTGATTCATATATATATATATATATATATATATATATATATATATATATATATATATATATATATATATATATATATATATATATATATATATATATATATGAAATAAATGTAAAGTGCATAAAACGGTCGTGGGAGGGCAGTAAATGAAAAAGGAAAAATAAAGGCACAATCATTACTAAGCGTGCGCATTGCTTCAGGAAATTCAAGACGGTAAGCCCTGAAGTCGGGTGCGAAATGACTATCGGTTGGGAAACTAAAATAGATTTGCAAGTAAACGAAATTGTGAATGTTTTAGGTGTTTCAACAAACGTTATCCGCTTTTGCGATTTTCTTGGCGAAAGTATTCCACAAATTGTTAAACGCTACTCAAAATGCTTCTTGTAATATGCGTGTGTCGGGGAACGAGGAACTAATACCTATGACCATTGACGGTGAGGTACGATTTTAAAGAACATGGACTGTGGATTTCAAAAACGGCATTCACCTTGAAACGCAGAAGCAGTCGGAAGTGACTTGAAAACGATCACTAAATCGCATTCTACCGAAATGAATCGTCCAATTACTTTTCTTTAATTTTTGCTTTAGGAAGCGTTGAGTTTCAGTTGGAAGAGTTCCAAGGGGGTACGTTCACGGTGTCAAATCTGGGCATGTATGGAAGCATCTCTCATTTCACGGCCATCATCAACCCGCCACAAGCAGCGATTATGGCAATCGGTGGAGGAATTGATGAGTTGGAAACAGATCTTTCTTCCACAAACAGGTCATGCAGCGATATCTTAACTTCCTTAATGAGCGTTTAGGAAAGTGGCAAAATCGTTATTTTCTCCTTTGTTACTGATTAATTCCAGTATCATAAAGTAAAGTGGCCACTCTCCCCCTAGGATTTTTCTTTTCGGTTTCACTCGTCGTCTTACTTGAGATGTCTAGCTTCTAAAGAACACCTTGGCAAAGCAAGTTCACCGTGCTTGTTGTGTAAAATTGTTGTTCTTTTGTTTGCAACCGAGTTATGTTGTTGTTTTTGTGTTCCTTATCCGTTGAAGTTTTTATTCTTACTATGAAGGTTTGAGGCATCAGTATATGTGCCGGGCATTTCAGTGGAACTTTTTGCATTCATCCTAATGGAGCTGTAGGGGATACGCAAACATTTTGAGTGCGCTCAAGCGAAGTTTTTTGAAAATATTTTAAAGCCATGTTTGCAGTTATTTCGCCCACGAGGGCCTTTATCATCGTCGGGGTGGCGTATTTGATTGAGGCGCGTTGCGTGTCTCTTTCATTCCGCAGTGAAATGGGCACAGCCTTTTCCGTCTGAGTTGGTTGCACTCACTTGAGTGCTGGAGTTGAGACTGGAATTTTTTAAATTCTGATTCAGAATTGGAGTTTTTCACTTAAATTAGAGCTGGGAATTGCAAAAAACTTCACATTCGACTCGCTATTGTGAATTCTGGCCGTTGAAAGTTCTGTGTCCATGAAAAGAGCTTCAATTAGCAACAAGCATTCCAGTGCAAGCAGCATATGCCTCGAAGATGCGACTCTTCTATAGCACCTTGTACTGCCGGGCAGATCCTTTTCGTTTATCTCTTTCGCAAATGTTACGTTTTTCGAGGAAACACCGGCCTCTTATAATGTTGTATAGTCTCGAAAATGAGAACATGCTGTAACGTGTTGATGAACTTGGCTTGATATGAATGCCTACCGTATGTGGGATGGTTCAATCAAAATACCTTAGTGATTCATCGCACCCTGAAATATTGCGCGACGCATTTTTTATCACGAATGAAGTATAGTAATGCACATCGAATCTTCAAATGCAGTGATAGTATAAGTGCAGTAAATTTTGGGTTTTGGAGGGTTGTAGAGGTGCTGTACATTAAGTGTTTTCGAAAACTGAATCCAGGTTCAGCGTCCCATCTTCCACTGTAGCTGACCTTAAATGTACCGTGATTTTTTTCCCAAATATACGGCTGGTGATGTTATTACATTTACTCAGCTTGAGATTTTAGTAAAGTCCTCCACGTGAGCAGCTGAAGGGTGGGCGATTCGTTTGTGTCCAGAGTGACAACTGACTCAGACTCAGAAATGGTGTGCGCACCCGAAAGCAGTATGAAGTGCTAAGTTTTTCACGAGAAAGTACAGGTTGTGAGAAGGAAGGTGTGCAACCCTTTCAAATAGATAAGGCGACAGCAGATCGAGACCAGCTTGCATTGGGGGTATACGAGTTCGGGAAGGGCAAAAAGGATCATTTTGAGAGGATTGACGAGAAGTGGGGCTTATTGTGATGTTTTTGAGGTCTTCATGCGAAAAAAACAAGCGAAATAGTTTACCCTGCAACTCGCGCTGGCAGACATCCTAAGGAAGTCAGATGGTGGTTGAGCTGTTCACATAGAAAGTGCATTGCCTCCGTTCACTATTTCTTTGAAGAGATCTAGCGGAATTAGGAAATCTGAGAAAGACTTGAATGCTTAAGCAGCGGCCGCTTCTCCTATTCCGAAACGCGTTTGTTTGAGCGGATCGCGTGTGCGCGTGTAACGCCTATGTACTATTGCGAAAAGAATGATGTTTCCGCTGTGTTTGCGGTCAGTTTGGCTCATCTATTTTTGATGTGGTTTTTTCTGTGCAGCGGGGTTCAATTTTAGACCGTTTGATTTCGCAGCGGCATAAAGACTGATGAAATGCATCTCTTCAAGCCTCACAACAAACCGTTTTCTTGACCATTTTTGGTCTTTGCCTTTAGTACGTTGTTATCTTTCAACGATTGTTTTGCGTCATTTTTCAATTGCGAATATTCTGCAGCAGCAATGCAGTATGGTTTTATAGCTGACCTTCTGAAGATGCTAAAGAGGGTTCCGCAGGTGTGGAATGGTTTGATCGATGGGTCTTAGGAAGCTCTCTTCCAGAGGTATCTGCTGGTCGTAGTCAGTGCACCCTGCCGACATCTGCACTTTTTATTTTTGATGAAAAAAATGATTTCTTCCAGAGTTTGTTCCGTATACTCAGTTTTATCGTTTTATCATGGTCGCATTTTCTATTGAACGTTTCCAGCACCTTTCATTTATTGTGCCAATCAATAAATTAATCTTATAGAAAAATGCATAGTAAGGGAATTATACTATATAAACATACCTATCCTAATTTCTTATGTGTGCAGTACATGCGATTTCTGGAGAATCGTGAGGATACAGTATTACGCCAATCTTTTGGGGAGAATCACACATATGAGGCTACAAAAAAATCGAGAAGGAGAAGCCGGCTTTGGGCTTTTTTCGACTAGTGGTGCCACTTATGGAAAGGTTGCTGGTAACAATGAACTTCGGACTTGGTTGCTTTCTGTTTTAGAGGCGGAAATCGCATAACTCGCATAAGCTGTTGCTTTGTCGTGAGCGAGGTCTAGATTCTTCCGGTGGGAAGGAGGGGAATCCACTGGCTGGTTTTGCCTGAGGTGGCACTTAAACTGTAGTCAGTAATTCGCATGTCTTATTCGATTCGATGAAGCGGGCGATGCCGAAGACCGAAGGTGCATTTATTTAATTGATGTGTTTGCCGTTGTATGAGACGGCAAAGTTCTAACTTTTCTGATTGCTCAGATCTCCTTCAGAAGTATAAGTCGTTCCAGGTTGTTCAGCCTTCGTGAATGTTTGTGCGCTATTTCATTGTTGTTATGGTTTGCTGTTGCAGATTCCAAGTGACGTTGTGCTTTGACGGTCGCGCGATTTCCGTGTCGGACGCCCATCGTTTCCTGGAACATTTCGCGATGACGTTCAAAGAACCGGACCTGATGGTGGCAGATACGAAGGCATTTGCCGACTTCTCACAGCTTTTGTGAGCTGACGTTTGCAAATCCCTTACATGATGCACTCGGTGATGTCTAATTTTTTGCTGGTCACGCCTGATTAAGCAACTACACTGGTCTAGTTCAGTTCACTATCTTGGGGAATGCTTGTAAAGCGTTATCTTCTACTGTCATGCATTCAGAGGGGCATAGAACTTTTAGCTGTGTATTTCTTTTTTGAAATGTTACTCGGGATTTCATAGGAACCTATTCATATAAATGTTTTGAAGGAAGCATTTTAGAAGGCGTGATATTAATGGACTGCTGTTATTCTTCTCTCTTTGATAAATAATTTTAAATGCTTTGGATCGACTCAAGTTTCCTACTCGATACAGTCAACGTGCGCCATTGGTGGTGTTGCCTCAATTTGCTGGAGAATAAACAATCGTCATTCTGCACTAGACATTGACAGAATGGCTCTGATCAGCGGACGTCTTCGATTAGGGGTCCATGTCATTGTTTTGTTAGGTATCATTCTCATGAAGTGGTCTGTCTTAGTGACAGTGACTTTTGCGATTACAATCTCTGTTTCGCTTAATTGCCGTCTGATCGTTGTTCTGTTACCTTCTAAGGACAACCTCACCTCGCTGTTTATCCTGGTAGTTGTTCGTCCAGAGTGCTATATATTTGCTCGTAGCTGGTGTGTATGGTCATTCTGTAAGTCACTTTCGTCTTTAGCGCGTTATTGTCTCGTATAGCAACACGTTAAACTGTCAGTGGTCCTGGACATCTCCTTTGAGTGATGGCTTCATAAGCAAGATTTCTGAATGTGACATCGAGACTTAACGACATAAGAAGCACTCGAAAGTGGCTATATTTGGATAAATAGCAGTAATAATGCACCGTTTTAGTTGTGTGAGCGTATTTCAACGTCTTTATTAATGTGAGACAGTTGTTTTCGAATGGCTCTGAAACGCGTACACCCGAGGCGACGCAGCAGCAGGCTAGAGATCACAGCGCATAGCCCACCACTACGGCGGTTTTTTTGCGCAATGTCGAAGTCGTAAGGAGCAGGAACTGATGGGTCATCTCGAGGCGGAACATGGTGTTAAATGTGACAGCTAGCAAAAGCGTGCAGCGGCGTGCATGGCCAACGACAACAGCAATGAAAGCCGAGTAGAAGTGATCAAGATTGCACAGAAATGGAACGTTGCATTAGAGCTCTCGAAACTGCTTACACTCTGAGCGTGTCTCGAAGTCTGTTTCTTAGAGGAGTCCGGCGAGCATTCTGCTGTGCTGCATCGAGATTCGTTCTTCCATATTTTCGAGGGTGCCTTGGAAAACTTAGACGAGCTATTCGAAAGCACCGACAAGATTACAGCAGGCGCGCAAACGTCGGTCAGGGCGTCGGTAATGTGGATGCTGCAGCACACTATGAGGTCGGCAGCGAACGTTGGAGGTCATCGGCCCCCACGTGTATCATTCTCATGGCAAAACGAAGTTTGGATGCTTCCGTTGCAAAAGGTAGCTCTTGGAAAAAAAACTGTCACTTCTCGTTGTCTCCGGTAAACAAGGTGGACCGAGTGGTAGTAACTGCAAGGATATATTCAGGCATTCGCAACAAAACATCCTTCTCCAAAATCCCCTTTCATTTTGGGCACACAAAGCCTTTTGTTCAGTGAAATTTCCATAATGGAGTTTCGGAGTGCTCGATGCCAAAGAGGATCTCATAAAAAAATGCGTTTGGATCCTATTGAAGAGATCGTACTTAATTTGAAATTACCAGCCGAAAGTGCTCTTGCTGAGGTGTAGGATTTTGTTCTTATCACTGGTTCCTTCGCTTTTGATGCTTGCATGAGGTGCATACGAAAGTGTGCTTAACTACATACGTTGTTACATGAGTGTTTTCCATAGTTCCCATCAAGCATAAAACATCATTTAGTTTCACTTTATGACTGAAACGACTAAGTGCTGAGTCCGTGTTGTATATTATTTAGTGCTGAATCTGTGTTGCATATTATTTAGTGTTGAATAATCCTCGAAATTCACCCTTGATTCAGCACTGTTTTTTGAAAAGCGAGCATACGGGCATTCAGCAGAAACAATATGATATGCAAGTGCAAGTGAAAAACAAGAAGTGAAAAGAGACGGAGATCTGTCTTCGAAAGAGTTGATTGTGCACAGAACAAATGGTACATAATCATCTAGTATATGGTACAAGCAGGAATATCAACCAAGATGCGAAGTGGGAACTGAAGAAACATATGGGTTTGGCTTGTGCAACGGCGAGAGAGCAGTTGATAATGAGTTGGGTGAGATGAGAACGGGAGATGACGAGTTGAAAGGAAGTCGTTGAGCCGTTTATTGCACCACGTATTATTTGGTACAGCAACTAAAAACGAAGGAAGATTTCGTGGTAACTCTCCAAATGGAGCTATTTTTGTTGTTATTGACAAACGTTATCTGACAGAGTTTTGCGAGGGTAACCAGTATTGTTTTGGGAGAGGGAAAGACGTTGTTGTGTGCGGTTAGCGTCTACAGCAACAATTTGCTCTAAGCACTCCAGGTGGCGTTCTGCGACTGCGAGAATGTCCATCCAGATATTTGTTCGACCTCGACATGAACGAATATTTTCCATATGTTATCTGAGCGCATCGCTGTTTCGAGAGCAGTTCTGCGTACGCCTTTAAACGTTGCACCTATGGGCGATTAGGATAAGGATGAGGTACTCTGCGAAGCGGGAAGAGAAACAGCATAACGGTTCACCGGAGCGTACCACCACTCCTCTCAAGCGTGTGATGTAACTGATCATGAAACGTTTTTTCACATCGTTCGCATAGACGCTCAAGTCTACGTGACGTTTTCTTACTTTTTGTAGCAGTGCACTTCAGCAGACGTCAAGAAAACACACACGATGCGTTCTTTCGTCGCTCATTTTTGCTTCTTTCCCGTTGGTAATGGTCAGTAGTGGGCTTCTAGTGTTTCGAATGTAGAACTTTTGGCGAAAGACGTGAGTCATAGGAAGATATTGAAGAGTCGAGTTGAACGTAGCAAGCAATATCTCTTGCAGCATGCAGGGAACGTAGTTGATTTGGCGAACCGCAGAGGTGAAAGCTAACTTCATAAAAGACCTTTGTAGTTCCCTCTTCTTAAAACACTCGCATTCGGAGCTGCAGTGCGAGACATGAGCTGTTTACTTGTTTACTGCGCTCCAAAAAAGTTGTGATGCACACGTAAATTCTCACACCTTCACATTTGTGCACAGTCTTTGTTAGAATGTGACAGAAGTCGCGTAAGCTTTCAAATTAACAATCGTTATGCAGAAACGAAATAAAATGGAGAAAAAATCTATCCTATATATTCTCATATAAAGGACTCTCATTTCTTTATGAACGTTACTAAATGAAGTTTTCGATGAAGGGGAAGTTGCTTTACCTTCAAATTCAGCTGAAAGCTTCATATATGTAAAAAGCGGTGAGGTGCTAACTGAAGGGAAGTCAACCCCGTCATCATCGATCTTCCCAGCTGTGTGTCAGTAATGCAAAACGTTTCCACTAACGTGACAGTTCTGCTTTATTCTCATAAAATTGCTATGCGGGTTTCAACGTTCGCAAAGCGGCTAATGTCTTCTCGTATCTGCATTCAGTATGCCCCCACAATTCTCCACTCCCTAATATCACCATTTCACCGGACACTCTCCACACTACCTCTGCCATCCTTATACAAATAATAACTGTCATTTTATTCATTACAGCTACAGTGTATTGCGTGTTTAGCAAAGCCAGCAATTCGGAAGGGCGTGCTGTCGAGAACGGAACTACTGTGGGGGAGAGCGCAGTCCGCGAACATTGTGGAAAGTGGATGTTGCTCGAGAGACGCGAGTCAGTAGGCTTGCGTGATTTTGCAAGCGCTTAGTTTTCTTCGATTGGTGCGATGTGACCACTTGTTTGATCCAATTTTTATTGATTCAGATAGAGCCAATCTTCGGGCACATAGTCGTAACTTAAATTGGGCTAGTTTTTTTTTGCAAGTATCCTTTTTTTCTGACATGAATCTTTAGCGAGCCATTCATTCAGTGATAGTGGAAATTTGTGGAACTTGGCGCTTGCTTGCGTATCCGAAGAAACCTCTCATCACCGAGATCAAGCTTTTGTAGCTCTTTCGCTGAAAAAATTGTCTTCGCTTTCGGCAAAAAACGAAATTCTAACGAGTTGCTCCGGAATCATTCGGTGCTAAAGTACTAAAGGCCACAGCCAAAAATCTTTTGTTGGTCGAAGTCGACACGTTGATCGGTGAAATCGAACAAGAATCGAGGGTGAATGGGTAGGATCGATATATAACGAGGGTAGCAGCGAGTTCAGTGCACAGCAGTTGTGCCGATCTATCGGCGTTTGGATGCCGGAACATTTAAATCAGGCAGGAGTTTGCGAGGCAAAGGTCGATGTCTCCCTCCTTAAATGTAACTAGTGCAAATTGATGTTTACGAAGTTGTTCGGCTAGTCTCGATGCGAGGACTGCAGGAAAACCACTGTGAATAGTAAAGAAAGAATAAAGCCACGCAAAATCTTAAAAGGAGCTGAGAGGTGTGCAACTTGGCGGTGATGTTCCGCGCAGCAAGAGAGAAGTTGCCCATATATTTTATTTACGGCAATGGTAAGTCAACGTTGAAGCATCTCAAAATTCGGCCCTTTTTTCGCCTAAAAGATATCGAGCATCGGAAGCGTTTCGTGAAGTAGGCCATATAGAAATTTTGAAATAGATAAATTAGCTACGTTATGTGTTTACGTATACAGTGAAGGAGAGTTTTGAATGAGCTAGTCCACTCCAGATGCGGTCAGTTAAAAGAGTGGTAGTTTTCTTGATGCTATAAATTTGTGGGGAGGTGTGTGTGGAAGGGGGGGGGGGAGGGTACTGGGAATGAAACATCCAGGATTCTACCACATTTCAAAGTAGAAGTAAGGTGATGGCGTTTTCAGAACATTTTGAAGAGTCTTGAGAAATCAGGAGAGGGAAACAATCTAGTGGATTATTGGTGTAGAAGTGAATCCCCAGTGAGTGAATTTAACGGCGAAGAAAATATCTTGCTCAGCAATGAATTGGCTTATAGTTTATCAGGAAGTTGCGTCGAACAGTTTTCAGTTGAATTACTTTCTGCAGAAATATTTTTCTCAGACAGAGCAATGCTGGGAGGTTGAAAATGATTGATGGACGGGACTTGCTTTTCTTTCTTCGTGGCCCGAGCCGAATTTAGCTTTCCATGTGCTTTCGCCATTTTCTTTATCTTATTCAGTCACCTCAAAAAGTGCGTTCATCTAAGGCGGAAGGAACGGCTTCGTAAATATACGAACATACTTTATTTTAAATCACGCACTGTATCGGATGCTCTTTGAACTTTTCGTTCCCAGTTCTCATAGTTTTTCGTTGTTGCAGTAACCGTGCCGATTCGCATCACAAATGGGTGACAAATTCTACGCGGTGGCTCACGGCAGGAAACCAGGCGTATACGAGGAATGGGCCAATGCGCAAAAACAGGTTGATGCTTTATGCGTCTACGATTCCTTGCTGCAGTTTTTTTCCATTTCCATCCATGTTGTTTTCACCTTCATTGAACGGCATCTATTGTCGCTATAGTTCAAAAGGTTAGTTAAAACGAAAGCTGAAGCATCTGACCAGGAGTGTTAGGGTTACCTGTAAATAATTGAGTTAAGAATCATTTAACATCGAGATATATTCAGTCTTTAGGTTAGAATTCCGTGTAGTTGATGGGAGTCCACCCATCTTACAATTGTTAGAACACTACCTCTTTCGCAGATCCAATAAATGGGACGAGTGCAACAACGCGCTTTTCGTACGCAACCTAAAACCACATCACGTTTGCAAGTGAAAACGAAATGAAATGTGTCAGCTGAAGAATTTTGGGAATCATCTTCCACTGGTGCATGAAATCCCATAAACAGAATCGCATGTTCTATCGCTTCTCCACATCCTATTCTTGATGGCTTTGAGTTAGGTATAGGTGGGAGATCCTTCATGGAGAGAATTTCGGCTTCATTACGAAATCTTTGAGGATGACGTTTGCTTTATGAACGAAAGGACGTGGAAAAGCTAAAACACGTGCAATGCCAGTTTAAAAGTTTTTGTGGTTGAATGAAACGTTTGTAGTGAACGCTGATGGCATTCACCAGAACGTTTTTGCTATCGTATCTTGCTTTTATATGCCTTCTGAAAATAATTATTCGCAGAATTGCATTGTGGGAATAATATCTGCATTTCGAGTGTCCCGGAAATCAGAAGGATTCCTAATGGTTTTTTGCAGTGAGGGCTGAGGGGAGGGGTTGGGAGGAGGGAAGGCAAAAAGTAGTGGTTGGCAACGACATAAAGTTTCTTTGAGACGTTGATATTTGCTGAGACTTTTGTGAGGTCGGACGAATAGCATCTTTTAAATCATTCACATCACCGACGAATTGTGGGGAATGAAAATAAAATCGGCTGAAAACTAGTTGGCTTCTTCTTCCTCAAGAAATCGAGTAACAAAAAAATTTTTCAGAAAGAAGGTTAAAATCGCTTGAACTGCTACAAATCTTTCACAGAAAAAAGATAACACTGGTTTGACTCAGCAGATTTTAATTAGGAAAGCCGATTTGCCTAACTCGCTTATAGTTTGTGCAAACAGTGAACTGCGGAGAATCTCTTGAGGGACTGGAATCGTTGAAATCCTCAGTATGTTTTGGAATGATTGTGATCGTATAAGTAGTTGAAAGAAAATAGCTTCGTGACAAACCGGTGAAGATTTGTCTTTCGCGACCGAGCTGTCTCCGAGCTGTTATCTCCCTGCTGTTGCCTACTTGCTGTCAGATATGTAAAAAAACGGTACAAAGAAAAGGGAGTAATGGAGGAAAATTGAAAAATGGCCGTCGAAGACGTTATAAGAAAGGCGGTGCCTCTTAGCCGAACTTCCCCCTTCGAAGCAGTGGCGATGGAGAAATTGGAAACCGTCGGCCTTCGTTAGTAACTAGCGAACATTATCTTCAACTTTGCGAAATTCTGGAAGTACTGAGACGTAGCAGAGAGAGGTTCCCGATTCGGGTCGCTGTGATAAGTCCCTGTGTTGCCTTTATTCAGGTTGTCTTTTCTAGTTCTCCAACCCAAATTACTGAGACACGACGAGGTATAAGAACATGAAGGTTTAATGAAAACGTACTAGTGATTATAAAGTCCTGAAAATGTCGAGAACTGTTGGTGCAAGAGCGGTTGAAAGGCACTTTTGAATTTTATAAAGAAATTTCAGCACTGGGAAACTAAGAAATATTCTTACTTGCAGATTTTTTTAGATAAAGGACTATCCACAGCCAGTGTACAAGAAATTTGCCACGAGAGATGAGGCGGAAGAATTCGTTAAGGCTCGTCAGCATGAGCGAGTGTCGAGTTGGTTTTTATAGCGCGAACTTTGCCCTTTCGAAATGTTCAAATTTCCCATGATGCATAAGGTGAACAAAATATAAGAGGAAGAGGATTTTCGATGAAATTACGTGCTGTTTACAAAACTGCTGAAATGAAAGATAAAGCACCGAAAACTTTTTGCAGACTTTCAATTTTTCATTTTCGAAATATTCCTTCCAGGTTGGAGATTTAAGTCGAAATATCCGACAATATAGTGGCTGAGTAGTCGAACCGATCTTCCGTTGAGAGCTCCTGGAAAGTCTAATGAAAGGTTGCAGCTATACTCTGGTAAAGGAAAGAGTGGATACACTTTCGTAATCTTTAGCCTTTCGAAATTAAACAGAATCTTTCAACTATCCACCACTTGTAGTAGACCAAGTGGGTCTTGTAATTTCCTATTGGTTTCGAACATCGGTCAGGCACAAATGCTGGACTCTGTGGTAAAACTGCTCGAGAGTTGCTGTTCATATGCGAGTGCAATGACTGGGTTGATTATGGGGTGTTTGTATGCACACTGAGTTTAAGGCATTGAAGTCGGCATTGCTTTTCACACGTGCTTCTCGTGGTCACTTTAGAGAGAACGTGCATTATCTAGGGCAGTGTTCATCCTTGTTCGCTGTCTTCATAAGGTATATGGTTGATGACCAATTTCTGGTTGATCTGATACTGCAGTAGTGGCAAACTGTTTAGCGGTGAATGAACACCCTCGATTTGTTTGTGGCATTCCACTGTTTTCCGCAATAAGAGTGGAATAACGAGTATACCGAATGGAGAGCTACTGTTTCCGATCTCACCAGCAGACTTGGCTTCCGCTCACCAAAAAACTCCTTGTCACTGAATGCTGAGCCTTCACCTGACCACATCATCTGGCTCCATGTAATGTCGGTGCTGTGTGTTGATCCGTTTTGCTGGACACAGCACTCAGAATAGCTCGATGTGTTAGTTTTTCTGTGCAGAAGCTATAGGTCATCCTACATACAGACATGAGTGAAAATTACTTAAAAATTCTTGCTCCGTAATGTGCAATTTAGTGGGAGTAGCTGCTTATGTTCACAAAAATAATGACTATGATGTGATCTTTCAAATAATTGGTTCTCTGGGTTGTAGATCAGAGGAAGGCACGTGGTCCGTGTAAAGCATGTGTTTATGTTGTCTAACTGTGGTATGATAATGGCAGAATGCGTATCGCATACCCATTTTTTAAGGCTGCTTGGGCATTGAGGAGAGGGTCGTGGGGACGCTTAAACGCGGTGTAGCGAGCATAAGAACATTTTGTTTTTGCATATATTATCCAGGGTTATGTTCGTTAAATAAAGTCATACTCATGTCCTGATGTTTCCAGTGCAAGTGGAGGAGTCTGCGAAGAAGTTCTATGCCGTTGCGAGAGGCAAAGTGATCGGAATTTTCACAGAATTCAATGAAGTAAAGAAACATGTGAGTTAGCTGTCATATGATACTCCTATTTTTGTATAACTATTGGTTGCATTGCATCGGCTTATGCGTGCCAGCATGATCAGAACCGTCGTGATGATAAAGGTCAACTTAAGGAGCCAAATGAGCAAGATGAGTTGGGTTTGTGAAAAGGATTTCGGAAACTTGATCATTAGGTTTGATGAGAGCGGATAGTGGAGAAAGGGTTTATTTACAGGTCGAATATGGTGGTCCGGAGACTGGGCTCATGAGAAAGTCTTTCGAGTGACTATAATGCCTTTTCTTCCCAAATCAGAATATGCCTGGCTTGAATCTGTGGAAGCTAGAAATGGGCCGTCCTTGCGTACCCCATCCATGAATCCAAATGCCAGAGTAACGGGTAGTAGCAGTAGGAGTGAACGAATGAGCACAAAGGGGAGAGGGTTTTGTTCAGTTTTTTGCTTCTGTTTCTTCTGAATTGATGTCTGTGATGCGTTTTTTCCCTAGCTCAGCGTTTCGACATTTTTCCACACAGAGCAGCACACAGTGGGTAGTGATGTAATGTTTTTCATCTTGAGTATTTCGCTTTTATTGGAGCTTATATATCGTTTTTTCAATCACCAACGAACCGTAAGCAGATGCTGACGGCGACTGGACGACTGAATCCCAGATCAAACTGAGCGGTTACGAAACTTCAATTCGTCTATACGTCCAAGGCAATAAACGGACAGTCAAAATGCAATAGTTGGTGCTGGCAGCCCAATCTGAAAGAGGGCTATACTGTTTTATATGCGCCAAAAGTGCTTCTGAGAAAGAGCAGAAGTTGTGAGGCAGCGTGTTAGATTCACAGATAGGTACCATATATCCTCGAAGGGAGACCTTGGTCAAAATTTGCCAACATTGTGCGCGGAGTACTAATCTGGGAAAGGGGAAATGAGCGTGATTTCCCCTTTCAATGAGAGTTTAATATAGTGCCGAAAAGGACAGAACACTTCTGTGCGCAAGAAATTTCGGTCAGCAACGTTACTTTTACATAGCACGTCTTCGAAACTCATGTATTTAAAAATGAGCATTAAAAGCTTTATCGTTAGAGCTGCAAGTGGGAAAGCCTGCTGTATCCGATATTAGAGAGGAAGAAAGAGAGTGAAGGCTGATTGCTTTTAAAAAATCAGCATTATTGGAAAAAAATAGATTGACGCGAGTTAGGCCTTTAAGCCATTGTAAAAGTTTGCGATCATTATATTCGTGTAGAAAGAGTTTGGTGATGAAGCATAGGTCACGCCGCGACGTTCTTGTGAGGAAAGTCGATGTGGAGACAGAAGAAAATAGCACGCTAGAAACATTACTGAATGAGCTGTTTTTTTAGGCAGCTACATAGGCTTTATGTGAATAACGCATGCGGGTATAAAGTCGAGGGGACAGAAGCATGAAAATCATTATCAGCTGCAGAATTATGCTTACCATTTCGAGAAGCCAACTGCAGTTGTGCAAATTAGGGTACAACATAGCTAGAGACAAGTGATCAAGTGATTGTTACTCGTATTTTCATAGATTATTGTAGCTTATGACATTTTTTAGCTGACCGTTCAGAAAGCTTGGGACGAATAAGAACACAGTTATTTCTCACGCTATGGTAGGCTTGTTTATTCTTTGGAGATAGCCACCCGCAAAATCCATTATGAAAATGACCGATGAAACGAATACTTTAAAGTCTTTATGAGGATAATGTAATTTTCGGAAACTTCTAGATAGCCGACTATCCGCAGCCGATGTATAAGAAATTCGGTGGTCTAGCTGAAGCAAGGGAGTACTTCAAAAAGTACAGCGGCTGTGAAGATACCACAGGTTCGCTTCTGACTGATCTCAAACTGTTATCATTATCACAGGTATCTTTTTGGTTCTCCATTATCCGAAGTTATTTCGTCGTGATATCTGCTAAGAACGCGTTGAAAGGCAAAGGCTGTCATTTGTTTGTTTTTTAAAGTGCCATACATGCTACACGCACCAAGTATGCTGCTAGCTGATGTTAAGAATCGCATTTTGGTTGTCCGTTAAAGAAGTGTGAGATGAGTTCACGGTGGTCTGACTCGGACTCGACCGTGATTAGCAGATCCATTCACAACCCTTTCAGTTAACGGGGAGGTTTTGTGATTAGTATCCGCAACCGATCTCACTTGAAAGGACGAATTTTTTTGGAGGTTTCTTCGTGAACGAAAACTACCATGGAACTACAAAGAAGTCGTTTTGTGGAGCCTTGGATCGTCAAAGGCGGCCACCAGCGCTCATATTTTATCTTTCAAAAGCATAAAACACTCATTAAACTGAGATCTTTTTGGTCGCGTCGATGACAGCAAAATGCATCAAATGCTGCGTGCCGATAACATAAATAGCGGAAGTAATAGTTTTAAGCACGACGGTTTAGCTGAAAAGCTCGGCGAAAATATCTACTTAGCTCCCAGGGTACTGTTATTCGCACAATTTTCTGCAGTAATAGGTCAAAATAAATTTAATTGTGGCTGATGTTGAAGTCGTGTATAAGGTGTCCAATGAGAACGTTCTGTGTAACTGCGACAGCTTTTTTTTAAATCATCAATGTGGATAGTATTTGTTCGAAAATGTTCGAAAGACGATCCGCATGGATTTTTGGTGCTTGTAAGCAGAGAGACTACAGAAACAGAAAATATAGATATAGCACGTTTTGTATTCGACGACCGACGTTGAAAAAGTGCGTGAGAAGGAATCAGGATATGGATATATGTGTGGCGTTGTAAACTATGAATAACCTCCTTCTAGAGTCATGCATGAAGAGTAACCAGGCGTGACTTATGGTTGATTTCTGGGGCGGGAGGAGGTATTTTCGACCTTTCGATCGCTTCGCTGATAAAATCCATGCTGTGTTTAGCGTATGAGTGACCAGAACCCTTTCGCTAGTATGGAAGAGTTCATTTGCAAAGAACCGTTTAGGTATTATTGCAACTTCTCCAAACAGCGCTGTAGTACTCAGTTCCGTTAATGGCTCAGGCGATCTGCTCCAACTGTCCACTCTTTGTTTTCTGCAGAATGTTCGAAGGTAGGAAATGGAGACGACGACTTGTCGACAGAAGAGAAAGAAAAAGAACAAAAGAAATCTTGCGCAAGGGAGGACGTAAAACACAAGAACACATCGAAAGACAAGGATGAATCCAAGGCATTATAACTACTTAATTTTCATGTTTCAACTTGGTAAAGACATTGTTATGCCTCCGTTTTGGTCTTCTTGTTTGTTTATCTGCTCAGCCGTGGACTTGTTTCCGCCTAGAAGTCCACTTTAGTGTTCTCCTCTGTTGTTCAAAATTCTCTTATTTCTCATCTCATCATTTTTCTGGCTATCGAAATTGTCCTGTTTTATTGGAGCTTTCCATTGTTTATCATATTTCCATGCTTTACTGAAGCCTCCGAACTTTTATACCTCACGGTCTTTTGTAGATAGGGGATAGTTTTCTCGAAATGCGTCGTTATCGCGCACACAAAGAATTAACACTATGTCACTATCTTCTAGAGACCTCACAGTGTTTAATTGCTGTCTAAACTTGAACAGTAATGCTCATGACCTTCGATGATGGAGAGCGCTTGCTAGGAGCGTTCCAATGAGAAGTCTTAAATTGTTGTGGACTCCTCGCAGTAACAGTTTAACCGTTCATTTCAAACGAAGGTGTTTTTAGAGGTCACTTATTCCGTGTACTTGACAACCACTATGTAGTTCATTTCAGCGCACTTGCCCACTTCTTAATCCATCATCAGCTTTCTTGGCAAACGTTACTGTAGCCAGTTTTTTGCCATCATCTTATTTCTTTCGTCGTTCACATTTTGCTGTTTACTTCAGCTATTTTCTGCGCTTATATTCATGCAGCATCTATGACCGCATGCTGTTAAATAAGTTTCTTTTGTGTTCCATCGAAGTGCTGTTAGAACAGTGTAGTTAGTACCTTGCACTCTGCAAAGCCCGTGTAATCAATCTTAGTTTCTTCGACAACTCTTCATCTTTCACTCTTATTGATAAAGATCCCCCTCCCCCCTCCCGCGGATATGCTATGCATTGCACATTGTCTTGATTATGCGCCACCACATTGTCCTTGCCTAGTTGATTTCCGATCCACTTTGCCGCCATTTTTTATCAGTTTGTTCAGTCTAGATTTAAGTTCATCGTAGCCATGCGACATCAGCACAGTGTCGCCGTCGAAAAGTAAATTAAATGGCTACTGGCCATTAATAATAATCCTGCAGAAAATCAATCACCATCTTGTTACCAGTTTTCAAATAGATCGCAAACAGAGCTGACGAAAGCTAATCATCACGTTAGTGCATTCCCTTCTCTGGTGCATATTGCGCGAATCAAGGATTATCGTATTATCAGTAGGAGAGGCGAAGAGCGCCAGGTTATGTCCAGAAAAGTTCAGCCGATTTGCATCAGAGCTTGTGTCAGAAGAATATTGAGAATTTATAACGAACCCCGCTTGCTAGCTGCCTTGCCTTCCATGGACTGTAAGAAGCAGTAATCCATTATTTCGTTTATACATTATATCTCTTCAAAAAGTAACAAAATTACTGTTTTGGGATCCCTGAAGACTTGTAGAACTCCGGCTTCTTGTGGTGGAGCTGAAAAGTTTTGTGAAGAATATCCGAAGAACTCGATTCGCACCCTCAACGCTTCAGATGTCAGTCGGTGGAACTTAGGTTAGGTTTCTTGTCGCGATTCATTTATCATCGCTTCCACTATTCATATGAGAATAAGTGGTAGCCTTGGGCTTAACTCTTGTTGCCGGTACACTTCACTTTCAACTGATTCAATTTCGAGTATAAGTGAGATACTATGAGATGTGACTCACTTAAGTGAATAGGTGAGGTAAGTGCTTCCAGCGAATCGATGTTCCGTGCCAAGGAACCGTCGACTTCGTTACCTTGTTTAGTAGCACTCCTCCGCTATTACTTTACTTTCCACTTCTTTTGTCAAAATTTTTTGCTGGCGTTATCGGTCAGCTCAATATAGTAACTCCATATGCCCACTCGAATTCCTTACACAGCTTGACGTGTTCCGTCTTGCTGGAGTGATTTGCATGTTTTTTTCGTAAACTTCTGCTGGCCAAGATATGCCCGAGTTTATTGACTAATCCGCGATTGCTTTGCTCTCTGTTGAAATGATCACGATTTATCGGAAGGCGTCATTCAGTGCCATTTGCCTGTCTTGAACCGCTCCTCATGACATAGATAGTAACCAGCTTGTTAATTCTGTCCACTTTAAAGATCGAGGGGTTCTCATCGTTAAAAAAAGCAGCGCCACTTTAAAGACCACAATTAGACGATGGCCACTGGGAAAAAATTTACTCAGCAGAATCAGCAGCCGAAATATTAGACGTCTGACTCATTGGGACGAACTTTCTTTCGTTGTTCACATCACCACGTTGACTGCGCCAAAGCCGTTTTCTCTGAAGTTGTTACAGTACAAATTTTGCCAATGAATAGATGGTGTTCTGCGCCGAAATCTGCGAGCATTTTCTCGCCGCAAGTCACAAGTGACGCACTTCCCACTGTTGGTTCATTCGGAGTTGAGTGTTCCAGTCTCCAACCTGTATTGTTTACTGGGCCAGTCTGGCGCCGCAATATTGCCAATAAGTGGACAGGAAATCGTCTTGTGTTTTGAGCATATGATTGCATACTGTGTATGCTTCGATTATTTTGACGCAAATCTTCCGCCCATTTTAAACATCGTCTCAAAGAAATGGAGCAGAAAATTATCGTTCCGCGAATCTTTCCACGCTTCGTTACGCATCTTCACATCGTATTTTAAGGCGGATGATATTGTTAAGTGTGTATGGTTCCACTGCGAGAATAGAAGAAATTTAAAAATTACAGGAGAAGGTATATTATGCAGTAGCGCGAGGCCACAGACCGGGCGTTTATAAGACGTGGGCCGAGTGTCAAGAGCAGACGAAGGACTTCAAGGGCGCAAAGTTTAAGAAATTCACAGAAGAGGATGAAGCGAAGTTTTTCGCCGAAGGGAACACGTTGAAGCAAATTGGTGCGCAGGTTCTTTCATCTCTTACGCGTTTTCAGGAATTTGAGAAATGAAAGCCGATCGTTTATTGTGCATGGTTTCTTAGGCGATGAGACGTCCACAGATCTAGTCTTCTTCCTCCCAGTTCTCATATCTTTCCTGGAAGTTTGATTTTTTGGCATCTGCTTGGGGTGCCTCATAACAGAGTGTGAAAAAAAGCAGGAGCGGTGAAACTGTGGGAGGAGAGAGGTCCAAGTTCATATCCCGCGCCTTCGGTGATACCTCAAAAGACGTTTCGTCAAGAGCTTCAGCCTTATGAAAGAAGCAGCTGCTTCAAACATATTGCTCTGTGTGGACGCATGGGGAGATGCTGAGAGGTCAGTGGCTTTGATTCCTCAGTTTTTCAAAACAAAAAACTGAAATTTTTGTAAATGGGTCAATGATACATGCACTGTACTACGGATTTTCTTTGTTGAAAGTACCCTTCCTAGCGCCTGAATCTTTAATTTTATATCTTGGCAGGATAACTTAAAATATATTTCACGTTATTCGCAGTTAACTGCAAGAAGGAAACTTGATTCTGAGTTCCATTTTTCGCGGCACTTAAAACTGTCACAAGTTGGGCGACATATTTATTAAGGGAAATGAATTGACTTATAAATGACGTTGAATAACGAATGCTTGGTGAACAACAGTGAAATTGGAAAAGGCTGCTCGGGTCTCTCTCAGCAGTGATCTTGATCCTGGAATATATGAAGAGATGTGACGAGTTATGCTCGAAGAAGAATATTCAGTCGAGACAGGAAGATGCCAGCAAACATTTTAAACGAAGGCTTCAAGTGAAAAGGTGTAGTACAGCGCGTGAAACTTGAAAAATGTAGCCAGGGCATATTCGAGGCGAAGATACAGACAAGCCACACTTCAAAAGAATAGTTCCTCTGCTAGGCAAAAAACGCGCCGATGCACAGTTTTGAAATAAGTAACTCTAAATGAGGGCGCGTGTTTGTGGCGCGACGTTGAGTCGAGTAAAATTCTGAATAAACGAGGTCTGAATGGCAACTTAAATACAGCAATGATCGCAAAGAAGCTCGTGTCAAGATCCGAAGCTCATAAAATGAGAACGGAATAATGTCAGATTTAACTACAACAGCGTCTGTGTTTGTCTTTCTTCTGCAATACGACGTTAAAAGAAGTGTCCTTATCAGAGGACCATTAATAAAGAATTGTGATGAAAGTGAAATCGATTGAAAGCTTTGCACTCGCCGATGAAAACGCCATTTGTGCACTGAATATTTGGCAGAATTTTCGTTCTGTGACTTTGAAATATGTTTAAGCAATTTTCGCTCTTCATGGTAAAAAGAAAAACGCACCAGGAAGGATGACGTCTTAAGCACTTCTGTATTTTCACGCGAAGTCAGTTGTCCGAGTATGGAAAATAAATGTCAGAGCGCCTAATAATGCGCCTTTCTATGAAAAATAGCAGCTGCATAAATCGTGAACATATAGACTGTTATTGGTAGACGCCTAGTGGATAGATGATCGGGCAGTTTTGTTTTACCAATTTTCTGACGTTTTTCATTTTCAGGAACTTATGCAGAGGTCGGAGAACTTTACAAAAATGGAGACGGAATGTTCTTTTGGCGTAAATTATTACGTTCACTAAATTACATACCACTAGCTTTTACGATTGGCGACCTGAATCTGCCAAACGGATACAGACATAGGAGACGGGATAAAACTGCAACCTCCATTCCTCCGCTTCCCCTCAAACAGCGAATCGGAGCCGGCGAAAAAGGGAATTCATTGCTTCCGCGAAATTAGTTTCCGGCAGGATGCTGCGGAACGGTTGAACCGGTTTTGAAAGGTTGTTAAATGCGCTACAAAAATGTGGGGCATTTCGTTTACAACAACAAATCAAACATTCTCGTATAGAAGTCTCGAGTAATCAAAATTTTGAGGTCTCTTAAGTCATCACTGTGAACAATTTTGAAATGCTCAGCTAAACGTTCATGACATTAACTCAGGTTCGCTCACCAAACAGCTGCTGTTGAGGTTTTACTTTAAAGGTTCATTTATGGCATAAAATCTGTTATTTCATACTTTCATGCGCTTACTAGAATCTCGTAAACTAATAACTACATCACATATTAAATAAGTCGTTACGCTTTTTTACAAACACAGCACACCTTGACTTTTTTCCAAATTTACTTGCGTCTTTAGTGCTGCAGCGCGACTACTTTTTGGATAATTGCGTCCGTTGCCGCAGGAATTGTACTAGATGTAAAATGTAAAGTGCTAATCGCCTGTGAGATTTTGCGTTTCAGAAGTTCATTTCTTTGATTGCAGATTGAAATGAAGGATTCCGCATAAATTAGGTCCCACTGAATATAAGTTTATGTGAACTTTAAGCGGGAACTTTTGTCTGCTTTACTGGTTGTTCTTTCGCGGAAAGGGTGGTATTTGAATATGCGGGCTATCGTTCTTTGATTCGTTGTTTGTGAAAGCGGCCACCTTCTATATCTCCTCTCCTAAAAAAATTTTTTGTGCCTTGTGTCTACTTCAGGTACTTATTCCTCTGAGCCATCTCTATTCTTACACCATGATAGTACAATGTAACGAAACGCAGTTACTGCGTCTTGCTCTCGTAAGTGTTCTTCGTTCACATGAAAGAGGGAGATACAACTGCTCGCTAACCTTGGAGTTTTCTGATTGTATAATTCACAAAGAAGCGCAGGAGAATTTTTGCATATATTGAGGTGAAAAGATTTGCAGAGGAGCGCAAACGTGCTCATGAGAACAGTGCAGAAGAGGAAGGAATAAGAAAGAAGAAGCCGGTTGAGGAGAAGCTCGAGCCCTGAGTTGTTCCATGAACGATCGCTTAAAATTACCGTTTTGACTCAATGGTTTTGTTCGTTGGTTGTGTTTAGGTTTCTTTGTTGTTTTCTGCCCATTGTACGTAAATTTCCGCCTCCGAAAGCCTTCTGAAGGTTGCTGGCTAGATGTGTCACAACGCTGCAATAAAACATCACTTTTTATTGGTTAGTGCATCCGTCCTATTAAATGCTGGCATCACATTGTAAAGTGGTGGATGTGGAGCATTAATAAAGGTAGTGTTGCAGGATGAGTTTAATTCTAATTCTGTATCCATAGTTTAGTGTGCAGAACTCGTAAATAAGAAAAAGTGCTTCAGAATATGCTTTTATGAATCGGATGTAAGAGTAGCATTAAAAGACCGAACAGCACAGCAGCGTTTGAAGCATTGAAGACTAAAGCGGGATCGCCGAATGCCTTGCACGGGAGGTGTAAGAGTGGTGAAGAAGTGCCTTGTAACAGGAAAAGTGTCGAGCAAGTTCATGTTGCCTTATGGGAATGTTTGTGGGAGAACTTTTTTGTGATCAGCCTTTGCTTGAAGCTGCAATTATAACACTCACTTTTATGAAGTGCTCTTTTCAGTTGTTTCGTGGTATTCTGCTGTCGCCCACTTTTTGTGCATCATGGATTCTTTGGTGGCTTTACTACGTGCTTGATAATTCAGTTGATTTCGGCATGTTTGAGTGATTCTTAGTTGTATGTTTTCATTTTAGAAAATGTAAATTTCAACTCATATTTCGGAAATGTTGAGGGTTCGATTCATGCTGGCCGTTCGCATTATTTCCGATGGAAGGAGGAGATCCAAGCGAGATTACTTAGGCCGTTGAAGCAAGGGCATTTTCTCGACGGGAGTCCGCGCAAGGTACTGAAAGTTTTATCTTTCCGGTCCCCTAAATTGCTTAAAGCTTTTTGTCTCAAACGAGGGAAGTTCCCGGCTTTTCCTAACTCCCTCCTTATGAGTCTTATACTGACCGAATAAAGCAATCGCTACTTAAATGCCTTGCTCTGAAGTAGTGGTTTTAAACCTCACCATCACTTGATGGTAGAGGTAGTTCCAAGGGCGAACATGTTTGATCATGCCACAAAAGAACTACTTGTTCAGCTAAGATCCGCACTTAGGAGCTCCGATGGCAGGGAGAGAAATTTTCACGTCGTCAGCGTTTCGAAACGGAGATGGCGTAAACAAAAGCGAGTAGGAAAACATGGCGGAGGAGCTAAGATGATTCGAATTTTTACTGGGCTAACGAACGACTTCCACAAATGAGCAGAGCATTCAGAATATTGCTTTAACGTTTCGGCCGGGGAAGGGTCAAACAGGTGTTCGGCAGAAGATTCAATTTTCTGTAGTTGTTTAAGAAGCCATTGTGTACAAAGGCTTGCGCCGTTTGTCTCACAAATTCGTACAAAGGGTTAAAGAGAGTCATCCGCAAATCACGAGATGCGGTTTAGTGCTTTCGCAATCCTAGCAGGTTTCTTTCGCAATAAGGAAGTATGGTGGTTCGTTACAATAATTGAGGGACATAGTCGATGCACTTTAAAAAAACATAAAGTGAGGGACGCAAACGAGAGTCGTGTTTCTTCTATAGCACTCATTGCCAGTCATCAGCGAAATACTGTTCTGAGGCCCTGCGTGCATTATTTAAGGTATTGTTAAATGTTCATAACGACGAATTGTTGCATGCATGCTTTTGCTTAGCCAACGTTTTATGCGCGATTATGAAGTAAATGCTGGGGAAATGGAGAGACAGTAAAAGACTGGTAGACTTTCACCATTGTTGACAGTTGTTGAGGGTTGCCGATGAAACGCAACTTGTCCTGCCCGAGGCTTCGGGCTTATTTCTGTTTGCACTTGGATCGTTACTAATTGGCCGTTTTTTATCACCTTGTGTTCTTATACGTTTTTCTTCTTACAAGTGGTTGATGCAAAGGCAGCAGCCAAAGCTTGAACTTGGCATAGCTGGGAAAAGGAAGTAGTTGAAGTTCCTGGACAAGGTTCTGGTGGTATATTAGCTCAAGGGCGGGATAGAGTGGGAGCTGGCGACAACGGCAGTGCGGAAAAGCAGGGTGAACACATGACCGATCATCAGTGCTCTTAACGCTTCTGCTGCCCTCTGTAGACTTCCGTTAGTTCAGCTGCTGCCAGCCAGTTGTGAAGAGGCTGTCAGAAAATGGCTTGCGACTTATTATTTATCCTACTTATTGCGTGAGCGAGGTTTATTGTTGGATGCAAATATCAGCAGTCGAGGTTCTGCGGAAACGTTGATCGAAGACGAGACCATATGCGTCGTCTCACCCTGACTTGGCCACACATGAAAAAACCTTGTTGGATTGTTTTGACCCATTGTTTGCCCATCATTGTCGATCATTTTGCTGCACACAAGCCGTCTGGTTGTTTCCCTGCAAGGGTTGAGGTGCGGCCTTAGTCATGAAGTAACAAATCCTCGTTTGTAAGTCACGAAATTGTTAGCCCCATTTCTGAGAAAATTATAGTCGACGACGAGGATCGGCATTCAGACAGTTTATAAGTTTGGTCTCTGCAGTATGGCAACTGCTGAACGGTGCCTTTATTGTCTATTACCTACGACTGGAAGTAATGTGGTAAACAGAACTGCTGGTTTTTTGATTGCAGCACTCAACGTAGAAAACTCGAAAGCGGCATCTAGATTTGCAAGCTACAGAAGTTACAGAAATTTTAGAGCCTTTTCTTCAGCGCGGCAACCTCAGAAATATAGATGAAGGAGGAGATAAAGCTTCTTCTGAGCCAACTTCTTCAATGTTTTCGACGACTGTAGCAGTAAGGAGGTCTACAGCACTATGTCAACTATGAAATGCTCAAACACACGCGAACACTTCCTCGTGTTTTGTCAAAAAAAGAAGCAGCGGTATTCTCCTCTGTGACGTGTCTAATTCGATCACTTGCCTTCTTCTTGCTTTGCTGCATGACAGCCTATTCTTTTGTTATTTTTGGCAGATTTTCTTTTTTCTTCTCACAATAGGTGTGGAGAAATTTTCTCCTCTCTTGCTTTAAACAAAAACCTCTTTGTAAATTCTTCGAATGTAAGGTGTTTTTTAAAATGTCGAATATAGTGACGATCGAGTATGCTGATACAGATCAAGGAAATAATATGTAATTAGAAAATAAAATAAAACTCATCGAAATCATTCATTATGGATGAATAAGCCATGAAACAAAGAAAAGAAATTGGATATGCAGGCCAAAATCCCAAAGTAGGCAAGAGAACACAGAATGAAGATCGACTGTAACAGTGAGGCATAATAACATACATGACCATATGTCAAAAGTGGGAAATATCCGAATAAAGCATATCTCTTTTTCTGCTCGACATTAATGAACCGGTCAATGGTACGCCTTCATGCAATAAATTTGCAGGAGTTCGCATTTCTCTGTCAGATTAAATAAAGGTATCTGAATGATATCACAGTCGCAAACTCGAAAATACAGACGGAATTGGTTCGCATTTTGACAATGGAAAAACAAAGAAATCCTTGTTGAAAATTAGATCGTTATTTTCGCCAAAGATGTTCTTTGTCACAGAATCAAAACGAAAGCGACGAAACTGTGAAAAAAAATTTGTGGGAGATTTTTACTGCATGTGTAAAAACTGCGACCTGGTGACAATCCGTCAGTATGAAAGGGTTTACAAGTAAGCTTTACTTGGATATTTCCTAAAACAATGGACTAATAGAGTGTTGTATCCTTGCTTTTGATCATTAAATGAGCACTCTTGTGAAATCGATTCGGATAATACGTATAGAAAATAGACGAATGTCGTCCATGAAACGTCAGTAGGAAAAGCAGACTCGCGGGTTCTTGTTTTCAAACAGTATTTGAGATATAAAGTACGTAATCTTTAGATGAGAAAGTTGATGAAGTTGGTTCATTTCTAATGGTAGCACGTTGTCGTAGCCTTTATCGAGCGAGCTGGCAAAAATTCGTTTCTTAAAACTAAACACGCAGTCATTCGCAGCTGATTCAAAAATGATTTCAATGATATTCACTTCGAGGAAACATCTAGCACGTTAGGCGTTTTTTGCCTCTTTTATGTAAAGTTTGCTACTTTGAACGCACATGTTTTGAGTGAAATAAGAGAGCCGAAAAGCGTAACACAACGTATACTTTCCACATCCATTACTTTAATATCATTTGGCTAATTTCTTTCAGCGTAGCACACGCTTTGCTTTTCATCGCTATGAATGATGATTGACGAAGTTGACGAAACTGCAACCGGAGCGGACAGCAAAAGTTTACGCAACTGCAAGCCTAATGGAAGGACCAGAGCCGCTAAGCGGCAGCTGAAGTGCGGATAGAGTGGAGGCATCAACGAATATCTATCTGAAATGGACATTGACTTCACACTCAGACGACATGAAATAGGGAGCTTTGCGGAACGTTGTTCCTTCTCCAACATTTTCTGGCGAGCTGAAACTGATGCCTACATCGACTGCGGATAGGGATAAGTTGAAATACCTCTGACGATGGGATCTCGGGAAACCGGACTTAATTTTTATAACAGAAAATAGGTTTGGCACCAGGTTAGGCTCGTTCTTGGTCTACGCTTATTCTTAACGGCAGGCTTGTGCTGCCTCGCCTTAAGCCTTTGATATAGCCTTGGCTCTCGAGCTCAGGCGTAAGGTTCGGCTTAGGAAGGATTATGCATAACCTTGGCCTCAAGCTTGAGCTTGAATTTAAGCTTGCATTTACTCTTGGAATTAAGTTCATACTCGGCCTTATTCTTAGGCTTGGTTTCAAGCTTAGGCGTATTCTTGGCCGTTGATTGAGACCTGGTGCTATGCTTAGGCTTGCACTGAAGCTTGGAGTTAGGCTTAAACTCAAGCCCGACCCTAGGGTTAGGCCCATTGTTCGCCTTAACTGAGGTTTGCGCTTAGTCTCGGACCTGGCATTAAGTTTATGTTTGTTCTTGGCCATAGACTGAGGCGTGGCCTTGAGCCTGTTCCTTTATAGGCCCTTATACGGTCTTCGCTGAAGAAAAAAAAAACAAAATTGCCTGAAAGGAACTGCGCAGCCTTGCGAGCCCTTGCGACAGAATTGCTGGCCATGAATCCATTGTGTCCCATTTCGATTGGTCGTCAAGATAGCGAAAGATTTCCTTAAGATGTTGCAAGACGGATGGACTGAGTCCATATTGAGAATCCAAAAGACCGGCATGGATTATACGCATCTTATTCATGATCGCCACCATGAACTTAACGACCTCAAGGTTGTCACTTGTTGCAGCTGACTCCACGTTGAGTTGCTCCGTCACGGCTCTCTTATCTGTCCCTCTGTTGAGAAACTGCACAGCTTTGTCATATGCCGAAGCTGCTGACGTCTCCTCTATTACCTGTTGTTGTCCGGTTTCCCTACAGCCATATTATGCTGCAAATTCTAGGCCGTCTGAAGCTCTGAGTGGCTTGATGGAATACGAGCACCTGTCAAGGTGGGATAAGGTTTAGTCTCAACCTGATCGACTAGCAGGATAAGATTTCAGCCTCAACCTGACCGACTAGCAGGATACGCTTTCGACGAGTCAACTTCGTCGAAACGCGTTTTACTACACTTAACTAGATCAAACTCAAATCTCCTCTTCCTTGCGGTATTCAAAAAAAAAAGAATAAATAAGACTTACAAAAAGTGCACGACAGTGACAATATGTTGGCGCCAAAGCTCTGAAAAACCATGCACCGGTAACACTCCCAGCGTTTCAGCGAAGTTTACGAACTGCAAAGAGTTCACTGGCGGCAATGAGAACAGATGAAAATATTATGGCTATTTAATCTCGGCCCCCATTTCAATGTCGATCTCTCATTTTCGCTTGGATACATCGAGAAGAGAAAAATATTAGCCTTACCTAAAAGACATTTAAAAAATCCAAACAATTCATAGAGGATTCGCACTATAACCATCTTTTGCTACGATCTTTCAGCAAGAAACTCTCAGATTAGATTAATTATATGCTTGACGTACGAGGTAGTCTTCCGACCATAAGACTAAAAGCACTAAAAAATAAAATACAGTGAAAAAAAAACAAGTCCTCTTTTCATCCGAAATTGTTTATTGCGTCACCTATGTTATGATCATAGCGAGAGTTTAATTGTGCTCGAAAATTAAAATCATTAATTTTTGGCTTGAAGTAGATTACGTCTAATATTAAAAACTTCCTATATGAATGAACTGGCGTCGCCCTCATGTGAATGAAATCACCTATCGTCGCATCATCGCCGATCTCCAGCCCACTGATTAAGCACATAGAGAAATGCCATAAGGACCACAGGGATCTCAATCTCTGCTCACATTTTGCCTCAAGTAGATGGTATGCCCTTTCAAAAAATTGAATGCTTGCTATTTCTTCACAATTATTTTTGAGATGTTGAAACTCTCAAATCTTTTCCTTCCATTTTAATTGTTTCTCTTATTAATACGTTTACGTAGCGTGCTTATAGATATTTATCCCTACCTTATGTTACTTTTGCGCTCTATTCATACTTCCCTTCTATTGCTGAGATGATTTTACAAACGCAAATTCTTCCCGTTGCCCGATAATAATAAAAGATATAACGCATATTTTATCAAATCCATAGACCTTTTACACACACACACAAGTAGTCTTTCAAGCACTTCTCATGGCTTCACATATCAGACTTCTCCAAACATTCACTAAAGCTTCATATATATGGTTTCCCAGAAGTCCGAAAAGTTCCCAAACACTTATTCATTAAGGTTCTTAGAAATATACTACTGAAATGGGCAAATTAAATAATCTGAAATGTGTAACTTAGGTAAACGTTCAACGCATTTCAGTAATCAACGGACAATTTTGCCAATGATAACAGTGATACGATACACAACGCGTGTAGATGATGATCCTCGAGCCGAAAAAATAGAATCTTTCCTATTCACAGATAAGGATATCAGTATACAAAAAACTACTAAACAAGAAATTGACAGGTTTCACCGATCCTTCAAGTTCAGGTAAGTCTATCTACCTCGTCAACCGCATACGCTATGGAGATGAAATTCTAAGGTCTGAAAGGCGTCGGACGAGAAGCGAAATAATATTCCAAATATCAGTTAAGAAAAGTCGGCCTACCGAATTGTTCAAGTTCAGAGCGAAATTTCACCTCATTTAGTTACCTCGCGTTAGCGAAACAAACAATCAGATGTGTCGATGTCAAGTGGCAACCCACCCAGCTAGAGAATCTACTTAAATTATCATTATTCGATGAGGTAAACTACCACCACAAAATATTCCAGTTAACAAATATGCAGTAAATTCCTTAATGAAAAATACCCCGGCTACATTAAATACAAAGTAACGGTGCCAAAAAAAGTTCTGGAATTTTAATAACGAAATATTTAAAGGGTTCGCAAAAGCGGGCAGGAAATGATTGAGCGCGAGATAGAGAGGAGAGGGGTGAATGTCGATGTTGACGATGGGAATTCCGTTTTTCCTTCCCTCCTGGGAAATAATTCCAAAAGCTCCACGGATATGTGTAATGCAATCGTTTCGCATAAATTTACTTCTACGAAAACCTTTCAATATCGAAACAGATATTCCATTGGTTATTTGATGCGAATAACGAAATGATAAGAGTGAAACGTTACCGACCAAAAAATGCTTATTGAAATCAGCTCACCCAACTTCGGACTGAACCCGCTCGTTCTGCGTTAATAAAATACAAATAAATATCACTAAGTGTTCATTTAATTCGTTAAAACGCTCAAAAATAAACTGAAATTATTCCATTAATTGGAAATGAATAACTCTTTTAATAAAACTGCTTTATTGCCACATCATTTCAATTACAATTTCGCTTTTTTTGCTCTTTTTTTTTTAAATTTCGATGAAAACCGCCCACAAGACCTATACAAACCATCACGGAGACTTAGCCATCTCATTTTCTGTGGACTATGTTGGGGGTTTTAGACTCAACAAGCACTTCTGCCATCGAAGGGATGCCATTGCTTCGTAATAAATAAATGATTTCTATGCGTTGACGATAGCAAAGTACCACAGATATAACACGCTCATATACATTTATAATGGAAGATTAATTTCCCTAATCCTTGCGGATGCAAAATGCAATCCCAACTTTGGATACCCGGATTTTGTGCTCACGCATCTAAAACGAAGTATTTAAGCGTGCAAAGCGGATGAGGATGGCGTGACGGGGAGGTGGAGAGACTTCGTGGTTTATTTATCTAAATCGCTATTAACTTCGTTTTAAACATTTTCCAAATTGAAATTAAAAGACGTGCAAGGATTTCGTGCCCCACTTTATTGTCCTTGTTCGTTGATTTACCTCTGAAAGATCCACATGCGCCTCCTCTTTCCATGCCTGATCAGATGTTCCGCACTATGGTAATGAGACAAAAAATTGGTTCACTAAATCTCAAAAAAACAAAAAAAAAATTAGAAATAGTAACTGCGGAGAGAATAACACGGCAAGGGACGAGGAGGGAAGAAGGGGTAGTGGTGCTCGTCGGTCGGGCAAAGCCTTGGCATGACCAGTGTCACCTTCGCATCGAACAACACTGGACACTCCTCACAACTGGAGGATATTCCAAAGCTAAGAAACACCTTACGTTGATAACACAGCATAAATAAACAAAAGAAAGAAGAGACAATTTCTATTGTCGGAAAATGAAACAGCAACAAGAATATCTCTAATTCATATCGCATCTGAGGTTTCATTACGCTAAATGCCATCGAAAAACTGAAATTTAGTCGGCCATAAGCATAAAACACGGCAATGAATCCCAAATATGGAACTGAAAAAAAAAAATGGAAAACAAATAAACTGAAATAAATTTCCAATGAAAGAGAAACTTTGTTAGTAAAAATAAGAATTCTCATTAAATTCAAAATTATCACTTCCAACATTCTTCATTACAGTTCAATTGCAAAAGGACAATATTGATAAGAAATCGATTGGAATGATTTCCAATCAGTGCGTTCGTTTACCACTCGCTGAGCGGTCGGTTCTCCACTCGTGCCTCGTGCTAACAGTCTTTTATTTTTTTGTAGGTAGTGCTTAGTAATTTCTCGTTTAGTTTATGATTTTAGAGAGAATAGCCGGTATTGTAAAAATGATTTCGATGGAAATGATTAGCGTTGAAATATCGGAATCATTTTTACAATATCGGCTATTATCTCTGAAGTCATAACCTAAACGAGCAATTATTAAAAACTACTAATAAAGAAATGAAAGTCCCCCGGCACGACTGGGGAACCGACCGCTCGACGGACGATAAACGCACACACTGATTGGCAATCAAGACCGCAGACTATTTATATCTTCGGGCTATGACTTCGAAAGCACTCCGTAGATCATAGACCAAATTGGAGTGATACCAAATCAAGATCAAACAAGTATGAGTGCATCCAACTTGTTAGACAATCGAAGATCACCACAATCCATACAATCATTTAACTCACTTGACCACTATGGATATAAAATATTTCGACCGCAGACTATTTATATCTTAGGGCTATGACTTCGAAAGCACTCCGTAGATCATAGACCACATTGGAGTGATACCAAATCAAGATCAAACAAGTATGAGCGCATCCAACTTGTTAGACAATCGAAGATCACCACAACCCATACGATCATATAACTCACTTGATCACTACGGATATAAAATATTTCATATCATTCAAAAATAAGAAAGAAAAACGCCTCTAAGCTAAGACGACGACAAAACTCAGACCCAAAGGAGGAGAGGTGTTGCAGTTTTGCTGAATTTGAGCAAAATATAGACGTTTAAGGCCATCATCAACGAATAAAAGCTTATCACTACAATGAGAAATTTGACCCGTTCATATTGCGCCTCTATCTCTATGGAGATATCCGAGTGCTAAGAAGTTCCATTTCGTTAAAAAATAGCCTTAACTTCGTTAAGTCTCCTTTAAATCTCAAATTTGAAACAGGATATATCGCAGGAATATATTAAGAGCAAAAAAACAACCAGGTTTGTGCACTGCTTGAACAACCAGGTTTGTGCGCTGCTTGAACAACCAGGTTTGTGCACTGCTTGATGATAGCATTTAATGGAAGTGAGGGTAAACGCTAAATATGATGCATCTTTCAAAGAGTTTTACTGACAGCCCGACTGAGAACACAAATCATCGGAAGATTTGGGTTTTTTTCTTGAGTGCTGATTAGCTGAAAACAAAGCATAATTAAGCGCGTCCATCCTTGTAGTCATTATACACAGTGCGAAGTAAACCAAATTTAATCCCGCAACTTCAGTTAATAGTCATATTCCGAATTGCTGCTGCTCCCTCCATGCCGTTAGTGCTAGGAATGCTTTTTCTTTTTGAAGGCGTCAACGTTTCATCGGTCTTTTAAATGATCGTTCGGTGATCATCTAGTAGACTTGGAACTAATCTGTTGCTTTATTTAGATTTGTTAGCGCTGGCTTCAGCAGATTTCACACCAGTGTACAAGTAGACAACCGTACTCACCTATACATCTTCTCGTAATTACAGATAATGGTCGTTTTCGGATGTTAAGTTCCGCTTGAATCTGCCCACCAAATTAAGTCGGTCCTGTCTGTCGTGATCAGAATGTCGATTAGGTTTTCTGTAAAGGGCGAAGTAAGCGGGGTGAGAAGGCAAAGATGGTCGTCGGCAGTTGGTGACGCCACGTGTGGCACTGTTTTGGTATGTGGTCCTGTTGAGTCTCCTCAGCTGCAGCATATTCGAAATGCTTTCAGTGGTTGTTAGCTGCCGTGGTGCATGGTCTTATCGCGATCCAGTTAAAAATTTATCCTTTGATCTATCTACCATCCATATTCTTATATATCTCTAACGTACGTATCGCAACCGGATACTTGGACTGCTGCCGAAAATTTCTGTTGAACTGGAAGGGATTCGTCTTCGTATTGGTTGGCCTTCTTTCATTCTACTATTTCCAGCTGAATATGCGATCTCGGGGGTAGATCTGTTTGATTCATTGAATAGGTTGAAATTTGATGATAAAGATAATTGTATGCTATATTTTTTGAATGTTGACCAAGTCGTTGCTTTAGTCCGCATTTCATCCCAGGAAATGTATTTTACCTGGTAGGTGGCACCTTACTTCATATTTCCTGTCGCAACCATATTTTTTGCGTCTCACCTCTTTTTATGAAAGTCCTTTCATGCTGTTTCTTCTGTCGAACACCGTTTCACCATAAAATCACGTTCGATATTAATGTGTGAGAGCTGTCATTGGATAAAATACGCCGGCGGGATATAGGTCTTCGAGCCTGTCTCTTTCCGTAGAGGCTTTCTAACCTCGACGGCAGTGCCCATCGCTGGAGACTTTCTGAGGATATCCTGCATCTCGAAGATCCGGCTATACCACATTATTTGAAAGCCTGAAGTCGAGAGCATGATTTCACTCCCGGTCTAAATCTGGTGCACACTGAGCGTCGTCGGGTTTGATCAGAAAGGATTTCAAGGAGTTAGGCCGAGATCCTGAGCCTTGATATCGACCAATATTGTCTGGGCATAAAAGACGATTTCGTATACCAGCCAGCAATGTTTAAGACCATCGAAGGAATCGCTCGGTTAATTCAGGATTTCACATGATGCCATAGGTGTGGACCTCCTAAGACGGGAGGCCCAATTGTTTGAGGTAAGCATTAAGCCGTGTTGCCCACTTTTACGAGTATAGAATCTGTCATATGCGGTAGCTGAAGTTATGTTGAAATATGCTTGCAATGAACGCTATTCAGGCGATCACGAACTTCTGAAAGCAGTTTAGGACTGAACGTTCTCCTGTCACTTCAGTTTTCTCCCGGGACAAAATCATTTGTGTTTCTGAAAGCATTTACGCAATTTGAGCTGCTCAGAGAGAATTTCGTTTGTAATGCTGTTGCAGTCTTGCGTCTGTTATGAGGCGTTAACAGCAGAAACTTAGTGAGGGAGGATAGGCATTCTTCTTTCCGTTCTCATCTAAAGTGCTCTGTTATTGCGCAACGTGTATTTCATTTTCGTACATTAGAGGTCTAAGTTCAACGACATATAATACGATTTACGGAAGGCGCACAGTTCTTTCGAATTGTTTTCGCTATAAAGATCGATAGGTTCTCTTGAAAGGTGTCCTTATTTCGTAACTTTTTAGTAGAATCGAACGACAGTTTTTTCATCCCTTCAGATCTTATCTGTGGGAAGTATCTTATAAATAAGGTTCAGTACCGTATTGTGTTCCGTTGTCCTGGTTAGCCATCTGTCAGCATATGAAGTTGGAAGATTCCAAGCATCCTAGGAAGAACTCTTCCTCCGTTCCATTTTGTATCATCGTTTCTATTCGATGATGAAATTTTTTTTCAGGTGAGCTTAATGAGCTTTGCTCTCAGCATTTTGGTATACTTTCTTTTATACGGAAATCGCTATATTTATGAGTCTCTATTGTATCATATATCACGCACAGATACACGACACAATTTCTCTCCTTATTTTTATTCTTTCTATTTATTGGATGGGGAAACGACATTCTCTCAACTCGTTGGTCGAATTGCCTTCGGTCCGCAAGCAGCATTGATTTTACTCATTTCAGTCAGGTAAGTCAGTAAATATTAATATTTCCATCAGGTAAATCAGTTATTGTTATGATACCTGGGTGCTTCCGAGTGTCTATCGAACTTCAACTAGCTTTGCAGTTTTACAATCTACCTTCGATCATGTGAGCCTTTCTGAGTGGTAGAAACCCCCTCACAGAAATTCTTGTTAAAATGTGAAAAGAATGGAAGTGAGTAAAAGTAAGTCGGACTGTTTATTTATATGCACAAGTGGCTAGTTAAGGACGTAGAAGTGATGGGATATGACAGAGGGGGGGGGGGGGGGGGAGCGTCTCGATCTTAGCATCTGAAGTAATCCAAAACGTTCTCCAAAAAACGTCGACAGAACGAATGTTTTAGAAGGTTCTGTTATAAAAGTTGCCACGTTAATGAACCTTTCGAAATTTTTTAGATTACGCAGTCTGATAGAGCTGTATTGCTCCTATAAAACACACTGAATAGATTGTACCGGGATCGCGAACACCGAGCACTTGAAGCAAGATGAGGGTTAGGTGGTTTCGTTCGATAAATCTGCCGCTGCCTGGTTCGTTACTTTTTAAAAGCCAACTCCTCACTGTGTTCGTTATGGTAATCAACATAACATGGAGAATCATATATGGGCAAATCCGGTGCCTAAGTTCTCAACCACTTAAAGAGGTCTTTTCTCTGTGATACAAAAGTAACGGCATTTAACTCTTTTTCCCTTCTTGAAAGCAATGATTGCTAGCTGAGCTGCAGCCAGCAGTTAAACTATCTTCAAGCACTGTCTTGCAGATGTGGAACTAGTTAGAGAGCTCTATTTCGCAGCAGAATGGGAAATGCAAAACGTCTGCACATGTGAACGCACTTTCAGATAGTGTCATGTTCGCTGTCCGAAATGGTGCTGGTGGATATGGGCGAGCCGCTGCATTCACTCGTGATTGTTGGTGAAATGCATCCCGTTGAAATTGACATGCTTAAAGCGTTTGCAGTTCGTTCTGCCTCGTAGAGTGTGCTTTACTTCGGTGAATATTGTTGCGATTTGTTGTGCAGTGTGGCGCGAGTAGGTTGCAGTGTTCCTTGACGGAGTGCTCAGGTTTCCACTGATGACTCGTCGAGGAGAGCTGTATGAAACGTTCGTGAATTGAAGCCGATAGTTGAAGAGTTTTTGTGGGAATGCGTTATTTGGTTATTGGCACATCGTTCTCCTGCATTTGGCATTACTGTTGAACTAATGAAAAGTTTCATTGCTTCTGCAGAAGAGTACTGCTGAAGCGTTCGATTCGCTCATCTATTTATTGTCGATAATTTTCTCAGCAGTTTTGCTCGCTTGGATCGAGTCATCGAAACATCGTTCAGTGATCTATCTTTAATTGAAACTTCTAAAGTTCTGGATTATCGATTGTTATTTGGGTGGAATGCGTTCAACTTACACTTGATTAGCAACTGTCATCGCTTGAGGGAAGTTCCATCCGTGCCATAACATCGTTTTTCTCTCAGAAGGTGAGGGAAGTTCCATCCGAAGAACCGAACTGCTGAGACACGTCATGGAAAACATGTATAGGTCGCAGTTATTACATTATTATTCATTCGTTGCATTTAGTAGGCAAAGGTAAGGTGCAGCACGTTTGAAGGTAAGAGCGGTCCGACGTCCTCTTGTAGCTCTTGGCAACGGGTTAGTTCTGGTGCAGTTTGTCCGGAGCAAAAATCGATTTGCAGATTCCGGTGACTACCATATTGAGTTCTTAAAAGCACGGTCTTTAGCTAGGATTTGTGCAACGACAGATACTACTCACGCTGGTCGTACCCTCCTCTTCTCTCCCCCCTTCCCTTCCACTTCCTTCCTTTTCAATCTAAATGATCAACGAGAAGTTTTGGGGTCCTAATTACGAGTAAGATTTGGAATTTTCCAAAGTTCTGATAAAAACCATACAGGAACGCAAAGGTTTTCTTGTTTTTCCGACTTAGACCAAATCGCTTACGATAGCGCAGGTTAGATCGCTTTTGGTTATTCTCTTCTTGAAGTTTGATTTTCGTTTCGCTAAGAAGCGCAGGTTTTGACTGAGGATCGTAAGCGGAAGAAATTCACGAAAACAGGCCACGAGGAGGGAGGGAGGGGAATGGCCACTTCCGCATGTGGAGGCATATTTAAAAAGCCTCTGGCGAAAGCGTGCTGTTCCATTCGAAACTTCACGTAGCTTCTCCAAAAAAGTAGCGGCGAAAAAGGGTGCTGTCGAAGAGCGCTGTGAGGATTATCGGATACCGTCCAAGAAATGAGGAAAAGGATTTTGAAAAGCGTTACTTCATGTTGGAAGTCATTGTGTATTCCTAAAATATGTATCATCACCTTTTCTGAGGGAAATATGTCGATAAATTAGTTCAGCTGAATGTGTTTATTTAATAGCGTCCTAAAAAGTTATCTCGACAAACTGTGTTTGGCTGATTTGCCGAAACAGAGGTGAGTTTGAGAAGCCTTTCTATGTATTCGATCTTTTTTGTGAAACTTCAAGAATATAAGAAGCGTCTTTTTCCACCTGCGACAACGAGTGGGCTGCATTTGGCCATCTTCGACAGCGATTAGTTAGTTGATCAGGTGCTGTTGTTTGATTGAATTTCACTTGCTTTGGACTCTCCTATCATCGCATTGATTTTTAAAGTCGATTCCTTTGTCGCATTCATCCCTCCTTCAGCTGTTCCTCGAATTTCATCGACATTCATTCATTCTCACAAATCACTGCTATGACGTCAGGTGGAGTGTAGGGTGCTGCGGGAGAGAGGGAGGGGGGTGGAGTGAATTTTGTTTCTGTTCACATCGACTTCCTTCAACAGATAGGACGGGTGCAAAGACTTGGGTAGCGTTTGATGTGTGAAGTAATATAATTCCAAAAGTGGTATGATTTTGAAAAAAAGACCTCTGTTTTTTCTCAAACGTTATTTCCGGCGTTCGTAACGATCGGCGTAACCGAGTTATGAGTCGGTAAGAGGCTTCGATGTGCTGAATTTGCTCACATCACACGTCGTCGTGTGTGTTCGTCAGCATTATTGCTTTCTGTGGTTCTGTTTCGCATTGCGGTGGTGTCGAATCTGAGCAGTTGCACCTTTCTGAGACTAACTGAAATGGGTTCACAACGATCTCTCAGTTGAAGTTGAAACGGTACGCCGTTTCGCGTCTGTGTTTCGTTGAAATTTTTTGAGTTCTCGGGTGTCTGCGTTGTTGTTTCTTAGCGGTTCATGGTAGTAGTAGTTCGTGTGGCAACTCGTTTATTCCGCTAGTTTGTGTGGACCTTTTTTGCAGCCACTTTTTAGTTGTGGAATATCTAGGATGTGGATCAAGCGGGTCCCGATCCGACTCGATATCACAGTTGTTATCGGACACCGTTTTAATCCACGTATGGCTTTTGCGTTTCGCGCAAACGTGCATCATTCGAGCAGGCTTGCGGAGATAAAAGCTCACATTTTCGTAAGGCAATTCTGGAACAGCTGTTGTGCTGCATTTTTACCACAGATCTTAAGCTGGAATATAAGGAATTCCTTCACTCTTCCAGCGGTTCCATTATTCAACAGCCGATTAGATAGTATGTTGAAACCCCTGATCACCGCAGTGTTCCACCGATAGTTCGTTTGTGCTCTCCACGGATGCTAAATGTTTGAATTTGTTTCTGCTCTCTTCTCTTATTTGCTGTTCAGTTGAAGATTTGATTCCTCTTAATTTTCATTTTCTTCGGTTATCTACCATCGTAGTAATTTCCTCACTCTGTTTATTTTTTTGGACGTAGGGTTTACCGTTGTTATTGTACAGATAGATGGATTAGTCGTGTTGTTTAAGAATACGAACTGTATACACTCATATTGCCTTCCCGTCGCCATACAAATTCCCTTTTTAAGTAGACGGTTGTCGTAGAGTCGAGACTTGAGGCTGACTCACTCTGAGCTCACTTCTTATCTCGGAAGAACCATAATGTACCGCACAGGGATCTCAGGCAGATCTCTAATTATATGCACCCTCCAACTTGCTTAGCTTTTGCTGTGGAATAGCAGATGTTGTTGCTGTTTTGTGGAGCAGTCGCTTTCGGTTTTTATCATCCAACGTTCTTCTTTTATGGATATTCCTTAATTGGAATATATGGATTACTGCCAGTTGGTTACAAAATCGCATGAAGCTTTGTGTTGCATCCGCTGTGGGCCCGCTCAGAAGCAGTGCTAGAATCGTGAACTTCCTATTTGTGATTCTGTTTGACGCATCTGACGCATCTCTGGGACGATGCAGAAAAGTTCTTCCGATAGTGTTTTGTTTTTATCTGAGGCAGTGGGCGATGATTGAAAGGCTTTTTAGGAGGTTTGTAGCGTTGGTTGCATAAGATGATGGGCTTATTCGGGCAGGGGAAGAACGTGGACACAAAGCAGCAAGTAAGAGATCTGCAACGAAAGATGAGGGTGGAAATGCGGCAGCTGGATCGTCAAATCCATGCTATCGAACGAGAGGAAATAAAGGTAAAATTGACTTGATTTTAAATTTTTTTATATCAAGGCGCCCGTAATGGGGGAGGGTACTCCTTGAAGTCCTTGGGAATGTCGAGAGCAGATGTGTAAATGAGCGGTCTCTCTTTTGAAGATGCAGGCATTGCGTACCTAACACTCGCATCAAGTCTCTGCTCATCGATCGAGCGTAAAGGCTTACTTGGTTTCGGTCAGCATATTCTTCTCTTCTTAATCTTCCGAAGTGGGTCTTATGTTGGAGCTTCTCCTCTGTGCAGGTGATACGTTCTAATGAACAAAATTAGGTCTGTCCCTTTTTTGCTGATGAGCTCGAAGGAAAGATCCTCCACTGTTGGTTCGGAAAGAACGAAGGTAGCAGCCCTGTAGGCAGGATTTGAAGTGCATTGCTTAGGTTGTGATGAAATATTTTTCTGAAAGATATACTGGAAACAGCTGTACGCAGGCAGAAAGAATGGGTTTGATGATTTGATTGGTCCACTTATACGGAGGTAATGTTCAAAGTTGGCAGACGCACCACAGGAGGAGGTGTATTGTGGTTAGGCATCGTGGGAGTGTTGAGCGGTGATTCCTCTTTGTTGAGTCTTTATTAGAAAGATGATGTCGCTAGCGGAATTCGTTAAAGGACTCCTGCGGAAAAAGCAGCAAATTAAACGGATTGCTGGCAGAAGGCAGTGGTTATAAATAAGCTCTAAGCGAGGGATAGGAATCAGCCGTTAGGTCCGATTCTGGGATAGGAACTAACAGGTCTGGAGCGAATAAAGTGTGCTATCGGAACCTATCCTAAACATTTATCGCATCTTGAGGACACAAAAGATGAGAAGTTATGTAACGAAGGAGATTGACGATTTTATAACAGAGGATTAAGGCAGACTCATTACATTGGTACTCAGATGACTTAACGTGACACGCAAACGCCTACGCCTATTGAAATGTAACGAGTCAGGGAACACTCTTCTGCAGGTAACCCTAGTGAACTGGCTCCCATTGGACTCTTATCGCGTTTGTGATGGGAGAACCGCGCGCAATATCGGTATTTTAAAATCAGATCACATTAAGCAACAATAGCATTTTTAGGGCCTTCCTTTATTTCGTGAAGTTTTTGTTCAAAAGGTTCGAAGGAAAGTTGCAGTATAGGAGCCGGAAACAGATGGAGCAGGTCTATGCACAGACGGAGCAACAACGAAAGCAGATTTTCGAAGAGGTCTATTCTAAATGGTGCGCACAGGGAACATTCACCTCGTGAGATCGGAAATTCGCATTGCACAAGAAGACAGGCCGATGGTGAAATGAAAATCAAATAATGTAAGGCACTCAGTGAAGGTGGACAGCGCTTCGGCCTTCGCATGGTAATTGAGGCTAATTCATGGAAGCAGTTGTAGCCATATTCGAGGGTTGTTGACACTTTTATTGCTGAAACGTTCATCCCAAGTGAGCGCAGTGATCGCTGAGCTAATGTTTGGATAACAGTGTCATTTGAGTGCTTTCATGGCAAAAAACCGATGCAGCACATTACTGTTCTCATTTTCCAGTTGCAGCATTTTACACTTTCATGCAGACAATTGCAACGATGAGTAATGAGTTGTGTCCGTTGCAAATAGAAACGCCTGTATAGAGAAGCTCAAGGGTTCATTGTCAGCGCATTGTCTGTCTCATCTCACCAGGTATTTTCGTAGATTATTGTAGCTTATGACATTTTTTAGCTGACCGTTCAGAAAGCTTGGGACGAATAAGAACACAGTTATTTCTCACGCTATGGTAGGCTTGTTTATTCTTTGGAGATAGCCACCCGCAAAATCCATTATGAAAATGACCGATGAAACGAATACTTTAAAGTCTTTATGAGGATAATGTAATTTTCGGAAACTTCTAGATAGCCGACTATCCGCAGCCGATGTATAAGAAATTCGGTGGTCTATCTGAAGCAAGGGAGTACTTCAAAAAGTACAGCGGCTGTGAAGATACCACAGGTTCGCTTCTGACTGATCTCAAACTGTTATCATTATCACAGGTATCTTTTTGGTTCTCCATTATCCGAAGTTATTTCGTCGTGATATCTGCTAAGACGCGTTGAAAGGCAAAGGCTGTCATTTGTTTGTTTTTTAAAGTGCCATACATGCTACACGCACCAAGTATGCTGCTAGCTGATGTTAAGAATCGCATTTTGGTTGTCCGTTAAAGAAGTGTGAGATGAGTTCACGGTGGTCTGACTCGACTCGACCGTGATTAGCAGATCCATTCACAACCCTTTCAGTTAACGGGGAGGTTTTGTGATTAGTATCCGCAACCGATCTCACTTGAAAGGACGAATTTTTTTGGAGGTTTCTTCGTGAACGAAAACTACCATGGAACTACAAAGAAGTCGTTTTGTGGAGCCTTGGATCGTCAAAGGCGGCCACCAGCGCTCATATTTTATCTTTCAAAAGCATAAAACACTCATTAAACTGAGATCTTTTTGGTCGCGTCGATGACAGAAAAATGCATCAAATGCTGCGTGCCGATAACATAAATAGCGGAAGTAATAGTTTTAAGCACGACGGTTTAGCTGAAAAGCTCGGCGAAAATATCTACTTAGCTCCCAGGGTACTGTTATTCGCACAATTTTCTGCAGTAATAGGTCAAAATAAATTTAATTGTGGCTGATGTTGAAGTCGTGTATAAGGTGTCCAATGAGAACGTTCTGTGTAACTGCGACAGCTTTTTTTAAATCATCAATGTGGATAGTATTTGTTCGAAAATGTTCGAAAGACGATCCGCATGGATTTTTGGTGCTTGTAAGCAGAGAGACTACAGAAACAGAAAATATAGATATAGCACGTTTTGTATTCGACGACCGACGTTGAAAAAGTGCGTGAGAAGGAATCAGGATATGGATATATGTGTGGCGTTGTAAACTATGAATAACCTCCTTCTAGAGTCATGCATGAAGAGTAACCAGGCGTGACTTATGGTTGATTTCTGGGGCGGGAGGAGGTATTTTCGACCTTTCGATCGCTTCGCTGATAAAATCCATGCTGTGTTTAGCGTATGAGTGACCAGAACCCTTTCGCTAGTATGGAAGAGTTCATTTGCAAAGAACCGTTTAGGTATTATTGCAACTTCTCCAAACAGCGCTGTAGTACTCAGTTCCGTTAATGGCTCAGGCGATCTGCTCCAACTGTCCACTCTTTGTTTTCTGCAGAATGTTCGAAGGTAGGAAATGGAGACGACGACTTGTCGACAGAAGAGAAAGAAAAAGAACAAAAGAAATCTTGCGCAAGGGAGGACGTAAAACACAAGAACACATCGAAAGACAAGGATGAATCCAAGGCATTATAACTACTTAATTTTCATGTTTCAACTTGGTAAAGACATTGTTATGCCTCCGTTTTGGTCTTCTTGTTTGTTTATCTGCTCAGCCGTGGACTTGTTTCCGCCTAGAAGTCCACTTTAGTGTTCTCCTCTGTTGTTCAAAATTCTCTTATTTCTCATCTCATCATTTTTCTGGCTATCGAAATTGTCCTGTTTTATTGGAGCTTTCCATTGTTTATCATATTTCCATGCTTTACTGAAGCCTCCGAACTTTTATACCTCACGGTCTTTTGTAGATAGGGGATAGTTTTCTCGAAATGCGTCGTTATCGCGCACACAAAGAATTAACACTATGTCACTATCTTCTAGAGACCTCACAGTGTTTAATTGCTGTCTAAACTTGAACAGTAATGCTCATGACCTTCGATGATGGAGAGCGCTTGCTAGGAGCGTTCCAATGAGAAGTCTTAAATTGTTGTGGACTCCTCGCAGTAACAGTTTAACCGTTCATTTCAAACGAAGGTGTTTTTAGAGGTCACTTATTCCGTGTACTTGACAACCACTATGTAGTTCATTTCAGCGCACTTGCCCACTTCTTAATCCATCATCAGCTTTCGTGGCAAACGTTACTGTAGCCAGTTTTTTGCCATCATCTTATTTCTTTCGTCGTTCACATTTTGCTGTTTACTTCAGCTATTTTCTGCGCTTATATTCATGCAGCATCTATGACCGCATGCTGTTAAATAAGTTTCTTTTGTGTTCCATCGAAGTGCTGTTAGAACAGTGTAGTACCTTGCACTCTGCAAAGCCCGCGTAATCAATCTTAGTTTCTTCGACAACTCTTCATCTTTCACTCTTATTGATAAAGATCCCCCTCCCCCTCCCGCGGATATGCTATGCATTGCACATTGTCTTGATTATGCGCCACCACATTGTCCTTGCCTAGTTGATTTCCGATCCACTTTGCCGCCATTTTTTATCAGTTTGTTCAGTCTAGATTTAAGTTCATCGTAGCCATGCGACATCAGCACAGTGTCGCCGTCGAAAAGTAAATTAAATGGCTACTGGCCATTAATAATAATCCTGCAGAAAATCAATCACCATCTTGTTACCAGTTTTCAAATAGATCGCAAACAGAGCTGACGAAAGCTAATCATCACGTTAGTGCTTTCCCTTCTCTGGTGCATATTGCGCGAATCAAGGATTATCGTATTATCAGTAGGAGAGGCGAAGAGCGCCAGGTTATGTCCAGAAAAGTTCAGCCGATTTGCATCAGAGCTTGTGTCAGAAGAATATTGAGAATTTATAACGAACCCCGCTTGCTAGCTGCCTTGCCTTCCATGGACTGTAAGAAGCAGTAATCCATTATTTCGTTTATACATTATATCTCTTCAAAAAGTAACAAAATTACTGTTTTGGGATCCCTGAAGACTTGTAGAACTCCGGCTTCTTGTGGTGGAGCTGAAAAGTTTTGTGAAGAATATCCGAAGAACTCGATTCGCACCCTCAACGCTTCAGATGTCAGTCGGTGGAACTTAGGTTAGGTTTCTTGTCGCGATTCATTTATCATCGCTTCCACTATTCATATGAGAATAAGTGGTAGCCTTGGGCTTAACTCTTGTTGCCGGTACACTTCACTTTCAACTGATTCAATTTCGAGTATAAGTGAGATACTATGAGATGTGACTCACGTAAGTGAATAGGTGAGGTAAGTGAGAAAGCGTTTGCTTTCGAGGTGTTGAACGAAGCAGAGTGGTGGCGAGGTCTAAACGGCCGATGAATTATGTGTGCGCTCACCGAGTAGAGACGAGGTGTTGAAAGCGCAAAAATGAGCGGCGAGGCGTTTATGGCCGCTGAAGCGTTTTGTTGTTGAGAAGTGGACGGCGATCTCTCGCTTATTGAAGAGATAGTGGCGGGAGAAATGACGGTGAAAGGGCGTTGTTTTCGAACGTGCGATGAAATGCCGCTAAACGAATGCGGTGGCTGCATATCGTACGGGAATTCTCGCTAAGAAAACGAGATGAACGCGCAAAAATTTCGCTAAAGCGCGTTTTATTGGTTGCACAAGTTCGTATTAGCCGAGCGTAGAAGATGCGCCGGTTATTAATGTGCATCTCCCCGATTGATTCTGTCGGCGGTTATATGCTTATCTCAAAGGCTAAGCCATGCATGTCTAAGTTCAAGTGGCCTATAAAGGTGAAACCGCGAACGGCTCATTACAACAGCTATTATATACTTGATCTTGATATCCTACGTGGATAACTGTGGTAATTCTAGAGCTAATACATGCACCAAAGCTCCGATTTTCTGACGAGCGCATCTATCAGATTAAAACCAATCGGGTTTCGGCCCGTTAATTGGTGACTCTGAATAACTATAGCTGATCGCATGGTCTCGAACCGGCGACGTGTCTATCAAGTGTCTGCCTTATCAACTGTCGATGGTAGTTTATATGCCTACAATGGTTGTAACGGGTAACGGAGGATAAGGGTTCGACTCCGGAGAGGGAGCCTGAGAAATGGCTACCACATCCAAGGAAGGCAGCAGGCGCGCAAATTACCCACTCTCGGCATGAGGAGGTAGTGACGAAAAATAACGAGACCGTTCTCTATGAGGCCGGTTATCGGAATGGGTACAATTTAAACCCGTTAACGAGGAACTGTGAGAGGGCAAGTCTGGTGCCAGCAGCCGCGGTAATTCCAGCTCTCAAAATGTATATCGTCATTGCTGCGGTTAAAAAGCTCGTAGTTGGATCTGCGCCTCAGGATCTGGTCCGCCCACTGGGCGAGAACTGGGCTCCTGGGCTAGTTCTGCTGGTTTTCCCTACGTTGCCTTCATCGGTCGCGTAGGGTGGCTAGCGAGTTTACTTTGAAAAAATTAGAGTGCTTAACGCGGGCTTATGTCTGAATACTCGTGCATGGAATAATATAATAGGATCTCGGTTCTATTTTGTTGGTTTTCTGATCTGAGATAATGGTTAAGAGGGACGGACGGGGGCATTCGTATCGCTGCGTGAGAGGTGAAATTCTTGGACCGTAGCGAGACGTCCGACTGCGAAAGCATTTGCCAAGAATGTCTTCATTAATCAAGAACGAAAGTCAGAGGTTCGAAGGCGATCAGATACCGCCCTAGTTCCGACCGTAAACGATACCAACTAGCGTTCCGTCGACGGTAAATATGCCTTGACGGGTAGCTTCCCGGAAACGAAAGTCTTTCGGTTCGGGGGGGGGGGGGGGGGGAGTATGATTGCAAAGCTGAAACTTAAAGAAATTGACGGAAGGGCACCACCAGGAGTGGAGCCTGCGGCTTAATTTGACGCAACACGGGAAAACTCACCTGGCCCGGACACCGTAAGGATTGACAGATTGAGAGCTCTTTCTTGATTCGGTGGTTGGTGGTGCATGGCCGTTCTTAGTTGGTGGAGTGATTTGTCTGGTTTATTCCGATAACGAGCGAGACTCTAGCCTATTAAATAGTTATCGGATAAACAAGTCCGGAAGACTTCTTAGAGGGACAAGCGGTATACAGCCGCATGAAGTTGAGCAATAACAGGTCTGTGATGCCCTTAGATGTCCAGGGCTGCACGAGCGCTACACTGGAGGAATCAGCGTGCTGTAACCATTGCCGAAAGGTAACCCCTTGAAAATCCTCCGTGATCGGGATCGGGAATTGCAATTATTTCCCTTGAATGAGGAATTCCTAGTAAGTGTGAGTCATCAGCTCACGTTGATTACGTCCCTGCCCTTTGTACACACCGCCCGTCGCTGCCCGGGACTGAGCCGTTTCAAGAAAAGCGGGGACTGCTGTTTCGAGACCTTTCGAGGTGGAGATTCTTTGGTGGAAACCGCCTTAATCGCAGTGGCTTGAACCAGGCAAAAGTCGTAACAAGGTTTCCGTAGGTGAACCTGCGGAAGGATCATTGTCGAGCAAAAGAAAAAAAAGTCTCCGAATATAAATAATGTGAGCCATATAGTAAATTGCGCACAAAAATGTGGTGCTGTGTTAGCAGTTGGCTTTTAGATTTTTTTTTTGGCCTACAATTGCATGCAACTTACTGTGTGTTGAGGAGAAATAGGTGGTATGTTGGGCTTGTTAGAAAGGCATACCGCTAGTGCTTATTTTTCCGCTATTTTATAATAACGGTGTCCAATTTGGCGTCTACGCTTCACCGAGTTATCGCCTGGACCGTCGATAACGATGAAAGGTGGAGAGAAAGCTCCTCATTTCGAGTTGAGTAGACTTAATGAGCTTCAGCTAGGAAGCCGCCAAAAACTAAACAAAAATATCATAAACACTCGTGAATGAAAGATGCTAAAATTGTTTAGTATCTTCAAATTTTTTGATGTACAAATCTTAGCGGTGGATCACTCGGTTCGTGGATCGATGAAGAACGCAGCTAGCTGCGATAAATAGTGCGAATTGCAGACACATTGAGCACTAAAAATTCGAACGCACATTGCGCCATGGGGTTCATTCCCGTTGGCACGTCTGGCTGAGGGTTGAAATATTGAAAGAAATGCCATATATGAAATATATATGATAAGCTATGATAGGGGATAAATGAGAAGTACTATCGTACCTTATTTAGCTTATCGATCGTTGAATATCTCGTTGCTTGAATGAGATAAGAAGAAAATATCGAAACATCAAAATGCTCGCAAATGTCAATTCCAGCGTGTATTGTATGCATAATATAGTTGGAATGATTGACTAACGCGATAATAATGATGTTTATGAAGAATTTTTTGACATCAGCTCAGTCGTGAATACCCGCTGAATTTAAGCATATAACTAAGCGGAGGAAAAGAAACTAACGAGGATTCCCTTAGTAACTGCGACTGAAACGGGAAAAGCCCAGCGCTGAATCCTTCAACCACTGGTTGCTAGGAATTGTAGCATATAGATGCGACTATCCGTTCGTTTCCTGCACCCAAAGTCCCCTTGAGCGGGGCTATAGTCCAAAGAAGGTGCTAGACCTGTACGGGTGGCGAAGCGAATGGTTGATCGCTCATTGGAGTCGGGTTGCCTGGGATCGCAGCCCAAAGTTGGTGGTAGATCTCATCTAAGGTAAATATGGCCACGAAACCGATAGCAAACAAGTACCGTGAGGGAAAGTTGCAAAGAACTTTAAAGAGAGAGTTCAAGAGGGCGTGAAACCGTTGAGATTGAAACGGATAGAGTTAACGGAACTTGGCTGCATTCATCCGATCGGCCTAATGGCTCAATAGCGTTTGCATTCTCGATGAGAGCAACGTTATCGATAACTATTCGGTAATTGATCGGTGTATTTGCGGCTGGTATGCGCTGAGAGTTTTGTGATCGTATGTTAACAGATGTGAAGTGGACCATTCTTTTTGGGCGTGGAACCCTTCATATCTTTAGGCATATCGATTATAAAATTTTAAACGTATCGTCTCCGCTATTGTGCGTCGCCTTAAGTGGACTATTGTGATTATTGAATATTCGCATGCGAATATTAATGGTCAACAATATTACGATATGAGTGATACGGACGCGTTGAGACGTATATCTCGGTGTGAACGTTGACCACCTATCCGACCCGTCTTGAAACACGGACCAAGGAGTCTAGCATATGCGCGAGTCATTGGGTGGTAAACCTAAGGGCGTAATGAAAGTAAAAGTCACCTCGATGTGGCCGATATGGGATCCGGAGAGCTTATGGGCAATTCGGCGCACCATAGCCCCGTCCTCATTGCTTGCAATAGGGCGGAGGTAGAGCGCATATGCTGGGACCCGAAAGATGGTGAACTATGCCTGAGCAGGATGAAGCCAGAGGAAACTCTGGTGGAAGTCCGAAGCGGTTCTGACGTGCAAATCGATCGTCTGACTTGGGTATAGGGGCGAAAGACTAATCGAACCATCTAGTAGCTGGTTCCCTCTGAAGTTTCCCCCAGGATAGCTGGAGTTCGTATGATGCAGTTATATTCGGTAAAGCGAATGATTAGAGGAATCGCGGACGAAACGACCTCAACCTATTCTCA